>CM031239.1:882361147-883093647 GCA_018340775.1 Taxus wallichiana var. yunnanensis | reverse complement strand
ATTTTTAATTTTGATTAATTTTATCCTAGTTTGGTTTTATCTAAAAGGAAAAAATCGTATTTAATTTGGTATGGTCATGACCTAGCTCTATATGGTTTCAACCTAGTTTGTAGAGTCTTGACCTAGTATGTAAAAAAATTAGTAAAAGTTATGTGTCGATATTTATTTGAGATTATAGAGTGTTATGTGTCAAGATGTATATTTTTCTTGATATCTTGGGTTAGATACCTTGGGAACAATTACTATTAATGTGAAAAATAAATTTATGACAAAATTTTACAAGGAAGAGAAGGTCACTTTAAAGGATATCGGGATCAATGAAGAACAAAGAAACGATCAAGATATGACATGAGGATGATTTTGAATATGGTGAAGAAGGGAATAAGGATGATTCAAAAGAATAACATGAAGAATATGAAGAACAAGATTATTATAACAATTCATCCACTCAAAAGAAACAATAAATATCATACAAAAGGGGGAAGAAGAAAAGGTTGATACTAAGTTTGGGGCATGTAAACACCCACATCATCATGAGAGGAAATAATCATAGAGGCGTGTTAGGGAACATGAGAGTAGCAACCAATATGGATATACATGGAATTGGAGGAACAATCACTATAACTATACATGAAATCAATGGAGCAACAATTATGTGACAAGGAATCAAAGGAATAATTAATGTGGCTATGCATGGATGTCGAGGAGGAACGGATTTGGATATCGATGGAATCATAGCAGCATAATAGATTATAGAACTAGGTTTAGAAATGTATCACCCACTAAGATCATATATGTGTGGTTGGATGGTCGGAAAGGACTCGACAAGCATGCTCATTACATGGTTTCTTCTCATGTTTTAAGGAAAAAACATGTCAAGGAAGGTAAGAATTTTATGTAAATTTGATGATATGATATTATAATGTATATGGATTAATGGATATGTCGACATGTAGCACACATCCCCTTAGTTAGTTATATGTTTATAATATATGGGGTCACACAGAGTTAGCTATATTGAGTAATGTGCCAACCTACATTGGTATTAGGTGTTACCCATCCATTAAGAGTAATGTGTGCCTATATAAAGGAGATGAATATCATTGTGAGATATGTCATTATGTGTTGAATCTTCTACTTGGTAGAAAGATATTGGAGGTATCCCCCTTGAAGTGGAATTCCCATATTGGGATATTGTGGAGTTATTCCTTCCTTAAGAAGTATTGTATGGTGTTTCCCTACATTAAGGGTATTCTTCTATTTTTGAATATATTGAATATTAGGGCATCTTGGCCCTGACAATATCTCTTTTGTTGTGTTATATTTTTCATATACTTTTAATTACTCATTTATTAAATGTGAAGATATTATCAAGATACTTACAATAACCTTCATCAAAGCATTAGATAAAAAAGGAGAAATCATGTGTGTGGTGAGGATGGACAACTAATTTAGGAGAATTTAGGAGATCTATTTACAATAGGAGTTTGTAAGAGTATTAGGTGAGTTATAAAGTGATATTGACTTATTTATATAGCCTTCTGTAGATGAAATACTATGATAAGGCCGACCATAAGAAAATGAAATGAAGCAATAAAGATATTTAAATTGAAATCAAATTTGGAAGATGAGAAAAAGTACCTCACAAAGTTGGTATGGGCCATACAACTTATCCTAACCAAATTATATGGTTTTAGACATGTGGCTTGTGATGCAAAATAGAAAGTTTTGAAATGATGTATAGAGACAATTTATTGTTTTTCTTAATTAATAATGCATGATTTAATGAAATAGTAGAGTGTGGAGATGAGAAATTCATGAAGGGTCTATGGAGATGTATTGATTGGACTTAGAATGTGATCATTTGTCTTAACAAGGGAGTATAACTAACTTGTCATTGTAAAAAGATTAAGTTACCAAATTTGAGTGTCTACATTTCCCACCCCCACTTTAGGTGTGTAATTTAAAAATGCATGCTTAAAGGAAAAGCATGTTTGATTGATTTTACACACATTTTTTTTTTTTCTCGGATAGTTGACTTCGATGTGTTGGTGTTGGCATGCTCAATGGTGAAACTTGAACAAAAAGTGTATTTAATGCCTATAATAGAAACTAAACTATAACCCTAAGTATAAATAATTATTGTAACTTTTTTAACATTAAACTTGCATAAAGGTGATAAAAACATGGAAGGAATACACACGTTCATTCTACAGAGGGGACGAGACCTCAATCTCTTTTTACTCTAGATATTTGGAATTATTGCTAAAACATTGGATTGGGGTAATTAGCCCCAATTGTGTCAAAGGAGAAATGTAGTGTTGATAGCATGCAACCCAACACCAAGGAGAGAGAGAGAGGAACCAAAGTACCTCATTAAGAGAGGATATTGTGTATTAGAGTGTTTAGTAACTTATGAAGAATTTATCCTCTTCAATAACTTCCACAACCCCATGGACCACTCTATTGTATAAATATTTAGGTCCAATTTTGTAACTATTACAAGTATTGAGTGATATTTTGTAACTAAAACCACACACGGTTGAAAAGGAATGGATATACCATGCACCCACTATGTGTTGATAGCCGAGACTGGTATATAAATTATGGAATAATGCAGTGATAAAAGGCATCACCAAAACCATGTTCTTGCAATTGTATATGAGTAGAGGGGAAAGAATGAAGTATTAATGCCCCCTTGTATAATGCTTTGAACTAAGAAATCTATGTCGAAAATTGTCTTAGAAGTTAGTGAATAACTGATAGAATTTGAGAATGTTGTAAAAAAAATTAGAATCTATTCTCCTGTCAAGGAATGTCCAATCTGGTCATGTTCATCCGATGATCTTGACTATAGTGTACGGTTTTGAATGGTATTGGATACTTCCACTTTTTAGCATCCACGCCTGTGTCTAAGGATTTTTACCCTGTAAAAACGTATTCATGTGTCGTGTAATCTTCTTATAGATGTAGAATATATCTAGATGAATGCCCCCACTTTTGAGACACGTGTGATAAAGCATTTGAGAGCATGGCTCAAAATAAAATACATGTACCCCAGTTAGATAAGTCTTATAATCTACGTAGGATCGCATAGATAGCTAAAAAGGTGGTCACCATTGGGAACCGGTAGCTACAAAGGGGTTGTGCATGGTGGATACCATCGTGCATAGAGAAAAAACATGTAACAAGAAAGAGTAGAAATAGTACATGTGTATAGAAGTAGAAATAATAGTGTAGAAAGATTCAATCAAGCTAACATTAGCAATAGTATAGAAACATAGTCACATGAAGGCATAGAGATAAAAACATGGTACAACCATAGTTTCATAAGATAATCGTAATATAAGGCATTGTAGCTCACACCCAAAGAAGCAAGTGTATACATGAAAGATAGGAATAGAGCTAAAAACATGGGACACACTTGATGTCAAAAGATAATCAAAGCACTCGGGCCATGTAATAAGTAATCATATAATCAAGAAATCAAATAGTCGCGCACTTGAGTATTTAAAAATCAAGTAGCTAAGTAAGAAAGTAACCCACATAAGCATATATTGAAAGCAATGGATCAAGAAATTATAGAAAACAATGAAAGTAAAAGTATAAATAACAAGGATAAGTCCACTTCTACTCCGCGATGGTTTCTACGCGCCACACGAAATTGCGTGCATTTCGGCAGGCCCCCCATGAACCCTAAATGGGGAAAGGATACCACTGAAAACGCCTTGGATCCACGCAAATCTGCGAGCCCGCCTCGCAAGGATGTTGAAAGGGATGGAGGAGGTGCGATTTCGTGGATCGATCTGGCCTTCACAAATGCGGGGAGCCCCGAGGACGGCGGCACAACCCATTTTCAAACTCCAGCTAGGGATGATCTTGTGAATATGCTGGACAATGGCCCTCTCAAACCCTTGCTGAAAGGCTCTTCTTGTGGGGGGCTGGAACAGGGTACTTTTCCTGTTATTCAACCATTAGATAGAGAGAATAAACGTGGATCCTCCTTCAAAGACATTCTAAAGGGAAAGGAGTCCTCCATGAAACCTGCAGACATTACCCCGTGTATTACATTTGGGGAAGATGTTATTTCATCTGAGATTTACTACAAAGAGCATGCTTTGATTTGTAGATTCGGGGGACTGTGGCCCAGCCTTCCGGCTCTTCACGCATGGATCTCTCAGCATTGGACTCCAACTTTAACTGGTAAGATAGACTTACATCTGTGTGCTAAGGGAATTTTCATTGTGACTTTCTCTTCAATAGCTGATAAAGAAAACATTGCTTCCAAACTCTGGACTTGTCAATCTAAATATTTGGTCATGAAACCCTGGTTCCCATCCTTTAACCCGCACACGGAATCTTTCTCATGGAAACCTGTTTGGATCAGGCTACCCCACTTACCTATCCAGTGCAGGTCATGAGTCATGACTGTCTGACAGCCATTGGCAACACCTTGGGAATTACACTCTTTATAGATTCTCAAACCACTAATTGCACCCATACTACCTATGCCCGGATCCTGGTGGAACTAGACACTGATAAAAATCTTCCTGCTACTATAGATCTTAGAGTGAAAAATAGAACTTGGTCACAAACTCTTGATTATGAAGGTCTACCTTTCCGCTGTAGAAGGTGTTTTGGCTTAGGACACACCTCTACTGCTTGTGAGATGGAAAAACGTCAACATGAAAAGAGAAATTGGTGGAAAGATGCACTCCCAGAGCACCTAATTTTTGATGCTAAAAGGGATCTTGAATCAAAAGTAGAAACAGTGACTGAATCCAAAACTACCCTTGAAACCCCTCTATCCGAAAATCAAACTATTAGCAACGCATGAATAATGTTCAAGTTGTTGAGGGCAACACGGATATGATTCATGTAGTAGGCTGTCCCAATTGGGACAAATGTGACTAAGGAGAATACCCCTCCTTTGACTTCTCCTCCAACAGTGGAGACTCCTTCAGGTTGGGTTACGGTTAGCAAAAAAAAAAAATCACCCTGAAGGAGGGCTATCCGTCTGGATGATTCTCTTTGTTTGTGATCGGCCGGAGTACATGGTTATCATTTTTGGGCCGATTACAACATGCTTTCCAATGGTGTCGGTGTACTATTGTTGGGTTTTCGTTGTTCAGCAGTTGTTTAGTTCTGCTTTGAGGTTGATGGTTGTTGCTTCTTTTTTGCAGACGATGTTCTGCAGTTGGTCCTTATTGTTATATCTAGATTCGATCCCTTTCTTTGTGCTTATTTTTTCTATTCTGGCTTCTGAGCCTTGTTGTACAAGGGTATAGTCCCTTTCAAAAAACTATTTGCCAATAATAAAAAAAAGTATAAATAACAAGATAGGTTAGCGTTGCACAAAACACGTGTTATTCCAATAAGCTCAAATGATAGCACACACATAATATATGTAGTCATCTATAATGAGGAAGTGTGAAGTAATTGTAATGAAACAAAGGCACTTGTATAGTGTAGGAGATGCCCCAAAGATTAGTGTCAATGAGAAGCGACTAAGGTGACACATGTTATCATGTATCAACTTGCGTGTGTCATTCATTAATCTCAATATACCTCATGAAATCATATGTGTAAATAACATATATAAAATTATGTTATCTATCAAACCAATATGACAAACAACATGTATAAAGTAACAAGCTAGGTAAGAAAGTCGTGAATAATGCTTGATTTTGTAATTTTTGCAAATATTTGAATGTTTTTGTAGTATCTAATTGTTTGAATGTTTGTTATGTAGTGGGACCAAATATAATATTTCCATAAATTCATGATATTCATGGATTTTTATGGAGTTTCACTCAAGTTTTCCTAAATGGTAAACACCAGAGCCTATTCTTTCAAGAACGACATAAGTGTCGAGCAAACTTCGTTCAACCTTGCCTTTAAGTGAAGTCTCGAAATTTTTATTTTTTGATTCTCCTTGAGGACAAGATCACCAATGTAAAATTCTCAAGCATGGACCTTATTTTTGTATGAATGTTTGATATATTATTGATACATGCGAAGGTGATCAAGGGCTTGAACCCGTTTAGAATCAAACATTTCAAGTTTGTGCAACCAATTTTCCTGATAATAATTTTCCTTAACAATATATTTGAGTGATGAACTTAACAATGGAGTTTATAATTCAAGTGGGAGAACAACTTCTTCCCCATATACTAAGGAGAAAGGGGTAACAATTTTAGGTGCATGAACAATGATGCAATAAGCCCATATAGCATAGATAGTTTGATTATGACGGTCAATTCCATGTTTAGCAATTGTTTTTGAAGGATTTTAACGATGGTCTTATTAGTAACCTCAACCTAGACATCTACTTATGGTTCTAAGGAGTATAAAATGTATGTTTGATCTTGAACTTAGCACAAAACCTCTTAATCTGTCGATTATTAATGGAAGATTCATTGTCAAGAATAATTATGAAAGGTACCCCAAAGTGTGTGATAATGTTTGTAAGTAAGAAATTACATATGTTCTCACCCTTGCTTTACTCTAAGAGGCCCATCTCAACCCATTTAGGAGAATATTCCATAGTTATAATAATAAATTTATGTCCTTGAGTAGATTTTGGATTAATCTTACCAACAAGTTCAAAGTCCCATAATGAAAATGGCCACAAGGTGTATGGCTATATTTGGATCACTTGCAATATGTTTTCGTCAATATAAAAATCCCCAAATCAATGTCACTTAAATAAATGGGCTTATGATTCCATCATAGAAAATGAGGACAATAATGGGTTCATTCAATGAATAAAGTGGGTAAACTTCGAGATCTCGAAACTAAAAATTGCATACAAACATATAAAAAAATATTAGTTATTTTTGGTGGTTAAGGGACTTGTCTCGGTCGGATATGTAACCATTCAAGGAGATAAACAAAATTTTATTTGCAAAAGAAGGTTGTGATCCCGTAGCGAGGCATAAATGGAACTTGTGTTGAAATAGCGCCATAAAAATGATGTTGCAAAGTTTCACCAATCCTTTGTGATATACCTTATCCTCTCCAAAACCTATAATATCGAAATATGCAAGTAAAAAATAAAAAACTAAGGTATGGCCTCAAGTACACCAAGACATAGGGGCTAGAATGATGGGGATGAGTGGTGTTTTATAGTTTTTAAGTGCACAAAGAGTTGTGACACATGGGTGAAATGTGCATAGATGCATGAGATGATAAGGGTCCATAGTGCATTGGGGATACAAATGGGTAGGTGGGATGGATAAAAATTAAATGTGAGTGGATGAGGGTTAGTAAATGAGTGATGAGGTGTCTTATATCATCTTTTTATGGGGTTTTATATTTTTATTTATTTTTGTGGGATTATTTTATTTTTAGGGATTATTATATATAAAAATGTTTTTGGTATTTTTAGTTTAGGAGACCTTAGGTGCAAGGTGTGTTTTCTAGTGTCTACATTTTGTTGTTGTTTAGGCTACATGTTGCACCCCACGAAGGATACAACACAAAAATGAAGATGAGATGGAGGGCATCTTACTCGATGACAATGGCTTTCACACTTGCGGGGCTTAGATAGTTGATTTGAATAGTCAAGAACTTAAAAATGTGATCAATGGGCCACTTCATTTGTAGTTTGTGAAAGGATCAATGAATTGATTTCATAAGGAAAATACTATTGAGCCAATTGGCTAACATGAATGATGGTTGATGTCATAAGATTTGATAAGAATGGTTTGATATTATTATTCCCCCTCAAATGACTTATTTTTTAGCCTTAGGTTTCCCCAACATAACGTGGGATGAAAAGTGGTGGTTGATAAATGTTAGAAAATGAACCTTGGTGAAGCAAGGATGAGTGAAAGCAATGAAATTGGTGTCCTAGCCATGTGTGATGAAAATGTGATGTGTGATATGTACAAACGTGGATGCAAGGTAGAGAGTGTCGATTAGTGTTGCCCCATCCTAAAGTGGTGGGCAATTATTACAAGGTAAATGACATGAGGAGTGGGTGATTAAGATGTGCAAAAGGTGGCAAAATTGGCATAGATGTTCATTCCAAATGAGGTAGAATGAAACCGTACAAATGACATGGTTGCCGATGGAGTGTAATAGGTGTGTAGGTGTATGAGCATGGTTTGAAACAAGAGTGTTGGGAACACGTGATGATCCATAAGGCATGAATCATGAGATAAAAAGTGAGTTAAAATGGGAGCTTGAACAAGGTATAAACATCACAAGATGACATATTATCCCTATGTCTCACTAAGATTCAAAGGTGTGTGCATGTGAAAGTTAATTGTTATTTGAATTGAAGAACTATAAATCGATGTAAGTGAAAATACAGGGGCAATGTGTAGGTGTAATTTAAATAAGATATTGGTGATTGATGGAATGGAAAGCAATTATAATCCATGCATTGTTCCACTTCCAATCGGGGAGTTTATAGCTCCAACAAAGATGCATTTGATACTATTTTCAACATTTCTCTACTACTAGCCGGCACCCATACCCCGATAGAGATCATGGAAAGACCCCTAAGAGAGAGTTTTGATATTGTTTTTTTGTATTGAAATTTTTGACTTTTTGGATTTATTTTTGACATGATATTTAGCTCTCTTGATTTTCCAAGGGGTTAGAACCACTAGTAGCTTGATGGAGGGAGCGGAATTTATTGTGGATTTGACATTGGGAAACGTTAATAGATAATGCCCTAGTAACTTCCCTACAAGTTGTTAAGTGTGTAAGATTGCATGGATATCTAGGATAACCATTGTTCTTAATTCACCAAATAGTGAGAGATCAAGTTCAAGAAATCATAGTAGAGACTATTGACTCAAAAATATGATAACAAGCTAATCAAGAATTCACCAAAAGTTGTGAAACAGACCATCACAAGAACTATGAATGAATTGTAAATGAAGTATCTAGTAGTGAACCAAGAAATGGAATGAAATATGAATGGATGGAGCAATAGTGGAGGAAGAACATCCATGAGAAAGTGATGTTTTGTTATAAATTTTGGGATATATGGATTTTTTTTGTTGTTTGAAAGATTTTTTAATTGTGTGGAGGTGTGTGTTTGTACTCATGTCAATGATGATTAGTTAGAATTTGTGGAGAATCATGACGTGTTTCAAATCCAAATGAATGAATAGAAGTGGAATATATGGATTCAGAAAATGCAAAAGTGAAGACAAATGCAATCCCCCAATCCACATAGGGACCGAGATGAATAAGAGACATGATGTAGAGAAGAAAGTGATAGATGAGGTAGATAATTGGATTGCATTGTATGATGTGGATGATGAGTGAAGCAATGATGCCAAATAGAATCCATAAGATGGTAGTGAGTGGAGGATGTGAATATGGAGATGGATAAATTAAGATTAATGTTGAGTATGGTGAATAGGCAATAATGTCATGTGGGGAGGACATAAGAAATGTATCAATGGTAGGAGATAAAGTGGCATTCTATTGATGATGTCCGGTGGATGAGGAGTGGAGGACATATTGATGTCTAAACAAAGCATGAGATCCAATTATGTGGGCTTGTAATGAATAGGTGTGATAAGATGATGATTGGGTGGAATAGGAGGGGGTGCGTAAGATTAGATGACAATCAAATGATAATTTGGAAGAAAATTGAAATGAAGTGAAAGTGTAAGTGGATGTGTAGGACATTCGTAGGGAAAATTGGTAAAAACAAATAGTTGTGTGATCAAGATAGATGATGTGAATGAAGAAGAAGGATCCAAGAACATGAGGGTGTTAAAATGAGTGATAAATATTAAGTAAATGAAATGAATAGATAACATATTGACACGGGTTTTTAGTGGGGAACCTAGTTACAGGGGGAAAACCCCACTATGAAAGCACTTTCCATATTTTATTATTCAAGTATCA
The DNA here is from genome assembly GCA_018340775.1 of Taxus wallichiana var. yunnanensis. Taxonomy (NCBI): domain Eukaryota; kingdom Viridiplantae; phylum Streptophyta; class Pinopsida; order Cupressales; family Taxaceae; genus Taxus; species Taxus wallichiana. Next base: position 883,083,768 of record CM031239.1, on the reverse strand, counting down.
ATTAGGAGCAAAAGCCTAACAAGTAAAAACCAACCCAACATATAGATCTCCCTTTCTCATTATGCTTACAACATTGATTATAAATTCACGTAGCTAAACATTTGGTCAACATGCCCAAATCTCCAAGGATATCACCACGTTAAAAGGGTGCATGATTCGATTATAACCTTTCAAAAGAGAACCATTTCACTCTTAATTACAATTAATTAAATTAATTTCATATAACTTAAAAGTTATGTATAAGTTTTAAAATAAGCTTAAAAAACTAAATTTATAAAACTTAGTTGTGAAGTTAGTTATAATGTGGAGGTCACATGAATGTGTCCACACAAAATATTACTACTCCAACACTCCCCCTTAATGTTTAGTGGGGATACATGTCAAAGTCACCTTTTTATACAAAAGGAATTACAATCCTTAAACCATATAGGATGATTTTAGGTTAGCATGTCTATAGGGATAATCTAACATAAATATCTCATGTTCCTCCTAGATAAGTGCATATATGAAGTCTTACATGAGTTTCTGGAGCCTTTTATAAAATAAGGAATCTTCATAACACTTCACAACACTTATTCGAAATCATAAGCAATGTGCAAAAACAATTAGCAATATTGATTACAAAATGATTTAACGGATAAATTTTGACATTATAACTTTTCTATGTTTTTAAATTATTATTTAAAATATGTGAGTACTATGTAAATTAGAGAATAATCAGATTGAAAACAGAGAAAAGACTCGTGCACTTAAAACCTACATCTTTGGGTCCATATAAATGTGATCAAGTTTTATAAAAATTAATTTTTCGCTTACATCACGGTGGCATTGCATGGCAAGATATAAGGGCGGGCTATGGTGGTTGGTTAGAGCACTAAGGTGGGCGAGATAAGGTGGGCAAGTCAACGCGGTCAATCAAGTCAGCTCAATTAGTCGAATCGGGTTGTCCACCGAGCCAACTCAAATGCAAAATGTTTACAATATATTACAGTAGTCCCACATTCACTTGTGTTACAAAAACTTGGGCAAAAATATAAGGAAGCTCATCAATGGTAATATGAAGATTGGAGGCCAAGGCACCCCTCCACAATCGAGTGTGTCAACCTTGGCTGAAAACTCCCAAGCAAATAGCGGGGCCCACCTGTTTGTAGCCGAGTATCGAAGATCGATGTTCCAAAACAATAAATGTTACTCCATATCACCTTACCATGTGTCGTAATCACCTTGGTCCACTTGCGGATGTGCATGCATCCATATCACCTATGTGCAATCCACTATTTTTGTCGAGTTGACCAAGAATTTCAGCGGGCCATAACTTCTACATATGTGCTCCATTTTCCATGTTCTTTAAACCGTCAGAAAGCTCTTAAAAGCTCTACACAATGAAACCAATTGTGTCAAATTTTGGGATGATCATAGATCAACGCTTTCTCAATGAGTATCCCGGATCACAACTCCCCACTAAGAAACTTTTGGACCTCCAAAAGTATTTTTAGTTGGTGATGAGGTGAAGGTATTCACCTTTCCGGTTTCCATCCATTTCGCCTTATTCATATACATGCCTTTCAAACCCACACGAAGGTACTCCACATAACCCCTTTGCAAGGTTCTTACCTTCCTATCTAAAATGACATCTTCCTACAAAGAGGTGTTTGTAGAAGATGACTACTTTGCAGAGCATTTGTTGTTAATAGGGCTATTTGCTTGCCACGTGCAACATGGTTTAGAAGTCGAGTTAGAACACCGATTATCATGTATTTCTAAAATAATATCCATATCAATTATAAAAACAGACATGCAAGGAAAAAAAAGTGAATGGAATAAAATCAAAAATAGTATAGGGGAAGTATATGCATTATTAATAGAGCAAGGGTTGAAGCTTACAATTCATGTTTGATCATTCTACAAAGGGATTCGTGTAAACACACAATGGAGTCTTCTTGTATTGATTTGTCCAAAGCATATGACTTGCAAATTTGGAGTGTAGAAGTGTTGTTTGAAAATGAAGCCCATCAAAAAGGTTGACACAGAGAAGGGACAAGTACAAGAATTGAAATGTAGGCTCGATATTAGAACACCCCCTTAATTAAGCGATAAATGCCTTGAAGTATCAAAATTGTTTCCATGGTAAGGAAAATATGCTCGAGAAAGTGGTAGGTCTACAAATTTATGCTAAAAACTTAAATATGTTGTAAATGCAAACAAATACAAGAGAATGTAGTTTACGGATATGGGAAAATGCTTTAGTTTTGCATAGTCAAACATGAAATGAAGGATGTTTGCATTTGTGAAGTATTTTTGCGTGCACCCAAATGAGGGGTACACATCATAGTAAAGGTTATGTACATTCAAGTGAATGCAACACATGTATAATAAAACCATAATCTATTTTGAATAGTTACAACTTTGTTGATTTGAAGGACAAGAGCTAAAAAAAGGCTTTCCAAACAAAACTTCATAAGATATACACAACAAAAAAAATTCTATACATCCACAAAAACACAAGGCATTTACAACCAAAACTTGTTATATGTAGAGCATCTCCAATTATGCATGAAAGTAAAGCATATAACATGAAAGAACAAACCTACATAAACCATTTGTTTCGAAAGGGAAATACAACAACATCATTTTTGTATAGAATGCAAACAATTATGAAATATAAATTCAACATAAATTTTAACAATTTACGAAATGTAACTAAACTTGTAGCAATGCCTAAATAAATGTGAAACTATTTTTTTTTTTTTTTTTTGCAAGCAATTGCATTTTTTCGTATTCTCTTCAAAATTAGAATTGTAAAACAATAACAACAAAATGTAAACACAAACTAACAAAACTTCCATTCTGATTCTTGCACACATTTATTTCCACAATATAAGTAAGGATAAAAAAAAAAACAAGTTGCATAATGCAAATTAGAGACAACATAAGTTGTGACCTTGTATAGAATGTTAATAAATTTAAAACCACAGAATGTGAAGCTTTTTAGTTTGTTTCCTTGTTCATTCATTGTTTTATAAAGCACAAACATTAAGTTGAACCCCTAAAACAATGCTCTATGCCAAAAAAGATATCATGTACAAAGCTTTGACTGAAAACATCTATAAACTTTATAGTTTATGACATTGTATAACTATAGTCTTTTTATGCAGACATACTGAAAGAGGCAATTAGAAATTTGTTTTTTTAGTTCAAATTTAGAAGCATTACACAATAACAAAAAATATGAACATGGATTTACAAAAGTTTGATTTGTTTTCCCATATGTCTTGCCATAATATATACATGAATTGAAATAAAATGAGTTGCATATTCCAATCTAAAAACAACTCAAAACATGACCATTACAAGCTATTTTTTTGTATCAAATTTCTTGTTGCTTGCGTGCACAATTTTTTTTGCACGTTTCTTGTGTTTTTTCCAGTTCTCAATTCTTTGATTGTTATTCCCATCTTCTTCAATTTGTGGGGAGGTTCATATTTCAGTGCATCTTCACTAGAATCGTAAGCCAAGCAAAAGCCTCGTGAATGTGGTCCAATTGTATGAAACTTGGAGAGGTAAAGTGGGCACATTGGCCACAAGTGGAGACAATCTTTGACCATCTCTGCTATCATTGGTTTCGGTGGTTTTGGTTACCTACAATGCAAAACCTGTACAACACATTGAATCATTTTAAACTCTTTATCCCTTTGCAACTGCGGTGTAGCTCATGTCACGCCCACCGAAGGAAGGGGAATTGTGTTTCTAATCTTCATCGTTTCAAACTGGAGAAGGGAACAAACAAGTGCGTCAATCCAAGAAGATATTCTTCTCTCCGACATGCAACTTTAAAACCCTTGTCGTTGACTAGTCTAACGCCCAACTTGGGGTGTTTCGAAATGGCCTCATAAAAGAACCAACCCCTCAACACACAACAAATCATGTCATTGACGAAGGCACATGCCCCCACATGTCATTTGGAGAAGGGAATGAAGAAAAATGCCCCCACATGTCTTGTGTATTTGTATTGTCTATAAAGGAAGATGCCAAAAGCAAAAGCTAAAATGAAAACATAGTGAATTTATGATGAGGATGACGAGAAAGTAAAAATGCACATAATAAACACAACAAAAATGAGATTTTAAACATAATTGTGAATTGATTTAATATAATTTCATAGTCCATAACATACAAAACAAATTTATAATCTTACCACAAAAAGCAAATTAGTTTATTTCAAAATATAACATAGTAGTTTACATGTTAAAATAACAAGTAAATAATACAATTTTGAAATGCAAAGTAAATAATATGTTTATGAATTGCAAGCACACAGTACATTTAAAACTTACTAGTTTATATCTTAAAATAACAAGTAAATTTTGGGAGCATGAATTGTAAACATACATGAGGATAACCAAAAATAGTATGTCAACATGGAAAGATTTCAGATCTGAACAGTTTTTCCATGTGTTGTCCTCGTGTTCTATGCTAGAAACTAAAATAAACCTGAATATTAAATTTGTGGGTATTGTGGGTTTTGGGGTCTAACTGAAATTTGATACAAATGAGGTGTACCATGTAATATACAGCTCTAAAACAGATTCCTTATTCTCCTTAGTTTAAGATCCAGTGTATAGGCATAGCTTGCCTATAATGTACTGCAAATAAATTATAAGAATCGAGAATGATATAAGAATACAATTTTTGTTATGACAAATGCACAAGGCAGGCTACAAAGTTGAAGTAACAAGACTATCCACAAGGAAAAATAACTACATACAAGCATATCCCAATTGGTTTTATTGCAGGCACAAAATACAATTCAAGAGCGAGATACGAAAAAGTTTTCTTTTGACAATTGGAAAAGGTGGACTACAAAGTTGGAATAACAACAATTTCCAGCAAAAAACAACTACTGGCATAAGCAAAAACAATAAATAAGCAGCAAACACACTGGTTGAGATGGTTCAATACAAGCAAAACAATCATTTAATACTGTTTTAAAAGGAGGTTTTCTAATTACTAATATAACCATCAAAATGTAACGTGTAATGTACAGGTCCTAAATATATTCCTTTTGTTTTTTTAATATAAAATTCTGCATAAGTATTCTAGGGTAAAACAATTTGATGGAACGGTGATTTTAGGAAGCAGAGGCACAAACATGCAATGATAATTGAGCCCATGCAATTTTTTTTTCCCAGTCACGAGATGTGGAATGAGATGCCATGTGATTTTTAAATTTTTACAATGCCAAGACCAATTTGCTATTTGATTTTCAAGGAGTTTTTTTACTAATTAAGCAATTAAAGTGTAACGTGTGATACACGAATCAGAAAGAGATTCCTTTGTCTTCTTAGTTTAGAATTTTACATACATGTTCCAGGTTAAAGCAGCTGGTTTCTTGCCAATTCTAGGTATGGAACTGGCAAATGGAATAATCTGGTAAGATAAAGTTTTGAACTGCAAGCATGTTCGATGCAAACAGAAACCAAGAGATTGAGCACAAGAAAACTCTAGCTTGGAAAAAGAGAGGTAAGGATGATTTCAATGCAAACCAACTTAACAAGTCCAATCAGATTTCAGTCTTGCTGGTCAGAGCCTAAAACAACTATAAATGCTAGAAAAGAAGGAGAAGTTATGGTTTTTTAGTCTGAAACAAAGCCCCACTATGCAAATGTCCCGTGTTTAAATATTGGATTCTAAGCCACATTTGTCTATGAGAAAAACTATTTGTTGTCCTTGGACAACGTAACAAGTCCAACCAGATTTCAGTTCTGCTGGTCAGATCCTCAAACAACTGTGCAAGGGTAAGAAATTGATTTGAAATAGCCAAGAAAATTGCTATTCTTCTGGAAAAGCAACAAGCATCTATAGTTTTCTAGTAATGTTAAGAGCTCCAGCATTATGGAATATCCTCTTGTTCATTATGCACGTCTGTTTGGCACAGACAACAACTAATAACCATCCATCCATACGGTCTAAGGCATTAGAATACTCCATTCCTAGATTGACACCATTAAATAAACGTACAATCACTTAATATTCCTCAATTACTTCTATACATTTATTGTGAGAGGTGATAGTCTAGTGACATTAGAAGTTTGCAAGACGATTCTACAATGACAATCTATTTCCTTTACTATGAATGGTTGAGTAAACCACGTCAACAGTTCTGCTCCTTGTTTCCAAACAAAAATCTATGGTTTGGACAAAACCGATTCAAATTCTTACAAAATATAGAAGTTTCTACTATGTTTGAAGTGACAACTTGGGGTAAAATAAAATAAAACTCAACATGCGTCTTATACCAAAACAACCATAAAATACACACGCAGTTATATCTTTTCAGCAATACAAGTGAATAGTGTCTACATTTGGACGTGAAGGAGGAAGCAAGGACTGCATAGATCACACCAGCAACCGCAGTTGTGGCTACGAAATTAGGAAATGGATGACAAACAAATGATGTAAGCATATGGGGATGGAGCTAACCTAAATATGAAACTAATCCTAGGTAAAATAGGTCAGCCTTAACGCACATAGGTGTGTCCAAGGCCAGGGCATTTACCAAGGTCTGAGAGGATGAATGCAATCCAAATTCATCACTTGATAGGTTTACATGAAGGATAGGGATGCCATAACTAATCCACAGTAATAGACAATTGTTGGGGGAGGTTAGGAGGTAGTTTGTCGAATAACAGTGGTAGTTAGCCTCAGTTTTGGGCACTTTTAGGCCAAAGCACCCAAAATAGGTGGCTGAACTCCCCAAAACAGAAAGGGCAATATTGAACTTTCCAGCAAGCCTATTGGTTGGTTCACTAAGTCAAAGAAGGAAAATCAAGCCAAAAATGGGAAGTAAGGCGTGGTTTAAGACTGCTCAACTCAATGACATCCTAGCTAAAATACTCTTGTTTGAAAAATTCAGTGACAATGTCATCCATCTTCGTAGGTAAATTTATCAAATATCGATGAAAACTGCAGAGCATCAGATTTTCCAGTCCTATCTTGTACCTACCTATTTCCATATATTTTCAGCCTGATATTACTTTTTGCATCCAACTACAATATCTACAAAAATCTGTGCAATGTTTATGGGCAGTGTGATCCAAAAGCGAAAAACAAGGAAACATAATCCTTGCATTTTAATGAAGAGCAGCTAAGATCTCCGCAAGTCAGAGGATTAGAAACAGGGTTCGTTTTCAAGCAATTCAGTCTCTCAAAGTTAATTTTGTGTAGCTTCGTTCATAACCAGATACCCTGAGAAGAGACTTTGACCACTGGAAGTTCCAAGGAAATATCTATATGAATTGTTTGGGTCCCTAGAGAGAGGAAATCAAATTGTTTTGCCAAATCAAAAACAATTAGTTGAAGTACTGTTTTTTTATGAGACATCCTTGTTCTTAGAACTGGAAAATGAATTTCCAAAAATATGAAAACACTCTTGAAATTTATTGTAAAGCCTTTAGCTCAAAAAATATCAATTGCTAAATCTCACATGTTGGGATGGGAAGACAATCCACTTGAGTCAGTGCTGCAGCAAGGTTGTTCCGTTTGGGCATTTCTAACAAGATGGCAAGGTATTTAGGCATCCCCTTTGCTCTTGGAGCTTAAGAAAATGAGGGAATCTATCATCTCTTGGTAGTTTTATCTCAAAAGTCTCCTCTTGAATGTCTGTTTCTAAAGTCACTCCAAATACTATTTTATCAATACATTGGCAGACTGGGATACTGCCTCCAAGTGTTCTTCCACCAAAACAGGATCAAGAATTTGCTGAATGTTTTGATAGAATGGGGGAAATCTGAAACCCATTGCAAATAAATACGGAGTTAGTACGATTGGGCAAAGTAATTGAGAAGGAAGATGTCAATTGAACATATAGAAAATAAGAACAATAGAATCAGGTGGGGGATAATATTACTGATAATGAGCCTCTTGACACAGATGTTGATTGCATTTGCACCACCTATTTGTTTCTTCAAAAGATTGTAAAAGATGAAAAGATAGTGATAGCTGATGCAAATGAAGATGTCCTCTGTATTACTACTCTAATGGTTTGGAATTTAAAGTGTGCTTCAAATGATCTAAATCACAGCACGAATTTGTACTTGTTGAGAACAGAGCCTTGGAAGAACGAGCTGAATATTTGTTTAGTGATTTAATTGGTTATCCTGTTGCTGTGACTAAATTTGCTGATATTGAAATGACAGATGCGACGGAGGATATATATGATTTGATGTTACAGGGATAAAGGTGGATCACCCTTCTGCAGACTACATATTCTTAAACGTGGGGATAATTTTTAAGAAAATTAAGATTTATAAGATCTTATCGTACTGTTTTATGCACGCAAAGAGCTATTAAATCACATGTAAAGCAGAGTAATAAAAATAGAAAAAGCATCTTAGTTCAAATTGTTTCCGCTGGACCAAGATTTTATTTCCAGTTTAGTACGTTATGCAAAGCAGGGTAAATAAAATAGAAAAAGTGTCTTACCTCAATTTGTTTCCCTACGACCAAGATCTTATTTCAAGTTTAGTCAGGGTATGTTTGGATATGAAGGAGGAAGCGAGGACTGCAGCTGAAAACAGCAGCAACCGCAGCTGAAAACTAAAAAAACAATAGAAAGTTTAGGCAAAGAGGAACAAATTTGTAATGGAAAATAAACTTGCAAAATAACCGCAGATAAACCCAATGCCCACCTGTGCACACAGCAGAGTAGAAGATAATCAGAAGAGCGTCAAAGCAAATCCACAAACGCCATAAAAAGGAAAACCCCTCCCCAAATAAATTATGAAAACCTCTGTTTTTCCTAAAGCCTGATGTGGATTTTATCATGCCAACACAGATCTGGCAAGTAGATGGAACATGCCAGAAGGCGTACATCTTTGGTTTCAATCAAAATTAATGCAGCCATACCCGTCAACCACTCCATACAAATATCAAACCCGTCGGCCATCCCTTCTTCGAAAAGACAGCAACCAGAGCGCCACCCTCACAAAAAAGTTTGCAATTAGGGTTTTACAAATGGGCTCGACGCTCCATCAATGCCTCTACCACGCTCGTACATCAACAACCATCTGCCATGCATCCTTGCCATCAAATTAACTGACATGTGACAGTGGGAGCCCTTTCTACCAGAGAATACACCTTTCGGCGTAATAAAATCATTTACTCTTTTGTTTCATAACAATATCAACGTCCTAAAATTGCCAATAACCGGCACAAAGCCTCCATAAGGTTCTTTTCTTCCCTATCACGAGCAATCCTCTATCCACTTCATGATCTCCATGAGCCCTATCCAGAATTCGATAGGTTTTGGAGTGGTACTTTGTGTGAAAACACCTATCCATACCCATTTACCCTCGCCCTTCACTGTTGTAGATATCCCACCACCATCACTGCTCCGTAGATGCATTTTCAGAATGTGAAACCCACAGTTTATAACAAAACATGCCATGATGGAATCAGCATGGGAGGGATGCTTCTGCACCAATGTCGGGTGGGAATTGATTTTCTGGTTATCGAAAGAGTCGACGATGGAGAGATTCAGAAAGGGGAATGCGTTTGCAAGTTGTGAACTCGCATCAGGGACTGCCCTTGTACATATTATTAAATCACAGGGCCATTTCTGCAAATGTCAATGCACAATCAGATGAAAATGAATGGAATTTTATATATCTTATAGCAATTTAATATTTACCTTTAGTGTTTGAATGCAAGGTTCAACTGCTGATCTTATGTTTGTTGTGAGTTGCAGCCTCCTCAATCGGTCCATGTGCTCCAAAGTTTGTATACCCGGCACCTCCCACCTTGTTTCTGCTCTCAACTGCTCCAATGATCTGCAATGTTCTAAACCTTCTAATGTCACAGCTTTATAGTAACCTATGAGTTCAAATTTTCTGAGAGAAGTTGATTCTGCAAAACTTGGAAGCTCTTGTAATTCTGGACAGCTTGTTATCCTCAACTCTTGAAGGTTTACCAGACCACCAATACCCCTTATGTTCTTCACCATTTTACAATTTTCCAATCTTATGTCCTTGACTGTCCTTGGTAGGGCTTCTATCTCCGTCAAATTGTCATCATTACAAATTTCGAGTGTCTCAAGGCTGGGACAACAGTCTTCAGAAATTGAAATCTTGGACACACTTGTGCCCCTTAAACTTATCTCCTTGAGGTTGCACAGTGAAGATGTAAACGGCCCCTGCCCAAAATCCAATTTCCTAATTGGGCACTCTGATATGTTGAGAGTTTGAAGATTAGTCAGTTGCCTAATTGATTGTGGTAAGGACTGCACCCCTGATCTCCATATGCCTAAATATTCTAACAGACTAAGATACCCCACAGACTCCGGTAGAGATTCCAGCTCGGGACACTGATAAATTTTAAGATTGATTAGGGAGGATAAATTCCCAATAGAGTGGGGCAAGCTTGTTAACAATGGATTCCCTATGTGCATCACTTGCAACTTGCTGAGTTGACCGATGTCCATCGGTAGCTCCCTTGACCTGGTATGCTCCATATAAAGCTCTCTTAAAGATGCCTGATTTGTGATGTGACTGGGCAACTCTTCCAATTCCTTGCAGAATGAAAGGTTCAAATACTCCAGCTTTGTCATGTTTTCCATGATGTCTAAGTTGAAAGTGAGCTTACTACATCTGTGGAAATTGAGATAGTGCAAAAATGTCAGCTGCTTAAAAGAAACTGGCAACATCCTCAAGGTAGAGCAACCGGACAAATCTAAATGCCGCAGATTAGTCAAATCGCCAAAACGGCTAGGTAGTGATGATAGCTTTTCACAGCATAACTGCAGGTGCTCCAGAGACAGCAAGAGGCAAAATTCATTTGGCAGACTAGTCAGGTTGCTGTTACGACCATCCATGACCAATTTTTTCATATTCTTGAGATATCCTAGCGTGATTGGAAATCTTTGGAAATTTTGGCATGCAGAAATGACCAACTCTCGTAACTGCACGGGAGCCTGCATCATCACATTTTAGATGAGATGGACAGAACACATACAACAATTATAAATAATTTGAAACATAGATTTACAACAGCCTGAAAGCAAGATACTCACATCTTCGTCAGCCTCCCATAATTCTTCTAAGTGATATTCATGGAGTTGTAAAACCCTCAATTTTTTCAATGATAGCGGTGAGGGAAGATTTCTCTGCCCAGTTTCAGTACAGCGAAGCCAGACCAACTCTCTTGATACTAATGTGCTAATTACTTGATTGAAATAAGGTCCTCTAACTACAAAGATTTTTAAACCAAGCGAAGAGGCCGCCAGACCACAAAGTCCTTCATCAACCTCGCAAGTTGACTCAGCTGTTGTGGCCATTATTCCTCGAATGCTTCTTTTCTGAACATATAAAAATGACATTAAACACTTACATAGGAAAAAATAAAAATGCTCCCAAGAAAATAAAGTCTGCCAACAAAAGAGTATTAACCTCACCTCTGCTTCGTTCTGAAAATCAGTAACCTGCTCAGGACGCCAAAGACGGTGGGGGAATGTTTACTTGCAATTTCCCTTCCCAAATCCCTCAAGTGATCATGCATTCTTATGCGATTCTCCTCATCTAACTCCACAAGACACTTATTCACAAGTGTTTCCCAACTGTGCAAACCACTCCACCCTGATCCGTTCCATACTTCAATTGCCAAACTGTTTTCCTCTCCGATGAAGAAACAAGCTGCATCTAAGAATATCTCTTTCTCTTCATCATCTAGGGCATCATAGCTTATTTTCAGCCTTTGTTTAACATCATTGGGCAATATTCTTGAAAGCTTATGTAATTGAGACTCCCAATAATCCTTGCGGGATTTTCCATATAGCTGTCCTCCAAATACCTTGAGAGACAGGGGTAATCCATTGCAAGCAGCTAAGAACTTTTCAACAAGCTCCTCAAAAGTATCAGGTGGAGAGGGCTGTAAGAATGCATGCCAACAAAAAAGTTGCTTCGCATGAGACAGATCCAATGTTCTCATTTTATAAATGGAGGAGATGCCCCAACATTGAAGAACTTGCAATTCCCGTGTTGTAACAATTATCAAACTCCCTGATCCAAGACTGTCTGTTGTGGGCAATAGAGCATCCAGTTGATCCATATGATCCACGTCATCCAAAATGACAAGCACACGAACAGATCTCAAACGCCTTGCGAGAATCCCCTTGCCTTCTTCCATATTGTCAAATGACACACCTTTGACACCAAGGTCCTCCAGAAGTTTTTTCTGTTTTTTATGTAACATATTTTTGCCAGCAGCATCTCTAACATCAAAGAGAAAACTAGACCTTTCCATAGATGCACGTTTATTATTGTAAATTTGCTTAGCAAGGGTGGTTTTTCCGGAACCACCCATGCCCCAAATTCCTACAATTTTAACACTCTCATGACCTAATTGGGTAGATTGAAGCGCAGTCATTTCAAAGTCTTTTACAGTTTCCTCCAAACCTACAGGATGTTTTGCAACTACTAATGGGACATGTTTAACTTCTCTCAATACATCATTCACAATATTCTTCAGCACCCTCCACTCCTCACTAAACATAAAAACGAAATAAATCAAACATTACAGAAAATTATACCTGATATCAAAAAATAAATCAGACAGGGAAGGCATAAGAGTGAAAATTTATAAATAAAACAGAATTTGGTACTCACGCCTTATTGGTAATGATGTGACCACAATAAAATGAAGCCTCATAGAGCGCTTTCTTCCAGTCCTGAAGCATTTCTGGGGTGTATCTACCCTTCTCTTCGTGCTGGAAAAATGCCGGAGCATAGACTCCTTTTCCTTTATCAACCCATCGGAGATCGGCAGGGTCAACATAGTAGAAAACAGGAACAATTGGGGTGCCAGTTTTGAGCATAAATGACAGCTCTGCCAAACACCAGGGGGATTCTGCATATTTCTCTGAAAAAATTGCTATATGAAGCGTAGCACTGGACATTGCTTCTTTTATTTCTCTGGGCAAGAAGTCTCCCGTTTCAAGTTCTTTTGAATCGAGAAAAGGCCTCAGTCCCATGGCAGAAAGGGTATCATAGAGAGCCATGGCAAGCGTGTGTTTGACATCGGGGCCACGGTGATTAATAAATACGTCATAAGGAGATGTTTTCATTCGTTTCGAAGAAGTAGACGGTGCGAATCCTTCAAAAGGATTTGTGATCTCATTCTCAGAAGTAGAAGCTGATGCCATGGAACTGGATTGAACTGAACCCAAAAAAATATATAAAGAAAACTATGAAAGGAATCCTGTATTAAGTAGGTGAAGTGCTAATCTTGCAGGTGGAGGGAGAAATAAATCTAAAAATTGAGTGGATGCGGTTTGTGCAGGAAACCGCGTGGAAGGAGTGCAGAAGCATTTGTAAATGTTGAAATCGTTTTCCTCGAAATAACCCCTCGACAACATCGTCATTATATATAAAATTATTTGCAACTTGACATCGTTATAATATATTATTACATTTGTGACAAACTAGTTGCAACTTGGTGAGGACGATGGATTATAAATATTATATTACCTAATTTTGGTTAGGAACATAGATTATATTATATTATTTTGAAAAATGGATTATAAATATTATATTACACAATTTTGGCATAGAATATGGATTATAAATATTATATTACACAACTTTTACAAGGAAGATGGATTATTGGATTATAAATATTATATTATACAACTTTGACGAGGAAGATGAATTATAAATATTATATTACACAACTTTGACAAGGAAGATGGATTATAAATATTGCATTACATTAAAAGGTAACGTAAATTTGTTACCATGGCATTTTCCTTGTATATTTTCATAGTGCTTTTTAGTGTTAGTGTTTCTTTTTTTTTGCCCTAAAACCCCACTTAACTGAAGCAGTTAATTTTTTGAAAGTTTTTCCGTATTTTTGGCCTAAAATTCCATTTGGGCTTGTGTGAGCAAACTAGAATTTCTAAATTGTCTTTTCAAATTATTGTTGTTTTGATGGAGATCTAAACTCGTGAACAAGTCATGGTAAAAGTTTTTGCTCCTAGTTTTATCTTTTGATTTCAATTTATTTTAATTTGGATGTTAAAATCAGTACAAGCACACAGACCCGCGTTGGTTTTTGCATATTTGATTATTTTATAATCTATTGTCAAGTTTGCATGTCAAGGTTGTTGCTCTTGTAGTTCACTTGAACATTAAGAAAACAATGTGTATATTCGAAGGATAGAATACAAGGTCTTTCCACATTACATGTCACAAAAAATCCTCGTTCTTTGGATGGTGCCTATGGAGTGCTTGATGTATTGCATGTCTAGGTCGTGCGGATTTACATCCTCGGGTTTTCGGCTTTCAAGCTTGTTGATGACCGAAGTGTAGCTACGAAGTTATCGAATACTTTACACAATAAATAAATAGTGGTTAAAACAATTAAAAATATAAGAGAAGTATTAGTTAATGCTACATAAATATTTTGCAATTGTGAATAAAGTCACTATGATGGTGATGTCCATTATTGTTCTTTAAACTAGATTGGTCTTTATGACCTATTAAAGTGCATAGATAATGCAATTCATCTTCAGCCTTGTTGCGAAGTATATTCTTGGAGTTGGTCTTACTGTTTCAAGATTCAACTATCTTCTTGTCCATGAGCTATGAGAAAAAAATCTAGTGTTCGAAGTTGATGACTTTTTTATGAAATTTTGTAGCTTGAATTATTTTTTTGTTTATGTGAGGTTTTTTTCTTCGGGTGGTTAGGTTTTTATTTTGTTGCTTTAGTTGAGTAAGTTTGTGTCGCCTATGCATGGAACTTAGTGTTGCTTGGAATATTGTTTTCGCAGTTTAGTGCTTCAGAGTGTTTGTTTTCTTTTCTTTACAATGCTTATAGATAATAAATAGTGCCAAAATGTTGTATTCTTTGTTATTATCAAATTCTAAATAAGTTATGTTTTTTTAATTTCGGTTGAAGTTTTTCGCTTTCCACAGAAGACAAATATAAGTAAAGAGGAGTTGTATAAAGTGTGCATCTTTCCAGGAATTGTAAAATTTCAATGAGTTTTTGTTGTTGCTATATACCTATACCTATAGTTTTAAAATGCAGAGAAAGAACCATGCAATTTATAGTTGTTTCCATCCAAAGCTTTGTACATTATATCACTTTTTTGCATTTTGATTTGTTTTAAGGGTTGCACCTCATGTTTGCGCTTTTCAAATAAAGTGGTTCATCTATATTTCAACACTTACAAAATCAATCACCCATAGTTTAAACAAAATCAACTACAAAAGTAATAACTATCCCTTTAAAACAAATAACATATACCATTCGGCGTTCACATTGCATTGTACACATGCAATTGCTAGTAAATAGTATATTTAATTTAAATCAAATTACTAAAGTTTTGTGTATCATTCACACAAGCCAACATACTCAATACAATTTACTGAAAAAGAATGATTAAAATTAAGAGAAGATGCCAAACTTACCTATTGTTAAGAAAGATGGATTAAAATAAAAAGAAATATTATTGTGAACGAGTTGGAAGTTGGAGAACATGCTTGAATTCAGTGATTAAATTTTATCACACTTTTTGAGGCATTTTGGTTGACACTTTGGAGAAGGTTATCTTTGTAATATTACTATTCATAAAGCGAGTGTATATCATATTCTCTAAATGTAATAATTTCAATATTTTAATCAATTAGAATCGGTTTTTAAAAGTGCTTGTGAATGGTCAATATGTACACCTATATTTATTGGCTGATTGACTTAGCCTTGCATAAAATTATTTATAAAAATTAAGTTTGTAAATCCATGCCAATAAATCTATAAATTTGAGTGCCTAACATTACTAAATCTAGTACATTAGCAAGAACAACATTTCATTTACAATTATAATTGTTTATATTCGATAATAGATACATTTTAATGAGAAAGAGAAAACACAATAAAAATCGAAGGCATGTGTTACAACATGGGGCCATAATTGGAAAACATGCATTCTTGATTTTTAAAAAAATCTTAAAAAGAAAGTTTTGTAACGGATAATATTTATAGCGTAAAATAATATACTATCTCGATTCAACCCCAACATGTATATATATTTTTAATCATGTATTCTTGAAAGTCTTTTTCCTTCTATTTATTATATCAAAATTGTATGAAACATACATAAATTAATTTTAATATCATAGTAATTAACTTGTTTCATTCTTTATTTTTATTACTACATGTTGAGTCTATCACATCAACCAACATATTTAACTTTATTACGTGTTAAATCCATCATATCAAAGTTAATATTTTTATTTTTATTATAAATATTTAATTTATAATGTTAAAACTTTATAATACAAAAAAATGAACTAAACTAATACTATATCGATGGACTAACACCACTCAATTAAATCCATGGTTTAGCATGATGGAGAGTGGAATTTTCGAGAGCTTTGAATTTTAGCCATTGAGATGAGTAGGAATCGTGGAGAACAAGTTGAATCTGGTGGATCTAGACTAAACAACTACAAGTGGAGGATTCCTGAAAAGCGGGAGGGTCGAAAGACAAATCTTCGGCTAGACATGTCAAAAGTTATGTCGATTGGCCAATCTTGGGTGGACAAGGTGTCGAATCTTGTTCACGAAAACAATGATGCGAAGTCTTCTTGATGTCTCCCACTAAGGACAATGACAGCTCACCATTGGCAATCCATGAAAAACTAGTGGATTTGGTGCATATATGAATGGATAACAAATTTCTTTGGTAAGTTTTGGGACAAACCAAATATTGACTTGATTAGAGGGTGGGCAAATAAAAGATGGAAACCCAATGGCCAACAAGAGGTAGTGACCATGAAAATGATCATTTTTTTCTCCTATCTTTATAAGTAAGATTGTTTAAATGCCCTTATTAAGGGCCCTTGGTTCCTAGGAAAAGTTTGCCCCTTTCAAAGTGGAAACCAAGGTTTAAAACCCTTAAAGTGAAATTTATGATGTGCTTATTTTCTAAATCTTTAATTAAGATTTATACAACAATAAATAGATTGAATATAACATATTTCAATTGAAATACACATTGTAAACACATCAATAACCACTGAATTTGATAACATAAATCAAATAACACATCAAAATTGTAGCTTATCATTAATGGTTTCAAGTTCAAAATAGATATCTTTCGATGACCTTCGAGATAGAAACCCAACTCTCGTAGAAGAAGCAATAGATTCAATCACATCTTGCACAATGCAAAGGCTAATTTAAACCTTAAGCTTCATGACCACCAATAAAAGAGGTAATTTATTACAATCATTTTGTGCATCCACAAAGCTCATTTTTCCACCTTTGAAATACATATTTGATCACTTACAAACAAGGTTAAAAGTTCAATTCAATTGCCATTGGAGACCATGTAAAGAAAATAGGAAAGTACACACCACATCTTTCCTTACGAATCGCATGCTTTTTGTACTCTAACCTCATTTCACTTAACATTTAGTGCTTTCATACAATTAATTCAAATCCCAAGCGATAAACAAGGGAGATCAAAGTAAATTCAAACTCTCTATGTTAGATGAGTAGAATCTTAAATATAAAACACATGCACACAATATCAGCTCAAAAGTGCATAAAATGGAAGAATCGAAAACAACTTGGAGTCCGGATTGCATTTTATACCTAAACCAACCTTGAGAAATTCAAATTTCTCTGCATGTAGAATAAATAAAATGTTTTAGGGAGGTCCTCTTAAAGAGAAACATCATAATTTATGATATATGTAATGGGGGCATTGAAATGGATTAGCATTATCTATTATAAGATGGGTCCTATCTATTATACGATGGGCTAGTGCCTCATAAATTGTATTTTGGTGCTATTGAGGACTTGGTGTTTCCTAATCAAGAGGCTAGTGCCACAAAAATAGGAATTGTTTTTAAAAATTTATATACATTCTTGCCCATTTACAACAATCCTTCCCATTAACTATATAACAAAAAATAAAGACAGCAATAAAAACAAAAGGTGTTGTGATAAAATAATGAAGAGAAAAAATAACTTATAAAATCCATACATCTCCATAACAATATACCAAAACTGAGAGTATAAAGAAGTTATAGCATAATTATTTCTACTTTAATTTTACCGAAATCACAATGAAGGTGAAGTATGTCCTCCCTTAAATATTGACAATGGTCTCTCGACATCCAAATCAGAAAACAAGGCAAATATTTTCATGTATATATATTCAAGTACACATGATTTGTCCTTTGCATAATTATTCCTATTTTTGGAATGTACATTCTATCTATTTTCTCAAAGGTTGAACACGTCATTATATAGTTGTTTTCTTCACCTTTAGAACCCTTTCTCCTCCAAATTTTTTTCCAACCTCCAATTCTTCAAGAGTGTAAACTTTACTCTTCCATTCAAACGAGAAGGTGGGTTAGTGCAAGCTAAACGCAATGGGAGTGAGAAGTCACCCATAAATGGTGCCTTAATATAAATATATCTAGGGTTATTTTTTAATTATAAATTCTCGACTAATATTCCAATAAAAATAGACATACAAGTATGTGATGGGTTATCAAGAATAGAAGATGGTAGTGGGAGTGGGGTCGCCCATAAAATGGTGCCTTAATACAAATACCATATATGCAGGGGTATTTTTATTTACAAATTTTGGACTAGTATACCAATAAGAATAGACATGCAAGTGTACAATAGAGTACTAAGAATGGGAGACAATGATAAATTGCAAAACAAGGGCCAATATTTGAAACCTATAAATGAACATGTTTTGAGCATGTTTTACAAAGTGAACTCCCATGATTTCAGATGTGTTAAATAGCCTATAATATACCAATACCCATTTACCAAAGTTGAATTAGATTTGTTAAATCTAAAGTAGTAGTCTATACAATGACTTCGCTCCACAATAAAATAAGAGTTATCTCAGTGATAAGAAAAGGTTATTTATAGCTACTTTCTTTTACATGACTACTCATTAATACATTTTTGGAAAATTGATCATATTCATCATAACCCAAATTAAAGAGTTTATTAGGCCAATATGTAAAGGCTTCAAATATTTCTTATTTGGAAGAAAGGTTTCTCCATAGCCAAATAAGTACAACTTCTAATGTAAAATATTGCAGGAAAAGGTATACATCATATACCTTTTTAAGATTTCCAATCACTTGAAAAATAGCTCACAAAATTATATTGGCAAAACAAATGAACAAATCCATTACCAGTACCTTGGAACACCCTCGTCGCGATGATCAAAACTGGTTGTCCAAGGTTGCATGAGAAGGCAAAACTGGTACATGCTCCTTCAAACACATTATCCTTAACTGTGTATGAAGGAAAAGAGCCACCCAATGTAATTGATACATTGAAATTTTGAAAATCCACATCTAAAATTCTATCCAATCCATTGACACATTCTCTAAAAAATGAATTAATAACATATGGTCAACCAATTACTTGAATACATGTATAAGCCAATTAATTGCCTCTAGTCTCCCTGCACGAAGAGGAGATAAATTTAAAGTCAACATTAAAACGAGTTTGACCTGCATCTGATTCTAAACGGGAAGGGAGAACAATCTTCCCTACATTTTGTCATCATTGATCTCATGCCAATCAACTTTCAACAAACCAAAGAGTAGTATCGAATTCCTTACTTTTAAAGGAAAGGATCAACAAGGAGCAAGAGCAAAATAAGTGCACAATGTCAGGTTACATCTGCCACCTTTGGCAAAGAGGAGCAAGAGCAAATTAAGTGTACAATGTCAGGCTACATGCGCCACCTTTGGCACCTTCCTAATCCCTGCTCTTAACACTGAAAACCCTATCTTCAAATTTGTAGGTTTAATAAATCTCCAAAAATTGAATATTGAGCCCCTTTTGATATTAGTAAATCAAAACCTGGGAGGTGAGGACCCTGCCAGCCACTCACTATAATAAAACTTCGTATGGGATGCAATTTTATCAAGGCTAAAAATAATAAAGAGCGATTCAACCCAGAAATGAAAGGGACGTCAATTGTTATCTTAGCAATAGTGTCTAGTATGAAAAACATGTGCATACTCCTTAGGAGGCCACTATTGGGAGCACCAACAACTTGCCACCATAAATAAGCACCAAAATCCATAATGGACATGAAGTATTAACACCTGCATTGAGTGAATAGTAGTACTTCTATCCATTGTTCACATAATAGTTATTAACTTATTAGCAAGGGCTCATGCAGAATTTAGGTCACAATTAATGGAAAACAATATTTATGATTGATGTGAAGTTCTTAAATTCTAAAGTAAAAATTAAGGAACACATGCATGGAACGTCAATGAGTATTATCAAAGAAGGAATAAGTGAATTTATCTGATCACTAATTATTGCCAAAATATGGAATGAATGGTATTTATTGAAATGCTTTTTAATCCATCTTTCTTTGCATTCTCTTTTTCAACTCATGAACCTTTTCATGCATACCTTCACTTAGATAAGCCTTGTTCATGGTAGCAAATGTTATTTTGTCAGGTTGGCATCCTGTGTCAATCATTTTTTGGAACACATGCTCCATTTCTGCCATATTTCCTGCCCTTTGGTAGGCGTCAAGTACCGAATTGAAAAAAGGAGTATCTGGAACTATTTTAGAATTCTCCATTTGTCGCACAATCTTTGTGATCTTATGAAAGATGCCTCCTTTACTGTATGCACTAACAAGAGAACAGAGAGTTATCCTATTTGGCTGCATACCTTCAGATAACATTAGATTCAAATAATTCTCCATTTTTTTAATCTCACCAACCCTCCCATATGCATTGATAACAGTATTATATGTTACGATTGTCCATGAGAAATAAATTTTTGCATTTTCTCCATTACGGATGTCATTTTTTCATATAAACAATGTTTACCATATGAATTGATTAATGTATTGAATGTCGTTGCATCAGGCTGAATCCCAATGCTATGGAAATTTTCATACCATTTCTCCATTTTCTCAATCTGTCCTCTATTACCAAAGGCTCCGATGGTGGAATTCATTGTCCATACATCAGGCTTACAGTCATGGCTTTCTAACATGTGTGAAAGGACATTCTCCATCTCTTCAAACATGCCTGCTTTTCCAAACCCACCAACAATTGTATTGTAGGTAACAAAGTTAGGCCTGACTCCAGCTCTTGACATTTCAGAAAGTAACCTATTCACATGGTCAAAATGGCCACGTTCAACACAAGACTTCATTAATATAGTATAAGTAAAAATATTAGGTTGACAATGAGGAATAGCCTTCATTTCCTCCAGAATAGAAAATGCTTTTTCAAGACAACCGTTTCTGCCATAAGCAGCGAGGACAGCAGTATATGCTTCAACAGTTACATGACAACGTTCTTTAAGCATCATTTGAAAAAGTATATGTGCCTTCTCTTGTTGTCTGCACCTACCAAGCATGACTAGAAGTTTTATGTATATTTCAGTGTTTGGTTGATACCACTGCTGCTTGCGCAGCAATCCAAATACCTGTCAATATCGAACTGAAATCACTGTTAGAGATATTTGATGATGAAAATTTATGACGATTAAAAAAGAATAGGTGTTGATAAGGCATTTTTCCAAGTTTTATCCAGGATTTCTAATTATGCATTTATTACGACAAGTTACAATCCTTCAAGAATGCTTGCATTGATGGAGTTCAACTATTTTGCATAAGCATTCATTTCTAAGGTATCAACAAAACCATATATGTTCTTCCTCTAAATGATCATTCTTAATTCCAATTCACAGTTTACTTCAACAATTTAAGACAAATATGTTAGATACAATAATTTAAGATGGGGCATTTCAGAAAGTGCAACATAAGATTGGCAATATGAAAGTGAATGGATTCTCCACAAGAACAAACTAGGTAAAAGAGAAGAAATATGCAGTAAGCTTTACAACAAAGTTCAAAATAAACCCTTGTCTGAAACCAGAAAGACATTTATAAATAGATATAGCTGTTCAAAGTTAAAAAATGAAATGTGCAAGTGCAACTATTATCCTAAGGCACAATTAGTTACATTTTAGACATGTACTTCTCGTGTATCTTCATAAGCCAGATCAAGATTGTTTCTCTTCATAAAGGTTCTGCTTCTTCAACCTCAAAACCCTCACTACCATACAATAAAGGTAGGAACACTCAAATGATACCAACCAGTTGGCATTCTACATACGGGTGTTATTAAAACAAAAATAGTAAATACAAATAAAAACCCTTAGAAAATAAAACCACACAAACAAATAAATGAGCATTAGTAAAAAGTGTCTGGCACATTTTTAACTATGTTAAGATTACACAAATGTGTAAATATCAATTCATGAAAAGTTATTAACAAGTACCATAAGTTACCATAAAGTACCATGAGTTTTGATGCAGGAGCATCTGTGGACCTCGAAGCTATCCTGCACCTGAGATTGAATCAAACATGTTTCAAAGGAGTTATGAATCGTTGGGTGAAGATTCCAGCAGAAAAAGACAATAATCTGCTCTTTGCACAGCAATTTTAAGCTTAGCAGTTCATTCTGAAGCTGCACAAAACTAGAGGAGCTGTGCAAGCCTAGAGATGCTTCGCAGGCATAAAGTTTGATTTGGAGCTTCACAAGCCCACAGAGCTTTGTGAGACTACTAAGTTTTGCAAACCTAAGCGAGCTTCACAAGACTAGGAAGCATTGCAAACCTAAGCGAGCTTCACAAGACTACAAAGCTTCGCAAGACTAGGAAAATTTGCAAGCCCATGGAGCTTTGCAAGCCAAGAACACTTTACAAAATTAAAGTTGCTTAACAGGCCCAATTTCACTTCACAAATCCAATTTTGCCACTTTTGTAAAGTTCTAATTGCCACTTACACCATGCTGATTCCAGCAAGCTAATTTCTTTAGAATGTGCGGATTCCACATCAAAGGCATCAAGGTGTGAAAAGTGATGATTCAGCATCCATGTGGCCAACCCTCATTCTCTCAAGGAAAATGTACTAGCTTCAAAGCCTTCTGACACCTTATATAGCAGAAGTGTTCTGAACTTGTTCCAATGCATAAGCTGCACCTATAGCAAATCTTGCTATGTAAATTTAAAGCTGTCATCATTGTCATGTATAGATTGAATTTGGAACAAAGAACAAGGCACTGTTTGGGTGTTTTGCTTCACGAAAATATTTTGATGAACAACTCACTAGAGGAATGTTGGTCCTGCAACTGCAAAATGTGTCAAGAATCTCAGATAAACAACAGAGGTCATAAACCATGCAATGAGATTCACAATAGTTGATCGATTTCTTCCAAACTACTTATGTAGTGTGTGTAATGAGTGTTCAAGTGACAATCTGGACTCCTTGACATCCACAACTTCTTGTAATGCATCTTGGCCAATATATGGCATGCATAAGATTGGAAGGGGTTCTGCATTGAAGGGGGAAATAATTCCCCCAGAGATTTCGAACAAGACGGATTGACACTAGGGGTTATAGTAGAGATAGATATTGTGTTTTGGGTTTTGGAGTAACTAGAATATGAGCATATTTGCTCGTAGTGAGCAGAGAAAGGACTGTAGTTGTGCATAGAAAAGAAGATTGAACCAGCCAAGTAGAGCAAGAAATCTGCTAGTGAATTACATAGAACCAAGGGTGTGAATGAATGAATGTAAGGTACTCGTTATATTGAAGGGATGAATGAACTATTGTGTGCCCATCTTGTATAATCATCATCAAGAACTATATAATGTCCCCTTTTCCCAATCGAAGACCTTTGGCCTATTTTGTCAACCCGATGGCCAAAGGAAAAATATAAGGGTGACTTAAGTCACAATAAATTATTATAAAGTGCTATAAAAATAAAATAAAATTATTAAAGCACTTATATTAATTTATTTGGCTTAATAAAAATAAATAATAATCCCTATGGTCAATATGAGGGGCAAATATCATTGTGAAGGGGTTATTATATTTTATTCTTGGGCCAAAGAGGAATAATGAAGTTGGGAAGGATAAAATATTATTTATGTCTTGTATTCCTCCTATGGAAAATGCCATTTGGAAGTCCAAAGGTCACTTTCATGGGAAGTCCAAAGGTCACTTCCATTTGGAAGTCCAAAGGTCACTTCCATTTAGAAGTCCAAAGGTCACTTTCATTTGGAAGTCCAAAGGTCACTTTGGGTCCCATTTCCTATATAAAGAAGAGGTCGACCTATGTAGAGGCATTCCAGATTTTTGATATGATATTTTCTCTTGCATGTGAGCTCTGAGCTTGTGCAAATAATCCAAGGACGAAACCCCTTAGGATTATATCTCTTGCAGACGAAAACCCCAAGAGTATTGTGAGAGATTTCCACTCAGGATTTCTCATTGATTGTAATCTGATTTTCAGTCATTTCCAGCAGTGTATTTTGAGGGTATTTTGGAGAATAAATTGCAGCAGTTCTTCTATTGGATCGACCCAGTTAGGGACTGTTTTGGCATGTTTTCTGAGGTATTTAGATCTGATTTCTATTGTCAAATCATCTACAGATTTTTGTGAAGTGAAGCAAGGAAGTTTCATAATTTTTAAGAGGGTTTTTCAGAGGTATTTCAGCCAGTTTAATATTCAGATTTCAGATCTGATTTTTGGGATTCAAGTACGTCATTGCCAAATCATTTCTGAAGGAATTAATGTATGCTTTTAACCTCTTTCTATCTGCAGATTTCAAATTTGTTTCTCTATCATTTTTGCTTCTTAAAATTCTAGTTTTCTTCATATTCTAGCTGCTAAAAATATTGCCATCAATTTAGAAAAGGTTCAAGATTATTTGGGTATATGTTGCATGAGATTTCCCTTCATACCCTAGTCGCCATTTCCTGCAAATTATTTCAGCAGACTCAGCTGGTTGTGCATGCTCCATTTCATCCTTTTAGACCTGATTTGGCTTATCAAAATTTGCATATTATTTAAGAAAGATGAAGGGTGACAAATGATGAATGTGCCAAGAGTTTCATACCAAAACCCAATCACATTTTCTATATTAATTGTCAGATCTGAAAGTAATAATTTACTTTTCCATCTTTTCCTTGTTTTGGTGGGGATTTTCCTGAAATCCTACTTGGGGTCAAAGAGTCCCATTTAGGGATCTTACAAACTACGTAATTTGATTCAAACGTGATTTGTTAGATGTTCATTCAACCCACAACCCACCTCACAATCAAATGTGCATATCATTTGCAAGTACCATAAGTGCCCATAAAGTACCATGAATGTGTATGTGTCAATGTCTCTGTGGCAAGATGCATAAGAAAAAGAGAGTGAAATATGTGTTACCCCCTGCTTAGCATCACAACATGGCAGAAATCTCTAACAAAGTAGCAATAACTAGCATTTACATCTCTAGGAGTTTCAAGGTTACACGTGTTCACTACGCAACTATTTCCTTGTATCTTAGATGAATAGATGTATGTGGGTGTGATGTCAAGTACAATACAGCCATGGAAATCCCCAACTCGTGCCATATGTTCAATGTCAAGTATTTGCCTCTGGATAGAAAAATTATTGGTAGTGAGGTCTAATTTACCTCGCCTAATACAATAAGCGCCAAAATTGAAAGGCTAGGTTTCGATACCAATTACAAGAGATTTTAAAATCCTTAAGTAATGCTTGGAATTTTATTTTGAAAAAGATGATAATGTAATGGTAGTTGAAACATGTATGTTTTATAGAATGATGGCACACTAGAGCTTGACTACAAAGCTCGCTGCTACAGACCTCACCATGGTTTTGTTCAACATGATTGTGTTCTTTGAATTCATGAATAGATATATTAGACATTATTCAATATTGCAACGATATTCAATAATGTCTAATATATCAAACATTTCTTTTGCGTAACCCTGCTGCCAGTGCAACAAATATCGCCAAATGTCCCTATGATTTCCATTTCATCTCACCGGAGTACATGGGTAACCAGCTGCTGCATCCGCCGAGTAACATAGGAAGTCGTGCGAAATATTAGCTCACTTTGTTGAACCTTGATGTGTCGCCATGTCTTGAATGTTTAATTTATAGCTCACATACTCTTACTCAGCAAATACTTGGCAGACCAAAAAAACATGGACTCGGCAATTTAAACAACAATAATTTTTTTAAAAACCACAAACAAAATATAGTTACAAAATGTATCAAACGAGTCTGCAAAATGCATTTAAGTTGAGGCGATTAGTGTTGAAAGATGTATATCAGCATGCATTCGGGTTTGGAAGTTATTTAAATGTCTTTTGTTGTTTTTAATTCTTACATCTATCTTGCACTTTCACGCCTACAAAGTCAATTTGTATGCATTTCGCCTAGACTGCCCCGAAACGTCGCTACCCCTCCTATACCAGGCCTGATACATACCTAGTACCGGTATTGGTATGCTATGGGTACGTACCCACAGTCCCAGTATGTCCAGTGGCACGATTTCCATACCCGAGACATAACCAAGCCCCGTGGGTACATACCCACAGCGTACCCTCTTCAAAAAATGTTTTTTTACTTAAAAACTCAAAAAAAAAAGTTCCTAACTTAAAACTAAAGTAACCTAAACCTAATTTAACCCTAAAAGACCCCCCAAAAACCTATTTATACACCCAACCCCTCTTGTTAATTCACACACTCATATTTTGGTATTTTGCTAATTTTGAGCTTGAAGGAGAGAAAGAGAGCTTGAAGGGGGAGAGAGAGAGAGAGAACTTGAAGGAGAGAGAGAAGGAGAAGGATCAACTACAAGCCAACAAACAACAAGGAGGATTAGTTTTAGGTATTTTTCATGCATCAATTTTTTTAATTTTTTGATCAATGTTTTTATGTAATAATCAAACTAGTATGTGATCAATGATCATGAATGATGTGTTTGAAATCATGAATGATGGGTTTCAAACACATCATTCATGATCATTGATCATGATCTATTTAGTTTTTATTTATTTTATGTTTTTTAAAATATTAATTCATTTTTTAATTTAAAGTTTAGTATTTAAGTTCTATTTTGTTAAACGTCTACCCTCTGTGTATGTTCTCACCTAGCACCATTTATGGCGAACTTGGTGATCTAAATCAGAGATTGACATGTAAGGTTTAACTATATAATGTTTTTAATTAGTTATATATTCGTTTTTTTATTTTAAAGTTTTAAATTGAATTCATTAAAAACTTAAACATCTACCCTCTGTGTATGCTCTCACCTCACACCATTTACAAATGAACTTGGTTATCGAATTTGAGATTGACATGTAAGGCTTAACTATTTCATTTTTTTAATTAGTTATATGTTCATTTTTTTTATTTTAAAGTTTTAAATTGAATTCATTAAAAACTTAAACGTCTACCCTCTATGTATGCTCTCACCTCGCACCATTTATGGCGAACTTAATGATAATAATCAGAGATTGACGTGTAGGCCCTAGGGTTTAACTAGTTTTTTTATTAGTAATGTGTTCATTTTTTAAATTTAAAGTTTTAAATTGACTTCATTAAAAACTTAAACGTTTACCCTTTGTGTATGCTCTCACCTCGCACCATTTATGGCAAACTTGGTGATCAGAATCAGAGATTGACATGTAGGCCCTAGGGTTTAACTGGTTTTTTTAATTAGTAATGCGTTCATTTACGGTTTTTTTATTTTAAAGTTTTAAATTGCATTCATTAAAAACTTAGCGTCTACCCTTGTGTATGCTCTCGCCTCGCACAATTTATGGTGAACTTGGTGATCAAAATCGAGGTTAACGTATAGGGGTTGATAAATTAATTGTATAATTTGTATTTGTTGTTTTTAAGTGTTTATCAAATTATTTAGCAATGTTTTAAAGAAAATTTTATCGTAGGTTAAAACAAATTAAACGATTGTAGTCATGGCATCCAGCTTTAGCTTCAAGGGGCGTGGGGAAGCAAAGAATGAGGGAGGAACACAAGGAAGTGTTCCGAGTGGCCTGATAGTGAAAATGGATCCTCATTCTCCTTTATGGAGGCATGTGGAAGTGTTAAAGCTCATTGCCGATGGTAGTGTCCGTGTTTGGACTGTCCCCATTGTGGCACCACATTTAAGTCATCGTATACCCATTTGAAAGTTCATTTAATTGTGGTATCGGGGGCAGCATTAAAGCATGTAAGAAGGTGGAGAAGAATAAAATAGCTATGTACTTAAGAGAGCAAGGAAGGCAAAATTTGGAATTACGAAGAGCTCGCTCTAAAACCATTTCTTTGCAGCAAAGGACTATGGGAAAACCACCAACACCATCACCATCATTCCATCATTCCATTGATAGTAATGTTGAAACTGCTCCATTCGATCGAAATTATTTTTGATGATACCCCATCAAGAAAGAGAACAAAAGGGCATCTAGAAAAAGCATTCAACATGGAGAAGAGAGAAATTACATATGAATTGGTGGCTCGGTGTGTTTATGCATGTAGGCTACCATTCAATGTGTTGAGGTCACCATATTAGCAAGAGATGGTGAGAGGCATTAATGAGGCACCACAGGGGTATACAAGCCCCAACTATAATAAGGTTTGCACATCTCTTTGGCAAAAGAAGTGCAACACATACAAACATCTTTATAGCCGATTAGAGATTTCTGGAAGGATTCAGGAGTGTCTATTATCTTGGATGGATGGAGAGACTCATGCAAAATAAACCTCTTATCAACATTATTGCAATAAGCCCTAATGGGGCAATGTTTCAAGACTATTGCTTGTGAGGTGGAAATAAAAGATGTCCAATTCATTGCGAAACATTTTAATTGAGGCTATTGAGTTAATGGGCACTCATAACGTTGTCCAAGTCATCACGGAAAATGCAAAAAATTGCAAGGCAACACGGTTGATAGTAGGGGTAGGTATGAGCACATATTTTGGACACCATATGCAATACTGACTCTTTGAATTTGATGTTGTAGAAGATTGGGAAAATCACATGGATTGAAGAAATCTACATGGAAACAAACAAGATTCAAATGTTTGTCACCAACCAACACATGTCTCACGCCATTTTCAGAAGATTCTCAAAGTTGGAGCTATTGAAGGTAAGGGAACAACTCATGCGTTATAAGTTTTACTTTTAATTTTTTAAGTTTTTCATTTTAATATTTAATGTTAAATAAATTCCAATTTGTGTTGTTATTGAATTCTTTACATTTCTCTCTTGATAATGGGAGTAAGGAAACTCAAGTGAGACATTAGATACCCCCAAAGGTAGGATGGATTAAATTGAATTTTGATGGTGCTGTGAATGGTAACCTAGGAAGGGCGGGTTGTGGATGTATTTTTAGAGATTTTCGTTGTCATCACTTGCTGGCCTAGGCTTTGGATCAGTGGCTTTTCTTCAAACAATCAAGCTGAGGGGATGGCGCTTTTATTTGGTTTACAAGCCGGGACAAAGAAGTGGACTCGCTTATGGATCGAGGGGGATTCAAGGTAATCATAGGTGTAGCTCTCCGGAAAGAATGCCTCGATAATTGGAATCTTCAAGTGATTGGGAAAAAGATTAAGAGTATCATGTCTTCCTTCACAGAGATTAAGATCTCCCATGTCAAAAGGGAAGGGAATCGGGTTGTGGATCGTCTTGCTAATAGGGGTGTTAATGTATGGGAGGACTTGCATATGAGAAAGCATATTTGGGAAAAGGATTTTCCGAATGATGTCATGACCTTAATCACAAATGATGCAAGGGTGGCGGACAAAGATGGGAATGAGAAGTAAGACGACGTGGAGCATTTAAGAGTTTTAATGGGAAGCATGATATTTATGATTGGGATATCCAATCGCTCATCTTCCGTACTCCTCACATTGGCCTCCAATCGTGTGATGTGCACTAGTGGCTTTATATCTCTAGGCCGATTGGACTCTTCGTTACCCCTACCCTCTTTTCGAATTCGGTCGAAGTGCTTCGTGTTTCTTTGCGACGGTGATGAAGGGGTGTTGGTGGTGTCTTGGGTGGCATGGAGGCGGACCTTCTTTAGCAGAAGATGCAGGGAGTCGTTACTACTTGGATGGATGGGAAAATCCGGAATGTTACGAGGAATTGGCTCGAGAAGGTCTAGTCGGTCGCGGAGCACTTCAAGAAGAGGAGGAAAATATTTGCAGAGTATGTGCAAGTGATGTCAATTCAACCCAACGATCCATTGGGTGGAGGAACGTTTTGACATGACACAAGGGTTAAGTGCGGCAAATATATTGTCCCGAACTCCTCTCGAGACAGCTTTATCCCGCATAAGGAGCATGAGAAGTCGGAAGAGCGTCTAGTTAGCCTGCGAGATCATGCCCATGTCTTGACCCCAGGGGATGCAACGATTACGGGAGGTTTGGAGGTGGTTGCGAAAAATCGGGGATTAGTGCTCCCATCAGGTGCTAGGGTGAAAATGTCGAATGTTGTGTGGATTTGTCTTGCTCCTCGAGCAGAGCAAAGGGGACTCGAGATGTAGAGATCATCGGTGAGGTGGAGCAGCGGGTGAAAGACCTAATCTTTCCCGGCTGCATTTGTGCCACAGGTATCTTTGGTATGTGCAGTTTGGGTCTTTGGTTTTGATTTTAGGCCGGAATGGTTGTTTGATATCAAATTGTATAGATATTGAAGTATTTATGGGTGAAGTAAAGCTGATTACAGCTCTTCCCGTCATTTTGGCTTGTAAGTAGCATGATAAGGTGCATGTAAACTTCATGGGAGTACATTGATGAAAGACATATCAGTGGACTGGTTCCTCATGTATTATTTTTCAGTTAGGGCTTTCTCCTTTTACCAATAATTGCAAAAAAACATCTTTCCATTTCTTTTTAAAAGGTTACTAAAACTAGGTTTGCCTCTCACACACTCGTCTTGAGACGACTTGTGAAGGTGAAACATGTTTTGAATAGCATGGTGATTGACAATGTTTGGACCGTCTGAGGCAAGCAAATACAGAGAGAGCCCAAAGGATAAAGGCATGGATCCTTGATGATGATTGGTGGGCAAAAGTTGAATATTTGTTGAGTTTCACGGAGCCTATTCTAAGTATGATCATATTTGTAGACAAAGATAGTGCTTGCATTGGAGAAATATATGATGGCATTGACTCCATGCTTGAGAAAATCAAAGATATCATACAAGCCAAAGAGCAGGACCCTAAAAAAAAGTTTTATAATGAAGTTAAAAGTGTGGTCATGAAAAGGTGGAACAAAATGACCACCCCATTGCATCTCCTTGCTTATGCCTTAAATCCCAAATATTACAACAATGAAATAGTTGGGTTACCTGGTAGGTAGCGACCATATGATGACCAAGAGGTTGCAAATGGGACAAGGGCAGCATTCAAGAGGTTGTTTCCTGATCCACCTATATCTAGTGCAATCCACAATGAGATGGGGATGTTTGTATCTAGAGAAGGTAGCATGGGAGAGGTAGAGGCTCTTTGTGACAAGGCCACCTTGACTCCAATCAAGTGGTGGATTGTACATGGCCATGATGCCAAGTACATATGACCTATCGATCAAATTGCTCTCACAGTATGAAGTTTGTAACTTGTTATTTGATATTTTAATTACCAATTAAGAATTAAAATTTAAGATGATAGCACTCCTTTTTGTATATTAATAATACTTTGTTTTTGTGATAGGTGGCTAGTAATTCTTCTACTCATCCAGAGCGAAACTGGAGTATATACATACATTCCAACTTGCACCTCTTAACGCATAAGACGGAAGAGTATACTAGAGGTCCTAACAAGCTTTGGAACATTCAACCTGAAACCACGGACTTTGAAGCTTTTGTTGCTTGTTTGTCTAATGTTTCACTACTTGGCATTGATGACAAACTTCCAGGGAGCCCTTCATAAGGGTTCGACAGTGGAGCTAGTGGGAGTGGAGCTGCAAATGCCATCCATGAAGATGATTTTGAAGATCATCTAGATGATATGTTCTAGGCTTTTAGCCCTAGGAAATTGAAAGTGAAGCAAGTTGAGAACTTGAATGTATTAAGTTATTAACTATTATGTTTTGAACATTATGAATCAATACAAACTCAAGTCTCAATTCTCAAAGTATTTGAAATCTATTTTCATGTTCCATGAATGATTGTATGAGTATTAAATTTCAATAAGTATGCAAATGCTTCTTTAAATTTATAATTATATATATATATATATATAAATGTACCCAACAAAACGCATTGTACTCAAAGTTTTAAAAATTTGTAGTATCAAATACCGTACTGTACATGTATCTATACCCGTACCCATACCAAAACAGTCTAGCATTTCGCGATTGTGGAGTATTGTATAAAATCCAATGTGTCATTTAGATTATTAAAACCAATCTTTAATTGGATTTTGTTCATCGTTAATCGCTTGAACCATATTATATAAAGGGCCATGTCTATGAGTTGTGTCAGGTGAATACTAGATTTCAGTGTCATTCTTTATTGTTCATACGAACACACTTTTGGTAAAAATTAACTTCGTATCATCATTGTGTTCAATTCCTAATATGGACATTCCTTTGGAAAAATTCACTAGTCTCAAATTTCACACTCGGAAAGTCAAAATTCAATTACGAACTAATGAACAAGAACTTGTGGGGGATAATAAATGGTAAAGAGAAAGAACCAACAAATCCTAACTAGTTATTAGAATGGAAAAGCAGAGATGATAAAGCCAAAGCCATCATAGGCCTTGCACTCTTAGATTCTAAACTACACTACGTAGACTTTGACAAAACCATCACAAAAATTTGAGAGAAACTGAATAACACATTTGGTGCAAAAGCAATCAATGCAAAATTTTCTTTGAAATTGCAATTATTCAAACTCAAAATGAATGGAGTCACAATGTCTAGTCACGCTAATGATCTGAAATCTCATAAGGCAGCTAGCAGAAGTAAAAGCTCTAGTTGAAGATTAGGATGCAAAAGACATTCTATTAAACAATTTATCTTCTAAATACAGCAGTGTTGTTGTTACTCTTGGTCAAATGACTTCTCAGTCACTTGAAGATATGATTTCAGCTCTCTTAGTGGAAGCATAAATGACAACTATAGAAAATATAGAAGAGGAAAGTGTATTGTACTCAAGAAACAATCGAAAAAAATCAGAAAAACATAAGGAAATTGAATGTTTCTATTGCAAGAAAAAAAGGCACAAATCCTGGTATTGTTAAATTTGAGCTAATGATATGCTCAAAGGGGAACTTAAAAAAATGAAGCTAATATAGTTACTGAGAAAGAACCAATCCTTGAGGAAGATTCGATGAGTGTTGACGGTGAAGATGAAGAATATTTATACTAAGTAAACAACAATAAATATTGGAGGATGTAGACAACGAAGGAAAGAGGTCAAACAACGACCTCTCGTTAGCCACTAGTGACGGGGCCATATTGCGATATAGTGGCATGTTTTTCCATTTCAGTATTTTCAATGTTTTTTGTTGTGTTGCTTGAATAAACCCATGTTGTGACATCTCAAAATGAATCGTATTTTGAAGAATCTTGATTTTTGAGGGCAGGAGAAGATTTTAAGGTGAACTCAAATATGGATTGTTGTTCAACTTCAAATAATTCAAGAGCTTACTAATAGGAATCTTGGAAATTTAGAATTTGAGAGTTCGGGAAAAGAGTCTAGGAACCTCGGGAATTGTCTCAAGAGCTACACCTTTATGAGGGTTACTAGACATCTTGATTGAGTTGTTGGAAATATTGTCATTGATGTCAAAAGAGGTGCTGAACTGGTAAACGGAAATCTGTCAGAAAGTAACGGAATTATTGACGGAAATGGTAGAAAGTAACGGAAATAACCAGCAGTATAGAAGGGTAGAAAACGAAAGTTTAAATACATGAAAAGAAGCGTTTTTGCATGAGGATTATCATGGTATAAGCGAGATATACACAGCTATACATAAGAGAGAGATATCTGCATTTTAAGGTGTTCATATGCAATGTTTTATGGTGAAAAAGAAGATTTAATGATGGCTGGCAGCGATTTAATGATAACAGTGATTTGTCTAAGGAGGGGCAGCGCTCCTATCAAGTGGTTAATTGCATTGATTAATGTGCATTTAATAATTATGGGCTGCATTAATTATTTTTTGGTTTTAGCCGACTAATGCACTTAATTAAGTTGTGTTAATGGAAAGGTTGTGTCGGTTGGAACGATGTGTCTTTTCGAAAAGGTACGAAAGGCTATATAAGAAGATTCATATGAGACTTATTAAGCATGGATTCAAGTTGAATATCTTAAGGAAAAAGAAGAAGAAGAGGAAGCGTAAGGGCAGAATTTTAGAACAGCAAATCTGAAAGTAAGAAGAAGAATTTTCCATTATTCGTTGAGGAAGCAACAAGTTCAAAAGTGGAAAGCAAATTTTGTAAGGTTGGTGCCTTCATATTCGATGAGATCGGTGTCTCTTGCTGAGTTGGTGCTTAGCAAAAGGGGTGGGTGCTCCTGTAGGTTGGTGCCTACAAAACTGTAATTTGGGGATTGGTGTCTCCAGTAGGTTGGTGCCTACAAATTTTTGAGAAATATATATAAAGAAAGAAGTTTCTCCGTGGTTTTCTCCCGAAAGGGTTTCCACGTATATCTGTGTCTACTTGCATTAAGTTTTGTGTTCTTTGATTGATTTGATATATTCACATTGCTCGTGATTATAGATCTAAGTTTAAGTATTGAAGTTTGAAATAATATCATAATACTGATTCACCCCCTCTCAGTATTATCTTGTGCTCAACAATTGGTATCAGAGTAGGTTCCTTCAAGAACAATCTAACAGTTGGAAGGTAGATCTCGGGAGCACATATGGCTAGTCAAGTACAAAAAGGTTGTTCCTCGAACAAGGCTTCGTTATTTGATGGAACAAACTATGCATTTTGGAGCGTAAGAATGAGAACCTATCTGATGGCACTAGGGTTTGATATTTGGCAATCAATAGCGCTCGGATATATCATTCCATCAACTCCGCCAACAGACCAAGCCGGTAAGAAGGCTTTTGAAAATAATGCCAAGGCGATGAATGCAATCTTGTGTGGTCTGTCAGAGTCCGAATTTGTCAAGGTAATGCAATGTGACACGGCAAAGGAAATATGGGATAAACTTCGAACAATATATGAAGGTGATGATAAGGTCAGAAAAGCTAAGCTTCAAACCCATAGGAGAAAATTTGAGAGCCTAAAAATGAAGGATGAGGAAGATGTTGCAGCTTATCTTCTGCGGGTGGATGAAGTCACAACGCCATAAGAGGGCTTGGAGAAAAGATTGAGGAACCCGTGGTCGTCCTGAAGGTCTTAAGATCTTTACCATTAAGATTTGATGCTAAGGTGTCTACCATCGAAGAAATGAAGGATCTTGACAAGCTAAGCATGGACGAACTACATGGAATACTGACGGCTTATGAAATGAGGACCGAGTCTAATAAACCAACAAAGAAGGAAGCCGCATTCAAAGTCTCGAAGAAAAAGGCAATCAAGGAATCTGAAGCGAATGATGAATCAAACAACGAAGAAGATGAAAAGGAAGCTTTATTCATTCGAAAGCTAAAGAAAGGATCCGGGAGATACAAAGATAAGTTACCATTTAAATGCTTTAACTGAGGTAAAATTGGTCATTTTGCAGCTAAATGCCCAGAGAAGGAAGATAGCGAAGATGAAGAAAGCAAGCCCAAGTTCAAAAGAGAATTCAAGCAAAGCAGAGGCAAGAAAAGATTTGAAAAGCAAAAGAAGAGTCTATATTCAAAAAGAGGTAAGAGCTCATACGAAGAAAGCGGAATAAGCGATTCGAGAAAGGTGATGATGAAGAAACATTGTTTATGGCTATAGAAGAAGGTTCATCAACCAACAAAGTTGATTTGAAAGGAATCGAGGACATAGAAGAAGAAGGTGAGGTAAACCTCGAAGAAGAACTCATTTGTGCGTTGGGTGAAATAAAAGCACTCAAAAAGAGGAATCAAAAGCAAAGACTTCAGCTCCAGAAATATGAAGAACAAAATCAATCTTTCGAAGCTAAGTTAGCCCAGAGTCTTGAAGAATCAAAGAATTTAATCATTGACCAAGACCAGTTCAAGAAGCAAAGAGAATTGGGAAGGGTTGAGAAGTCAGCTCAAGGTGAAACAAGAAGAATGTGAAAATCGTGAGTCAGAGATTGTTGCGATGAGAAAAGACTTAGAAAAGGTAAATACCAAACTAATGAACAACTTGAAATTTGAAAAGAGTACTAAGGTTCTAGATGAGATTCTAGAAAGTCAAAGATCACTATCCAACAAATCAGGACTCGGATATGAAGAAAAACTAGAGAAAGCTTCAAAATCCATTGAGTTCGGAGAAGAAAGGTTTAGAAAAGGCAAAAAGTTATGCAGAAATTCTAAATACGCCTACGAAGAATAAAAGCAGAAAGGAAGAGGAAACTACAAAGACCAGTTCCATCCACAAGGAAGGTGTTAAAGAGAACGACACCAAAAGACCATTTATTCCACGACATAGGAATATGAACAGGTTCGAAAGTTCCTTTCATGGTTATTGTTTTTATTGCAATATATATGGGCATAAAAAGATAGAGTGTAGAAAGCGAATGAGAGATAATGAAGCCTGGAACAAACCAAAATCTGCTCATAGAGTGTTGAATATGAACTATAATTCGTTTGCTCCACTATCCTATTATAACGAGGAAGCCATTATCTGCTACAAGTGCAATAATTATGGACATATAGCACGCTTTTGTAGAAGTGTGTTTGACTCGAGACAAGATCAAAAGACAAAGCCTTTAGATACAAAGAAAAGGGAGGCTACGAAATCCTGGACAAGGAAGTAGGAGAAAGATGGGCTAGACAAAGAAAAATCCATGCTCGTTCAAACAACTTTTCATGCTCGAGATGGACAGCAGTGGTACATTGATAGCGGATGTTCAAGACATATGACTGGTGATAAAAGTAAGTTTCTCTCCTTAAAGAAAGTAAATGAAGGTACAGTAAAATTTGGTGATAATGCTACAACGAAGATCGTTGGCAAAGGTACGCTGAGTTTGGATAATGGAAAAACAAAAATAGAGAATGTTTTGTATGTTGAAGGATTAAAACATAACCTCTTGAGTGTGAGTCAAATGTGTGATCAGGGACACACTCTTAAGTTATATGCCGAAGGATGTGAAATAAGGAAAGCAGATACAGGAGAACTAATTGCAAATTGCCACCGAACTGCAAATAATCTATATATGCTCGAGAGAAATAAAAGAAGAAAAATGTTGCCTAAGTCAAGTTGAGGAGAGTTGGCTATGGCATAGAAGGATGGGACATATAAATTTTGATAATCTTGTGAAGATAAGCAATAAGCAAGCCGTACGGACATGCCTAAAATAACAAAGCCTTCGAGTACTCTATGCAAGCAGTGCCAGCTTGGGAAGCAAACCAGAACAAGATTCAAAACAAAGGAGTATTCATCCACCAAACCATTGGAGCTCATTCACACGGATTTGTGTGGACCTACCAGAATGAAAAGTATTCAAGGTGAGAGTTATTTTATGTTACTCATTGATGACTACACTAGAATGACATGGGTAACATTTTTGAAAGAAAAATCTGAAGCATTTGGAAAGTTCAAAGCTTTCAAGGCATTAGTAGAAAATGAAACAGGCTGAAGATAAAATGTCTAAGGTCAGATCATGGAGGTGAATTCATGTCAAATGAATTTATTGAATATTGTGAAGACCATGGAATTAAAAGACAATACTCAGCTGCAAGAACTCCACAACAAAATGGAGTAGTAGAAAGGAAGAATAGAACCGTTCAAGAGATGGCCCGAACAATGCTGAATGAATCTAAGCTATCAGATAGATTCTAGAAAGAAGCGGTAAGTACTGCCGTTTATATTTTGGATAGAGTGCAAATCAGAGTTAACCATGACAAAACTCCATATGAATTATGGAAAGGAAGACCAGCCTCGGTCAAATATTTTAAGGTATTTGGGAGCAGATGTTTCATTAAAAGAACCGAAGAGGACTTAGGCAAATTTGATTCAAGATCCGATGAAGGGATTTTTCTTGGGTACTCCACTAAAAGTAAAGCCTTCAGATGTTATAACAAGAGGTTGTGGACTATCATAGAAAGTGCAAGTGTTAGAGTGGATGAGGGTCTGGATCTAAAGACAAAAGAAAATTCAGAAGAGTCTTTAGAAATACCAAGTCTTGTGAAAGAAGAACAAGAGGAAGAAGAAGATATTGAAGAGTGGAGTAAATCAGAAAGGCAGATACCAAGACGCCATCTCGCTTCGTTCAGAAAAATCATGATGAAAGTCAGATTATTGGAGAACTTGATACCGGGTTCAAACCGGAAGAAGAATTACAAATGCTTCTGAGCAAGGGTATTTTTCTCTGCTATCTAAGGTAGAACCTAAGAACTTTTTAGAAGCAAGACATGATAAACATTGGTCGAAGGCGATGGAAGAAGAATTAGATCAAATTGAGAAAATGAAACTTGGGAACTGGTTCCCAGCACAAAGAGTCGAATGTGATTAGCACTAAGTGGGTATTTCGAACAAACTAAATTAAGATGGTTAGGTCACTCAAATAAGG
The DNA here is from genome assembly GCA_018340775.1 of Taxus wallichiana var. yunnanensis. Taxonomy (NCBI): domain Eukaryota; kingdom Viridiplantae; phylum Streptophyta; class Pinopsida; order Cupressales; family Taxaceae; genus Taxus; species Taxus wallichiana. Next base: position 883,045,238 of record CM031239.1, on the reverse strand, counting down.
CAAGATTGGTATGCAAAGGGTATGCTCAAGTGGAAGGTGTTGATTTTGAAGAGACTTTTGCTCCGGTTGCCAGACTAGAAGCAATCAGAATGTTCCTTGCTTTCGCAGTGTTTAAAAATTTCAAAGTCTACCAAATGGATGTCAAATCAGTCTTTTTAAATGGGAATTTAGAAGAGGAGGTTTACATAGAACAGCCTGAAGGGTTCCTATTATCAGAAAATGAAGATTATGTGTGTAGGTTGAAAAAGGCATTGTATGGATTAAAACAAGCCCCCAGAGCATGGTACTCAAGGCTTGATCAACATCTACAGGACCAAGGATTCAAGAGAGGACATGCTAACAGTAATCTTTACATCAAAACTGAAGATGAACACCAGTTAATTGTGGTTGTATATGTGGATGACATAATCTTTGGAGGAGACAATGAAGAAATGTCTAGAAAATTTGCAGAAGACATGCAAAAGGAATTTGAAATGTCTATGTTGGGTGAGTTATCCTTTTTCCTTGGATTGCAAATTTCTCAATCTAATAAAGGAATATTTATATCCCAAACCAAGTATGTGAAGGAAATGTTGAAAAAGTTTGGTATGGAGGAGTGTGCACCTGTTAGCACACCGATGATCACCGGAACCAAGTTAAGCAAAGATGACGAATCTCCAGATGTTGATCAATCTCTCTATAGATCAATGATTGGGAATTTATTATATGTGACAACATCCGCACTCGATATCATGCAAGCAAGGGGTATGGTGGCACGTTTTCAAGCGAGGCCGAAAGAAACACATGTGCAAGTTGTAAAATGCATATTCGATATCTAAAAGGAACTATGGAATACAGGTCAGGTATCCAAAAGGAAAAGATTTCACATTCACAGCTTATATAGATTCAGATTGGGCAAGATGTGTAGATGATAGAAAAAGTACAAGCGGAGGAGCATTTTTTCTTGGAAACAACCTGGTATCTTGGCTAAGTAAGAAGCAAAATTCTCGTATCCCTATCCACAAAGAAAAGCAAAGTATATAGCAAGCGGTACTATGTTGCACGCAAATTTTATGGATGAAGCAGACTTGAAGGATATCAAAGTAGAATATGATCATCCCATCTCCATATTATGTGATAATACCAAAGGTCAAAAGTATTTCAAAGAATCCGGTTATGCATTCCAAAAAAGCACATTCCCATAAGATATCACTTCTTAAGAGAGCAGTGTGCGTAGAAACAGTAAAGTTGGAGTATGTCGCTACATCCGAACAGATAGCAGATATTTTCACTAAGCCACTTCCAAAGGAGACATTTGAATATCTACGGCATAAGTTGGGAGTAATTTCTTTTACATCTTTACATTGAAGAGTCAAGGGTAGCACTGGTTAAGGGGGAGCTAAAACTTTGCAAATTTTTCAGCTCCTAGGATGACCCTTTGCCATTGATGTCAAAGGGGGAGAATGGTAGTAAGGGGGAGCTACGGCAAGAGGAAGCTACAGAAGAGGAGATTATTTTTTTGGGTTGCCATCAATGACAAAGGGGGAGATTGTTGGAAATATTGTCATTGATGTCAAAAGAGGTGTTGAACTGGTAAACGGAAATCTGTCAGAAAGTAACGGAATTATTGACGGAAATGGTAGAAAGTAACAGAAATAACCAGCAGTATAGAAGGGTAGAAAACGAATGTTTACGTACATGAAAAGAAGCATTTTTGCATGAGGATTATCATGGTATAAGCGAGATATACACAGCTATACATAAGAGAGAGATATCCGCATTTTAAGGTGTTCATATGCAATGTTTTATGGTGAAAAAGAAGATTTAATGATGGCTGGCAGCGATTTAATGATAACAATGATTTGTCTAAGGAGGGGCAGCGCTCCTATCAAGTGGTTAATTGCATTGATTAATGTGCATTTAATAATTATGGGCTACATTAATTATTTTTTGGTTTTAGCCGACTAATGCACTTAATTAAGTTGTGTTAATGGAAAGGTTGTGTCGGTTGGAACGATGTGTCTTTTCAAAAAGGTACGAAAGGCTATATAAGAAGATTCATATGAGACTTATTAAGCATGGATTCAAGTTGAATATCTTAAGGAAAAAGAAGAAGAAGAGGAAGCATAAGGGCAGAATTTTAGAACAGCAAATCTGAAAGTAAGAAGAAGAATTTTCCATTATTCGTTGAGGAAGCAACAAGTTCAAAAGTGGAAAGCAAATTTTGTAAGGTTGGTGCCTTCATATTCGAAGAGATCGGTGTCTCTTGCTGAGTTGGTGCTTAGCAAAAGGGGTGGGTGCTCCTGTAGGTTGGTGCCTACAAAACTGTAATTTGGGGATTGGTGTCTCCAGTAGGTTGGTGCCTACAAATTTTTGAGAAATATATATAAAGAAAGAAGTTTCTCCGTGGTTTTCTCCCGAAAGGGTTTCCACGTATATCTGTGTCTACTTGCATTAAGTTTTGTGTTCTTTGATTGATTTGATATATTCACATTGCTCGTGATTATAGATCTAAGTTTAAGTATTGAAGTTTGAAATAATATCATAATACTGATTCACCCCCTCTCAGTATTATCTTGTGCTCAACAGTTGTACCAGTCTAAGCAAGTGTTTTCAAAGAGAGATTTTCTTGAATATGATTCTATTCTCACATGTTCACACTACGCGGGGGACTATTAGAGATTAGTGATTCCTATGTTAGTAATATGTGAGTTGTATTACAACCACTATATTTACATGTTTGTGAAGTTATTTTTAACTAATCGTATATACAAGATGGGAGGTACTTGGTACCTATTCATAAGAATAACTCCTTCGATATAGGGGTCATGTTTCCTATATATTTTTGTAAGCAGTTCATTGAACAGCTGAATAAGAGAGTTTAATTATGTTATCATGTGTTACATCTCTGACCAAACAAATCGTATTTTGCTACTTTTTAATTAAATTTTGTTTCTGTTTTTGTTTGTTTATGAAAATACAATCAAAAAATATTTATTTTATTGGTTTTTAAAATTTTGCAATCCTAATTTGAGTCTTTATAGTGATTATGAAACAGATTTGCACGTGGATGAGTTGGGTAGCTGCGGTGCAAGCTAGAAGTTCAGTTCACGAGTGCCAAAAATAATTGCCACTCTGCGACATTGGCCCAATATGTCAAGGACCATTCGACAAGAAAAACCCTTCAAAACAATTTCCTCAAATAATTGATTCCCCCAAAAGGCACTAGAGGGGGAACCAAATTGTGGAAATGTAAAACTTGCTCATCGACTCAATTGGGCACCATCATTAGGGTGAATGCACATGCCAAGAAAAGAGGTTGGGCTTTGCATGAAAATCATACTTGATGAGAGGGCAAAGTTTACCAAGTTATTTAATGGAGATATCACGGACAATATTCTAGCAATTCATGGTATTAGCACCCCTTCTAGCTATCACAAGACTTCTAGGAGTTGTTTCTCTAATGCTCCAAATTTCCAACAATTTAAAGTTTTGAGGTGATTGGAGTGGAAGCTAGGGGAAGAGGAAGTTCGCGGCCCCAATCCGGTTGTAAACATGTATAATACAAAGGCTATGGAGGAGGCTGACAATGCCATAAGAAAATTCATCTTTTCCACTAGCATCCCATTTTGTTGTGGGCAACTCCCCTTATTACAATGATTTTATGGCCAAGGTAGCAAAAGCAAGTGCAAGTTATATGCCTCTTAGAGACATGAAACTGAGGACTACAATCTTGGACAAGTACCACTCTAAGATGAAATTATTAATGGAAAAGATGATAGCCAAATAGGTCTCTCATGGATGTGGCATTATCATGCATAGATGGACGAATATTAGACATTGCCCACTAATTAATGTTATTGTTTCCTATAAGGATGACCGAACTTCCTAAGGGCAGTTGCCTATTCAAGCAAGCGCAAGGATGCAAAGTTCCAATTTCAGAATTTGATAGATCCCATTGAATGGTTTGTCCTTCCAATATTGTGCAAGTAGTCACAAATGCAACCTATGTATTTAGAGCAACAAGTAAGTTTGTTGAGGTTAGCTACATGAATATCTTTTGGACTTCGTATTGCGTGCATGCAATGAACAACACACTTAAGGACATCGAAAAATGGATTAGGTCAAAAAGGTAGTGGTCGATGCTTTGGGAAGATACAAATGTTCATCTCGCAACCACCACACATCACTAGCACTCTTTTACACCTATTTAAGGAAGGAATTCAACAAGCCAATGGGTACCTGGTTTACATCCTACTTTAATTTGTTGGGTAAAATGTTTGAGTTGCATGAGCCCCTAAGGCTTATTATCATGACACAAGAGTGGACTCAAGGGAGATACATCGCATCAATTATATCTCCATTTTTCAGTGTCATCAAATATGGGGAATACGACAGCCCCAACTTTGGCAACCTATATGAGTGCATTGATAGCATGCTTGGCCAAAGGAAGGCCAATGTTCTGGTGACAAACCCCGCCCAATGGTTCTACCATAAACGTATTCAAGGTAATGGACCCTACCCAGTAGTTCTACTATCAAAGATATTGAACTCATCATTCAACAGAGGCATGAAAAGTTGAGCACCCTTTTACATATGGTTGCATTTGTGCTTGTCTAAAATGGTATGTGGAGAGGCTTGGTAGAGCTGTCCCCTTAGATAATAAGGAGGTGAAGAAGGATTTCTTGACGGTCCTAAGAAAAATGTATAGCACAGAGAGAAACTTCATAGGTTAAGACTTGAGTGGATCAAGTTTACTAAGCTTCATGGCTACAAATCTTTAACTATGATAAACGGGCTTACATTGGCACATGACAAGACAAAGAGCTGGCAGAAATTGTATGGTCTTCCAAGATTGATGTGAACAATCATCATTCACCTCCTTTCTCAAGTTTTTAGTTCCTTTGTTGCTTTAAAAGGAATCGGTTGACATATGGTTGTATTCAATCTCTTAAGCAAAACAAAGTAACCTCTAAGATAGCATAGAAGCTTGTTGTAATGATAAGGAAGCTTATGGAGCAAATTTTAAAACTTATGTTATAGACTAGCCTATAGTTTGATTTTACCGTGGGGTATTAAAATAAGTGAGATGTAATTGATTTTTTCTCTCGCTTTGTAGACACCTAAAAACCGCTTACGCAGTTTTAATACTTAAAATGCACTAATTATCCTTTTTCCCGTAAATTGACAACACTTTGTCAATTAAACATCGCTTCTCCTTATTAACCACAATCTTCACTCTCTTTTGGTTAATTGACAACACTTCATCAATAAACCACCATTTTCCTCTATTCCCATTAATTAATTACATTTCATTAATTAATTAGCCTTCCTATCACTCAGGATGCCAATTAACGACCTTTCGTTAATTAATGTTCGCTTTTACTTGGGTTAATTAATTATTATTAATTAATTACGCTCGCTACTCTAAATCAATAAATCACCGTTTATTGGATCAAATCCTCTCTTACATCCCCAAATCATACTAATTTTCCTCTAATTAGCTTCTATAAGCTTACATCTACCTATTAATTAATCACCTTTGATTAATTAAAACATCCCCAAACCCATGACTTGCTAATGAAAATTAAACTCTTCTAAATCAAGGTTACCTTTTCTAAAGCAACCTTATCCATTCCTAATCTTTCTTTACCCTTATCCCACATGCACCAAGTTGCAAAGCTTTCTCAAACAGAAGGTTATATAAAGAACCCTCCTCCTTCCTTCTAAACACACACCATGCATTTTCCTTGAATAGTGAAAACTATAGGCATTTTATTTGAGCAATTCTCCATTGATTTGAAATAGCTTCTCCATCTTGCATCCATTCACTCAAATTTGAGTAGTATGGGAAGATCCAAAAATGGCCTTGTAGCCATTTCTTGGTGAGATTCCATCCTCAATTCTTGAGGTCAACAAACAACAATCAACTTTGATTGCTAAATGATCTAACTAGGTTCATGTTTAGTTAGCAATCTAAAGAGTAGGAATGGCTTAGTATGCTAGTTTGATTCATTCATGTTTCATGCATTTGAAGAAGTTAGTTTCTATAAGCTCTTATCTTGATGGTTCTTGTTTGATTTGGCTTTGGCTTTAGACTACTAGGTGTTAGTCTATTTCAATTAGCTTTTAAGTTTATTATGAACACATTTGGCACGCCCATGGGACATACTCCATTGTCCTTAGCATTTAATTTCAAGTTTTGTTAGTTTTGTCTCAATTTTGGCTAACCCTTATTATGCACATGTTAAATAACTTGAATTCCTTGATGTATTTTGCTAACTTTACATGTGTTGAGTCTCTTTTGTAGGTTTAAAGGAGAGATGGGTTGTTATTAATTTTGGGTTAAGATAACAAAAATTTGACCTTTTTGAGTTTGTTCTTGTCATTCTGATCACGTGTTCATGACGTCACACACAGAAAATCACGGCAAGCGTGCCCCGCCCCGCGTGTAATCATTGAGAGGGTGCGTAAGTGTCATCTCCGGCCGACTGCAATTATGTGCCATGTGTTGGCTCGGTGTTTTATGTGTTTTGTGGTGCGTAATTGTGAATCTCTTGCGTATGTGTCATATCTGGCGTGTGTATGTGTTTCTCTAGGCGCGTAGGTGTCAAGGCATACGTGTAGCGTAGGTGTCACTTGGTGCGCGTATATGTCAATCTTTGTGGTCTATTAGTTTTTTCTAACCTTATGCATAACCTATCTTTCTATCTTTCAGACCATAAATTTTGCTCCCAACTTGAAACAACTCCATTTTTTTTGCATTGGAAAGGTATTAAAGCGAACTACACAATGGAAACATGAGATTAGGATTTTTACAGGTCCATTATGGTTTCCTTTATTAGAAAACTAGTCGTTTTCTAACATGTCTAAATGCTTTGCAAAATTTGGTCTTTAATATTTCTAACATCTTTTGCATGTTTTCAATGCTAACTTATGTTTGCAGGGTGTTTTGAACAATTTTTTTTTTGCTAACTTGTTTAATGATTTTTAATGAATGTCATGCTTTCATATCTTAGGATAGAGTTACGTATGCTCTTCCTCACACCTTTTAGGTGATCTTGGGAATCATAAAACAACTTTAAGCCTTCTTGCATTTAAAAAACTTCATTAAATTCATGGTTAAGGGAATGAACAACAATTGGTTAAAATGAGTGCCTAGTCATTTGATTTACAAGCTTTTCCATTTTCAATATAGTTGGGTTTTGTTTGTGTGTATGCTTTTCTCTTGCACCTTTTAGGTGATCTTCTTGAGAATCAAAAACAACATTTAATCCTCTTTCATGATGTTTTGATCTTATGGAAAACTATTAACCTTTGACTGTGTGACCAATACTCACTTGTCAAAAGAATCAAGATCTAAACCAATACTAATACAGTTTGATGTAGGTTGCCAATGGTGTACAAAACCACACTAAGATAAAAGATTAAAAAACACCACTATTCAAAACATTATATTTGCAGTTTGGTTAAGAGCTACGGCTTGTCCGCTTAAAACTAGGGGAAGTGCCTTGGCATAAGCCATAAAACTCAATATGAGGATTACCCCAGAACCCCAAAGTAGTCCACACCTTGAGGGAACCGTGGGACAAATGGGAAGCGCTCCACTTACCCACTTGACTAGTACGCCTTTGTGAGATTAGCGTCAAAATTATCTTCACGCACCCTAGTGAGATACAACTGAACGTAATTTATTGCTCATTGTATCAAAGGGGGTAAAGTAAAGCCGGATACTCCTTGATTTAGTTAGTGTGAATTTCTTGGCAAACCACACTTGCAGAGATAATTTGTGACACCTAGAGAGTGAACTAATAGGAAACCATTTTGCACAGGAGCCAACTTTACCAAAACCAATCGTGTTTCAAAGAGCTCTCACAAGCAAGAACTTTTTAGAGTCAAAACCTTGTTAGTCGAACAAGGGGAGAGTCCATTAAAGTTTGAGCCTAGTGTTATTCATCACGAAATTTGTGAAGTGTTACTTTGTCTTAGTTTTTCACTTGTCCTAAGACAAGGTGAAACTCTTGCCAAAGTTACGCCAAGTATTTTTCATCACCACTTGGTCTACTCCTTTGTTTTCTTGTTTCCTTTTGGGACAAAAGAAAGCATACATACGTAGTGTTACTCAAGATTGTGTCCACCACTTTTGCACCCACTTACATCCTTCCTTATTGTGACTACGATAGTAAGCGTTGAAAGTGTGTTGGTACATCCTCAAATCTTGAGTAGCCTTGTCTTGATACCCACATCAAGACATTTCATCATAGTTAGGCTTGCTTCATCATCGATCTTCCCTTGAGGTGTTACTTTGCTCATCATCGATCAATACAATTTTGATACTTACATCTTGTTTCTCATAAACTTGATTTAAGTGTCTAGATTGTACATTACATTGCTCGCGCACCTTAACAACTCCTTGGTATACTTTGACCTTGTCTCCTTCCAAACATTTCCTCAACCTTGAAAAATGTTGTTACGTTGTTCATGTCATATCAATATTATTTCGATACTAATATCTTGTTTTCCAAAAATTGATTAACATATCTAAGTGGTATTGTTGTGTTGCTTGCTCACATTTGTAACTTCCACTTTTTGGGATTTAGGCCTTGTTTGTATCTAGATTGGTTATAGTATACTTTGAATTGAAGTCACTTCAACCCTTTGTTAATACTTATGCCTTGTTTATTTAAACTTGACTTAAGTGTTGACATTGTGTTGATCATCTTGCGTCAAACTACCATTGAGACACATTTTACATAGGGAGTAGTTTCTTTGTAGATTGGATTGGTTTTCCGAAACTTGCGTGATTGTTCCTTGTGATCTTTCATCTTGTAGACTTGTTTTTTAAGGACAATATTTTTGATCCTTTTCTTCATCTTGACATTTACACTTGCAACTTGTTGTCCAAACCTTGTTGGATTGTCAAAATTGTGTCATCACGATGTATGTTTTCCTTAGATTCCCTTCGAAAATCACACAAGCATCCCCATATTTACAAAATGTCTATTTGGTTGTCGTTATGCTACTCAAATTAACATGGAACTTCCTTCCATTTGAAGAAGTTCAATCACACTATCTAGGTCTAGGCATTTGGACCCAACGATGCCAACAATGACTGACTATCACATGGTTCCTCACACTTACGACAATAGGGAACCTAGGTTTAGGCATTCACATCAAAATATGCCCATCACGACTAAACCTCGATTGGTTCTTCACATGCTAGAGAACCCATTCAGTTACCCTTTCCCACCTTCATCTCATAGTCAGTGGTATGATTCTATGATTCTAATCTAAACTATTCTTTTGATTCCTCTCAATCTCATGATTCTAATCCAAACTATTCTTCTGATTCCTCTCAATCTTTTGATGATTCTAATCCAAACTATTCTTTGGATTCCTCTCAATCTTCCTAAGCTTCATCCAATCAAATTTCTTCTAAGGAATAACCAATCACCTAAACGAAATTTTCCTCTAAGATTTGTGTCACCACAAATTCTCCCCATCATTCCTCTAATTCAACTCCTGAGTCATGGGTCCTCCCTTTCTTCGCAAGACCCCTTTATAAGTCACCTCAATGACGTCTTCCTCCTTTAAAGATCCATGTGACTCCAAGTTCCTCCAATCAAACATCTAATTCAACTCTTGAGTCATGGTCCTCCCTTTCTTCAGGACCCCTTTATCAGTCACCTCAATGACCTCTTCCTCCATCAAGATCCATGTGACTCAAAATTCCTCTAATCAATCATCCAAGTCAACCCCTACATGTCGCAATCCACTAACTTTCTACACGATCCTCTTTGTCTACCTGCACTATGCCATCTTCTAGGAAAACCAATACCAACCCATTCCAAATCCCATCTTCTTCCACTCGCGAGACATCTAAATCCAAATCTACTTTGTCTCTTAAGTCATCTTCTTCTATCAAACATCTTCTAAATCTTCCACAATTTTGGACACTCTTTTTCTTCAATCAACCTACTATCATCGAAACAACAACCCATACCCATATCGATCGATTTCTTTCATAATGAAGAAGCAATCAGAGAATTCATGGGGCTACACATGATGACATTCCTCTAGAGGATCATGAGCAAGGATTCTCTTTTGACCTCGATGTGTTCACGTATTGTGGGGAAGAAGTTGATTCCTTTTGTCAAAAAATAGAGAAGATCCTAAGATCATCAAACTTGATCCTCCTTATTTTCCATCATCTTCACATTCCCCATTACATGGAGAAACTCTTGGGTTTATCATTGATCCTTGGCCTATCTTCTCATCACCCAATCATTCCTTACATATCACAATTCCTCAATCACAATCTCTCCTTGGGTCACCTCCGGTAGCCCATCATCTTCTTCTATGTATGTGGGGCCACCTCCTAGTAGCCCTTCATCTTCTATTTTTGGGTCACCTCCAGTAGCCCATTATCTTCTATACTTGGGCCACATCCTAGTAGCCCTCCATCTTTTATTTATCAAACACCTTCCTAGTAGTTCTTCGTCTTCCATCTATGGGACACCTCCTAGTAGCCCATTTTCTTCTATACTTGGGCCACATCCTAGTAGCCCTTCATCTTCTATCTATGGCTCACCTCCTGGTAGCCCATTTTCTTCCATCTTGGGGCCACATCCTAGTAGCCCATCATCTTCTATACTTGGGCCACACCCTAGTAGTCCTTTGTCTTCCATCTATGGACACACCTTTTGGTAGCCCATCGTCTTCTATACTTGGGCCACGTCCTAGTAGTCCTTCATCTTCCATCTATGGGACACCTCCCAGTAGCCCATCCTCTTCAATCCTTGACCATATCCTCTTTTCCATCATATCATCCTTCTATCAACAATGATGGGGAAAGCCCACCATCATTCCTCACATTCCTATCATCAATCCTAAACATCCACTTTCTTCTCCCACTTCTCGGGATCAAAAAATCACGCATTAGCTTATATGAAACCCAAATAGATTTCTTCATCAAGCTAAGATCAAAACTCCAAAGAGCTCTAAAGCTCCCAACAAGTCAAACAACCATAAAGTTAAAAATCAAACGTGATTCAAGAATGCACACCAACGCAACCATCAAGTATGGCGCAAAGTGCAAAACCTATGGATAGGGAACTCAAGATCCCACATACAAAATCCATGTTTAAAGATAAGTCACAATCACTTATCGAATATGATCTCACTACGGTCATCGAGATTGGAGATAATATCACTCTTGATAAGCAAAAACTCCTAGTCTCCCTCATAAAAGAAATCACAAACATCGTTGTTGGATCTTATCACACAAAGTGACATTGTTGGTCCCAACTTCCAAAAAAAAAAAAAAAAAAAAATCAAAAATACAAAAATGAAAAAATATTAAAACATTACAAAAAAAAAATCAAAGGTACAAAGATCAAACATTACAATCAGGTATTGCATACACATGGATGTTCTTTCTTCCCTTTCTTTCCATTCCTCTGCAAGTCATCCCACCATTTTCATCCCTTCGATGATATTTTGGTTAGTCTATTTGATGATTTTGTGAAATTTATCTCTATAGTATCCATTTGACCTTGGTCTTTCATCACCTTGGTAAATTAAAGAACAACGAACTCTTAGAGATCCTATCACTATCTACATCTAATAAACTTGTTACGAAGAACTTTTGGGCGTATTTGTTGACACTAGCCAATGTCATCATCACAATCACTTCCACATCCTTCCATCAAGCCATCAAGTGGTTCTTAACCCCTTATCAAAACAATCGAGAGAGCTGAAATAATTTTCAAAAGCAAAAAAAATCAATCAAAAAAAAAATCAAAAGAAAATCAATATATAACTCTCTCTTGGGGTATTTCCAATATCTCTATCGGGCTATGGATGCCTGATTGGCAGTAGAGCAATGTTGCGACTAGAATCAAATACATCTCTCGTCGAGGCTATGGACACTTGGCTAGCAGCAGAGCAATGTACGACTCTCCTTCCACCCTCCATTCACAAATCACCTATCAAAATAAATCATTCCTACACATTGGCTAGTTTTTCTCACTTGTTGCCTATAAAATCTTCACTTCAAGAAGTAATTAATTTCACATGCACACACTAGATCTCGATGAGAAAACAAGATTAGTATGTTACCAAGTGTTTTTTGGACCTTGTTCAAACTCTTACTTTAGTCCTTATTTTGACTCATGATTTGTGCCTTTGGCTAATCACCTTTTCATTACAAGGCTTCTAGCTACATTTCCATATCCTTCCATAACATTCACATTGTTCTTCTTGCTTTGTTTAGAACATCCATGTGTATAAGATTTCCTTTTTACCATGTTTACGGGAACCTTGTCCCCTTTTAATAAAACAATCTTCTACTTCTTTTCTATCATATGTTTCTTGGCCAGCTTGCATTGGGGCATGCTCGCTCCTTCACACTTCATTGGTTTGAGTTCATCATCATGTTGAACCTATCCTTTGTGGCCTTGATCCAACATATCTTCTTCTTGTATATATGCGCAAAGATTTTCCCTTGTACATTTCACCATCTCGTTGGGGGCATCTTTGCATCTTCATTTTCATGTACATAGCTTTGGAAAACTTTCTGCCCAAAAATTCCACAATCATTAAAAATCCAAAAAAATGGTAAATTTCAAAAAAAAACAAAAATAAAAAATTGGTAAATTTCAAAAATCCTAAAAATTGATAAAATATTCAAAATCAAAAATCCTAAACCTTTAAAAAATCAAAAATCAAAACCAAAAAAATTGTAAAATTCAAAAAAAAAAACAAAAATTGGTAACAAGCATGCACGTAGCTAAAGCCTATGTCAAATGCATCGTACTCAAACATCAAAAATTGTCCTACAAAACATATTTCTTTGATTCTTTCTTGTTCTTGTCATGACTGACTCATGGATCATTTGGATCTATCCTCCATCAACAAAAGTTGGTTTTCTTACTATATTTGTCTTCCTCGCACAAACAGTTGCTTGGGGCATCGTTTTTCATAGTGCATGATTGATTTTTCATGGGACTTCTACGTCCTTCGTTTATTCCCCTCACATGTATCCTTGTTTAGGGCTCCATTTTTAACCCTTTTCGTTAAATCAAACATTCGGGAACTAAAGCTTGATAACAAAAACATTGGTGCAACTGTCTTAAATGTTGTTTGTTTGTATGTGTGTTTGTACTTGTTTCCCTGTTAGGTTAGCTTGTTACTTTCTTGTATTGCATTACGTTATGTATGTTGCATTGAGTTAGTGTTTTAGAATGAACAAATGTTCGTATTATGGATTTTCATGTTATCATCTTACACTTTTTTGTATGTGTATATTTTAATAAGGACCGATGACGTAGATCATTAAGCAAAATGATGAAATAAAGTTGTTTTTACATCAGCTAGATGAAAGCTATTTCCATTCCCTTCATCTTCATTTTTCTTCCATCATTTTCTTCTATCAACACTATTCTTCCAAATCACTTGGGGTAATAGGGATCACCTTTTATCCCCCCCCCCTCACATTTCTTCTATCTGTTTCCTTCATCTTTTCATCATCGATCGACCTCTTCCATCACCCCATCGACACTCGAGGGGGCATCCTTCATTCTACTAATTTTCTTTCACCCTTCAAAATTTATTTTATATGTACTTGTCTACTATCTTTGAAGTGGCATCACTTACGCCACCCCAAAGAGGGGAAAATGTAGACACCTAAAATCCACTTACACAATTTTAATACTAAATTGCACTAATTATTATCCTCTTTCTAAATTGACATTCATTCACCTCTTTCCTCTCATTAGGTCGATTTCGACACTTCACTAATTAACCACGATCTTCACTCTCTTTTGGTTATTGACGACACTTCATCAATAAACCACCATTTTCCCTCTATTCTCCATTAATTAATTACATTTCACTAATTAATTAGCCTTCCTATCACTCAGATGCCGATTAACGACCTTTCGTTAATTAATGTCCACTTCTACTTGGGTTAATTAATTATTATTAATTAATTACGCTCATTACTCTAAATCAATAAATCACCATTTATTGGATCAAATTCCTCTCTTACATCCCCAAATCATACTAATTTTCCTCTAATTAGACTTCTATAAGCTTACATCTACCTATTAATTAATCACCTTTGATTAATTAAAACATCCCCCAACTCCCATGACTTGTTAATGAAAATTAAACTCTTCTAAATCAAGGTTACCTTTTCTAAAGCAACCTTATCCATTCCTAATCTTTTTTTACCCTTATCCCACATGCACCAGTTGTAAAGTTTTCTCAAACAAGAAAGTTATATAAAGAACCCTCCTCCTTCCCTTTCTTCTTACACCTTGGTATTACACACACACATTTGCCTTGAATAATGAAAACTATAGGCATTTTAGATCTTGAGCATTCTCTATTGATTTGGACTCAATCCATCTTGCATCCATTCACTCAAATTTGAGTAGTATGGGAAGATCCAAAAATGGCCTTGAGCCATTTCTTGGTGAGATTTCATCCTCAATTCTTGATGCAAACAATAATCAACATTCATGATTGCTAAATGATCTAACTAGGTTTATGTTTAGTTAGCAATCTAAAGAGTAGGAATGGCTTAGTATGTTAGTTTGATTCATTCATATTTCAAGCATTTGAAGAAGTTAGTTTCTATAAGCTCTTGAATTTCTTTGCCCCCAAAGCAATTGGAATGATTCATTTGTCTCTATCTGGAGGAATCATGTGAAGCTACTCTATAAATTCACATGCTAACTCATTAATCATATACAGTGCTTCCTTATTCATCTTGTTTTTATGTTATGACCTTAACAAGACAATACCTTCATGAAATTACATTCAAGCAAAGGACCCAAGTCTCTTTTACCAAAACGCTTGTCCATTTGTGCTAAAATCAACTTGTTTGCATTTGGAGATAGACCTCTAATTGTTATCATTTGTCATCCTATCTTGGATTTCAAGAACAAATCACTATAGTGCATTGAATGTTTACTCATGGTCTCGAAGCCATTGTATCCTTGTGATTACACCAACTACTAACATGACATCGGGATAAACATTTGGAACTTTTAACTAGTCAAGGTCCTTTTCATTCACAATGTGTTCCTCCACAAACGTTGACTCCCTCGATGAATGTCAATTGCTTGAGTTCTTCTTCATCAACAATAACTATAAAAGGATGGTGATCACAATGATTAAGCAAACTTCTAGCCAAATCTTCATTGTTAGCCTTTTATTCATAAAGAGCGTCAATCATAATTACCTAAGTCTCGAGGACAAGCGGCCAACGGGATAGAGAGACTAGGTGTCAGAACAGCAAAAAAATCAAGTTTTGGGGACAACAAAGGGACGCTATTAAAATAATATATAAAAATTAATACTTAAATATTTAACTTTGTCAATGAAATTATGGGTTTAAACCATTCAAAGCCTCGAAGGCAGGTCACAGTTCGAAGGTAGTCGTTGGCCCACTTTCATCATCTCAGCACCATATTCGTATAGGGCAATGTCCTACCTTTACATAGAGGCCTTGTATAAATTAGGTCATAGATATGGCGACAGCGCCGAAACTCAGACAGAGCCAACGCCAACCACTCGGGCTATCGAGCCTAGATATCTATCTATATGGGGCGCTCGGACGAGAGACAGATAGATATATATATATGAACGAAACGCCCACTTCTCCACCGCCCCCTCGGCATGTCCCATGTTTTGGGGATCGTCCCCTATGAAGGATGTTTTGAGGACATAGGGACAGCAGAAACGTCCCTAGACATCCCTAATTTTTTATGGAAACACCCTAGGGACATGAAAAAAATTAAGCAAGGCACGGCTAGCCATCTTGTACGTCTTAGCACTCACAAAAACATTGTAAAAAACTCAAAATTAAATGAAGGGGATGAAATTTAACATTTTTGCACATTTCATGAATTGTGCCTCCCCTGTAGCTACACAAACTGCCACCAACATGATAAATGGATTCTAATTTAGTGGAAAGAAGTTGAAGGTCCGACCTAAGAGAGTTAACAAACAGAGCAAGCCTTATTGAATGGACACACCCATCATGTGGGGGAGGTTGGATGGATGGTGTTGTTCTTTACAAATTGAGATTATTCTATTCAGCATGTAGCAGTTATATGCCCCATTTTTGTGGGTTAAAAAATGGCTTGATGTATGATATTGAAGGGAGCAAATGAAGATTGTGGATGCTTATATATGCAGCTCCAATGTTGTCATATGAAAAAGGTGGGAAACAATGGCTCCCTTTGGTGAAGATTGAAGGCTTGAAAATTCATGTCATTTATGTGCATATTGCACGATAGAACATGTGATTTGGGTGCCCTTGTTTCTTTTTTAAATTGTTTTTCATAATAAACAAATATATGTTTTGGAATTAATTTTTAATTTTGTTACTACTAGATTAATGTAAGATTATTATTGTTATATATTCCTTCTATTTCTATATTACAATGTTTTATCTTTGTGGTGAATTTGAAAGTGTTATGGATATGCAATCATTCGGGCAAATTTTGCATGCCACTGTGCTTTGTACATTAATTATGTAAATTACTTGTGTTGAACTCTCCCCTACATAAAGGATAGTGTAATTATTATATATATATCCACATTGAATATTATGTGAAATCTCAATTCAGCTCTAATGTTATGTATTAAGGTCTTGTAACGTATATGATAAATGCCTTATCAATGTTATCATGCGAATATTTGAAAGTTTCTATCTATTTTTAAATTATTCCTTATTATTTAATAGCCGTCCCTAAAAAATGGCCTCCAAAAAAATCTGTTCCAAAATGCATCCTTTGTCCCTATCCCAAAAACTTGGTGGAACATAGGTTTAATTTTTTTAACTTTATTTAATGATTTTTTGGGTACGGTTCCATAATTTTGGTAAAAATAACAAATTTTTGAATGTAAAAGTCTCAAAACAAAAATTAAAATGGGGACATCCTCTCCAAGTCCCCAAAACCTAGGATACCAATACAAACGAGGGGGTTGGCCGGGTAGTGCGAAGCGTCTGATTACGAAGGGATACGTGGGTGGGAACGGGCAAGGTACGTTTGGTACCTGCGGATACAATGGTCATACATCTGCAAACATACCCGACCATACTCGGGTACCAAACGTTTCTTTTATTTTAAACCCTAAAAGTTAACTACAAACAATAAAACAAAAGTAAAACACAAAAACAAAACATAAAGCAAAGAAACTTACCTCTCCTTCCTCATTTCATCTTTGGCTCTCTAAAATTTCATTTTGCTTGTCTAGGGTTTGATACTTCAACAAAAAGCATTGCAAGTATTTTCCTAAGCTGGTAGGAGTGTGAGGAGCTGCAAAGGAGGAGGATTTGTGGTTTATTAAGTGAAGGTAAGGTTTTATTTAACTTCTAAGTTTGTTTCTTTTTTTTTTTATTTTAATCTTTCACACACTTCATGTTTTTGCTTATGTTCATTATTTTATTTTTTCCCAATTGAAATTTTTATTTTTAAACCGTTTTTTTTTTTTAATTTTTGAAATTTTCAATACATGCTATCATGTTATGCCCTAGGCAAAGAGTTTAACTTTTAAGTTTTATTTTTAAATTTTAGCCATTGTTTTCTTTGCTTATGTTGTTGGTTTTGAACCTTGTAGGTACTTCTACAATGGCAACAAGTTCCACCTCTTCTTGGGCAATCTTTGATCAAGGAATTTGACCCAAATTTGCCATTATGGAGGCATGTAACAATACTTGAACAACTTCTAAGTGGTGGGTGTTTTGTTTGGAAATGCAACGAGTGTGAATCAATATTCAAAGGCTCTTATAGTCGGGTGAAAAGCCACTTGTGTGTGATAACGGGTCACGGTATAAGAACATGCAAGGGGAAAATAATGTTGGGGTGCCAAAAGCACAAGTTTTGGCATATATCAAAGAGCAAGAAGATGCAGAGGCAACTTTGGCTTTGAAAGCGGGTCATCCATTGGCCAAAAGAGGAAGTTCATCTCGATCAACGAGGCCTCCTGTTGCCCCATCAAGTAGTGGATCCCCAATTGTGACCATGCCACATCCATTTGTGGCTCCTACCTCCATGGATGATGAGGATTCACCCCTTTCACGAAAGAGAAGTAAGACAAAAGGACCATTGGAAAAGGCCTTTCAAAATGAGAGCAGGGGATATTGCAAATGAGCACATTACAAGATGTGTGTATGCAAATGGACTTTCATTTAATGTTGTGAGGTCACCTTATTGGCAAGAGATGGTGAAAGCCATCAATGAGGCCCCAAAAGGGTACAAATCACCAGGCTATGAGAAGATCCACACCACCCTATTGGATAAACAAAAAAATATGTGGAAACCTCCTTGCAACCAATTAGAGACTCATGGGCCAAAACAAGTGTGTCCATCATTTCTGATGGATGAAAGATGCAAGAAATCGCCCTTTGATCAATGTGGTTGCAGTATGCCCTAAAGGGCAATGTTTTTTAGAGTTTGATTGTGAGGGCAAGTGAAGGATGCCCAATTCATTGCCAACATCCTCTTCGAATCCATTGAGGCGTGTGGGCCTCAAAATGTTGTCCAAGTCATAACAGACAACGCCAAGAATTGCAAAGCACGGGGATGTTAGTTGAGGCAAGGTATGGGCATATTTTTGGACACCATGTGTTGTGCATTCACTCAATTTAATGCTAAAAAAATTGGCCAGCAAAATAGAGTGGATTCAACAAGTGTATGCAGAGGGTGAAGAGATCCAAATGTTTGTGACCAACCATCACCAATCATAAGGCATCTTTAGATCATTCTCGCATTTGGAGTTGTTGAAGGTAAGGAAGCTACCTTTCTTTTTTTTTTTAATTTAAATATAAGTTTTTTTTTTTTTTAAATATAGTATAATTAGTATTCAAAAGTTTTCAATTTTCTTTTTTAATTTTTGTTTCTCATTCTTATTAGGTTGTTGAGACTCGGTTCGCATCACACACAATCGTCTTGAGATGACTTGTGAAGGTGCGACAAGCACTCAACAAGATGGTAACTTCCAACCTATGGGTTGTATGGAGGTAATCAAACACTAAACGGGCTCAAAAAGTGAAGAGCGTGATCTTAGATGACACTTGGTGGGATCGAGTAGAATATTTGTTGAGTTTTACTAAGCCCATTATGAGCATGATCCGCTTTACTGACATGGATCAACCATGTCTAGGAGAGATATATATGATGGTATCGACTCAATGATTGAGAAGATAAAAATCGTCATAAATGCAAAAGAACAAGATCCTGAGGAAAAATTTTCAAAGAAGTGCAATCAATCCTCATTGAGCGATGGAACAAAATGACCACCCCATTACATCTACTTGCTTTTGCATTGACTCTAGATTCTACAACACAAAGATCCTTTCCTTGCCGGGAGGATAGCACCATACAAGGATGCGGAAGTCAGTGAGGGATATATGGCGGCATTGTCTAGGCTCTTCCCTGATCCTGAGGCCCAAGACATGGTTATGATAGAGTTTGGCAATTTCATAGCAGAAACAAGTCATAGCCTTCTCCTCCTTTGGAGCAAATACAAGATGGATGCTCATATGTGGTGGTACCTCCATGGTCATGCATCGGTTTACTTGCAACCTCTTGCAATCAAGGTCTTGGCACGGTAAGTTTTTTTATTCTCTTTCCTTTTTTGTTGTAACTTTTAGTTTTTTTAAAATTTAAGTTTGAGTGTTTAAGTTTGAACTTTGCTTTGCTTTGTGTTGCCTCAATAGGTTGCAAGTTCATCTTCCTCTAAGCGCAACTGGAGTACATATAGCTTCATCCACTCACAAAAGCGCAACAAGTTGGGGGCTAAAAAGCTAAAGATTTGGTATACATAAATTCCAACTTGCACTTTTATCCACAAGCAGAGGATTGAGTACGAGGAAGGGTCAACAAAACATTGAGATATTGATCCGAGATAGTTGACTTGGATGCTTCCATTTCCCACCTGTCATTAGATGATGAGGGATTGGAGACTTCTTTGGCACCAAGACCTACATGCACAAGGGGGTGCAACTGGCAGTGGCCCTAGTGGGAGTGGTTCGAGTCCATGTGGTTCTAATGAACCACATAATGATGATGATGTTGATGTTGATCCTCTTGATGAAGAGGAATATGATGAATATTGAAAGATAGTTTGAACTTTGATCATTGGAATTTGGTGTAATAAATTGAATTTAATATATCATGACATTCACATTGTGTTTGATTTAAGTATTTAACTTTTAAGCTTTTAAGTTTCTAAGTTTTAACAAATTATGACTTGTTTGTTGTGGTTATTCACTTATTTAGCTTATAACTTATAAGTTATCTACTTATCTTGTCTTTCATATGCATAATATGTGGTTAATAACTTAATTCCTATTTAGAAGGCTGAAATTTATATATTTTTTAATTTTTATATATTTTTGAACGCTTTTGGACGTCTAGTATGTCACCAAAATCTGAGGGACACATTCCTGCGTAACACTGGCATCAATACAGTCAGTATCTTTGGCAACACTTCATGCATTGGACTACCTCCATCCTTGCTCATGCCATCCTCAGAAAATTCTGCAACTTTGAACAACCACTTCTTTGGATCTTTTTCATAAAGCTCAACATATTCTGCAAAAGGTAGGCCATCTAGAGTTTATTTATTATAAGTTTCACAGTAAGCCTGGATATTGAATGAGACATCCAACTTCATTGAAAAACAAAAAAGTCATTTCTAGAGCTCTTCCCACAAGACCAAGAAAGTGGCTCTGCCACTGTAATGTTCCTAGAACCGCTTGCTGTTACAACCAGAATACTTTGTGCTTCAAATGCTGATTTTGAAAAATCTGAACCATTGAAACTGAAAGCGCTGAAACAGCTACTATAAACCCATATTTGAAACTTGAATTTGAAATGGAAACTTAGAATCGGATAATCCTGAATATAGTGTAGAGCCTAAAATCTGAACAATATGAAACCAAAATTCTGATAATTGTACAGATGAATTCTGAAAGTGCTGAAAAATGGACTTTGTTGAAACAGGAAAAACAACAGAACTTTGGTCTTACTTAACATACAAAAAAGCAGTACATGATAGGAGAATAACTTTCCAGAGGGGGTATAGTTGCCAACCCAATCCGAATCCATAACAATGTGGATGCTGCCTTGGCCCAACACAATCTTCAGACTTGAGCAAATGATTTTCTTTCCTCCAAAGCATGCCCTGCTCTCTTCCTAAGTCTATTTATAACATATTTCTTGCTTTAGTTTTTTTAACTCTTGTATGTGAGATAATTAATTTTCTTACAGAAAGTACATCTGATAAGCCAAAACCCATATTGACCCCCAAGACTGGGGCCCATGGACCAAACAAATTTTTTTCTTTCAAAGTTTCTAGTGGACCCACAAATCTGATTCCATTGGTAAGCTGTGTGGTTAGAGAAATATCTGCCCCATGCAATGATGGAATGAATTAATTGGAGAAGAGAGTTAAAACCTTATCTGCCCCCCCGCCATCCATATAGATATAGGGGATATAGGGGCTCCCCTGTGAAAAATAAAACTCCTATTCCTATCCGCGAACGGAGAATAGAATCCAATCCATTTATGCTATGCGTCACGTGTGGCACATCTATTATATTATAGGGCGGAGAGGAGAATCAAGATACACTTATCGAAAAAATGTAATGGACAAATTTAAAAATCAAAATATTATATTACTAACACAAGAGGTTCATAACAGTTCTGTTTGAGGTGCCTCTGAAACTCTCAATCATATTTGTTTTAACTTTTGAATGCTTATTTTCATATATGCTTAGAAAAATGTACTTTATTGATAATGTTTGTTTGCTGACAAGAAAATTACACAGAAGGATATTTGGACTAGGAACGATGATTATACTAAAATTGGAAATTTGTTTTCCACACTTTGGTTAATTTTGTCTACATATAAATAGTAATATCTATAAAAACAAAGAAATTTGTAGGTGTTTCACAATCAGAACAGGTAGCCTGCTTGTGTAGATGGATGTTCCAATGGAAGATACTAGATCCTTTCTTAGAAAAGGTTGCATGAGGAATAGAAGGTGGTATGGCAAAGATGAGGCAGTTTGGACAGTGCTGCAGCTCTGCAATATAAGTGTGAGAAATCATGGTACAAACAGCAGGAGCATCTCTGTGATTTTGAGTTGTAAAACATTTATGCAGAATATTCCTCATGGACCAACTGAACATTGCTGCAAGGGTTTCAAGGGTAATGGTCTCATTGTCTGCCTTTGTTGGACGTGAGAATAAATGCTTGTCAACTGGTGTGTCTGTTCTTGTGCCTTATGTTGATCTTTGTCTTCAAGTTGGATAATAATGATAGTGTTGATAGGGGAGGATGTTGTGTTTCATGATAATGTGGCTGATAAGGGGACCAAGAAATTGGTATCTCCAGATTTTACCTTGAAATCTGAGACTACCCCATGTTTAAAAATTCATTCTTTTAAAATAACAGGTCTTTTTGTGTTTTTATTGCCAGAAGATGTCTATATTACGCTGAGATATTCCCAGTGAATCATATGAGCCAATTTTAACAAATACCCAAGATGCTGAAACTCATTTTATCCCTCCGCCAAGTTTTGTCTCACGGGAAATTTTTATTTAATTATTTATTAAATAAATAAATCCCCGTTTGAAGTAAATTGTGCTCCGGTTGAATCCTGTTGAAGTTTTGCATGCCAGTATCCACACATTTCAATAGGATTTTCACCAAGAATGAATTCAGAGCTTTGTCTGTGACTTCTGGCAACGTTTTTCGTTTTTATTTATTTCTTTTGCATTTTTCTCTGGTTTTCCCGTGGTCTTTCTATTTAATTCCCCGAGTCCGTTCTTTGTCCTGTATAGTCTGTTTAATTGCCTGGAGCATCTGGAGATCATTTACGGTCGCTGCACCAGAAGGAATCAGCCTCAAAAAGCAAACTTCTGACCAAAAAGATCAAGTCAAGCACAAAAAAACTTCTCTAGGCAAGTCGCACTTTTTGGAATGAATGGGTTTAAGCTGCAATGGGAATATTGGTAGTGGCAGCAAGCGGGAATTTCTTACCTACCTTGCAGGGTACTTTTTCCCATGAAGTCAAAGTCACTTAAGCTGCAATGGGAATATTAGAGGCGCGAACAAGCGGGAATTTCTTACCTACCTTGCAGGGTAAAAATTCCCATTATAAAATAAAGAAAAATCACTTAAAGCACCGATGAGAATTTTCTGTCTACCTAGCAGGCTAATTTTTCCCACCAAAGAGGTTTATTCACCCATGCAAGTCGCACTTTATCAAATGAAGCTATTTTTAATACAATTCGCACTTTTTGGGAGATGTTTTAATTTATCGGTGGGAATTTTGGCAAAGAAGAGACAGTGAAATTTCTTACCTGCCTTGCAAGGTAAAAATTCTCATTATGAAAGTCAAATAACTTAAGTGGAAGAGGGGATTTTTGGAGCTGCAGTGCAGGGTGGAAATTCCCATCAAGTTGACTTCTTATTTTTAGCAATTCCTCTTGCCAAAAAGTGCGACCCACCTTGGGTGAATAACAATGCATTTAATAATATTTATTAATGGTTTATTCACCCAATTTTGGCGCCATAAATAGAAGGAAAGTCAATGCAAATGGAAGAGCTAAGGAGAAGTCAAGGATGCATGCTAAAAATAAATAAAATAAATTATTTAAAAAGCAACCAGCAACATGCAGACTTGGGCGCCCAAATTGGATGAATAAACATGGTTATTAATTAATTAAATTGCCAGAAATAGGAAGAGACAATTATTAAAAATAGCATGCTGGAGGTTATATAAGCATGGGACACCATAAGGGAGAGACAGTTAATTCTTTTTGATGAGGATTGCAGCCCAGACAAGTTTTGGCGCCAAAAGGAGGATGTTGCATTAATAAATATTTTCCACTGTCGGGAAGCTTCCAATTTTGGCGCCTAGGGTTGGAATAGCCTAATTTTAGTCATTCTGAGCATCTGCATGTTGGTATATGTGCCCGGGTGAATTAAATAATAATTTTGTTTGCTTTGTATGCAAACAAAACCTCAAATTTTAGGGCAGCAGGCTTTATATGCAAATTTTGGTGATTAAAATCAAGTATTCATGCCATGGACTCCATCTTTGTCTGAATAAAATTGCAGGTATTCATAATAGGTGCTTCAATCAATGTCAGGTACATTGAATATATCTTCCGAATCTGAAGAAGTCAGATCTACACAAATGGATCCAATTGCAAGGGATTCCAACAGAATTAAAAGAAAAAGAGCTCAGACAAAGATTGTTTCAGCCATGTTGAAGCATGATGAAAGAGAAAGATCAACAGAATCATGCATAACTTCCAGATTTGTTGAAGTCAATGATACAGACATAGGCCCTGAACTTATCACCGATTTAATTGATAGATCCAAATCTCATAATCGCAAGGCTTCCAAAGAAAAATTCATCCTCTTGTTTCTAACACAACCCGTGTAAAAGTCAGTGAATGGAAAATTTCTTCCAGGATCTTGTGCATGTGCTCCCAATCTTCCAGTTGAAACCTTCATTGAATTTACTTGTATTTGCATTCACCCAAAGTGCTTTCCAAAATTTAAAATTGCTCATATGCAATTACAAATAAAAAATGATGAATTTTGTCTGAATTATTTACGGCAAACATCAGACCTTTGGTGCATGTATCGAAGAAGAATTGCAAAAGCTTCAAGAATAAAAGGGAAGACATGTCAAAGGCAATACACTGCAAGAAAATCACATCACTACTACTTCCAGTTCGGTTTGGTGAGAATCAAAGGCAAAAGAGTCAACCGCATGCGAATATGGAAAAGAACAAGACTAAAGTGTTGCAGCTTTCTTCTAAATTCTTTTCCTCTTTCTTCTTCTTTCTTTTATTTTTCCGATAAAGTAATTGAACAATCAATTAAATTATAAAATTTAAGTGATTGGTTTAAAATCGTTACTTGAAGAAGTCAATTACTTGAAAATAGGTGGCAAACATGCAAAATAGAAGGTTCTATTTTTCAGTTATAAATCATGCATGTCATGCAAAGAGGAATTCCAGGAGGAAGATTGCCAGATGTTTCCCTTTTCATAGCTTCCACATGCAAGAATTCATTTAAAGTTTTTTATTTGTAATTGCCCTTTATACACTATAATTAGAGGAAGAACCTATGGGTTAAAGGATCAGAATTTGTAATCAGCATTCTTGTGTTCTAGATTTTGAGTTGAAACTCTTGACAACTTTCTAAAAGCTAAATAATAGAGAGGAGAATTTCCGGAGAATTTTGTGTTAACGGTGCATTTGTTTCTTATTTCTTTTTAAATATTTGCATAAACTTTGTGTTATCTTAGATCTGGATCTGAAACTTTCCTTTGCTTTGAATTTTGTATTTCAAGATCTATTTGTTTTAATCTATGTGCATGCGATCAACTCTGTAAACTATTGATTGGGTTGCACATCTTCTCTCTTTTCTTCCCGTTTCCTATTATTTTCCTCTTCTGCAGATATTTCCTTTCTCTTACAGCTGCTTACTTGCTGCAAAATTGTCTAGCTATGGTTCATGAGCTACATAGTTAAAGTAATACCAACAGATAGATACTAGAAAATATAATTGACAAAATCTTACACGGGAGCCTCACCGGTAAATGAGGGAGATTTATCTCATGACTGCCTAGGTTTTCAGCTGTGCAGAAAATCTAGCCAACAGAAATCAATTAACACTTATGAGCCTGTATATGATGGTGTTACCTATATTACTCTTGCCTCCTGTAAATGTGGTATTAGTATCTTACCGGCTGAATCGGGAAGGAGAAGAAATTTCTTTCGTCTGTTATTGGTAATGCTGCTGGTTCACTGACAGGGGCTCTCTTCCAAAATTCTGTAGTGCATAATAGGACTCATATTCGTAAACCTGTTCCTGCTGTAGAATCTGTCCATGCTGCTATATTGGAAGGACACGTCAATTCTTTGGATTTCAGGTCTTCTGTGGAGAAACATAATGAGTTTCCTGCTGCAACAGTTAAAATTAAAACCACAGATGATCAATATGCACGTGTTCAAGCTCCTGCCTATGGTGTGTCAGATATTCCTATTGGTCTTGGTTTGGAGCTAGATAAAGTGAAGAAAGAACCTGTACTTGAAGAGTCTTAAGTCTGCAAGATGTATAAGTTCTGCTTTTGATAGTGCCATAGTTTGATGGGAGTGCCTTCACGGACTTACTTCCTAAAATGTTCATATTTTATAACTTTCAGTTTCTAGAATACTGCTAAGCAGGCTTTGATTTTTTTTTACCAGTTTAGGGGCATATTGTAATCTTTCATACCATTATTTTTCAAAAGGAAAAGGTCCAAATAAAGATCACGTCAACTCCAACCCCCCACCCCCCCCTTTTGGGGAGGTCAAATTCCATTTCATATGAGAAACCGCTCTTGAACAATTGAAATTGTGATGCAACATAGGGAAAGGATCGCTACATACCATACGTTGTTCTCTCCTCAAAGCAGTTCTCCACAGAATTGATGAAAATGAGGTGAATGAGGGTTATTTATATAAATGGAACATGGAAATAGGCCCACTTTCCATTGTTTCCAAGGTGGAAAATAGGCACATTTGGGCAATGTGAACTCAACTGCGGCAAGGAAAGTTGACTTGGTGGTTGTTTTTATGAGCCTTTATGGCTCGGCTGTCAACACCCAATAAAGCACCTTTTTGTTTTGTTATTCATGTCAATAATATGATTTAGGAAAACAACACATGAGAGAGAGAGAGATCTGCATATTCTTTGTTTTGATGGACTTTAATCTATCTTGCTTTCATAGGTAGTTTTTTGAGGTTTTGCTTTATTCTGCTTCTCGAAGTGCAAGTTTACTTTTCCGTGCTGAGATGACTGCAACGACCTCTGTTGTAAACCCGTCACTTTTACATTAGCTGGATGGGTTTTGTACTTACCACTTTTTCGTAACATAAGTCTTTAAACTTTTTCAATAAAGAGAGAGATGTCTACAGCCTCCAGATGGATCTCATAAAAATTGTTATGATATCATATTCAGCATTTTAGTATTGAAGCAAAGGTGCATACCTGAAGAGCAGATCGCCATTGACTGTTGTGTATCCTATCAGTGAGTGCTTCAAGAAGAGCCCTTGGATAGAGGAGTGTAGAATTCTTAGCTGCCTTTGCATTTGCCTTTGCCTTCCTTTCAACTCCTGCTTTGGCAGCCTCCATTCTCAGAATGGCTGATGTTGTTCTTCTTGACGCCTTCTTTGCATTTGCCGTTTCTTTCTTTTCATTTACATTTGCACTGGTACTAGTACTAGTACTATGATCTGGTGTATTCACACAAACTGCAATTCGAATTGATTTTTTCTTCTCTTTTCCTTTCCCATTGGTATATTTGCAAGGGAGTGACAGAAACAAAGTGTGTGAAAGTCCTATGGAATGAGGAGGAGAGATACCCCACAACAAATCCATGGTTCCAACCCTGCAGTGGAGTGGATCGGATTGTATCATCATTCAACAATTAATTGCATAGAAAAGTGTTAACACGAGCAACCCAAATGTATCTTCTACCAGAGTGGTAATGTAAATCCATACGGACCATAAATTAGTCCAATTTATAAGCATGTTACACTAAATCTCTAAAAACATATTCCATTGTATTTAAAAGAAGCTTATGATATTTAGATTCTAGAACAATTTTTGCATCTAGAGAATCAAGCAATGTGTGTTCACTGTTAACACCACATGATCAGAATATGAATATATAACCCTGTTACACTAAATCTCCAAAACGGATATGCCACCGAATTTAGAAGAAGCTAGTAATATGTAAAACAATTTACACATCAGGAGTATTAAGCTATGTGAGCTAACACATCAATGTCAGAACATGAAGATTGCCTTCAAAATGGAAAAGTAAAGATCTCACTCTTTTCTCTTTTCACATATATATTATATATCACTAATTTTTTATTTCATATTATATTAAAAAGACATTTAAATATTATATGTAGAAAATTGAATATATTCTAACGAGAGCCCTATTTGCGGGATTAATAAAAACACATATCCACTCTCATGTCAGATATGTATCTTCTATATCTATTTTCAAAAGGATTGACATAAATGGGACCTTTCTCATAATTATACATATCAATAGTCTGTATAATTATGAAAAAAAAATCTTATATATTTAGCTACAAACAATAACATAAGACACAGTATAATACTATGAATAACCCTAATGTCACCATGCACAGTATCCAAAACCAATGCATTGGTTCCTAAGACTTCTATCGGGATCCTCAGTTTTCAATATCATTGAAAAAGCCAAATAGGCATTTTGGCTCCAGCTTTGAGTTAAATATACTAATAACTGCTATATATTACAGCATAAGATTTGTAGTTATAATCATAAACATGAAATTGCCCCCATAAACAAAATGTGAAACCTACCATTTCACTCAAGAATATAACCACTTTCATTGGCATGAATATTTCAATCATTGTTGCCATAATTGCGGATATGACTAAAATAGCCAATCATCCCAATTTTTGAAGTAAATTGTAATGTTTTTCACTATGTATGCATTGCATTCCCTCTACATTATAGTTACATATTTTTACCTCCATCTTTCCATATTTCATGGATGTACTTTCAACCAGATAATGAGCAATCTAAATTACACCCTCGCTGCCACTTTTGTGGAAGACCGAGCTTTTGCAAGAACTCTCAGCCCCATGCTTCCTTTCTGATGCATTAACTGTTCCTCTATACTTGGTTATGGACTATCAAATCTCCTTTTGGTTCTTACATGACCAAGTAACTGGACCTGATACTTGGTGGGTGCCTACCAAATCTCCCATCATGAAAACACATTAAACACAAAGCATATTCGTGAATTTTAATTTCTTTGATGCTTGGTTGTCTATACATGGCCTGGCCTAAAAGGAAAAGACGAGGAAAGGCCATTACAAATAGACATTCATTGATGTATTCGATCATAGGCATGAGGCTAATTGGAGGCCATAGCATAATAGGATGTGCTTTTGAGGGAGGGTTCAAGGATTTCAGCACAGCCATTAGGAAGTATGTTAATGAATGAAGAGGATTGTTGCTCGCATGATCAATATAAATCGTCATCAAACCCTTCAAATTATTCGTCACTGAATGAGTTTGGGGAAAAATCAACAGAAACTTGCCGAAAAATGGCAGAGACATCTATGGGAGCGAAAGGTAATGCCAAAATTGCATTTGCATCAACAATAACATCTTTGTAGTAAAGGTGTCATGTGCTAATTTGTTTTCAAGAGCTTGAACCATCTAGCTTCTGCAAGCATGGAAATCATATGTTTTCTGGTTCGAGCCTTGCCTTCTTACAATTAAGATGTCTAGGTCCCCTACACGCCGCAGAAAAGTCTTTACAATTTAGTGGACATCTTGCAGGGAACTTATTGTGTGTTCGTTGTATTTAAACTGACTGCCATGAGCTTGGGAAACTTGCAACAGTGGATTAACTCTTGCAATCAATATTTCTTCCACTTGGGTGAGAACACAAAGAACATGTGGCTAGTCTCCATGATCCATATTGTTTTGATAGGAAATGCAATTCACACCTTGCTCTGAGAAATACCTATAACACATACATATTCCATGATGACTTTTAGTTTTAATTCCCCGGAAACTTTCCAAGCAAACTGAGCATGTTTCCATGCGGAAAGCTAGCCCAATCTGGTACGGAATCACTTCTGCACAATAAGAACTTCATCTATTGGAGCTGCAGAGCAACTGGTTTCTGCAGAAGAAGAAAAGTTAGCAGGGCCATTGTTTTGAAGCAGTTGAGACGGCGAACAGTCGCCATGTGATTGCACGTGTCGCTTTATGTGTCTCCATTTATTTATGACATCTTTGTTTTCTTTGTAACAGAGACTAAGCATTGCATTTCTATCTTCTCTATTGGATGTACAAGTTGAGCCTGAAGGCCCCACAACTGTAGGCACACCACCTAGGCTTGAACGCCCACCAACTTCAGGATGTGACATTGCAAGGGAGAAGTGGTGGATAGCTGCAAGCCTAGAAACCGAACAAAAAAGTAAGGGAAATGTCAGAGGATTGTTTCTATAGCAAAGATTAAACAAAGCATTCCTTAGAAATCCAAGGGAATCTTGTATCTTTTTCACTCTAGTGCTCTTCTAATTAAGCTCAAAAGCATATCCTAAGTAGTATGTAATTTAATCAACAGCAGCGACATTTAAAATATTTGGATACATTCCTATAAACAGTATACTGCATAGTTGTAGCAACGAATTTATGATGACAATGCTTTAGCAGCGAATTTATGAAAGCCAAAACAAATAGAGTACCATATGGGGTATAGTGTGCACCTTGTAACTGAAATAGAAAGAAATGACATAGACATGTTTGGTTGACGTGACTTTGACATTTCCTACCAATGGAATAATGCTATTGTTCTCATTTCCTTGCAAGAAACCCCCATCTCTTTCATAAGGTTTAGACGTGCAAGTTATTTCATTACAAATGTTCTTCCCAGACCCTTCGACAGCCTGTAGCTTTCTCTCCTTCACAGCCTGTAGCTTTCTCTCCTTCACAGCACCTAGCTTTCAAAATTGTTCTCCAACACATCCGCCACAGAAATGTCTCCACTCCACTTAAAATTATAATACCAGGAACTTGAGGGGTAGGTAAATCATTCATCATCAATAATAGCAACGTTGCTTTGTCATTGCATGTGAAAATCCACCAATTGCCTTTATTGTTGCTTGTTCTTACTGGTGTTGCGGCCTTCAACATTCATGCTTCCACAATATAATCAGCCCTTCATATACCTATAGAAGATATGAGGCCATTAGAAGGGACAACATTTGCATCTTTCCAAAAAAACATGAAAAATGTATCTGAAATCTTGATTGATGCGATGAGCTTCATCTGCAGCAAATTATTATCACATGTTGATGAGCAGTTGCGTCAAGCATTTCAGTACCATATAAATTCACCCTTTGGCACATGTTCATGTTCAGTTATACTTGTTGGACACCTTGATCTACTGCCTCCAATAATGGATGTTCTTTTATATGGGAGTAAATCATATGGTTCCACCATTTGGTGAAGTTTTGAACAGTTGTGACACTTGAAACAATCTTCCATCAACAAGGTTTAGAGCCTCTACAAGTGGCCTTTCTTAGCCTTCTAGCCAATCTATGAAAATGTAGAAGCAAAAATTAACAATTGACAGCTACTCATGTTACTTGCAGAAAGATCAATTTTTCATTCTTCCATACACTTGTTTGCAACAAATGACAGTCTTCCCCACAACAAGCAACTGTTGAAGTCCTTTGGAATGTCAATCACAAGATATGATGTGGAATACACGAAAACAATGACCATTGTTGAAACAAATGATAAGCAAAAACCATCTTCTGTTGCTGACAAGTAATGTTTGTATGCAATCTGTGGGTTGCAACAGGAATGATGAATGGCTCCCTCAGACAAGTAGTCAACATTCTTTATACATCAGACAGAAAACACCCAGAGCTACCATTAGTTGTCATCGTTGAATTCAAAAACTACATTAAACCAGCATGGAATCCTGATAAACCAAAGTGTGTGTTTGTTGAACCCATCACTCGTGAAAACCGTCGACAAGTGCCCCTCAAAATGACAGGCATAAATGATACACAAGTCACAAAGCCTTACATTGCCTAGAGAGATAATAAATATTGGTCAAACAGAGCGGTACGGATTAACAATCACAGCTATATCAAGACTTCGTTCTTTGCATGACCCACTAATTTCTGTACTATTTTCCTTCCAGATATATTCAAAAATGCAAACCAGTCAATAGATACAGATAAGGAAATATGAGGAGCAACCACTACAGTCAATATTCATACCAGAACTTAACAATCCTCTTCTTTCTTCTATAGAGCTTTAACTTTGTAATTAATCAATAAGATTACTGTTTTCTTAATTGTACATACGTATGTGCAGCAGATTTTATTTTCAACTGTAACATGTATCAATATAAAAATACATATCTAAAACAGTTCCTTTAAGATTTTTTTATTTTTTCTTTACAAATTGAAATACACTCCATCCGGTGTCATCAATTACATTGCCATCTCAACTTGACTTGTGCAGTTCTACGCATCTTGGTTGTCAAAACATGCTATCACCATCAATTTTCATTTTTCCTTCCAAAATATTTCTTCCTTTACTTATTTTTTTGTTGTAAATGTTGAAGCGGAGGAAAAACAAAGAAAGAAAACAGAAAACAAATACATAATTCTCTCAGACCACACCAACTGACAATCCATCACAATATCAGGAGAATCTCGCACCTGCTACCTCACTGGAAATGCTTATGGCCTTGATTCAAGAGCAGCCCCACAAAGGCAAACCATCAGCAATAAGGGACTTCTCTTTAGGTTGTGGTAGAAATGCAAACAACTTGGACATCCTGATAGCAACAACAATCAAGTTCTTAGACACACAAGAAGTTAGCTTTCAATAACATTCAATATCACCAAAACCATGCAATATGTTCTCAACTCAAGAAGCCTGATTTTGCTCTCAAATACCAAAATGCATCAAACAACCGATTCAAGGGCGAAGTTACCTTACACCTGCTCAAGCCTCAAATACATCTAACAAACATGATTAACCATCTCAACAAGTTTCATACCTTTATTTTATGCTCATTCACCTTTTAGGCCTTCAAACTAGCTTGTAGCCCTGCCAGAATACAAATTTTGATGAATAGAACATTATACAAGTTCTTATCCTTCACTGTCAAATTTTTAAGTACCCTTTATGTCACTTAAGCTTATTCCAAAGTTTGAGATCCTATCTCCAAGCCCATCCATTTTTATTCTCATTTTACCGTTCAGAATTAGACCTAATTTAGTAGTCATTCTCACACACAAAGCTTGTAGCTGGGAACAACCTGTAAAGCTTCATGAAAAAGTGTTTAGTTTTCCTGATACCCTTTATTGAGATCTCGCTTCATGGGGAATTTCATCTTCCAACTCCCAATAAAAATCTCCCAACACCAATTTCTTCTTCTTGACTGGGTCTCTCTAGGTCTTCTTAAGGGTTTCAAGTAGGAATTTAGGGTTTTAGCACTTACCAACTAGTTTCAACCTTGTATACACCATACAAGTTACACGACACCTATCAACCTTTCTCAATAACTTTTTTCAAGTTTTCATTCAACCTATATCATCAATATTGCTATATTCACAAATTTTGGCTTCTTAGGCTTGTCTTGTTCTTAACACCTCTGTCTTTGAAACTCTGTTTTAATCCCTTTCTTTGGCTTCCTTTTAAGTTTCTTCCCACTCATCACCCTACTATCACTCACTCCTTTTAATCAACTCCCTCAAGTCACCCCTCTAGTCTCATTTAAGACACCTTCAAACAGTTGTTCACTTGCTGCTCAAGTTTCTCACTATGACTGTAGCAGGACAGTCAAAGAATCTTCTAGTTTAGGTCTGTTTAAACCTCTTTCCACTCTCCACAAGGCTTATAGACTTGCTATTGATCTTCTCAAACCTCCTAGTTCACTTTCTCATACATTAAACTTCACTGAAGTATTCATTTCATGCTATTTCAAGCTTATAATCTTGACTGTCACACGTTTGGACCGTGTTCTTGGGTTTATCACCACCATGACCACTTAAACTCTTCTTCAAACACTCTCACACCTTCTATAATCCTTCATATACCTACAGTCCTTTCTACCAATTATCTCAGGTATCCACAGTTATCAAGGAATGGATTTTTATCTATTAGCACCAAGAATGTTTCTCAAACCCTTTTTCCTAGCTTTACACCAGTTAAGCCTGTGTTTTGCCAGTTTGAACTAGAAGTATTCTTCTCTATTATCTTGACACTTAATAATCACTTGGAACATGCTTTAAACCTCCTGGTCGTTAACTTGTAACAGGCTTTTAATAGTTTCCTCTGATCATTTCACAGTTTTCTTTGTTTTAAAATCCCTAGAACAGGGTATACCAGCCTGAGAGGGGTTTTCTTGTGTATTTCTCTTGGTTTAAACACTATGAGAGTTATTACTGACTCAAAAACACTTCTTCACGCCTTGATCCATTCTACCAATTTCCTTTTTCATGAGATCACTCTTTGACTTGGGATTTATTTCATCAATAATCAATAAGTGAACTGTTACACACTGATTCACAATTTCTTAGATTCCTTTAAAACCCTTATGAAAGAACATTAACCATCTCCCTAACCTTTATCAATGCACAGACTTAGTCTCTCTTAAGTTTTAATCTTTCACAGAGGTTTTCATGCATTTATTACTCTCAATCTCTTCCTATCATTCAATCACTCCTTCACAAACTTACCTCATTTCACACAGTTTTAGTCTCCTTGCATGTGACTGTCTTTTTGTCATTCTAGTATCTTTAGACTTCTTTCATGCCCTCCATAAGCCTGCACAGATCCATTTCACCTGTATTATCATTCAACAAATCACATATAAACAATAACCGTTCACAAGTTAACATACATCCATCAAAACATAGAATGGTGCTCAAGAAAGTCCTCTCATTTATTAATTTCAAGGACAATACAAGACTTCTTGAGCCATTTTGGGCTTGATACAGAGGTTCTTCCTCAACCAACCTTTCTTACTACACACTCTCCTCCTTCCATTCGAATACTCACTATGTTAATGAAGTGAATAAAGGTAGTTAGGTTTTCTCATCCAACTAACTCACCATGGTAAGGATGACCAAAGTGAGTTAAAGCCTAGTGAGGTTTATGAGGACCTTGTATGAGTGTACAATTGTTTTATGACCTCACTTAATCACTTATTCAACCTAGTCTAACTTCTAAACCTCTAACACACACACAAAGACAATTCAAACATTTGAAATGTGGTTTTCGAGGAAACTTCCAAATACCACTTATTACATGTTAAAAGAGTCCAAATGGACTTGATACATGCCAAGACACTCAAATGGACCCTCACAACCTAAAACAACTAGGAAAACCAAAATTTGAATATTTACAAGTGATGTCCCTGCATCACATCCCCATTAAAAACTTCATTGTTGGTTTCATAGCCAGAAAATAGATTTCGCAAGAGTCTGAAGAAAAAGACCTTGAAGAGGCCGAGTCAGAAGCTGATAAGACAGAGAAAGACAAAGAACATACTGTAGATTTTAACAACAAAAGTCAACCACCTGAACAACAATCCAAAGGAGCCCCAGAAGAGACCACAACAGAAGAAGGCAACCAAAAACATTGGAAAAACTGTTGTCAAAATTGACAACCTTCAACTTCTACAAGATGGCTTCAACTAAAACTCTAAAAAGAATCATCTTTGACTTTTCCATAAACTCGCGTTACATCAATAATGGGACAAATATATTTGTGCTCCTATTTCTACTAATATTTTTGTATTAACACAATATGACATTTCCATATTATTTTCTACAAGTCTAATTGTTGTTTCACATCAATGTCAACTAGTATTATAATTTATGTCAAAGAAGCATTACAAATACATTTCAAACGGTTTGTAAAAAAATTATTCCTTATAAAATAGAAAAACTAATACTCTTTTGTATATCTAAGTAAAATTACACATTGTGTTATGCCAAAGTACATACTGTTTTATTATTGCATTCCTTGTCAATAGATGGCATACTTATGTTTTTATTGAACTCCTAAAACGTAAGCATCTATGGTTTTGTCTTGCCTCTATATGAAATATATACTTTGCTTACTCTATGGAACATAGGATTTCAGAATTTAAAAAGCAAACACTTACTACACCTATTAGGCTATTAACTTGAAGACTATTTTTAAGAAATCTATATTAAATTTACTCTAATTAACCATGGTTTTAGAAAAACAAAACTTGAATTATTCAATCCGTTTTTGCCACTAAAGGAAACATTTATGGATCTAGCAAAGAGAACAATAATAATTTCTAAATTCCAGCTTGTAATGAAGAAATTAACGCATTTTTTCTGCAGCAACACTAGTGATGGCAACCCTGCAAATTGTTTTCGGCATTCAAAGTCTTCCTTCGTAGAACAAACAGTGAATCTGTTGATCTCTGAAATACCTTGCCAATAAATTATTAATTATTGGAGGGTACTAATAGATTCAGCTAACTCAATATGTTCTGAAACTATCCCATAAATTACCAATACAACTGAGTGAGAGGGAAGTATTTTCTAAATA
Source organism: Taxus wallichiana var. yunnanensis (assembly GCA_018340775.1). Taxonomy (NCBI): domain Eukaryota; kingdom Viridiplantae; phylum Streptophyta; class Pinopsida; order Cupressales; family Taxaceae; genus Taxus; species Taxus wallichiana. The sequence goes on along the minus strand of CM031239.1, from coordinate 883,009,018 downwards.
TACGAAGCAATGCACAATGAGATGCAATCATTAAGGATAAATTATTCTTTTTTCCTTCAATTCTTTCATAGATAAGTTTCTAAAGTTATCTTATTATGTTCTTTGTATCAAGTATTTATCTAATTTAACTACATAAAGCGCATTAAACTCGGGAACCATAGAAATCAATGATGATGTATAGCGCATTTGGTGAGAAATACAATAATCCAGCTAGTTAGTGTCAGAATGGTCTCATGTTGTTAATGCACTGTCATCTCAGTTTGAACAATAAATAATGCATGTTGTAGATAAAGTGTATTTGGTTATGTCAAATGTGCACGAACCATTAGTCAAGATTGTCATCTATGCACATCCTGCTCACATACTATCCTGCAAATATATGTAGCTATTGGCTGACCTAATCCAATTCCTTACAAAAGTCTTCAAACACATATTGGATTACTAATTTACTAGTAGCGTTAGGTTATGTATGATTGTCACCAATCATCATCTTTGTTTGTGGGAGTCATTTAATGTGTGATTCAAATTCTCCATTCATTTTTATGGGAATATATTAAAAAGATACATTTCTAGCGAGCCATTCACTAGATTCTCATAATGTTTGGAACACCTCCCAACTAGTGATCATTGTCTATGTACTTCACTAGATGACACAAATATCATTGCAATTTTTTTCTAAATATTTACATACTTCACTTGCTGTTCTATGACGTAACTTGGCAGTAAATTATTAAATGTTTGAGGGTACAAATAAATTTTTAAGTAAATATGATCTGCAACTATTTCATAAATTACAAATGGAATTGAGTGAGTGAGAGGCAAGTATTTTCTAAATATATGAAACAATCCACAATGAGAGGCAATCATCAAGGAAATGTTATCCTTTTTCCTTCAATTCTTTCATAGATAAGTTTTTAGAGTGGACTTGTTATTTTCATTGTATCAAGTATTTTTCTAGTTTAACCACATAAAGCACATTAAACTTAGGAACCTTAACAATCCATGATGAGATATAGCACATTTGCTGAGAAATGTAATAATCCAGCGTGTTAGCATCTGAATGATCTCTTCTTGCACTGTCATCTCCATTTAAACAATAAATGATGAATGTTGTAGATAATGTGTATTTGATTATGCTATGTCAAATGTGTACAAACAGTTAGTCAAGATTGTCATCTATGCACATCCTAAACACATGATATCCTGCAAATATATGTGGCTATTGATTGATATAATCCATTTCTTTGCTCAAGTCTTCAAACACATATTGGATTTACTAATTTGCTAGATTCTCATAGTGTTTGGAACACTTCCCAACTGGTGATTGTTGTCTAGTTATGTCATTATATGATACAAATATCATTGTAATTATTTTCCAAAATCCTGCATGCAAAATTTGTATAATATTCAATGTGCATCCTCATCACTGTATTCGTGCCATACTCAACTCCTGCAATAGTGCACAGCACTTGCATTTCTTCTCTCGGTCTATCAGCATATCCATTGCAGCCTCTTGTTGCAATTGCTAGTTTTATATATATTTTTCCTTCTAATTTTCCGCCGCTGAAACAGAATTCTCCTTCAATCGGAATAATATATTCAAAATAGAATTTATGAGCATACATTTTATGTTTATGTGTGTGTGTGTGTTTCTGATTCTTGGCAGGAAGGAGAGCAAGAAAATGAGCAACACAAAAATCATGGGCCCTAAAAAGTCATTATTTAGCATGGACAAGGGTGAAGACAGACAGAGAACCATGAATTGCCCATAGCTTGGAGAATGAGAATGTACAAAACTACAACATAACATATTTATTTTGGTATTCCATTCTCTGATTTTTAGAAGTTCACGAGTCCATTCATTTTACACAATTTAGATAACTTTTGGATGGAAATTCTTGTATTTGCAAGATAGTAAGGATCTTATTAAAAGAAAAAGGCACCTAAAATACATGGACCCGATTATAAACTTCCATAATATTTGAATGAAAATTCCTTCAATTTAAATAGCTGGCCTGTGTTCCTTATTCCTTCTTAAGTCACTGAATTTTGAAAAAGAAAGAAAAAATAAATAAATCAATCATTGGGAAACATTTTGGAGAGATAGCTATAATGAAATATGTTTGTAGCCAAATCTATACCCCATTGCAATTCTTCTTTGTAAGAGTTCTATATTTTCTGCAGCCTTTAGATTCTCCATAAAATCCATGTAGTACTTGTTAGATGGATACTTTACAGACCTGCTAAGTTTAAATGGTTTTTGGGTGAGCATGTAACGAGGTTTTACACCCAACAGCATTTTATTTGGCAGCCCTTACCTCAATGGACATGTGATTGTGATTTGTGACATCGAGAAGAAAAATGTCCTTGTGGGATTCTAACAATGCTCCATCTCGTTGACTTTGGATTTGTTGGGAGAATTAGAAGAGGTAAGGAATTAAAGAGCTTCAACAAGGAGAGGAGGATCGATTGAGAGGAGCTCCTTCAAGGATGGTTCTTGCGGTGATGGAGCAAGGGTACCTCTAACATTTAGTCCTTGGGTTGCACTATGGTGTAGATTACCACCCAGCAGGGCTACATAGAATAAGATTTTATATCCATATTGCCTTAATCCCATTAGACTTGGTGAGGATTTCTGAATAAGTGTTTACAAAGAGAACCAAAGAAATGGCAACTAGCAGCAGTTGCGAGATCATCCCTTCATCAACAAGGAATTCTTTGTTCCAGGTGGAGGGGAATATCGAAGGCACGCTCCTACCATAAGCCATAGATTCCAACATCCAAAATAGGACTTTTAGTCTTGTACTCTTTTAGTTTCTCCCAATATGTTAACAGTTTTCAATTGCATGTGGATAAACCCACTCCAAAGGAAGTACATAAGTTTGAAAAAGCGAACAATATCATTACTAGAGAAAATTTCAAAAGAAAGAATAAGAGTGTTTCATAATGACTGAATAATGATAGAAAGCAAATCCTAAGACTAGTTGCCTTCTAGAATTAACAATGGTGGTGAGTGGTTGGTTTGCAACCCACTTAGGAACACCGTAGGAACACAAATGGATTGTTGTGAGGCCTGCCAATGATAGCCCACCAGAATTCCTCTAGTGGACCTAAAAACATGCTATTTAGCTTCTTTGAATAGTATCCAGAGTCGTGTGCACTATGCATAAGAGCTTGTCTAATTTTTAGCTGACATGTGGGCTATCAAGGAGTTAATTGCAATGAGAGATCAAACCAAAAGATCCATTTAGGATAATCACTAGATACCAAAGAAAACTATCGACAATATCGATAGACGCTCGGATAACATAGTGGCAATAATCATGAGCAAGATAAAAAGAAAATTGTCTTCCTGAAAAGGACAATCAGTGCAGGCTTGGTTGGAAAAAGAGGCTTTCAGAGTGAAAGGACACAAGGATTGATCTTGGACAGGAGGAATGCATGGTGTGTGGATTCCGTCGCAAAGGCTAGCCCGATACTTGACACTCGAACCTAATAGGCGAGGGACATGTTCTAGGGAAAGCACTAGCAACAAAGAGGTTAGAGCCTCGCTCCCACCAAGCATCATCTCTATGGCAACAACCGTCAACTGCACTTCCATCTACACTAAACCGCAGAATGCACAACCTTGTGCATTATGTAATGCGTTGCACAATTTGCGTGTGGGGGCGCAGGGGGTGGGGGTTGCAAACCTGCCTATAGTGATTTTGGGTATTTCAAGTAGTCAATTTGTCGGGAGCCATTAGTTATGTTGGCACATGTATTGAAAGAGCTGCATATTGTAAGTGGGCAAACCAAACAAGGGAGAGAGCAAAACACAAATCCGATGTTATTTTCATGGTATTTTTTGCTTTCTAAAAGTAATAAAAAAGACACTTTGTTTTCTGGTATTAGATTTCTCCTTTTTATTTATTCTATAAAGGTATATTTAGATCGTTTCCATAATGAAACATCTATTCTATTTTCTTCTAGTTCAATGAATGAAATGGAGACAGCATACAATTTTTGCTTCTTTTGGATTGGAATTCAAGCATACAAAGTTGAGTGAAGGATGTGACGAGGAGAAAGGGAACATACAACCAAAAACAAAGGCCAAGTTCATCTCACCTTCTTGCACTATAGCGACTCCAAACCCTCTTCAAAAAGACAAAAGAACGATACCTGAAGAAAAGGAGGCAAAGAAGCAAAAATCAGGTGATGGAAAGAAATCTAATCCACGGCAAATGAAAACAGAAAACCATGAAAAGGTCCATATATTGATAACCATTCTACAAGAAGAATTATGATTATTGACAAAGTCCACATCTCAATCCATATGCTTCTTTTCAATTTGCAGAAAACAAATAAAACTCTTAAATAAAATCAGGGAAGCATATTAGTCATAACTTGAATCTTGTAACTTAGCATAGGTCTTTGTTTGCGTTGGAGATAGATTAGATTGCTTTGTGGCATCTAGTATCAATCCAATTACATTAGTGCCCTAATGTGATATGAATGCAATTATTCGTAGACGATGTGGTATTCAAACAACATTCCATGCACAACTTCAGCATATTTTTGTACCAGCCAATGCAGGAGGGGGAAAACTTCTATACGTTTCCTTTAAAAAGGCATCCTGCTATTTAACAGCAACCAAAAACACTTGCTGCTAATTATACGTTACACCTCGCAATAATTCAATATCTCTTTGTGCAAGCAAAATCTGCACTTTTGTATTCATGGGGAACTCTTTTTTTTTATCAAGGATAAATTATATGGTTAACATATTAAAATACATTGTTCTAGTCATTTCTCCAGGGTTTTCACCTAAATATCCACCTTTAAGTAATTTTCATGCACCAAATGTTCAATCATGATAGTTTCTTTCTATTGGGTGTAGATCAATTATTCCTTCTATTGTTTAACATGACATACCATGACCCAATATGCAGAACATAACTCCTATTTAGTAAGTCAAACTTAAATTACTGAAAATTGTGTTTCAATCACATCTTATAACGGGTTCATGTATTCAGTCGTAACATTCCTAGGTTTTTCATTCCATTACCTAGAGGGCAGCGGCAGCATCTTCAACTCAGAATCATTACATCTTAAAGACAACTCATTTTAAGGTTCCTTGTTGCACTTGCCGACAGAAGCAAATATGGTTCTCAAATCAAATTCATTCTCTTCATTAATTTAGTCTATCTTCAAAGGGTCAATGTCAAATGCAAGAATAAAAACTGTGATGAGACTCATAAGTATTAAGATTTCCTTCGTTCTAACTGATCTATACGTAATCCACAAGCCATACAACATTTGGTCAACAATACCAATCGAGCTCTCCTCCTGCAATGAACCTTCCAGACCTCACTAATGATGTTACAAACAAATACTTATCTCGTCAATCAAAAGGACTGCAAGTTGACCAGGCAGCGGTTAATTATTAGTGGAAGGAAGATTTGATAAAATTAAAGAAGCCCGAAAAATCATCATATAAGTTTTCCACATGAGAATGCGGCCAAATCATGAAGTATACGTATTCCATATACAGTCAAGGCATGCCCATCTAAGCGCATTCTCACATGCATCCAGGAGTATATACAAATGTTCAGGAATCCACTCATATCATCTCAGAACACATGCAAACTATGGTGAATGCAGGTCCAGCATACCTGTTGACCAAGAGAAAACAGAGCCCCAATACAATGTTCTCCACAATCTTTGTAGCCTGTTCCATATTGGGAGAGCTTTACAACAGGGCACTGGCTTTCGCCATAGCATAATGGGAACGTAATCTCTGTTGTTGTAATTGCACGTGTCTTTGCACAAATGTATGAAAGATGTGAAAGCATACAAGAGGCACGTCAACTGTTTGACAAAATCCCGCAACAGATTTGGTCTCGCTGACTGCAATGATTGCAGGATATCCACAAAATGAGAGCCCTGATGCAAACGCCTAAAAATTAGACAGAAAACTGGACTTTGTTTGGGCCTTTCAACAGGAAAATTTTCGGACTTTTGTTGTGTTGTATGCAGCGTCAAGGAGGATTATGTTAAAGTGAAGAATAGCATGAATTTTAGTTCTTTCTGTGAGTCTATGTTAATCTTCAGCACCTATGTGTTGGGTTGTTTCTTTATTAAAGTTTAGTTGTCCCTATGCACAGATCTATTTCAGTTTATCAATAAATGTCTGAGAAGTAAGTCTCCCCTACTGTAAAATGCATATCAGCATAATTACTTAGACTACACTCCAATATTGTGCGTTTAGACTACACTCCAATACTGTGTGTGTTTATTTAGCATAGTTAATCTTTTCATCATCTTATCCATATTACACTTTTTACATATTATTTTCGCTGCAATCACTGTAACTTTGCACCAAGGTTAGATTGCAAGGTGAGAATTCATTCACTGCTTTACCAGTCTTTCTTTCATAGCTATAATCTTCAACATTATTTGGTTTCTTTGCATTCAATCAATTTTCATATGTTAATTCTAAGAGAGGACACCCAGATTAGTTTGCATTCAAATTTCACATCTCGGGTTCAAAATCAACATTTCTTCTTATGGGTGTGCTTTCCTTCAATGTTAAAAAAACGTACATTTTACCTTTTTTATGACACGCACGATAGAATTTTCTTTAATGGACAAGCTTTCTTCAAATGTTAATCTTGAAAATGGTAATTTTTACCGATGTCTTGACACCCATGTTAAAACATTTTAAATAGGTGTGGTTTCTGAGGTTTGAATAAAAATGTACATTTTTACATGTCTTTACAACCAAGGTCATGTTTTTTTATGGGTGTGAATCTGCAATTTTTCAAAAAAATTGTAAATTTTTATATATCTTTTGAAGAGGGCTATCCATGTAGTGTTATGTTATTTCCCATTTTGATTAGATAATTCAAGATGGCAGCAACAACAACTGCACTATCAACAGTCAGTCTAGTTTCATCCAGGGACCTTTACAAATCTCAATGCGCCAGGCTAAATAGTGGCAAGGTGCAGTGTAAGAAGCTTCGTGTCATAAGCTCAAATCCCACAAAGATAAAAATATAATATTATTTAATTAATCAAAACCATCATATCCATATTTATTGAAGGATCGGCCCCTAAACAATATGCTTTGAACATTGAAATTGCCACCTCAAGAGCAGCGGCCACTGCCCAGCCCTGTTCATGGAAGAGTTTGGCTCTGTGTCAAGTTCAGGCGTTCTTTCTGAAACTCCCACTTTTTCTTTTTGACTGGTACACTGAAAACATTCCATCCCCTAAATATCATAAATTTACTATCACTATTAATTTTGCATGATTTGTAATTCCATTGAAAATTGAACAACAAGAGAATGATAATATATTAAATGGGTTTTACTACAACTGATGTGTAGGATAGTACAATGCTTTAATATAAAGAACCCCTTTAAACCCGCCAATTTATTTTCTTAAATGTCTTCAATACTTCTTCAACAAACCCGTTTTGTGCATAACCTGTGACCATGGAATTCAATGCGGTAACATGTAGGGATGTCATTTGTCTTTGCAATCAACACATTCCATAGGCCACATTTTTCTTAGGTATTTTGTCACACGGTCCATGCTCCTTATGTATGCCTCCACATTTTGCATACATGTTTACCACGGAACTCAGCTACAGCAGTGTCAATGCTGCTTTTTGTTGGTTGCAGATAGAATATTTAATGAGAAGGCGTCTCCTATGGTCATTCAGTCAAACACTTTGTGAGTATCCACTAAAATTCTGCAATTTCGTAACATTATGTGATAAATTTAAATTCCCTGTCATTGATGTGGAAGTGATTTTTATTAACCTATAGATAAGATTTCTCATAAATACAGGTCTGTGATAGTTTTAAGATATGCAGAAGAGTTTACAAATGGGATTTTACGTTTTAAAGAAAAATGTGTGGCGCCCCCTTCAGTTGAACAATGCTTTTTCTATATACATCTACCAAAACGTCATTGGAAAACCATCATAATAATTTAACACCCATCTCTTACCAACAAGATTTTCCTGCGGAAAATAATGGATAAAGGAACAAGGTCTAATGAAAGAATGAGTTGGATGGTAAGTAATTTTCCTACCATGGAAAAAAGAACATGTTTGGTATTATAATACCCAATACCGCAACATGTAACAGATCTGCGAGGTGGAAAAATGGGAAGTGAAACAAAATAATAATCAAGTACGAAAAAGTCCGCCACCGACTGTTTAGTCGTGTAAATTAGCATATGCCTATCCTTTAGTTGGAGAAGAGTACCTCAATGAAGAAATCTCCTCTGAAAGTGAAGGCACAGCCTCGGACATCCCATGCCATCACTCACAAACCCCAGCATCAACGAATTCATCAGGTGGGGTCTCAGGAAATGCAATAATTGTAAAAGTGGTTCGGTTGAAATCGGCTCTACACATGCCCGCGTTTTGAAGAAAACAAATCCACTCCCATTTCGAAGCCGGGAAACCAGTATTAATTAATTGGTATTGTTCAAAAATTCCCAGATTCAAATTTCAGAAAAGGATACAAGGGAGAGCAGCCAATAGTGGAGCATGGATCACTAATGGTTAGGGTATTTGTGAAGTGAGTGACTAGTACATGTACATTTGTCATTAAATTTGAAAAAAAAAGTAATTAATAAAATGTGTCACATCTAATCACATCAAAAAATCACCCAATCACATGATGCCACATAAGTGGAAAAAAATGCATGACATAATGCCCTACTAATGGTCCACCCTTTTTTCCTTTGTATGAAAAACTACTTGATTTAAATCCATTTAAAAACCACTTTCCATAAAATAAAAATGCTCCAAAAAAAAAATAGATTAAGAAAAAAAAATCTTTTAAAGGGTTTTTGTTTTCAAAATTTGATGTATTTAAATGTGTGTTGTACACCCCTCAACTTGGGTGCACAACTATTGGCTCCTCTCCCTTATAGTACTCAAAAACTAGATCAAGGTTTATGGTCCTTGCCATGATAGACTCCTGTAATGATCTCAGCTATGCTCAAGTTGTATTATCACAACTATTGGGTGTTGTGTATTAAGATACTATGTGCACAATGCTCAAGTATTGGTGGCTCTCTCTCCTATGGCGCCAATTCTTTAGAGAGTGTTCGCTACATATCGGATGGGCAATTAGTTATATGTTGGTTCCCAAGGGAAAAATGATTGATCAACCTTGGAAGGGAATTTGGTCTCTTGTATAACACCTATAGGCGTAATTATGAAATGTATTTTCCTAAATCTTATTTTGGATATATTTTTTCCATTGAAGGATAAATTTGTTTTATAATACTCTCATGAATACGGATACATGAAATGTATAATTGTAAATTCTATTTTGAATATGTATTTGTGATCAAAAAATAAGCCACTATAATAACGGTGACCATGGCATCAAATGGGAAATCTTATTGCGGGGATATATGAGAGATTGAAGAAACATGAAGGTTTAAAGAGAACAATTTGTTTTGTTATACAATTTGTAGTGTTAGGTTTACCCAAATCAAAAATTGTTAAACAATATCATTGAAGGGCATAGTAACTAATCACTAATTCAAGAAAAGTAAGGTGTCCATTCATATGTCTATGCCTTTGACATCATCCAGTGTGTTCGATGAGTTTTGAAGGATGACTATAGGAACATGAACCATGTAATGTGCCTAAAGATGAACATAAGCACATAATGATTTTCATTCATATCACCCAGTGGGGTTTTGAGATGTGCGGGAGTTTTATGCTCTAATGGGAAATGGACTCCCAAAACAACTAGAAGCTTGAGAAAGGGGTTTTGGGCACTCAAATAGGTGGAAAACCTTATTCAAAACTTGAGATTGCGAAAGTAGAAAGTTTTGCCTTGGAGTTTTGAGGTGCACGAGTAGTTGAAAATCCTAAGGCAGAGATTTGAGGCGTGGAGACATTTGAAGAGCCCAACAAAAGTTTTGGGTTATTAAGGTAGGTTGAAATGTTTGATTCAAGACTATAAGGTGTAAAGGCATGTAGAAGATATGGTGTCGACTTTTAATGTGATTTGGCCGATGGAAAGATTGACTTGGGACTTTAAACTGCCTTGATGGTTGAAATCTCTAAGTCAAGGAGTTGGGTTGCTTCAGTAATGGCAAACCCCCACTCGAGAGTTCAAACTGCTTCAATAGTCAAAATCTTTGACTCGAGGATTTAAGCTACTTTGATAGTTGAAAACCACGACTCGAAACTTTGAATTGCTTGAAGGTCAAAATCTTTGATTCACGGCTTGAACTACAAAATCATTCGAAAGTTCTTATTTAAGGATTGTAGGAAAAAACAATCCACAAATTTCTCGATTTTCTTATAGCTAGACCTAAAAATCATCAAGACACTTATAGAAAAATTGATTCTATTTTACATGAAATTTCGACATGCAACGCCCAAGCATTTAGCTCATAGTCCATCTAAAACTCATGCACCATCATCTAAATATTATGAAGCATTTTGACTAGAAATAATTTGGATGCATTGTTTGATAGCCTAACATCCTTAAAAATTCTTGGATAGGCTACATAAGCAACATAAATAGAGCACAAATTTACTAACTAGTTGTGGTAGGATCACAAAGACCAAGGTAAATTTAAGACCCCCTAAAAAAATCGTCTAGATATTACTTTGCGAATATGTGAAAATGACTTTCAAAATTGTGGTAAATCTGAAGGAAACGGGTTTCGAACGGTTTGGCGAATCATTTGATAATGGTGTCGGCCAATAACAATTGTCGATTGACAATATATGTTGTCGATAGTATATGTTGTCGGCCAACAACATATGTAATTTTTTAAAATCATTTTTGACAATAGCAGTTAAAATGACCGTCTCGATGAGAAATTTGTCCTCGCAAAATATGGCACAAACAAAAAAATTCAAAAAAAGTTTTTGTGAAAAATGCAGATTTCACCAGTTTTGTATGAGAAAAAAATTGATGTTAGCAGTTAAAATGATTGTCTCAATGAGAAATTTGTCCTCACAAAATATGGTGTAAGCAAAAACGATTCCCATAGTTTTTCCTCTAACGACATCATCACTGTAAAAATGCTATTGGTTGATAGTATTTTTGTATGCTACCAACCGATAGCATGAAAAATGCTACCTACTGGTCAGTAGCATACAGAAATGCTACCCATCGGTGGCATACAAAAATGCCATCAGGCGGTAGCATTTTTTCATGTTACCAGTCAGTAGCATTTTTTCATGATACGGCCGGTAACATAAAAAATGATACCAATCGGTATCATTTTTTTATCTTCTTAGTCGGTAGCATTTTTTTATGTTGTCGATCGGTAGCATTTTTATGATGGCCGTCGATAGCATAAATATATGCTACCACCAAGATGCAAAGTATATGCAACTTCAATAGAATAAAATATTAACTGTTAAAATACCTTTAATGTTGGAGGGTTGTGATATGCATTCGATCTCAATCGTTAATGCCCATATGACCACGAGAACGGGTAAACGAATTATGAAGAAAATTTGATGTGTACTTGATATTCGAAATTATAAATTTATAATCACTATATATATGAAAACGAATTTTGCAAATTTTACTTTCACATTAATGACGATTTCAATTAACAAATTCAGCTATTGGTGTAAACGATGGGTGAACCGACCCCTAAAATTCACTTGTACCTAGAAAATTTAGGCGATGCGGTCCTAATTCCTACCCTAAAATTTTGCCAAATAGGTATTGTAATAATCGGAATATTCATGAATTAACAAATATTCGCCACTAAAGTTTACCCTTACAAAGACTAAAAGGAATTGAATATATGTAAGAGAAGTAGTATTAAGGATTTAAACCATCAAAATTAGTTTAGGATCGTACGTATAAAAAAGTAAATACAACCAAATACTCATTATAAATGTACATTAGATTCAAATAACAAAAAGCTCGAGTTTTAGATAAGGTGACATGTTGTATAAGAGAATATGCATTTCGAAGGACAAATAGTCCAAGTTGGTGATGGTCAAATAAAAATGAAACTGAGACATTATTAAACATCTTGCTATAATCTAGCATGCATGTTTAACAATTTCTAGCATGGTTTGATGAACATAAATGACTATGATCTATTTTAGACAATGTTAATATTGCTCATATGTTGTGAATATATTGAAAGGTGTGAAGAGGTATATTAGGTGTTAAAATTTTATATAGTACATATATCTCTTAAATTAAAGCAGTTTTTGTAGTTGAATAGATTGGAGTTTATTTTTTAACAAAAAGTAATAAAATAAGGTGCAATGAACATTTACACTCAATTCAACAAACAACTATATGACATAGGCAATCTACCTAAATTCTTGAAAAAAAGATCATGGGTTGTTCACACAAGATTTATAAGAGTGGGTCACTTTTCTAGAAATAGTACATATACATATAAAGTCTCCTTTTGTAGTTTGGAAAAGAAGTTTGTCTACTTTGGAAAATTTAGTATAAATCCATTTACTCTTTGAGGGAATCAAAATTTGTGGTACATGGATTACAACAAAAAAACCAAAAGTTATAAACATACATAATAAAGGTTTTAATAGTTGTATATGCAAGTGAATTAGTGTTAAGGATTAAAACAACAATGATAGTTTAGGCCCGAGAGGCAAGAAAAGTGAATATAACCAAATGCTCATTATGTATACACATTACATTTAGATAACAAAAATATCAAATTTTTAATAGTGTAAAAGGTTGTATAAGAGAATAAGCATTTCAAAGGACAAACAGTCCAAGCTAGTGATGGTCATTGAAAAATGAAACTAGAACATTATGGAACATCTTGGTATAATCTAGCGTGCATTTTTAATAATTTCTATTATGTTTTGATGAACAAAAATGACTATGATCTATTTGAGATAATGTTGATGTTGCTCATATGTTATGAATATGCATAAATGTGCGAAGAGATATATTAAGGTGCAATAAACAATTGTGAGATTAAACGAGCGATTGTAAGACATAGGTAGTTTGCCTAAATTCTTAAAAAAATGATCTCAAGTTGTTGACAAAAAAAAACTAAGAGGGGTCATTTTTTCATAAATCTTACATATAAAGTCTCCTTTTGCGGTTTTAAAAAGAACTTTGTCTACTTTGGAAAAAATAGTATTAGTATCTTTACTTAAAGGAATAAGAATTTATGATATGTAAATAACAACAAAAGAAACAAAAAACTTACAAGTATACATATCGAAGATTTTAATAGTTGTAGAAAATATAGAAATTATGGAAAGATAGCCTAGCACGAACTAGGCAGGACCTTTTTAAGCTAATGTTACAGGAGACGGTCTTATGAGCAACATGCATGGTTGTTTTGGTATAATAAGTTTCAATTTACAAAAGTGTTACATGCTTTTTTGTTTCTAAATCTAGTATGAAATGAATCACTTCAATTTCCTTACCAACATGTGACCAAGTTTCATGTATGTTTGATGGATGAAATGATTTTTTCAAACACCGCAATAAAGAACCCATTTGTTCAAAATTGTTGAAGGAAGAAAACATTGTTGGAGATGCTTTTTCATGTTGTTGGAATTTGATTATGGCAAGTTCTAGGAACATTGAGTCAAGTATTGGTTGTCAAAGAGTACAATCCAAAGAGTTGTCCTTTTTGTAGAGAGTGCATTGTAGAACGTGAGCATGGTGGATTGATGTTTCACCACAACATTTTGGAAAAAGATTAATCTTATTCCTCTTTGGATTTTGACCAAACCAATCTACCACATTTCATACTAACTGGAATGGAAAAATATAGATGTTTTTGGTTTCAACAAGCTTGTGACCTACGAGAATGAAATACATTTGTTTACTGAATGTGTGTAAAGAAAAGAAAGTGGTAAAAAAGGTCTAGATGGTTTATGGATGCAAAGCAATATATTGAGTGAGAAGAGAACATGCCTCTATGTTGGATTTTGTAAGTGTTTGCAAATGTGATGTAGTGTATTCATCATTGAGCAAGTCAATGAAGGAGGAATGACTTACTCGAAATGTATGTGTGCTTTTTAAAACCGTTCGTATTAATTTTTTTGAATATAAAATTTTGCATAGTTCCAACAACTAGGGTTTTTGTATTGTTTGGTAGAGAGAGATGTGTTAACGACTTAGATGTGCCTAAGTGAAAACAACACATAATTAGAATACCATTTAAAAATTGAAGGAGAAGAATTTTAATATATAGTGAATAAGAACAAAGAAGAAGACATGCATTTATACTATTGCGATGTCTTGTATAGATTTGTCCAATTTCATCATCATTCACATACGAGTTGTAATGGTCGTTATTTGATGCATTCATATAATGATAGCACCAAAGAGCCGATTAAATATGCAATGACTAAGTTGACGATATCATGTATTGTCATGTCTCGTTTTCATCTACACTTTTTGCAAATACAATGAATGAATTATACAATAGTTTTTATAATGGCCACAATGTAGAAATGTGTGTCTCTTCTTTCATATTTGGTCTTATCTCTAAGAGCAAAGTCCGTGAAGTGCACAACCATACCAAGGACTAGTTTTGAAGTAAATTTAATAAAAACTAATTATTGATTTTGAGTGTGATGATCATTTGGTTGTTTTATTAATGAGGTATGCATGCAAATTTTTTGTTTTGGATGAAGTATTACCACTCATGGTATGATTTGGACCATAGACAACTAAAATATCACCTTTAAAAACCTAGGAAATTTTCCTATACTGAGCTCAAGTATTTGTGCAAGGGACATGTGGGTCGAGCTTGATATTGCAAATGAATCAAAGTTCAAAGAATAAAACCAAAATAACATATGAACAAATATTGTATAATTTAAAAAAAAAAACACTTATGGTTTGTAAGACAAGGATAGTGAATTCTCTATTGGGCCCCAATTTCATCATCACAAAATAAGAATTTTGACTAAGTTGTGTATAAGGCACATCTCTTTATGTGTGTGTACCTTCTTGTTTCTAATAAGCTTTGTGGGAGTGTGTTTGTATAAGTTCAACCGATCCCAAATATTTGCATACGAGAGGCTTAGATAGGAACTATAAGGTGGTGTTCAAGGGTTTTCATTAAAGTCTACATTACTTACATGCGCGAATGAATTAGAATATATTCATGAAAGATACACGCACAAGATTATTTGAATAACTCCAATTAAGATAAAGTTAACAAAAATACAACTACTAATTCGAGCCATGCACACTCCAAACTAAAGATAAATGGCACGTTATAGTGGGGCAGTGACAATTCATTAAGGAGGCAAATATGCCATACTACAGTGAGACAGAGGTAGTGCATCATTGAAGTAAAATTTTTGGGAGCTCGAACTTCCGCGTTATGCAAAATAATAGGGAGTGGTGTTATATATCAATGTGTTCCACCGTCTTAATTTAGAGGTATACTTTGTATACACGGCTCAAGGGCCAATATAATCAATGATGCAATAACAAAGGTCAGGACCCCGTTAATATAAATACCCCTTGGAGGGTGTGTGTAAATTGTTGGGTTATGTCACGTGCATTAGGTTGTGTTGAGTTATAGTAGAGATTTTGTGGGGTTTGAGATAGTCTTCCTACTTTCAATGTAAGTAGTACTTGATGTATGCATGCAAGACTACCACTTCACGTTGTTATATAATAACGTAGAACACTCGAATATTATATTAATTGAATGCAAGGTTCTTATGCTTATTCTTTTTATGTGTATTGAGGATAAGATGTATGGTTAGGGAATGGGGATATTATTCACTTTAAACCTTAGGTTGAGGGTTAGAAATAGGTTGTACATTTAGATTCAATAATATAACTTATCATCCAAATAAGAATATAGATCTAAAGTAATATCAAGATAAAATAATTAATTACAATTGTTTAAAACACAAGAGGAGATATTTTTTAGCTAAAAATAAGGACAATGATATGATATAGCAGTGAAATATGGATGTGCATACTTGTATGGATCTAAAATTGTTTCGTTTTTGAGACTATGATTGTAAAATGATATGATATAAAAACATATGGCACAGTGCAGGTGTGCTACAATCTAGTCCTTTTTTATAAATTTTTAGATTGGTAGGTGATGGCATTTTGTAACCTTTTGTGGTCATTGGTGACCTTGAGTGTGCTTCACTATTGAACCACGAGTTTTACACATGTATGTGTAGATATGTAAAATGTCGACATGATCATTTAGCAAATAACACATTCATTTTACATTATTAATCCCTTTCCTATCACTAACCATATAATAATTAATTATAAAATTAATTATTATTATATTTAATCATATTCCAACTATTTCTATTATTCATTCCAAAATCTCATCCTGCCCTTATTTGTATTAATACATCATTAACATATCAAAATCTCACTAACTAATCTCTATTAACTATTTCTAGGGAATTTAAAATTACCACCCACCTACCACTCGACTCTATGTGTACTTTACACCTAGATTCTCCATCTAATCCCCACTAAACACAATTAATGTCACCTAATACTAAGCTAAATGATCCTCCAAATCTAGAGGCTTCTATTTCTAGAAGCCTCTACTATTTTCCCTCTTTTATATTCAAATATTCAAATATGTGCCTCCCTCCATTGAATTTTTAATTCAACTGAGAGAGTTCTTCCAAACTCTAGAATTTTCTAATTCTAGAGAATTCTTCATTCTCATGCATTTTGCACCATTGATCCATATCCTACATGGATCAATCTCAACCCTCATTTTATTCTCCTTCAACTATAAATAGTGGTGTCACCCTCCATGCACACCACCTTAAACCATTGTAAATATATGTTGTCAAAATATCCAAGCAAACTATCAATCACTAAGCATTCTATCAAGAAAAAAATCATCATTTTGAGATGGGGAAGTGCTGCCAAATTAAATCCACGAATGAAACATTCAAGCATTCCATCCAAGAGCAAATCCAAGCTATCAAAGAAGGAGGATTTCCACTCGTAGGTAATTGCAGGTATATTATATTCTCCTTCCTTTCCATCTTGCTCCATCTAGGGTAGCAATTAGAAGTGTTAGTTTTGGGATTCGTTTGGTTAATTTCTTAGTTTGTACTTGCATACTAACATCTCTTTATTTGTCTACGATGAAACCCTCACCGTAATATGAGTTGACTTCAAACCCAAAACCTGAAGAAAGGTTAGCACTCATGTTGAAGCACCCTTGCCGCTTACATAACACTAATCCAAAGAGGCATAAAACCACACGTAGTTCTTCACCTAATAAACAATGCATATATATGTAACTAATTTGACAACTTAATATTTTAGTAATGGGGAACACAGGCTATTCATGTGTGTAACTATAATTAGATTGGTTAGAGTTTGAAAGTCTCTAGGATGAGAAACATAGTTCTTGAACCTAATTTAGCTAGCTTATAACCTATGTGGGGGCTACTCCTAGATTGTGTCATTGCTTTGAAGAGATTTAGGAAAGGTTGGAATGTTTTTGTGTAAGATTTTCTGTATGCTCTAGAAATTATCAAGTGTATAGATGAGTGACTTAGAATTACTTTTAAAGGAATCCAAAGGTAAAGTTTCACATTAAGGTTTACCTAGGAGATATGAAACAACCCATAAAAATATTTAAATTTGAAAATTTTCCATTAGGTGGTTGGAGATAAGATCATATCTTCTTAGTACTCTTACATCACAACCACTATATCTCGATCATCCACTTATTTTCTATACCTCCTCTATACATGTTTCTGTTGGGGCAATGTTGGCCCATGAAGATGAAAAAGTAAGGATCGTGTTATCTACTACATTATCCAAGATCTTCTTGATTATGAAACTCATTATAAATATGTAGAATGAGGTTACCTAACCATTTATTTCATGGCCACTAACCTTTTCCACTACATGATCTACCAAACCACTTATGTCATCATTCACATGGACCCTCTTCACCATTTTTCTCCCATTTTTTCTCCCTATAGACCACATTAGTAAATGGATGGCTCTCTTAAAGGATTTCAACCTATGGATCATTACACAAATAGGTTTTCAAAGTTCAAGTCATCATAGATTAACTCGTTTCTACTCTAATTCCCACAATCTAAAACATTTCAAATGCATTACCCGATGAGTAAATATTACTCATTAAAGGATTGGACCATGTTATTATAATTAAGGATTAATACCATAGCTTTGTTGGAAATTTGGACATTGAGAGGGGGTGAATCAATGTCTTCTCAAACTTTGACAATCAATTCAATCCTACTTAATTTATGACAATAAAACCAAATCAACATACACAAGTAGCTAACATGGGAGAAAGTACACAGAGACAAGATTTAATGTGGGAAACCCAAATTGGGAGAAAAACCCACTAAAACCAAGAACTAGCTTTGGACAAGAATGTCCTGCAAATGTTACATTGATTTCATAGTTGAGCTTCAACTCAACCTGGAGTTGCAACTCCAAAATTTGACCAAGCAACCACTCAATCTTTGACAAGCTACAACTTTCCTGGAAGCTTCAACTCCCAACTTTAGTCCAACAACAATTGACCTTTAGTAAGCTTCAACTTATAGGGAAGCAACAACTCCCCACATGCTAAGCTGCAACTTAGAATTTTTCGAGTTTTGATCACACTTGGTTTGTTGTCTTCTACAACTGATGGTGACCTCTAAATGTGCTCACTCTTCTTCTTGGTTTTGCTCTTTAGACCATATAATCGATATCGGCCTTCAAGAATGAATTACACACCGAATTAAGCTCCCACTTCATGAAGATGATCCTCTCACATTCCTACGAATCTTCTCTATTGATTTCATCTCACAATCTTCATCCTAACAAAATCTAGCCCTCTAATTTGTTCTCATATCTCTTCTACATGCTTCTACAAGCTCCCCAAGCTCTAACTTTTGTTATATACACAAAAAAATCTTTTTATATACAACTTAGACACTGCGCTTCGAATTTTCAACTACAAATACAAGGACTCTTCATATGATTTATCTTGACGATCCATACAAAGAGGTTTAACTCACATCACATCATTTCCATTCAACAAGAAATTACACAACACTTTCATCACGATAATCTCTCCAAGCAATATAATCACATGCATCCTAAAAATACACACAATAATCTCACACTCTTCCTTAACACTTGTTTCACCTTTTTCATCTTTTTTTGAAAATAATAACTCTTACACAAGACCTTTCAACTCCTCAATTAAGGAAATTTTTACCTTTTTTCTTGCAACTCGAACCAAAGAGATGGATTGATTTCAAATGTAAATCCTTGATGTGTCATCATTACCTCTGTTATGTTTCGGTTTTACTTTTACGGTCTCTAGGCTCGTTCAAGATTCCTTTTGAAAAATTATGAAGGATAAAGTCTTTCCATCTACCCGACAAGTTGTTATAACTGTCGAAGCTTCATTTAGACTTGTGTCTTCTAACAAGTAACATTTTTTCACATTGTTTTCACATTCCTTGTCACGTAACTCTTGTTTCGTGACTTAAAATATGCTCTAATAAATGTTACACCAACTTCTTAACTCCTCAAAAGAACTTTAACTTCTTCCTTATTCGCATTTTGGGTTCCAATTCTCATTTGGGCCTTTAAAGTCACAATGAGTGTACAAACCAACACTCACAATCTTGAACTTAGAGGAAAAAGAAATTAATATATTCAAACTTGATCATATCAACATGATCATAGCATACAAAATATAAACAACTCAATCACAAGAGATTTGAACAAATTTGTAGTGTAGAGAAGTTCATTTAGTCCTTTCTTAGTCCTTTCTTCACATGCGACATACATTCAAACTTGAAGATATACAAGACAATCATGTATAACCTTGTTCGTGTATAAATGACATGAGATTACTGGTTTTCATGCATTGATACTTTGTCTTTGGGTCAACAATGAACATCAAAAAGATAATTCACTTCAACTATACTTCATGAAGCAACCTCTTAATTAGACCATACACTATTTTGCCACATAATTATTCAACACTGAGAATTTTTTTGTCTTCACGTGTAATCTTAGATAAATACACCTTCAAAGACATCTTAATAAGTGGAGGAGTATACATTGACAATGTTCATAACCATAAATGCTTAAAAATATTACGAATAACACCAAACTTGCTTTGTCTCTAAACCCTATGCATAGTGAGGGTTTCCAGTTTCAAACCCTAACCAGAAATTCAAAGGTTCTCAACCCATTTCACTTCATTTTTAAGCCCATGTACATACAGAGTGAAACCATCAAAGGTACCTTCAAAAATCTTTAGGATTCTTTTGCATTGAGTGATGGATATCATCATGAATTCAACCTACAGACTTAGTTTTTCGTGACAGTCATAGGGAAAGCTATATATTCTTCAAAATGAAAGAGACTTACCACAGGTTGAGGCACACTTGACATGAATAATCACAAGCTCAAAGCACACTCAACATGAGTAATCAAAATTTTGAGACAAAGTGTAGGATTCTATGATGTAACTTAGAACAAACTTGCTTGGATAACTTCTTGCAACACACCTTCACCCATAAGACTGAATATGATCACCACTTCTTCAAAAGAGATTCCAACATCATCTCCAACCTCTTCAGAGAATGAGTAGTAAGGTGAATTAATGTTAAGATCCATTTCAAATCTTTGGACATGTTGGGTGTGTGTACACATTCTCGTGCCATTGAGGTTTTCTTTCAAGCGTAGCTTCATTATAATGATTCTTCATTGCATAGAACACCATTTGGAATAGCACTAACACTCTATTCATCACCTTATGAGCATGATTTGTTGAATGAAGTTACAAGAACAAATTATTCCATAGTCTTCTTGACAAGAATATTTATATACTAAGCAATGGACCACTTTGGGAACTAAACTCCAAAACTCGTCATAAAACCATATCAGGAGCTTCATCAAACCATGTTTGCTATGTAGACAATGATTGGAGTCATATTTCAACACAGAGATATGTTTACCTACAAACTTCTTCTTCAACCACTAAACACGTTCTATTTTGACTACCCTTTTTTCATTAGAGGGAGAAAATGAATGGAGTTCACACCAACCATTTCTTTGACATTGCCCAAAATTCTTCATGAAACATAAAACACCTCATGTATCATCTTTCACAGTAGAAGAATTAACTTAACACCATTAGCCTAGCATTGTACACCTAGAAGTATGCAAGATAAGGTCAATGTACTTAACCGCCATGGTTTGAGGAATAAGACTACCACCATTCGACCTAGAAAGATCCTACTACACTTATGAGTAGTTTTCATGACAATCCCAATTGATTTGGAGATCAAATAAATCATTATGTGCCTATCCCTTCAAGGAGACTTGAGGAGAGAAAAACCTTGTTAGAAAAATGCTCATAACTTATTTGTTTCTCAATCGATTTCCTTCAAAAAATTTGCAAAAGTTCAGGCTTGGAGTGCTCTTTTAAAATCCCTTCTATGATTTATTTGAAGGAGGCTCGATAATTTTTTTGGATGCTAAGAAGCCAGGGTGCTTAAATTACATTCCTTAATAAACCAATTTTAGTAAAACTTGCATAACTTCCACAATATTCTTCAAAACTTGATGAAACTTGGCATGAATCACTACAAGACACCCCTCTACACACTCCATATGTTGGTTTTCCATAAATTTTCCTGTAAAACTCAGACCTATCTCATTTACCTCAACATTCATTGTCCGTCCTCAAAGGAAATTTTGGTGAACATTTGATTTTTGATTCCAGGAGCTAAAATAAGCCTTGTGATTACTCATAAATTCCTTATGAAATGTTCTTATGCTCCTCCCATGCTTACCTAGTCTTTTATTGACTTGATTTATATCCATACACCTCATTAGGCTATAGAACTAGGCTACATGAGTGAGTTACAACTATGACTCCCAACATTTGACATGTTGCTCATTCCAAAATCTCTTACACATGCTAGAATCATCATGTATAACCTGTAGAACACCTATGCCAAGCTTACCAACCATCTCCATACCTCTAGTGGGCTCTTACCTCACTAACTAAGCCTGCAGAACACCAAAACCATCCCGAATGCTCAAAACACCACCGATAAGGCACTACTAGTCAAACTTCATATCCCCTGAACTAAGCCTCACTTAACCACTCACACATTTGCCATCAATACCACCTAACATCAATGACATCACGAATGCTCCAAGTTTCAACAATCTCACCGTCTTGACTGGATGCATGAATGTCTCCACTAATCACCCTCATTGCTCCCCTCAACTCCGTCCTATACATGTTCAAATATATGAGTTCACCATGCTTAAGAAATGTAACGCCTTGATTTTTAGAAGCTATTATGATAACCTCTTTTCATGATGTTGAACTATGGAAATGAGGATAATTATTTAAGATATATCTTGTAATATTAAAAATAATGTTTACTAATCTGGACCCCTTGTTTACTTGTGTTACTTGGGACGAGGTTATTATAACTTGTGTTTTGCAAGTGTGAGACAACAGACTTGTTTTTATGTTTGATGAACTCTTATTGTTGATTGACAACACACCTTGAATCAATTCCATTGATCCAAGGTATGATGTGGCCTTCTTTGAGATCGCTTTGTCGATTTATTTTCTATAAGGAATGAAGTCTGAACCAGACTGAAGGTCGTTATAAATGTTACAGAACACAGTTACAGTATAAATATTCGATACCTTGATGCCAATGGAAAAGGTTCGATTCCCGAACCACATACAAATTGTAATGCCAGACAACGTAAGACAATAAGAGCCTTGATGCAAGTGACCCAGGTATATGTCAAACATAGGACAAAACATCTTGCATTATGCTGAATGTGAACGTAAGTTGTAAAACTTACTAAGGAACCTATTAACTAAAACACTACGGGGTTAAGCCTAACCTATGACCTAACAACTATCCTAGGAGGGTTTGATAAATTAAAAGGAATTTAAAATATTGCAAATCCTAATGATTTGCGACCTTGGTGAATACCAAACTATGGACAATGTAACCTAAAACTATTGCTAACCTAAGGAGAGGACCTATAGACCCATGCTTGATGAAGCGGATAAGAAGGGAAGGTTAGAAATTTATTAAGGACAGTAAATGATGTCCTTGCAGTTTTCAATGCCAAGTTTGGTGGGAACATGAAAAGTTGGAGATATCCAACTAGCTATGTAGCTAAGAAGGAAATAGCATGCAAAACTTTAAAAATGAAACTCGCCAAACCCGAGTCGGTGATGGCGTGGAAATTAAAAAAAATGCATTCAATGCATTAATGGTCTTGGTCTTAGTGACCAGCTTGCCTTGGAAAGGGGATAGAGGAAATTTTGGTGATTATTGTGTTCATTCGGGTTTTGAGATTTCTCTGCATTTCTTTCATGGTTCTTTCGAACCTGCTATTATTCTGGTTATTATTGTTGTTGTTTGGAGTAGCCACGGCTATTTTTGAGCCTGTGGAAGTTAGGAGATTGTTGGGAAAGCTTTGTTGTTGACCGTGGAGAAAAATAGCTCTTGTGGGCGTGGGCGGTTTTCTTCAAGCCACGAGAAAATTTACAGGCATGTTGAGCCCTTCTCCTTAAACCGTTTTGCTCTTGTTTAAGCGTCTTCATTAAAAGAACTCTGCTCTTATGTTGGGTGTTTTTGTAAAATGGAATTGTTGATTCAATTAATGTGATTTTCGGGTTGAGATGTCTGATGGGGATGAATACGAATTGGGTATTTCTTTGCAAAATGAGTAAATGAAATGAATCTGTCCTTGTTGTATGAGTTTTGTTTTGACAGTGATGGGTATTCGTTTCTATTACCCATTATGGGTTTGAGTTGATGAATGTACCAGCTATGTGAGTATTGTTTTCTGAGTTCTGTGTGTGTAAACAATTTGGGAAAAATCGTGATAATGCTTGATGAAACTGTTGTGTGAGTTATTATCATAGTTGCTTTACATTGCATAGAATACGATTCACCGGACAATGAATTCATTCCATTGTCTTACCCTTGCTGGTTAAAAACGATTCAATATTTCCATGTGGGTTGAAGGCCATGACTGGTTGTTGGGGAAATAAATTATTTAAACACTGAACTTGGTTATTTGATGAGTGAGTAGAATGTATTGTTATCTTTCTTTGAATCTTTTTGAAAAGTATATATATAAATAACAGAGATGCTTATTTGAACTTCTTCAATGTGTTCGATTGGAACTAAACTTGAGTAGATTATTGTTCTTGTAAAAAAAAAAAAGAGAAAGGGTTCCTTACTTATTACAGTGAAATTATGGCAATATAGCTTGCTGTACTTTTTACTCGTTTCAGACCTAGCTGGGAATGACTGTTTTTAGCAAACATGTATGTTTATATATATATATATATATATATATATATATATATATATATATGTATATGCATCTAAACTTCTTTTCAAACTAAACTTCTTACTGCTTGCATTAAAATCTGAATCGAATTGGGATTCTTCCTTGGTGTTTGGAAAATGAATCCTTTTATTATTACGATGAAAACATGATTTGTTGTCTCATTGTACACTCTTACTTGTTTGTATCTGGATGAGAATGTCCGTTGGGTGAAAAATTAAAGGAAATGATTTTTTTTAGAGGGACCGTTGATATTGAGACTTACGGCCCGATGATGCAAATGAATTCTCAAACTCTCTGGAATGGTAGTTAGTAAGTTTTATTTACTGAATTATATTTGTTAGAGGAAATCACCCTATGGGAACAGTTCATCACTAAATAGTTGATATTCAGCTAAGCAATGAGAAGAGGTAATATGATTCTCCTTCTTTTCATTCGATTATTGACTTCAATTACTTTCTCTTTTGGTTGTTATCATTGATTGATATCACTTCTTGTTTAAATTATTCAATACAGTTGTGATGAAAAGAAAGAAAATATTGGTTGAGTAATTTGAAGTAATGATTATTTCTTCTCTTATCCAGTTGAAATTCTATATTTGATATTGAATGAATTTCATACTGCCTTAGGCGTAATCATCTGCATTTAATTGTTGTCTACTTTCTTTATGATTTGAAAGAAGTATTATGTTGTTTATTAAATTTTGAGAATTGACACCAGTGTGTTCGTGGTGAATGACCACTTTTCTCTTCTGCATTTGATTGTTTGAAATTAAATGAGTGGTACGAAAGGGAAGTAGTTCTGTTGGAATTCTTAATTAAAATTCATCTCTTGAAATTTCAGCTATTAAAAAGGAAATGGAACTGACAGCAATTACATTAGAACAACATTATATACATATGTGTATTAGTTCTTACAAATGTTTTAATCTGAAACTATTTAGAGGAAATTACTTTTTGTAGTAATTATATGGGAAAGGATTAGTAAATCTTTTTGTCTGATTGTGATGGTAACTAGTGGATTGGGTTGTTAAGTTGTTCATCCTTATCAGTACTTAATTCATGGATAATGTCCATCTCAATTTTTAAACGTTTCATAAAAGCAGGGTTCTTTTATTGAGACAGTTAATTAAGAGCACCTCATTTTAATGATAAGTGCTTAATATGCTCAGTTCGATGAACTGACCCATGCAAGTAAATTTTGCGAGATGGTTTCCTTGAGTAAAAATGAAGACATGTTGTTTTCTGATGCTTCTTATGAGTAGCTAAGGATGGATCGTATCGATAGTTTATTATTCCTCTACGAGGAAATGGGAAAAGAAGAAGTTGCATTCTTCTTTCCTTATGTGTTGTAATGTTGTTTGATATAAACGAAGTTCAGTTGTATGGACTTGTAAATTGTATAGATTTTAAATCTTAAGGATTGAATACAAGGAAAGGTGTGATATTTTAATGGTTGTATCACTTTGAAACTGTTTGAATAAGATCGAGATTATAAATTTTATTCATTGAATTTGAATTTATTCAAATGATGGTTGATAGATTTTAAAAAGGACATAATATCTATTCTTTACTTGAATACCATTTTTAAGTTGAAATGTACAAATAATTCATATTGATGTTAATATGGATTTTATATTGACATTGAAAAGAGTTAAGTGAATATGAATTCTTAAATGAATGATATTCGGAACTATCATATAAGCTAATGAATATAAATAAAAGAGGTAGTTGAACCTTGTACTCTGATTTCGTTAATATCCTTGAGATGTTGATCCAGAGGATAATCGGTACGAGGAATCGTATCTCCTCGTATCAAACCTTAATTGAAGTAAGGTTAAAAGTGTATAAATGAATACATTCATTTGGAATTAGGCCTCATTTAAATGGCGTCTAATAAGATGAAATTCTGGATTTTAAATTCAGTTGCAAATAAAACTTGGTTAAGTTTAATAAGTTGATCTTACTACGTTAAGTTGTAGTGGACTGTTAGTCTGAAGCTTAAGGTAAGAACCAAGATGGAAATATGCAATCCTTCGGTATGGAGGAGTAAACGTATATTAAGCTATAAGACAAATTAAGTCTCTCTCTTAGCTATGCAACTGTAACGAGTAGTGAGGTTAGAAGATCAACACGGTTGCTGAAAATTGATCTTAAATATTAAGATTATAATCTAATCACACTTATAGCTGGATGTGTATCCCTTGATGAGAGGATTCCGTAGGACCTTGGCACACACCCAGCTGTAATCTGGTGTCTTCATGAAGGCGGGGCCTTCATGACGACACAATGTTGTAGCTGACATGTTACAACGCCCTCCCGAATCAAATCATCAAGTTTACATAAGTTGGGACCAAGTTACTTGGACGATGATAGGAATGTGACCGTATATGGGGTGACTCCGGAGGACTAAAGGTAACTAGACACACGTAGTCATCTAGGGTCGACACAGTATGTCTGCGTACCTTTAGTCACCGCGAGTGTCTTCCTATACTCTTTCATATTGCTAGTTAGGGTTAGAGCTTAACCTTGGATGGAAGGACTGACAGAGGTCAAAAAAGACCATTCTAGATAACAGAATGAAGTGAGGTGAAGGACGTATTCCATTGATGCGTATAACGTTTGGGAATATGATCATGCAAAGCATGTGAAAATCTTTGGCCAAAGTATCACAAGTTGTTGGTTGCGTTGTCCTAATCACCTAGTTTAAGAAGCAGGATTTCAGATGAGTATCGGTAATAGATATTCAGATAGGCCTCTTAAATGGAACACTTTGATAACTAGAAAATGGTAAAGAGAACCAAGTATACTTAGTATACAATGCATGGATTAACATGAAGGATCGGTAAGTCACCGAGTCATGAAATGAGAGATCGCTGAAACTCCGAGCCATAAAATGGGAGATCGGTAGTTCTTCGAGTCATTTACAACAACATATGGTATCTGTTATATGATTGAATGGCATTGAATGTGTGTTCCATATTGTAAATATGTGAACAGAGAACATTGGTTTTAAAAGTAATTGTGTGATCCAATTACATTAATTGGACAGAGAACAATTATTAAAACTTGGTCGTGTGTTTTGAATTACATAATTCAGAACAGAGAACGTTGTATGTAAAAAAAAAAAAAAATTCCCTTGTTCTAGTGTCTTAAAATGGGGATGTTACATCTTGGTATCAGAGCTGAAGGTTGC
Organism: Taxus wallichiana var. yunnanensis; assembly: GCA_018340775.1. Lineage (NCBI taxonomy): Eukaryota > Viridiplantae > Streptophyta > Pinopsida > Cupressales > Taxaceae > Taxus > Taxus wallichiana. Next base: position 882,981,452 of record CM031239.1, on the reverse strand, counting down.
AGCTCTTGGACCTAATGAGTCCACAATTTAATAAGGTTTACATTTTCTTATTGAACAGAAAATGGTCAGAACAAGAGGAAATGTTGCGAACAACCCGTTACTACGGTGGAGAAGCAACTACTGCTCAAAAGCTAGATGAAATCCTTGCTTCCCTACTAGATACGAGAGATCGTTTGACTATTTTGGAACAACAATCAATGGGCAATGAGGAGGAGGAAGAAGATGCTTGATATGAATGATCAGCCACCTCCTGTGGACAACACCAATGGAGGGAATCCGGGTGTTGATAATAGTAATGTGAACGCTCCTAATCATCCTGAAAATAAAAGGGCAAGATTAGCAGCTGAACTTACAAATGATATAAAGAGAATAAGTCCTCCAAAGTTTGATGGAACAACACTTGGGGATGGGGCTGAAAATTGGCTCAGTGAAATGGAGAAGTACTTTGCAATAAGAAACTTCTCCGAGGAGACCAAAGCGATATGGGGAGCATATCAACTTTCTCATGAAGCATCATCATGGTGGGACAACCGTAAGGTTGAGTTGAATATTGTCAAAACAGACATAACTTGGGATCAATTTAAAGGTTATTTTAGGCAACGGTGGCTACCTCAACTCTATTTTGATCGAAAAATGACTGAATTTTAGAACTGGTCGCAAGGAAGGCTGACGGTGACAGAATACTGGGAAGGGTTTACTAAACTCCTTAAGTATGTGCCACAGTACCAAGCTGACGAGAAGTTCAGAATACGAAAGTTCATAATGGGACTGAATCCCATCATTGGTGGCGAAGTAGATGTCCACGGTCCAACCACTATGGAAGGAGTTGTCGAAAAGGCAATAAGACAGGAACAAAAATTGAGAGCAATCTCTGCTCATAGGGAGGAGATTAGGAAGAAGATTCCCAACTCTTCTTCATCTCTCACACCCAAAAAGGGACCCTGGAAAAGGTTTGGTATGAAAAACAAAATTGTTGTGGATAACAATAAGAAATCAGTAATGAACAAACCTATAAATAGTGTGCGGAGCAGCTTTGCAAAAATTAGTGGTAATGGACAAAAGTCCTATGGAAGCCAGAGTGATAACTTCAAGGCTGGTAGCAAATTCGAGCCTAGGAAGGGGCCAGTCGGAGGTTGCTTCAACTGTGGAAAAGACCATTACGTGAGTCACTTTGTCCTCTGAAAAAGGATGATCATGATCAGCAACATAGGATACATGCTGCGGTGGCTAACAAACAAGCTGAAAAGTAAGTTACACCCATAGAAGTTCCGGGTAAGTTATTCGGTACACCTGTAGTCATACTTTTTGATACTGGAGCTACTGAATGTTTTATTTCTACTAAACTTGCAATGAAATTAAAAAGGAAAGATGAACGAATGGATAAGACATGGACAATGCATTATGGGAATAATGTTGTCCATACAGTCGATATGTGCCTTTTTGGGGCAATTCTTGACTTGCCCAGTTTCTCCACAGAAGTTGACCTGTATGTCACTCCTTTAGGGTCATATGATATCATTATAGGAGTTAATTGGTTGGCGGAACATAAGGCAAAGGTCGACTATTATGAAAAATAGATTTGCTATTTTGATGACCTGCAGAAAGCAACAGTCATTCAAGGTGTAAAGCGTGAGGTTGCAGTTAGGAAACTAACAACTATGCAACTAAAAAGGGCTAAAAATAGAGGCTGCACTTTGTATGCGTAAGAATGACAAAAAATGCTTGAGGAAGATAATGATTTCATGGAAAAGTATCCATTATTAAGGGATTTCAGTGATGTATTTCCGGAGGAGTTACCAGGTCTTCCACCCAAACGAGAGTTTGACTTTGCAATAGAGATCAAGCCAGGAACCAAACCCATATCTAAGGCACCCTACAGAATGACCACCCTCGAGTTGGTGGAGCTTAAGGCTCAATTACAGGAACTTTTGACTAAAGGGCTGATAAGACCGAGCGTCTCACCATGGGGAGCGCCGGTAATTTTTGTAAAGAAGAAGGATGGCACACTAAGACTGTGCATTGATTACAGAATGTTGAATAAGGCAACCATTAAGAATCGATATCCACTTCCTAGGATTGATGATCTATTCGACCAGATGCATGGAGCATCAGTCTATTCAAAAATAGATCTTCGATCTGGATATCATCAGCTGAGAATAAAGGAAGAAGATATTCATAAAACAACTTTTAGAACAAGGTACGGGCATTATGAATTCACGGTGTTACCTTTTGGGTTGATGAATGCACCTGCCGCCTTCATGAATTTGATGAACAATATTTTTCAAGAATACTTAGACAAGTTCGTGCTTGTATTCTTGGATGACATTCTTATATACTCCAAAAATGTCGAAGAGCACCAAGAACATTTAAGGATAGTGCTGGAAGTTTTGAGAAAGAGAAGGTTGTATGGTAAATTGTCTAAATGTTCCTTTTATGATGCAGAGGTGCATTATTTGGGGCATGTTATAAGCAAGAATGGGATAGTTGTAGACCCTTCAAAGATCACAGCTATAACCGAGTGGCTCATGCACTAAGAAACGTGCATGAAGTAAGAAGCTTCATGGGCTTGGCAGGATATTATAGAAAGTTCGTTAAGGACTTTTCAAAAATTGCTGCCCCAATCACTTCACTACAAAAGAAAGATAAGAAATTTGTCTGGAACTGACAAATGTGAATCTTCCTTTAAAATTTTAAAGGAACAGTTAACTACAACACCTATTTTGACTGTACCTGACCCAAATGGAAATTTTACGGTCATAACGGATGCGTCTGGAGAGGGTCTCGGAGGCATTCTGTTACAAAATAACCACGTCATAGCTTATGAAAGCAGAAAGCTTAAGTTACATGAACAAAATTATGCTCCACATGACCTAGAGCTCACTGCCATTGTACATGCACTTCAAATGTGGAGGCATTACCTTCTTGGCAAGCCCTTCGAGTTAAAAACCGACCATCTGGGGTTGAAGTATATTTTTACTCAACCAAACCTGAATGCAAGACAACGAAGATGGTTAGAATTTCTGTCTCAGTATGATTTTGATATAAGCTACATCAAAGGCAAGGAAAATAGGGTGGCAGATGCTCTGAGTCATAGGAAGCACATCTCTGCTCTTATAACATTAAGAACTCAGTTTAAGGATGAGGTGAAAGATGTCATGGAATCTGACTCTTATTTCCAGCAAGTTAAAACAACACTTGCTGCAGATCCAAAGGATGTGAAGTATAAGGGATTTCATTTTGATAATGAAGGAATTCTGAGGTTTGAAAATAGGGTATATATACCCTTGGCAAATGATTTAAGAAAGAAATTGTTAACTGAATTTCATAATTCACCTTTTTCTGGACACCCTGGCATTACAAAAATGCTTGCTTGATCTCAAGCAACAATATTTCTGGAAGGGAATGAAAAAGGATGTGGTGGAATTTGTGACACACTGCTTGGAATGTCAGCGTGTTAAGGCGGAACATATGCATCCCATTTGGATTATTGTATCCCCACAGCATTCCGCAGTACAAATGGCAAGTGATAACGATGGATTTCATTCAAGGATTACCTATGTCAAGGAATAAGCATGATATCATCCTGGTTGTCGTCGACAAATTAACCAAAGTGGCACACTTCATTGCTGGTAATTTAAAAGATGATGCACCAGTGTTAGCAAGAAGATTTGTACATGAAATTTTCAGATTGCATGGAATACCCGAATTGATCATATCGGACAGAGATCCGAGGATGACATCAAGGTTTTGGCAAATGCTTAATGTGGCCTTGGGAACTAAATTAAACTTTTAGTTCTGCATATCATCCGAAATGGATGGACAGACCAAAAGAGTCAATCAAGTTTTAGAGGATATGTTAAGAATGTATTGCATGGACCAGCAGTATAAATGGGAGGAATACCTTCCACTGGTTGAATTTGCCTACAATAATACATACCACGCCTCTTTAAAAATGGCGCCTTTTGAAGCATTGTATGGAAGAAAATGCAAACCCCATTAGCTGGGACAACGTAGAGGACAGAGAGGTAATTGGGCCAGAAATCCTTACGGAAATGGAACAACAAATTAAAATGATTCGGGAACATTTAAAGGAGGCTGCCAATAGGCAAAAGAGTTATGCAGACTTAAAGCGGGTTGATAGGAATTATAAACTTGGTGAGAAGGTCTTTCTTCGGGTTAAGCCGAAAAAGAGTTCTATAACTTTTGGCAAGGCTGCCAAGTTATCGCCTCATTATGTGGGACCTTTTGAAATTGTTGAAATAATCAACCACTGTAGCTTATCGTCTAGCATTACCTCTGCTTTATCACAAATGCATGATGTTTTTCATATTTCTTTGCTTAAGAAATACGTATCAGATTTATCACATGTGCTGAATTGGAATTCCTTGCAGGTCCAAGACCCAGGAATAATCGTGGTTAAGCCCATTCGAGTGCTGGGAACTCACCAGTTGTACTTAAGAAATCATGAAGTGAATCAATGTAAGGTCCAATGGGACCAGTTTAGCGAAGAAAGTGCAACTTGGGAAAATCTCGAAGAAATGAGATCTGCTTTTCCATACTTGTTTGATCGAAATTGAATTCGAAAAACTGATAATTCTACCAAATATGGACAATTACTGGTCTATTTTACAGTTATCTTAAAACATTGTTTTAATGATTAAATCTATTTTTGGTATGAACTTATGAATGGAAGGACGATAATTGAATTTTGTCCTAGAAACTCTATGAATTGGCTAATTTGATCATCGGGACGATGATTCTTTAAGAAGGGAGGAATGTAACGTCTTGATTTTTAGAAGCTATTATGATAACCTCTTTTCATGATGTTGTAACTATGGAAATGAGGATAATTATGTTAAGATATATCTTTTAATCTTAAAAAGAATGTGTTACTAATCTGGACCCTTGTTTACTGTAATTTGTTTACTTGGGACGGAGGTTATTATAACTTGTGTTTTGCAAGTGTGAGACAACAGACTTGTTTTTATGTTTGATGAACTCTTATTGTTGATTGACAACACACCTTGAATCAATTCCATTGATCCAAGGTATGTTGTGGCCTTCTTTGAGATCACTTTGTCGATTTATTTTCTATATGGAATGAAGTCTGAAACCAGACTGAAGGTCATTATAAATGTTCTGAACCTAGTTACAGTATAAATATTCGGTACCTTGATGCCAATGGAAAAGGTTCGATTCTCCGACCACATACAAATTGTAACGCCAGACAGCGTAAGACAATAAGAGCCTTGATGCAAGCGACCCAGGTATATGTCGAACATAGGATGAAACGTCCTGCATTATGTTGAATGTGAACGTAAGTTGTAAAACTTACTAAGGAACCTATTAACTAAAACACTACGGGGTTAAGCCCTAACCTATGACCTAACAACTATCCTAGGAGGGTTTGATAAATTAAAAGGAATTTAAAATATTGCAAATCCTAATGATTTGCGACCTTGGTGAATACCAAACTATGGACAATGTAACCTAAAACTATTGCTAACCTAAGGAGGGGACCTATAGACCCATGTTGATGAAGCGGATAAGAAGGGAAGGTTAGAAATTTATTAAGGACAGTAAATGATGTCCTTGCAAGTTCAACGCCAAGTTTGGCGGGAACATGAAAAGTTGGAGATATCCAACTAGCTATGTAGCTAAGAAGGAAATAGCATGCAAAATCTTTAAAAATGAAACTCGCCAAACCCGAGTCGGTGATGGCGTGGAAATAAAAAAAAATAAATGCATTCAATGCATTAATGGTCTTGGTCTTAGTGACCAGCTCACCTTGGAAAGGGGATAGAGGAAATTTTGGTGATTATTGTGTTCATTCGGGTTTTGAGATTTCTCTGCATTTCTTTCACGGTTCTTTCGAACTTGCTATTATTCTGGTTATTGTTGTTGTTGTTTGGAGTAGCCACGGCTATTTTTGAGCCTGTGGAAGTTAGGAGATTGTTGGGAAAGCTTTGTTGTTGACGCCGTGGAGAAAAATAGCTCTTGTGGGCGTGGGCGCGGTTTTCTTCAAGCCACGAGAAAATTTACAGGCATGTTGAGCCCTTCTCCTTAAACCGTTTTGCTCTTGTTTAAGCGTCTTCATTAAAAGAACTCTGCTCTTATGTTGGGTGTTTTTGTAAAATGGAATGTTGATTCAATTAATGTGATTTTCGGGTTGAGATGTCTGATGGGGATGAATACGAATTGGGTATTTCTTTGCAAAATGAGTAAATGAAATGAATTTGTCCTTGTTGTATGAGTTTTGTTTTGATAGTGATGGGTATTCGTTTCTATTACCCATTATGGGTTTGAGTTGATGAATGTACCAGCTATGTGAGTATTGTTTTTGAGTTCTGTGTGTGTAAAAATTTTGGGAAAAATCGTGATAATGCTTGATGAAACTGTTGTGTGAGTTATTATCATAGTTGCTTTACATTGCATAGAATACGATTCACCCGGGACAACGAATTCATTCCATTGTCTTACCCTTGCTGGTTAAAAATGATTCAATATTTCCATGTGGGTTGAAGGCCGTGACTGGTTGTTGGGGAAATAAATTATTTAAACACTGAACTTGGTTATTTGATGAGTGAGTAGAATGTATTGTTATCTTTCTTTGAATCTTTTTGAAAAGTATATATATAAATAACAGAGATGCTTATTTGAACTTCTTCAATGTGTTCGATTGGAACTGAACTTGAGTAGATTATTGTTCTTGTAAAAAAAAAAAAAAGGGTTCCTTACTTATTATAGTGAAATTATGGCAATATAGCTTGCTGTACTTTTTACTCATTTCAGACCTAGCTAGGAATGACTGTTTTTAGCAAACATGTATGTTTATATATATATATATATATATATATATATATGCAAATCGTCTAAACTTCTTGCTGCTTGCATTAAAACTGAATCGGAATTGGGATTCTTCCTTGGTGTTTGGAAAATGAATCCTTTTATTATTACGATGAAAACATGATTTGTTGTCTGTTGTACACTCTACTTGTTTGTATCTGGATGAGAATGTCCGTTGGGTGAAAAATTAAAGGAAATGGTTTTTTTTTTGAGGGACCGTTGATATTGAGACTTACGGCCTGATGCAAATGAATTCTGTAAACTCTCTGGAATGTAGTTAGTAAGTTTTATTTACTGAATTATATTTGTTAGAGGAAATCACCCTATGGGAACAGGCTGGCACTGAATAGTTGATATTCAACTAAGCAAGGAGGAAGAGGTAATATGATTCTCCTTCTTTTCATTCGATTATTGACTTCAATTACTTTCTCTTTTGGTTGTTATCATTGATTGATATCACTTCTTGTTTAAATTACTCAGTACAGTTGTGATGAAAAGAAAGAAAATATTGGTTGAGTAATTTGAAGTAATGATTATTTCTTCTCTTATCCAGTTGAAATTCTATATTTGATATTGAATGAATTTCATACTTGCCTTAGGCGTAATCATCTGCATTTAATTGTTGTCTACTTTCTTTCTGATTTGAAAGAAGTATTATGTTGTTTATTAAATTTTGAGAATTGACACCAGTGTGTTCGTGGTGAATGACCACTTTTCTCTTCTGCATTTGATTGTTTGAAATTAAATGAGTGGTATGAAAGGGAAGTAGTTATATTGGAATTCTTAATTAAAATTCATCTCTTGAAATTTCAGCTATTAAAAAGGAAATGGAACTGACAACAATTACATTAGAACAACATTATATACATATGTGTATTAGTTCTTACAGATGTTTTAATCAAAACTATTTAGAGGAAATTACTTTTTGTAGTAATTATATGGGAAAGGATTAGTAAATCTTTTTGTCTGATTGTGATGGTAACTAGTGGATTGGGTTGTTAAGTTGTTCATCCTTATCAGTACTTAATTCATGGATAATGTCCATCTCAATTTTTAAACGTTTCATAAAAGTAGGGTTCTTTTATTGAGACAGTTAATTAAGAGCACCTCATTTTAATGATAAGTGCTTAATATGCTCAGTTCGATGAACTGACCCGTGCAAGTAAATTTTGCAGATGGTTTCCTTGAGTAAAAATGAAGACATGTTGTTTTCTGATGCTTCTTCTGAGTAGCTAAGGATGGATCGTATCTGATAGTTTATTATTCCTCTACGAGGAAATGGGAAAAGAAGAAGTTGCATTCTTCTTTCCTTATGTGTTGTAATGTTGTTTGATATAAACGAAGTTCAGTTGTATGGACTTGTAAATTGTATAGATTTTAAATCTTAAGGATTGAATACAAGGAAAGGTGTGATATTTTAATGGTTGTATCACTTTGAAACTGTTTGAATAAGATCGAGATTATAAATTTTATTCATTGAATTTGAATTTATTCAAATGATGGTTGATAGATTTTAAAAGGACATAATATCTATTCTTTACTTGAATACCATTTTAAAGCTGAAATGTACAAATAATTCATATTGATGTTAATATGGATTTTATATTGACATTGAAAAGAGTTAAGTGAATATGAATTCTTAAACGAATGATATTCGGAACTGTCATATAAGCTAATGAATATAAATAAAAGAGGCAGTTGAACCTTGTACTCTGATTTCGTTAATATCCTTGAGATGTTGATCCAGAGGATAATCGGTACGAGGAATCGTATCTCCTCGTATCAAACCTTAATTGAAGTAAGGTTAAAAGTGTATAAATGAATACATTCATTTGGAATTAGGCCTCATTTAAATGGCATCTAATAAGATGAAATTATGGATTTTAAATTCAGTTGCAAATAAAACTTGGTTAAGTTTAATAAGTTGATCTTACTACGTTAAGTTGTAGTGGAATGTTAGTCTGAAGCTTAAGGTAAGAACCAAGATGGAAATATGCAATCCTTCGGTATGGAGGAGTAAACGTATATTAAGCTATAAGACAAATTAAGTCTCTCTCTTAGCTATGCAACTGTAATGAGTAGTGAGGTTAGAAGATCAACACGGTTGCTGAAAATTGATCTTAAATATTAAGATTATAATCTAATCACACTTATAGCTGGATGTGTATCCCTTGATGAGAGGATTCCGTAGGACCTTGGCACACACCAGCTGCAATCTGGTGTCTTCATGAAGGTGGGGCCTTCATGACGACACAATGTTGTAGCTGACATGTTACAACGCCCTCCCAAATCAAATCATCAAGTTTACATAAGTTGGACCAAGTTACTTGGACGATGATAGGAATGTGACCACGTATACGGGGTGACTCACGGAGGACTAAAGGTAACTAGACACACGCAGTCATCTAGGGTCGACACGGTATGTCTGTGTACCTTTAGTCACCGTGAGTGTCTTCCTATACTCTTTCATATTGCTAGTTAGGGTTAGAGCTTAACCTTGGACGGAAGGACTGACAGAGGTCAGAAAAGACCATTCTAGATAACAGATGAAGTGAGGTGAAGGACGTATTCCATTGATGCATATAACGTCTGGGAATATGATCATGCAAAGCATGTGAAAATCTTTGGCCAAAGTATCGCAAGTTGTTGGTTGCGTTGTCCTAATCACCTAGTTTAAGAAGCAGGATTTCAGATGAGTATCGGTAACAAATATTCAGATAGGCCTCTTAAATGGAACACTTCGATAACCGGAAATGGTAAAGAGAACCAAGTATACTTAGTATACAATGCATGGATTAACATGAAGGATCGGTAAGTCACCGAGTCATGAAATGAGAGATCGCTGAAACTCCGAGCCATAAAATGGGAGATCGGTAGTTCTTCGAGTCATTTACAGTAGCATATGGTATCTGTTATATGATTGAATGGCATTGAATGTGTGTTCCATATTGTAAATATGTGAATAGAGAACATTGGTTTTAAAAGTAATTGTGTGATCCGAATTACATTAATTGGACAGAGAACAATTATTAAAACTTGGTCGTGTGTTTTGAATTACATAATTCAGAACAGAGAACGTTATATGTAAAAAAAAAAAAATTGCTTCTCCCCCGAGCTTGTACCATCTCTATTTGACCGGTTTAACATGAGTTAGGCTTGAATCCTTGTCCTTGAGACATGTAGGTGGGTCTACGTTCTTTCCTTTTCCTTGATTTTTCTTCTCGGTATATATAGCCTCATGTTTTATAGGATAATGACTCTCTTTGAGTGTTTACCTTGCTCTCCTTGTGTATCATCCGGTCTTTGTCACTCATGCCTTAATATACTTTCCACATTGCTAGGATACCTCATATGCCCTTCTTGTATTTTCTCAACCATCCTCCTAGTTTCAATACTCCTTCTAGAACCACTACATTTTTGACCTTTCCACTTAGACCTTACTCGTGCAACTTTTCCTCTTACACAAACTTGTCATACATATCTCCCTTTTTGGCCATTAGAGACTTGAAATTCCTTTTGAAACACCTTAAGGATCCAAATACAATGTATTATACCAAAAATCAAAGTTCAACATCATGTACATAAGATTATAATGCATTTTTACATCAAACTTTAACCGTGTAGTCCTTACAAGCTGAAAAGGGTAATTTTCTTATAAGGCAAATGTTCTTTGCTTTCAAGGTTTGAGTCTCGAGAGGTTTCGACATGTATTAAACCATTATAACATGCAAAAACCTCATGATACAAGCAAAAATTAATTAATGATCTTCACACCATCCTTGATTTCTAATCTAAGTACAACCTGCTTGAAGGATTAATAGTCAACTTAGGTTACCATGACAACTCAAAACTTGACAAATCTGAACTTGACTAGGATGCATCTTGAATTTCAACGTTATTTCATCAAGATGGAGCTTGTTGAACCACTTAACACTATTGAAAGTATGAACATAGAGCTACTGTGATTACTTGAATATTTGACCTCTCTTGATTCTCGATTAAATGTCTTGATAGAGAACACATATGTCTTAAAGCTATGGGAGCATTATAAGTATCACGGGGTCGGTTTTACACTTTGAAAACTTTAAGGATAATGAGGGTTATTATGCACACTTGAGAAAACCTTGATGACTTTGGAAAAAAGAAACTCTTGAATTCATTTGACTTATTATCGACACCTTGTAACATCTCTCATAGTAGGACAAAGACATTCTTAGTTTTTCTTATTTCATAGTTGAGTTTTTAAGATGATGACATAGACTTTGGAAAATCTTGACTGACAAGAATGTTTTTTCATTAAATTTTTAGAACTCCTTCCACACTTTTAAGGGCTTATATTTCCCTTATGCAAAAAAAGAGTGACGACACACACACATAACTCAGTCATGACAACATGGAGAAGGCAACTCAAACCAAGAGACATCTTGACCACATTATCTTTATATGAGTACACAATAAGAACATTCAAAAGACTTCAATGAGCACTAACCTTAACAAGAGACTAAGCAAAACATCTTGAACTTGGCATATCTTGACAACATAATGAGGACTCTAAATAATAACGATGGAAACTTACTTTCAAAACCACACATTAGATTGTTCACTCAAAGATCACCATGGTGAAAGTTTGAATTTGCAACTTAGGAGACTGATGAAGGACTGACCTTACTTCTTTCAACTGAAATATGCCTTCTAGAATCCTAGAGAAGGCACACCACCTTGTGAGAATACTTCAAAACAAGAGATAGTCATCAAAGGAGCATGATGACTCAAACTTTCCTTTTCCTTCCTTTGAAACCTTGTCCATCTTCTTTGATGTATTGCTAGATGTTCTACCTTCATCTCCTAATACTTCAATGCTTTTCAAGAATGTATGATGGGTTTCATTCCCTTATCTTCTCCTGATCATGAGTGGGTGTTCCTCATGACTAAAACTTGGCTTGCTTTCCCTTTTCTCAATCTTATCTCACCTTCTGATATCTTGCGTGAGCTTGTCTAACCTATAATTGTTTACGGCTTCTTCTCAAGGTTGATTTTCACCTTATATACCTTTAATCTGTCTTTTGATTGGTTGAGTCTTGTTGTTATGCCTAAGAGGTTGATTTTGCCAACATTGCTTTGCAAAGTGTCCAATTTTATGAAAATTGAAACACCTAACTTGATTCTTTCTTCTATATAGATATGGACTGAGATTCCAACCATATTTAGCACCCTCATAAAAATTTCTAGTAACATGTCCAATCTTGTTACAATTATAACAAACTATCTTATTCATACCTCTTGAGTCTTCTTTATCTCTTATCATCTATCCCTCCATGGATGATCATTCATGACATGTTTCCTGCATTCCTTAGCTCTATGTCCAAAATTGTGACAAGAAAAACAATAACCATTAAATGTTCTCTCATACCGAATGCATTTGGTTTCCTAATTGATTTAGGCCTTCTTAAATTTTTCCCCTTGGTCATCTTCATGTCTGATTTTTGGTTGAACTAACTTTGTCCTCTTCACACTTCTTCATAGGTTCTTTTATGAATCCTAGTCTTGTTTTGTCACCCACTTTGCCTTTTTTATCCAACATTCCATTTAAGGCTTTAGAGCTCTTTTCCATCTTGTTATACATCTTTAGTATTTCTTTTGCTTCCTCTAATTCAACTCTCAAGGATATCAGTTCTTCTTCATGTCTCATGCAGTGTCTTCTTTGGCATTTAGAGATTTTTACATTGTATCAACTTGGGATTTTGTTAGGAAATAAGGGATAAAATATGTGGAACAATCCTACACAAAAATCACAATAGTAGAAACTAATATGTAGAAAAGAAAATAACACAACATAGAGACAATATTTAACATGGTTTACCCAATTTGGGCTACGTCCACTAAGAATCACTTGCTCATATTTTATTACAAGCCACCTCTTTCTCTCAATACAATACCCATATCTATTTGGAGCTATGCTCAACAAACTCTCTTGAATTCACACTTGAACTCACACACATCTACAATGTACAATACCCTACCATATGCACCAAAATCAAACTAATAGGCAATTGTTTAAGCAAATTTATAATACCTTGGGTACCAAAACCATGGGCCAAAACCGCCCCATAAACCTATGGGTCAAAATACCGCCATATGAGAAGAACACACCTCCCGAGGTATGGGAGAGAAAATTATGGAGAGTGTACAATAATTTTAATGTATAGTACTCAACACTTCCACACATGAAAATAAGCTCCAAAACATAACATATTTCAACTCTAGTGATTTTGAGATGCTCTTTTTCTTTGTCTATGAGAGATGATGAAATCAACTCCAATTGTGCCTCAAGTTCTTTAATTTCATAGTCATCTTTTTGCTTCTACCTCTCCTCAAGAATCTTTATATGCTCTTCATACTCTTTCATCTTTATCTTTAATTTTTGATTCTTTTTACTTTCATGTTTCAATTCATCCAGGGCACTTATTAGTTCTGCTTCAAGATTTACCTTCTCTTCCACTTCATCTCGAGATTTCATCCCACCGACATATCTATCTTTTGAGCTGTTTCTAGGGATTATTTCAATAACCATAAATTTGTTTTAGAAAATACCTACTCCAAGTTGTTATACTTGATTCAAGAGATTCATGCTCTTATACCGATTGTTGGAAATTTGGACCGTGAGAGAGGGGGTGAATCGGTGTCTTCTCAAAATTTGAAAATCAATTCAATCTGCTTAATTTATGGAAATAAAACAAAATCAACATACACCAACAACCAACACGGGAGAAATTACATAGAGACAAGATTTGATTTGGGAAACCCAAATCGGAGAAAAAATCACTAAAACCAAGTTAGCTTTAGATAAGAATGTCTTACAAAATTTACATTGATTTTATAGTTGAGCTTCAACTCAACCCAGAGCTGCAACTCCAAAATTTGACCAAGCAACCACTCAGTCTTTGACAAGCTAAAACTTTCCTAGAAGCATCAACTCCCACCTCTAGTCCAACAACAATTGACTTTTAGTAAGCTTCAACTTACAAGGAAGTAATAACTCCCCACATGCTAAGTTTCTGCAACTTAGACTTTTTCGAGTTTTGATCACACTTGGTTTTTGTCTTCTACAACTGATGGTGACCTCTATATGTGCTCACTCTTCTTCTCGGTTCTGCTCTTTAGATCATATAATTGATATCAGGCCTTCAAGGATGAATTACACACCAAATTAACCTCCCCACTTCATGAAGATGATCCTCTCACATTCCTATGAATCTTCTCTATTGATTTCATCTCACAATATTCATCCTAACAACATCTAGCCCTCCAATATGTTCTCATCTCTCTTACGCATGCTTCTACAAGCTCCCCCAAGCTTTAACTTTTGTTATATACACAAAAATTTTCTTTTTATATACAACTTAGACACATACGCATGAATTTTCAACTACAAATACAAGGACTCTTCACATGATTTTTCTTGACGATCCGTACTGAAATAGGTTTAACTCACATCACATCATTTCCATTCAAGTAAGAAATTACACAACACTTTCATCACAGACAATCTCTCTAAGCAATATGATCACATGCATCCTATAAATACACACAATACTCTCACACTCTTCCTTAACACTTATTTCAACTTTTTCATCTTTTTTTGAAAATAATAACTCTTACACAAGACCTTTCAACTCCTCAATTAAGGAAATTTTTACCTTTTTTCTTGGCAACTCGAACCAAAGAGATGGATTGATTTTTTAATGTAACTCCTCAATGTGTCATTAGTACCTCTGTTATGTTTCAGTTTTACTTTTACGGTCTCTAGGCTCGTTCAAGATTCCTTTTGAAAAAATTATGAAGGATAGAGTCTTTTCATCTACTTGACAAGTTGTTATAATTGTCAAGCTTCATTCGACGTGTGTCTTTTGACAAGTAACATTTGTTCACATTGTTTTCACATTCCCTATCACATAACTCTTGCTTCATGACTTAAAATATGCTCTAATAAATGTTACACCAACTTCTTAACTCCTCAAAAGACCTTTAAATTCGTCTTTCTTCACATTTTGGGTTCCAATTCTCATTTGGGCCTTTGAATTCACATTGAGTGTACAAACCAACTCTCACAATATTAAACTCAAAGGAAAAAGAGATTAATATGTTTAAACCCGATCATATCAACATGATCATAGTATACACAATATAAACAACTCAATCACAAGAGCTTTGAACAAATTTGTAGGGCGAGAAAGTACATTTAGCCCTTTCTTCACATGCAACATGCATTCAAACTTTAAGATCTACAAGACAATCATTGATAACCTTATTCATGCATGAAGGGAAGGAGATTACTGGATTTCATGCCTCCGATACTAGCTTTGGGTCAACAACGAACATTGAGAAAATAGTTCACTTCAATGCTACTTTATGAAGTAACCTCTCAATCATACCATACACTGTTTGTTTTGCCACACATTTATTCAACATTGAGGATTTTGTTGTCTTCACTTGCAATCTTAGATAAATATACCTTTAAAGACATATTAATAGGTGGAGGAGTATACATTGATAGTGTTCATAACCATAAATGCTCACAAATATTACAAATAACACCAAACTTGCTTGGTATTTAATCCTCTTACGACACAATGAGGGTTTCTAGTTTTAAACCCTAACCAAAGTGACTTACAGTTCTCAACCCATTTCACTTCATTATTGAGACCCCGTACATGTAGAGTGAAACCATTAAAGGTACCTTCAACAATATTTAGGCTTATTTTATATTGAGTGATGGATATCATCTTGAATTCAAATACGAGCTTAGTTTTTCGTGACAATCACGGGGAAAGCTATATAGTCTTCAAGATGGAAGAGACTTACAACACTTGAGGAACACTTGAAATGAGTAATCACAAGCTCAAAGCACACTCGACATGAGTAATCACAATTTTTAGATAGAGTGTAGGATTCCATGATGCACTTAGGACATACTTTCTTGGATAACTTCTTGCAACACACCTTCACCCATAAGACCGAACATGATCAGTACTTCTTCAAAAGATATTCCAACATCATCTCCAACATCTTTAGAGAATGAGTATTAAGGTGAATTCATGTTATGTCACATGGCATTAATGGCAAAAGAGTAGTGAAATGGCAAGTATAATGCTACGAGGATCAAACAATGAGGTTGTTGACCAATGAAGGTAGAGTATAAGGTGGTATGCTTGGTTTAGAGATTATACAGGTCATATATGGTGGTACTAGCATGGGAAATAGCTCTTGGATTGAGTTTCAAGTTCATCTTGTGGAAGTCTCAGTTGAAACTGGCTCATTTAGGCCTAGTTCTAGAGCCTAATGAGGTGTGAAATTTTGGTACAGGTCATGAAAATACCATGTGAGCATGGGAGGATCCTAGGATGGTGTCTAGGGCATGTATGAGAAACAACAAGGTTTAATTTAGCTCTTGGAGGTAAAATTAAAAAGTTCACCAAAGTTGGATTTTTGAGGACTAGGATAGGTCGTGTATGCTGAGGTAAATGAGATAGGTCTGAAATTTATAGTAAAATATATGGCTAAAAAACCTATGGAGAGTGTAGAGGGTGTCTTGTAGTGCTTCATGCCAAATTTCATCAAGTTTTGAAGAGGTATGTGAAAGTTATGCAAGTTTTTTAAAATGGTTCTTAAGGAATGCAAATTGAGCACCCTGTCTTCTTAGCACCCAAGAAAAATATGGAGCCTTATTTAGATAAATCATAGAATGAATTTTTGAGATAACTCCAATCCTGAAATTTTGAAAAAAATTTGAGGAAAATTGGTTAAGAATTAGAGAAGTTATGAGCATTCTACTAATAGGTTTCTCTCTCTCGGGCTTGCTTCTTGAAGTGTTAGAGATGAAATGAGTTTTTGGTTTCTTGTCAAGTTTGTGAAGTGATTAAACTACTCAAGACTTAATAAGGTTTTCTCCATGCCATAGTGGTGATAATTATGGACTTCAAGCATATTCTTTCTAGCCAATCCATCTCAACTTTAATAAGATTATCATACAAGCATGAGAATGAAAGATACAATCATGGTTACAATATTCAAAATAATTTTTTGAGATGGAAATTGGTTCTAGATTCCTTTCTAAAATAAATTGAGTTGATGGAGCGTTTGTAGAAAATCCTTTATGGTGATTCTTGAAGTACAAACTCTTCTTGTCTCCATATTGTTTTGTGATGATTTATCAAGAAAACTATATTCATGGGCATGCTGAAGATATTTATTCTTGAAATTTCTATCTCAAGCCTTTAAATATGGTTATCATGATATATTTTGAAATGTATCTGTAAAATATTATCAATCTTCAAGATTGGTTAAGTGAAATTCAATTGCAAGCAAAATTGAATATTGAAGGAAGTGATTGAATATTAGGCAAAGTCTTGTCAAAGCATTGTAGTGAATGTGAATTTAGATATGTACATAAATTCATGTGAAAGTGTGTTTTAAAATTTTGAAATGTGAGTGTGTGGTTGTCAAAGATTGGTTTAGTGATAAATTGTTAATGATGAAATTTCACATCAATCTAAATCCTTGGTTAGCTATTAAAACATGTAATATAGGTTATGCAAGGTCAATAATAACTTTGTATGTCTAAACAAGTGTAGCTAAACTCAAGTAGTGAATGTTTTTCATGTTCTTTTATGGAATAATGTTAAAAATTGAAAGTTTAAATGGAAATGATGGAAAATGGTGTAGCTCTCCCATGGACCCATCAAAACTTTAATTTTTGAATTTCATTGAAAATGAGAGAAATCACATTTTAAATCCCCTCGGGCTACAATAGTGTGCAAAAACCTTGATTCTAGGGTTTTAAGAAGAAAAAATTTGAAACACAAAATTTGTGAACCAATGAAAATTCTAAAAACTTGAAAAAATCTTTGAGGTATTAGTCTCAAAATGACTAAAAGATTTCTTTAAAAATTTTTTTTTTCATTCATGGATTTTGAATAATTTCTCCTTTTGATGATTTTCTTTGAAAGTTTTCGAAGAAACCTTGTGTTTTAATCGTAGCTAGTAGAATCTCGTGTTTTAATGCAAATTCTTCTAATTTTTAATCTCATAACACCATCCATATAGCTTCATAAAACACTTCCAAAAGTTATTAAATGGATTAATCAATCATTTAGGGGTGGATTTGAATTATTTGAAAGTTTGAAAATTGCACATGATAGTGGGAAATAAAAATCATTTCTTATGTTTGTCCATAAATCGTTATGATAAATGTATTTTTCTTCAAAAATGATTTTATCAAATAAATGAAGGATGTTTATGTTTGACATCAAAATGAATTTTGGTGAAATGTTTTAAGTGCAAATGATTCAAAGGATTTTTAGTTGTGTTTCAATGTTAGCTCAAAACAAATTTTTGAAATGGTCGTTAAGTCCCAAATTCATGTTCTTGGTTGAATTCATGAACTCAAAAGAGTGATGAAGGTTTTTGAAATTGGTCTTCTTGCTTGAAAGAAAAAAAGAAGATTAAAAATATTTTTGAATTACAAACTCATGATATCCTCATCTAGACTTGAATAGAATATGAAGAAGCCTTACATGGTCAAGAACAATGAATAAGTTAAAAGGGGGTTTATGAAATCAAAAAATGAATTTGAAAATAATTCATTTTTAAGTAAAATTAGGAAGGTGAAGTGAAGACAAAATGAGTGAAAAGTAAATGGAAAGTAGAAAAAGTTGAAAGAACAAGATTTTGGTTGAAAGTGATAAATTTTGAAGAAAAAATATATATATATATATATGATATATATATATATATTGAAGTGTGAAAAAATGATGAAAGTGAAAAATGAAATATAAAAATAGTAATAGAAAAAAGTGATGAAGTAACTAGAAATAAATAAAAGAAAATTGTCTATATATGCATATTTTCTAACTAAGACAACATTGAAATTTTGAAGAGATTTGAATTAGAAATTTGAAATTTTAATTTAAATGCTTGATGAAATCTATATGGCTATTTTAAGTATTAAATAGTGAAGAATAAACAAGGCATTGATTTATAAGTCAAGAAGAGTAATTGAGTGAATTTCAAAAATCTGAGAGAGAAGGTGAAAGGTGAATAGGGGTTTGAAATATTGATGAAATTATAGGTGAAATAATAAGGTCAATTTAAAATTTAGGGTCACAATCAGGTGTTTTGCAACCAAGTTGAAGAGTGATCAGATTTTGTGTACACACTGAGTTATAGCTCAATATAATCAGAAATTTGTAGCTTTCTTGCAAGTTGTAGCTTGCTTATATGATCAAGTTGTAGCTTGATTTGAAGTTGTAGCTTCATCAGTTGAGTTTTAGCTCAACACTTTTGTAACCATTGAGAAAATAGTCCTTTGGTTCAGTGGGTTTTTTCCCAATTTGGGTTTCCCACTTAAAAATCTTGTCTCTCTCTCTCTGTGTGATTTTATTTCATTTGATTTGTTGTTTTTTAACTTAAGAAATCTGATTGAAGGTTGAATTTGATAAAAAAAAGTTGAATTGAACACATTGATTCACCCCCTCTCAGTGTTCTAGTTTCTAACAATTGGTATCAGAGCCTCCTAGCCCTGGTGTGGTGAGTTTAAAAACTCAAGGGAGATCCAGATAATTCAACAATGGCAAGCAATCAATCATCAGCAAGTGGATTTTCTACCTCCAAAGCACCCATGTTCAATGGATCAAATTATGCCTTCTAGAGTGTTAGATGAATACTTACCTAATGTCACTTGGGTTTGATATATGGAAAATCAGTTGATAGTGGCTACACTATTCTAGCTACACCTCCTATTGATGTAACAGAAAGAGAGAAAGTGAAAACAATTCCAAATCCATGAATGCAATTCTCTGTGGGTTGGCTGAGGATGAGTTCATAAAGGTTATGCAATGCACTACAACTAAATAAATGTGGGAAAAATTGAAGACAATATATGAAGGAGACAGTAAGGTAAAATTGGCCAAGTTACAAACTTACCATGCATAGTTTGAAGGCATGAAAATGAAGGAAGGTGAGAATGTTTCTTCATACTTACAGAGAATGGATGAAGTTATAAATATGATTAGAGGCTTAGGAGAAAAATATAAGAGAGTGTGGTTGTAAAAAAGGTGCTCAGATCTTTATCCTCAAAATTTGATTCCAAGGTGTCAGCAGTAGAGGAAGCCAAAGACTTAACCACCTTGAAAATGGATGATCTTCATGGAATATTAACTACATATGAGATGAGAATCAGTGATTCAAAGTCAATAAAGAAAGAGGAAGCCTTCAAGGATGATAAAGAATCACAAGGAAAGAAGAACAAAGTATGAGTCTGATATGGAGATAGATGATGAGAAGGTGGAAGCCATGTTTGTAAGGAAGCTGAAAAGAGGTTCAGTAAGTACAAAGGCAAGCTTCCATTTAAATGTTTCAATTGTGGCCAAGTTGGTCATTTTTCCTCAAAATGTCCCAAAAAAAACAAAGGGGGACCAAGATGATGAAGAATCCTCTCAAAATAAAAAAGAATAAATTCAAGAAGCAAGGGGGAAAAAAAATACTTCAAAAACAAGAATAATTTCTACACACAAGAAGGTTCAAGCTCTTCTCAGTCAAGTGATTCTAGTAGCTCTAAGAGTGATGATGAAGGGACACAAGATGAACCTTGTTCATGGCTATGGAAGTATCTATTGCATAAGCAATTCAAAAGGAAAATTTAGACTGAATATGAAAGTTTAGATGAAGAAGAAGCAGAGGTTAATCTTGAGGCTGAAACTAATAAGTGCTCTAGAAGAGTTGAAACATCAAAGGAAGAGAATAAAAATGAAACTGATGGTGAAAGAATATGAAGGAAAATCAGCCTTCTTGAGGAGAAAAAAAAAAAAAATCTCAAGAACATGAAGAAATGGTCAAGGAATTTGAAGCACAAATCAAGTAGATTGAAGAATCTTTCAAAATCAAGGAAGAAGAGAACCTAAAGCTCAAATCTGAAATGGAGCTGCTAAAAATCAATTGGATCAACATCCACAAAATTGAAGACCTATCACAAATTTGAAAAGAGCACAACTGATCTAGTTGATCTTCTAGGAAAAAAAGAGATGCAAGTGATAAATCTGGTTTAGGATTTGAGGAGAAGAATGAGGATGACAAATCAACAAGAAGAAGAAGGTGACCAAGACAACTCAAGAACCCCCTAAAGCTAAGAGAGATGATTTTAGGAAGAGACATCATCAAGAAGACAACATTATGCTATGAGGTATGCTCATTCATTTTATGGATATTGTTTTTCATGTAATGAATTTGGTCACAAAGCCTCAAAATGTAGGATGAATGCTAAAGGTCATGGTAGACATCTTAACTTTTATCATTCAGAAGAAGGATGAGATGATTTGTTACAACTATCAAAAGTATGGACACATAGCCAAATTTTTTATCAAATACCTCCAAAGTAGAACAAGAATGTTTATAAGGTCAAATCAGATCCTACAAATGCAAAAGAACAAGGATTGATAGCCCAAACTACCTTTCATTCTCAAAGTGAAGACATGGAGTGGTATATTGACAATGGGTGTTCTAGCCATATGATAGGAAACAAGAGTAAGTTCATATCTCTAGAGGAAAATGCTTCTGGTATAATGAGATTTGGAGACAATACATCAGCTAACATTGTTGGAAAAGGTAAGCTAAGTCTTGAAAATGGAAAAACTATCACTAAAAATGTGTTATATGTTGAGGATTAAAGCACAATATTTTGAGTGTCAGTCAAATGTGTAAACAGGGATATACAATATTGTTTCATGATAAAGGATGTGACATAAAGAAAGATAAATTAGGTAAGGTGGTTGGAAAGGAAAAAGAGGACCAAAAATAATATGTATGTTCTAAAGGAAGTAAACAAAGAAAAATGCTTCACAAGTAAAGTGGATGAGAGTTGGCTTTGGCACAAAAGACTTGGGACACCTAAATTTTGATAACCTTGTCAGAATTAGCTCCATGGGATGTGTTAGGAACATGCCTAAGATCATAAAAAACTAGATGATAAGCTTTTTGTAAATCATGCCTTCATGGGAAACAAACAAAAAGAAGCTTCAAAACAAAAGAATACTCTACTACACAACCTTTAGAGTTGATACATACATGATCTTGTAGGACCAACCAAAACTAAAAGCATATAAGGAGATAGATATTTCATGTTGTTGATTGATGATTTCACAAGGATGACATGGGTTTCCTTCCTCAAAGAAAATTTAGAGGCATTGGAAATATTTAAAGCATTCAAAACACTAGTGGAAAATGAAAAGAATGTCAAAATAAAGAGTTTAAGGTTTGATAGAGGAGGAGAGTTTTGGTCAGATGAATTTGATGAATTTTGTGAGACTCATGGAATAAGAAGACAATTCTCAACTACAAGGAAACCTCAAAAAATGGGGTAGTAGAGAGGAAGAACAAACTATACAGAGAAATGGCTAGAACTATGCTTAATGAATCAAAATTGTTTGATGGATACTGGAGAGAAGCAATGGGTACAACAATATACATTTTAAATAGAGCTCAAATCATAATTAATCACAAAGAAGACACCATATGAGATATGGAAAGGTAGGCTGCAAGTGTGAAGCACCTTAGAGTATTTGGAAGCAAGTGCTACATCAAGAGAGATGATGACAATCTGGGTAAGTTTGATTCAAGGTGTGATGAAGGTATCTTTTAGGATACTCAACTATTAGTTCAACATATAGATGCTACAACAAGAGCCAACACAAGATAATAGAGAGTACTAATGTCATAATTGATGAATCTTATCCAAAGAAAGTGATAACTCAGCCCAAAGAAACTCCACAAGATGCTGAAAATCAAGATGATGAAGAAATTTTAGAAGTTGAACATGAAGAAGAAGATGAAGAAGAAGAGAGACCTGATACTAAAACACCTTCAAGGTAGGTTAAAAGAGATCATCCTCCAAGCCAAATCATAGGAAACAAAGAAGTAGGTATCCAAACAAGAAGGAGGCTGAAAATTTCTCAAAATCAAGAAGATCTTGCTCTCTTATCCAAAATAGAACCAAAGAATGTAATGGAGGCTAGTAAGGATCAGAATTGGGTGAAAGAAATGAATGAAGAGTTGGACCAAATTGAAAAAAATGAAACATGGGAGCTGGTACCTAGGCCAAAAGAAAACAAAACATCATTGGAACCAAGTGGGTGTTTAGGAACAAATTGAATGAAAAAGGTGAAGTGACTAGAAATAAAGCAAGGTTGGTTTGTAAAGGATATGCACATAGTGGAAGGAGTAGATTTTGATGAAACATTTTCTCATGGGCTAGGATGGAAGCCATTAGGATCTTCTTAGCATATGCAGCTCATAAAGGTTTCAAAGTATATCAAATGGATGTGAAATCAACATTTCTCAATGGGCACTTGAATGAGGAGGTTTATATTGAGCAAACCAATGGTTTTTCTCTTACTATGACTTGGATTATGTGTGCAGGGCTGAAAAAGGAACTTTATGGGCTTAAACAAGCACCTAGGGCCTGGTATAGTAGGTTAGACAAGTACTTTGATTGAGAAAGGATTTAAAAAAGGTGTAGTTGATAGTAATTTGTACATAAAAAGGAAGAAGAACACCACATTGATTGTTTTTGTTTATGTGGATGACATCATTTTTGGGAGAAATAATGAAATCATGTCACATGGATTCTTTGAGGTAATGAAAAAGGAGTTTGAAATGTCAATGTTAGGTGAACTCTCATTCTTCTTAGGGCTGCAAATTCTTCAAAACAAGGAAGGAATATTTATCTCACAAACAAAGTACATCAAAGAAATGCTCAAAATATTTCCAGATGCAAGATTGTAAGCCAATAAGCACTCCCATGAGTGTAGGGTGTAAACTCAACAAGGAAGATAGCTCACCAAAGGTAAATCAGACCCTATATAGATCCATGATAGGAATCCTTTTGTATTCAACAACATCTAGACCTGATATTATGCAGGTAGTTGGTTTGGTGGGAAGATTTCAAGAAGACCCAAGGGAATTTCATCTCAAGAAGTCAAAATAATATTCAGGTATCTCATGGGGACATTGATTATGGTCTTTGGTATCCAAAATGCAATGAATTTCATATTAAATCCTTCACAGATGCAGATTGGGAAGGCAAACATAGATGATAGAAAAAAAAGCACAACTAGTGGAGCTTTTTGTAGGTAAGTTCCTTGTTTCATGGTTGAGTAAAAATAAGTCTCTTGTAGCTCTTTCTACTTGTGAGGTTGAGTATGTTATAACAACATTTTTTGTACACAAGTGATGTGGATGAAGAAAAACTCTTGAAGACTACAAAGTGGAAAGTGAAGGTCCTATTCCTCTATATTGTGATAGCACAAGTGTTATAAGTGTCTCAAAGAATCTAGTGTTGCATTCTAAGACAAAACATATACCCATCAAATATCATTTTCTGAGAGAACAAGTCAATGAGAAAAGAATTAGGCTTGAACATGTGTCTACAAAAGAAGAGGTGGTTGATATAATGACAAAACCTTTTCCTAGAGAAGTTTTGAGTAGTTAAGGCATAAATTGGGGGTAAGATCAGCCCCTAACAATCACTAAATATCTCAGAATGATAGGGGAGAGATCTCAGGTGCCAAATTTTCTCCAAGAAGGCTCAATTTGAGTCTAGATAGGGGAGTTTGTTCTCTAACCCAAGGCACAAATCAAGAGGTCTATAAAAGACATTAGAAGAAAGTGTAAAGGCTGAATATTCAAAGGATTAAGCTCAAGGGGAGTATTGCAGGTGTTAAATGGAAGAAGGATTGCAGTTGATTGAGTCTTTTCAAGAAAAAGAGCAATCTTTCTAGGGGAGAGTATTAAGGTAAGAGCATGCTTTATTATGTTTTTTCTTTCAGGATAATCAGGTTGTTGTGTTTTTGCACCTTTTCATAGATGTCAAAGGGGAGAGAGTGTGTGCAAAAACTAGAATTCATTTCTTGCATATCTAAGATGTCAGTGTATTGGTTTTCCATCAAAATTTTGAGCTTGTTGCCATCAATGAAAAAGGGGGAGATTGTTGAACCATGTTGCATTGGTTGGTGTTGTCATTGATGTCACATGGCATTGATGGAAAATGAGGAGTGAAATGGCATGCATAGATAGGTGTTCTATCAGTGGTGTTCAGTGATTCAAGTTGGTTCTTGAGTCTTATGGTTTTAGGTGGTCTTAAGAGTGCTACAGCTTAAACAGTGAGGTTTTTGACCAATGAAGGTAGAGTGTAGGTTGGTATGCTTGGATCAGAGGTTCTACATGGTTAGATATGGTGGTACTAGCATGGGAAATAGCTCTTAGAGTGAGTTTCAAGTCATTTTGTGGAAGTCTCAGTTGAAACTAGCTCATTTAGGCCTAGTTTAGAGCCTAATGAGGTGTGAAAGTTTGGTACAGGTCATGAAAAGACCATGTAAGCATGGGAGGAGCCTAGGATGTTTTTAGGGAATGTATGAGCAACAACAAGGTTTATTTAGCTCTGGAGGAAAAATTCAAAATTTCACCAAAGTTGGCTTTGAGGACTGACAATGTGTATGCTGAGGTAAATGAGATAGGTATGAGTTGTATAGTGAAAATATATGGCTAAAAAACCTATGGAGTGTGTAGAGGGTGTTTTTAGTGCTTCATGCCAAATTTCATCAAGTTTTGAAGAGGTATGTGAAGTTATGCAAGTTTTCTAAAACTGGTTCTTAAGGAATGCAATTTGAGCACCTGTCTTCTTAGCACCCAAGAAAAAATATGGAGCCTTATTCAAATAAATCATAGAAGGAATTTTTTAGATAACTCCAATCCTAAAGTATTTCAAAAAAATTTGAGAAAATTGGTTAAGAATCAAAGAAGTTATGAGCATTCTACTAACGGTTTTCTCTCTCCTCAAGCTTTCTTCTTGAAGTGTTAGAGATGAAATGAGTCATTTTGGTTTCTTGTCAATTTTGTGAAGTGATTCAACTACTCAGAACTTAATAATGTTTTCTCCATTCCAAAATTGGTGACAATTATTATGGTCTTCAAACATATTCCTTCTAGTAATCCATCTCAATCTTTTTGCGAAGGACATTCTCATACAATCATGAGAATCATGAGAATTGATAAGGTATATTGTTACAATATTCAAAAGGTGTTTTTTGATAATTTAATTTGAGAAATTGGTTCTATATTCCTTCTAAAGGAAAATTTTGAGTTGATGGAGCATTTGGTAGGTCCCTGGTGAGTCTCAAAGTACAAACTTCTTGTCTCCATATTATTTTATGATGTTTTGCCAAGAAAACTATATTAATGGGCATGCCTGAAGATCTTCTTCTTGAAATTCCTCTCTTTCAAGCCTTTGAACATGGTCATCATAGTCTTCTTGAAATTTAATTGGTAAATATTATACTTGAAATGTGAATAAGAGGCTAAATTTAAAGACCGAGGAAAAATTTAAGACTGTGTGTGCATTTGATGACATCTTCATGGTGAAAAATCTTCATGTGAAATGTGTGTTTATGGTCTTGATAAGTTGTTGGAATGCTTAAGGTGGAAAATGAGGTTTAACATGTTTAATGACCTTTAAATCAATCTAAATGCTTGGTTTTACTCTTAAATCATGTATATAGGTTGAAAAAAACTGTTGTATTTTCATTTTTTATGTCCATGTGCAAAATGGTAAGAGTGTTTTTGACAATGTTTTTAAGTAAAAATCTAAAGAAAATTTGGAAATGATGGAAAAATGGCTTATAACCCTCATAACTTGAAATTTTTTGAATTTCATTGATAAAAATGACTGAGAATTTCATTTTTAAAGCCCCTCGGGCTTGCATAGTAGTGGCAAAAACCCTTGATTAGGGGTTTGAAGGTAAAAATGCTCAAACATGAAATTTAAACAATTAAAATTCCTAAAAATTTGAAATATTTCTCTATCTTTAAGATTTTCAAGATTTGGATTCAAGAATTTTGTGATTTTTAAAATCCATTCATGTTTTCAAGAGTTTCTTGATAACTTCTCTTGAAAAGTTACTTTGTTGTAAATGTAAACAAATAAATGTTTTCTTGTGTTTTAATGAAAACTTTTATGTATAAACACCATAAGCTTCATAAACTATTTCCAAAGTTAAAATGGATTAATTGCATCTTGGTGTGGATTTGGATTGGTTTGAAAGTTTTAATTTAATGCATAAAATTGGGAGAATCAAACCTAGTTCTTATGTTGTAAATTTTTGAGTTGAATAAGTGTATTTTTTTCTTAATTTGAAATGATTTCAATGGGATAGTATGCTGCACAAGTTGACTTCAATGAAGTTTTGAGTGAAATTTTTAATGTCATCTCAAAGGCTTAGTTTTTTTTTCTTCAAAAGATAGTTGAAATAGTTGAGCTTCCAAATCAATTGTCTGTCTCCTTGATGAAGTCATGAACTCAAAAGACATGAAATTCAAGAAACTTGGCTTCTCAATCAAAGTGAAAAGAAGACTAAAAGGTATTTGAAGTTAAAACTCATGATTTCTTCATCTAACTCGAATAGGAATATGAAAGTCCATTCCATGGTCAAAGAAAATGAATAATTTCAAAGGGTTTATGAAATCAAAAAGCTAAATTTGAAAAAAGTAGTGGATCTTTTTTTTTTTTTTCGAGTAAAAAATGAGTTGAGGAAGTGAAGTGAAAGAAGTGATGTATGCTTGAGAGAAAAATTTTAAAATGAATTGATTTTTTTTGAATGGTGATAAATAAGGATACAAAACAATGATATAATAAGTGAATGACAAAAAGTGAAAAAAATGATGAAAGTGTTAATTGAATAAAAGGTGAAGTGATGTTTTTAGTGAAGTGAAATAAATAGTGAAAATAAATGTAGAATTGAATAGGTAAAAAATGTGAGATATGTTTTTTTTAAATTGAATGAAAAATTTGAAGGAATTGGAAATTGAATTTAATGCTTGTGAAACCTATATGACTATTTTTAAAGATTAAATTGTGAAGAATAAACAGGGCATTGAGTTTGTAATCCAAGAAGAGTAATTGAGTGTTTTGAAGATTGAAGAAGTAGTAAAAGGTGAATAATATGGTTTGAAATTTTTGAAAATTGATAGGTGAAATAAGAAGAAAAAATTTGAAAATTTAGGGTCACAATTAGGTGTTTGTGCAACCAAGTTGAAGAGTGATCAAATTTTGTATACACATTGAGTTGTAGCTCAATATAATCATAAAAGTTGTAGCTTTCTTACAAGTTGTAGCTTATGATCAATTTGTAGCTTGATTTGAAGTTGCATGATTTATCGATTGAGTTATCGCTCAACATTTTTGAGTTTGAGAAAATAGTCCTTTAGGTTCAACACTTTTACCAATTTGGGTTTTGAGAAAATAGTCCTTTGGTTGATCACCGTTTGGTTTTTTTTTCCAATTTGGGTTTCCCACTTAAAAATTCATGTCACCTCTAAAAATTAACTTGACACCATCAGCGTAGCATTGTACACCTAGAAGTATGTAAGATAAGGTCAACTGTATGGACCGTCATGGTTTAAGGAAAAAGAGTACCATCATTCTGACCTAAAAAGAGCCTACTACACTTTTAAGGATTTTTCATGACAAGACCAATTGATTTGGAGATCAAATAAGTCATTATGTGCCTATCACTTCAAGAAGGAGACTTGAGGAGAGAGAAACCATGTTAGAATAATGCTCATAACTTCTTTGTTTTGCAACCAATTTCCTTCAAAAAAATTATAAAAGTTCATACTTGAAGTGCTCTTTGAAAATTCCCTCTATTATTTATCTGAATGTGGCTCAACAATTTTTTTGTATGCTAAGAAGCTAATGTGCTCAAATTGCATTCCTCAATAAACCCATTTTAGTAAAACTTGCATAACTTCCACAATATTCTTCAAAGCTAGATTAAACTTAACATGAAGCACTATACTACACCCCTCTACACACTCCATAGGTTGGTTTTCCATAAATTTTCCTATATAACTCATACCTATCTCATTTACCTCAACATTCATTGTCAGTCCTCAAAGGCAGTTTTGGTGAACATTTGAATTTTGCCTCCAAGAGCTAAAATAAGCCTTGTGATTGCTCATACATGCCTTATGCAATGTTCCTAGGCTCCTCCCATGCTTACCTAGTATTTTCTTGACCTGATTTATACCCATACACCTCATTAGGCTCTAGAACTAGGCCTAAATGAGCCAGTTACAACTATGACTCCCAACATTTGACATGTTGCTCATTCCAAAAGCTCTTGCACATGATAGAATCATCTGATATTGTTTATTTGTGGATCTCAATTACTTAAGATTAACATACTCTATTAAATTTCCAAGAAAGCATAGTATCTAACATCGGTTATGGAGGGACCGACATTGGTCACCTATGACCGACATCGGTCGAGTGCAAGGAGGAACCGACATCGCTTAGGGCTAACCGCGTTAGTTACCTGTACGTGAGTGTTTTATTTAACTCATAGGAATTAGATATAATTTTAGCATTAAAGGAAATCTATTAATTGTAATTGCATGGCTAAGTGCCCTAAATTTGTATATGCCTATATAAGCATGAAAGCGATGGTTTAGAAGTAGAGGATTGTAGGAGTTAATGATTATTGTGAAAATAATTATGAGAGATAATTCTTGGAGAAGAAGGAGAAGCTTGAGAGAAAGAAAGTACTTGTACATCTAAGAGGTGTGGAAGATTGTAAATCTTCATTGTATATCTTCTAAAAGCTTTGGATAATAGATTGGCTTTTTTCTTGGTGGATGTAGTCCACACTGGTGAACCTATAATGTCCCCATTCCTACCTCCACGGTCTAGTGACTAGTTTTCCATCTTAGCCTTGGTCATACCCAAGGGGCTAGCGGCGTAGATGGTTGTTGGGTATGGTTTTCACCTACATTTCACTTATATGTTATGTTTTGGCGTTATGCATGTACTTTATGATGACTTAAGTGAAAAAGGTGGGGTAATGTTCTATTTCTTCGTTGGGGTCACTTAAGTGGACCTTTTTTTGGCCTAGGAGAAATAAAGTCACTTTAAGTGACGATTAAAACATGACATATCTCCAAGGGGGTCAAATTAGGGTTTTATGGGCACTTTTATGATGGAAAAATTTATAAAAGGTGGTGTTTGGGGAGGAAAAAGGATCGGGGATCATTTTTCCATCTTATGTTGAAATTTTAGCTTGCTTTCCTTTCTTGTGGAGGTGAAATTCCACAAGAACCCTAGCTTCGGTAGTGAAAGATCTACCCCTAGCTAGTAGAGCACTCTTCGGTGGTGAAAGATCCAGCCCTAGTTTGTTATTGTGGATTTTATTCAGAACGGGTTATTAGATTAAGAGTTTCAGAGGCTTGTTGATCCAGTTTCAAGTCAAGAAAGAGAAGACAACCATTTTTAGTAAGAGAGATCATTTATTTTATCAATGGAAACTTCTTGTTATTGCATGTCATTGCATGTTGATGCATGTTACTTGCATGTCATTGCATGTTGATGCATGTTAGTTTAATTGCAATAAAAGTGAAGATATTGGTTATTTTATGATTTTATACCTTTCTTGCCATAATTGTACTTTGTTGTCATATTTTTCTATATACTATTGTCATAAAAATTAGATTGTTATTTGTGAAAATTTGGTTGGAAATATTGAATATAAAATAAATCTGGAAAAGGGATATTTCGAGATGGTTATTTTCTGATTTTATACTTTGCTGCCATAATTGTACTTTGTTTTCATATTTTTCTATAAACTCGCTATAAAAAAATCAGATTGTTATTTGTGAAATTTTGGTTGGAAATCTTGAATATAAAATAAATCCGAAAAGGAATATTTCAGTGGTATCAGAGTGGTCTTTTCTGTAACATGTTGGGTAGTGTATGAAGGTTTATTCCAGGAGGAATACACCCAAGAAAGAAGGTCCAGACATGGTGGATAAATATGGAAAATCAGAGGAACAATTGAATGAGGAGTTTATGAAGAAAATATTTATAAATATGGTGAAACAACAAGAGACTCCAAACATCTACTTGAGCCAACTCATAGAGAGATATCATAGGGTGGCCTTGGGAACCATACGGAAAAAGTTGAAAATAGAAATTCTCGAACTGCAGACTCATAGAGATGAAAATGGTAGATCAGGGTAAGCACACTCCTTCATCCCAAAACACATGGTTGAGCATGCATGAACCGGTTTTCCTAAAAGATCCAGAAGTGACACTGGTAGGGCAACAAGGGGATATTGTTGATGAGGAGACTTTTTGGGAGAAGTATGAATCCTTGAGTGAAGGGTTCAAAGATAATATGCCTTTCCCAGAGTATTGTAGGATGAAGATCGGTAGCCGGCCCAAGTAGGATCACTACCCTCATGTTCCCGAGCTATAGAGGTGATTGGGGCAGATTTCAGTTCCACACTTCGACGGATCCAAGAAGTGTACCACGTAATCATGGATTCAGAAGTTAAAAACTTACTTTGACTTGAATCCCATGCACGAAGAGGATGCAATAAAATTTGCAATCCTACATCTTGAGGGAGATGCACATGATTGGTGGCATCATGGCCTTGTCACACATGGACACACACATATTACCACTTATGTAGAGAGACTGGTGGGTAGGTTTGACAGGCGAGAACCTGATAGATTCTTCAGAGAGTTGACTCATTTGAGACAGACAGGATCCTTGGATGGGTACATTGTAGATTTTCAGCGGTTGTCAGTGATGGTTACTGATGTTTCTGAGGTGAGGTTGACTTCACTTTTTATAGCAGGGCTGATAGATTCACTAGCAGGGTTTGTGAAGGCATTCAAGCCTTCTTCACTACACCATGCCATTAGGAGAGCCCCCGATATTTGGAGTTAGCCACTCCGAAGCCGAGGTTTCCACCTCGAGTTCAATAGAGAGGACCCCCATCTAGACCTGATGGTTTCTAGCCGAAGGGGCCACCACAAAGATAGGAGACGGCTAGAAAGTCATTTATTTCATGAGAGCTTAGGGATGAGATGAGGTGAAAGAATTTTTTTTTGATTTCCATTCACCGTGGGCCCCGCGACATGATTGCATAGGAAAGGGCAAGGCCCAATTCATTGAGGTCTTTAAGGAGGAGAGAGAGAGTGATGGAGATGAGCAACTAGAGACCTAAGAGATGGATGATGGAGATGAAGATGCTTTAGATGGTACTGATGAGTAGGAGGAGGAGGTTTTCCCTCAAGAGACTATAACCACTTTGTCTAGTACCCTGAGGTACAAGGCATTTAGAGTTAGGGGAGTTATGCAGGGGTAGTGTGTTATGGTACTTATTGATAGTGGGGCTACCCACAACTTTATTGATGCATCCTTGGTTGAGAGATGTGGCCTACAGATAGGAATTTAAGGGCTTCAACATTGTTGTAGCCAATGGCGAGTCTATGAGATTCACAGGTAAATTTCCACAGTTGAGCATCACCATGGGGAACTACACCGCTACTGATGACTTCTATATTGTCGGCATTAGAGAGACCAACGTAGTGTTGGGAGTTCAGTGGCTTCACTCCCATGGAAAATTTTCTACTAACTTTCAGATAATGGAGCTAAAATTCAAGTCCAAGGGCAGGATGTGACCTTGAGGGGTCTATCTACTGGACCACCTAGGGTAGTCATAGCTAAGAGGATGGAGAGGATCTTTTCGAACAATGGGGTGGATTAGGTTGTTCATTGCTTGGTTTCAACCAAGAATACAGGGAGTGACCATCCAAAGTATCATGTGGATGTCCAAGGCCTATTGGACAAGCATAATGCAATTTTTTAGGACATACCTCTAGGTGTACCACCAGACAGGGGTTTGAACACGTGATTGAGCTTGGGGACAACAAGCCAGTGGTTACTACTCCTTACCGTCACCCCAAATAGTTTAAGGATGAGATTAAGAGGATCAGTACACGAGCTTCTAGACATGGGTCATAGTAGACCTAGTTCTAGTCCTTTATCTTCAGTAGTGGTGTTGGTGAAGAAGAAGAATGGAACCATGTGAATGTGCATAGATTACCGTGCACTGAATAAGAAGACAATAAAAAATAAGTATCATGTGCCACACATTGATGAACTACTAGATGAGCTACATGGAATAGTCTATTTTTCCAAAATAGACTTGTGATCTGGATATCACCAGATCAAGGTCAGAGAGGAGGATGTGCATAAGACTGCTTTCAGGTGCTACTATGGCCACTTCGAGTTTTTGGTAATGCTATTCGGGTTGTCTAATGCACCGCCACATTTTAGTCTTGCATGAGCCATGTATTCAGCGCCATTTGCAAAAGTTTTTATTGGTCTTCTTTGATGACATTTAAGTCTAAAATAGGACATGAGAGGATCACATTCAACATCTTGATGAGGTGTTAGGAATTTTGGAAGCTAATTCACTTTATGCGAAAGCTTCTAAGTGTGAGTTTGGTATGACAAAGCTGCTATATTTGGGCTATGTGATCGAGGAGGCGGAGTCAAGGTGGATAGGGAGAAGATTTAGGTGATTTTGGATTGGCCACCACCTAGGACTTTGACACACTTGAGAGGATTCTTGGGACTATGCACATATTATAGGAGGTTTGTGAAGAAATTCTCTCACTTGACTGCACCCTTGAAGAACTTAACCAAGAAGGGGGATTTTTCTTGGTCAAATTTAGCACAATAGGTTTTGATCACCTTAAGGGGGTGATGAGTTCTTGTCTAGTTCTTACATTGCCATATTTCACTCGGCCATTTGTACTCGTGTGATGCATCAGGAGTGGGTGTTGGAGCAGTGCTCATGCAGGATAGGCATCCCATTGCCTATGAGAGTCAGAAATTGAGTCCAATAGAGAGTATTCTCAATTTACGACAAGGAGATGTTGGCCATTATGCATGTATTGGTAAAATTCAGACAATATTTAGTGGGCAACAAATTTGTGGTTCATACAGATCACAATAGCTTGAGGTTCTTTTTGGAGCAAAAGGATCTCAATGACCGCCAACAGAGATGGGTAAATAAGATATAGGCTTTTGATTTTGACATAGAATACAAGAAAGGTAAGAATAATGTGGTGGCTAATGCACTGTCTAGGAGACCTTGCTTTGATTCTATGATTTGCTTTATGTTAGAGATTTCAGCTGATTGGAAGGCTCATATACTTGTTGAATACTCCAAAAATTAGTTTGTATGTGAGATTATGAATGGCATTATTCGGAAGATTGATACGAGTTGTGGAAAACCTCATCTACTACAAGGATAGAATTTTCCTTGTACTAGAGTCCAAAATGAAGGAGAAGATCCTTCAAGCGGTGCATGATACACCCTTGGCTGGACATCCAGGATATTTTAAGACATACAGGTACATCAGAGAGAGATTCACATGGAAGGGGTTAAAGGACGATGTCCTTAACCATGTCAGGGAGTGTTTGGTTTGTCAAAAACTAAGGCGAGCACTATACGATGGAAAAGTGACAAGTGAGTTTGGGAATCTACAAGTAACTCTTCCTCGCACCCGACCTCCCGAGGTCGTGCCAAGATAGCCGATGGGGATGAAATATGCATGGGATACAGAAAAACTAGTTAGGAAATCTAATGTCTTCGACATGCACTAGTGGAAATTGCGAATCTAAGGCAAAGAAGGCCCTACTAACTTGAACTGGTGTGATAGATCGATCATCAAGGATGATGCCAAGGCTCCGATCAATATCGAGATCCGGCGTGATTCGGTCTATAGGTTGTCGAATACGTGGAAAATGTCCTGGGATAGTTTCGTGTATATCTCCCAGATAAGGTCATAGGGCGACGGTAAATATAATTGACTCTATGGGCGATTCTCTGGCCTAGTCTAGAACTCCTTAGCTTTGTTAGCTGCTATGTCTAATAAGGATAACTGTTTGATGATGATAGGTGGAAGTGGAGTAGATCTGAATACTAGTGTACGTAGGCCAGCATCTATGTCTGATTCACCTATGGGCTCGTTGGGCTGTGGGATTTGTGGGTCACAACCGTAGATTCGTGGTTGTTGCGGACCTGCTATGGTCATGTATGGAATCAATCCCTAATCCCTAGTATCCAATAGTCATATGCCTTTTCAGCTTCTATATTCAGAATCAATAATTGTGCGATCTTCTCAGAATATCTTACAGTGTTTGTGCAACCTGAATTCTCAAGCTGGTATCTATATCTGTGAGAGTGTCTCCTACGTCTGGCTATGGAACCAAAGGATCACAATCAAATGTCCGCTCTCTTTCAAACCCTTCTACAGTCATGTAGATATGAATCTAAGGTAATCTGTAGTTTGGTTGATTCGACCAAAATGTGTGTGCTTGGTCGTCTTCTATGTTTAACCCGTGCAGTTGGAAACTGATTTGTTGCAAGTTTACCGTTGTTTAGAAGACTTGGATCCTGAGATTTTGATCTATATCAGTTATTGCTATGATGAGATTGGGTTGGGGCACGATTGGCTCGAATACGTATTCTCTGGGCTCCCTAGGTCCCGTGATTGTCATACAAAAGCAACAATGTAAATTAACTGTAGCAAAGTGAAATTTAACTACTTTAAGTATATCTATAGCATATATGATTTCTCTATTTTTGTATTTTCTGATGAACTATTCGAACGAATTTAAAAGAGTAACTATTTAATATATCTAGAAATTGACAATTTAGAATAACAAATTAAAACAAACAAGATAACCGAGTATAGCTATTTGTCTGTGCAACTGTGAATCTATTCTAAATAATGAAATACTTGATCTAGTCTATTTGCAAGACTCTCGATCCTACCTCAGAAGTGAGGAATGAATCATAGTCTCTCAGAAACTATCAATCCCCACAGCTTCCCTGCAATATCGAAAGTAAAATTGACTGAAATAAAGTGATTGACTACTCTATTTGATATGTTTCTAATTAGAACTTTGAAAGCTAGAACCTGGATTCTGCAGAACAACGGCGAATCCGATGGTGTGTGTGATCTTGTCCCCTCAATGTGATCTCCTCGTTCCTTCGTGTTCACGTAGATCCAGAAAAGCGTGTAATGCTAGCATCAACAAAAGTAGATATTGGGACAAAGGCAGCTTAGGATACAGACTGAATACAATGTGAGTAGGAGAGAGATAGCGCAAGAGTACAGAGCTTGGCTTATGTAATTCCTAGCGGGATTTATTGTGACTTATACCTGATATGTCCGTGTGTTGAAATGACGAGGTCCAAAATTCCCACACCGCAAAACGAAAAGAGAACTCAAGTGCAGATAGACACAATAATTTGGAAAATAAATGCTAAAATAATAGGAAATGAGAACGTACCATTCGTGCGGGGATAAGAACTTACCTCCGTCGGTGCTCCAAACCTGTAAAAAGTTATTTTAAAACAAGTCAGGTTTGCTATATATATGAAAGTGGGCCCATTTTCCTATTCATTTGCATGCGAGTTGATTTGATTGATTCTGAGCTCTGGAACCCACGGTGACGGTTTCTTGCGCGAGTAGAGTCAAAACGTTCGTGACGGGATAGTGATCATGCCTCATGAGTGGAACATCGACCCGCGAGATCACATGTTAGTTTTCTTCAATTTATCCTTTTTACCCCCTTAATTTTAAAATGCTAAAATCTTTGTTGTGGGGGGGTTATTTTCGAAAATGCTAGGTTTAAAAGGTCCATCTAGGGGGCGCCTACTGGGTAGGCTTTGTTTTTAGCTAAAACGGTCCTTTTTAGCATTTTTAGGCTTTTTAAATTATAAAACCCACGTGGGTTTTCGGCACACGACCGCCGCCCTACCTAGGGCGGCGGTTACAAAACCGCCTCCCTGCTCAGGGTGGCGGTTTTGCACAGAATGCCAAAAGTACATCTGTTTGAGATTGTTTTTGCATTTTTAGCATTTCTACGTGTTTTCATGATTTTTCTAATATCACTCGGATGCTAACTTGCTTTGTTTTGTGTGTTTTTGGGTGTATGCAGGCGAGAGAGGAGTATATTCAGTGGAGCCGAGAGAGGGAGTGTGACTGGCTCCCAGGAGTACTGGATGCACTTTCACAGGATGAGGAGGACACTCTTTAGAGGCCAGGATACTACGTATCTCGTGCGTTCCACATGTTGCACCATCTAGTCACATTCTTTGTGACTTATTCTCCTATTGGGATGCTGATCGAAACACCTTCCAATTACCAGGGGTCCGCGGTGAGTGGACCATCACTTTGGAGGATGTTTATCACATTCTGGGGGTCCCGATCATTGGGAGATGTCTGACCCTTGAGACAGCAGGTTCACGGGCCCAGATAGCATAGTGGGCCACTTATATGGGAGATGCAGTCATCTCCATGGGTTCAAAGAAGGGGGTCAGAGTTCGATCCATTCCTAGTTTGCCCATCCCCTTGCTTCACCAGGCCATTATGGGGATCCTTGCCTCGAGACTGATCGGGGACAAGGGAGGAGACACACTGCTATACTACTGGTCCCCCATCATTGCACAGATAGAGGGACATGGCCGGATATATGCCTGGGGAGCAGATATACTTGGGACTAACTACCACGACTTATACAGGGTAGTCCGTTTACAGGGGCAGTCTTTGAGCCACCCGACCCAGGGTCATGAGTGGGTTTACGAGCACTTCATTCCTTATGGTAGAGGTGTACAAGTGACATTTCGAGTCCGTGAGGGTAGCTAGATGGATAGATATGTTGGTGCTCAGAGCACCTCATTAGCTGGTTGCTTCTCTGACCACTGCTGACATGGAGGCCACACCATATCAGACTATGGCAGGTATATGGGGCGAGGAGGCTCTTACTTTGATCTCCTGCTCCACCACAGGGCAGCTTATTGACAAAGTGGGACAAGTGGAGATACAACCCTTTGCCGAGTTCCTCAACAGCTTTGGCCTACCTTACATGGGTATGCTTCCGCGGTAGCGCCGATACTGGTCGGGCCGAGAGGCCGAGGGGGTCCTAGAGGCCGGGTCGGATGCGATTGTTACTCTGACGTTCCTATTGCAGCCGTGGAGGATAGTATATGCCGAGGGAGAGCCAGTGCACCTTAGGCACCCTTGCTTCAGATTGCCATGGGTCCTACCCATAGCAGCGATGACCCCATTGACATAGACTCCGAGTCAGAGGAGTTTACAGGGGGAGAGATAGAGGAGGAGACTGATCCTGAGTGGCATGATACTCAGGATATCATGCAGGCAGAGAGGGCCGAGCAGAGTGCAGAGAGGGTGACTCTGGTTTCAGAGGAGCCACTCTCCTAGGGCTATGGTGGGGAGGACAAGTCTGCATTGCGGTGCACTACGCCGCTCCAGGTCACAGGAGCAACACCTCGCTTAGTGGCAAAGATCTGGCGGCAGTGCCGACCCTGCAGATCCATCTTGAGGCCCGGTGATCCGAGTAAGTTACCACCCCTCCTTATAACGTTTGTCTTGTAATTTTAGGATTGCTTTAGTTACTATCTCTCCTTTTGTTTTATCTTGTATTTCTAATCTCTTGTTTTGTTTCTAATTTGTTTTCTCCTTTGTTTGCAGAGACCGCCGATGAGTGGCAAGATTTGATTCGCGGGGTATGCACCGATACCCCGATGATCCCCTTAGAGAGGACCCATGCAGAGCCGTCTCGTGGATGCTTTGGGAGCCCTCATCACCGGTAGACACACTGATGTCTTTGCCCCGGTCATGTGACCAGGATGCTATCGACTCTGCACGGAGCTAGCGGTATATAGGGCAGAGCGCCCGATGAGGAGTCATTCTCATGGTGAGATCGCGGCTGCCCTCAAGATCCTAAGCCCTCCATGCACTCGGGCGCCGGCGTAGCCGGAGTCCTAGGCATGGGTGTGAGCCTTCAGAGGGGTCTTATAGGGATTGAGAAGCCACTTGGCTCTCCTAGATTTTGTATGATATATTCTTTTGTATATCCCGGGCTCTTTGAGTGTTTTGACCATGCTTGGCGCATGATGGCATTGTACAGAAACTTTGATATATATATATATATTCTTTTTGGATCAGACTTTTGGCATTCATGGCTTTGTTTCCTTTCCAGTTTCCTCATGTAGATTATGATGTTGATGCTTGTATGCTCTTTAGAATGTATGCAATGGAGAACAAATGATGCAAGTGTTTTACTTTCTTTTTGTATTTCATGATGCTGATATATGATAATGTAGATATAATGTGATTTTGAATCTTAGTTTCTGTAAGCAATTTTGGATGCCTCATATTTGTTTTGGCAAAGTGGTGAAGACAAAACCGGTATGATGAGCAGATAGACTTGCCTCTCTCCTAACTCCACACAACTAGTAAGATGTGAGGGCTCATCACCGAGAGCTAGAAAGGGCACAAGTTGTGAAATGTGTTGAAATGGTAGTGATGAGAGATAGACAAAGCTTTGGTGGAACCAAATTAGGATGCTACAAGCTTACTCCACTCGAGTGACTTCATAGTTTTGGGATGCAACTTGCTTTGCAGTTTATCTAGACTTAGATCCGTAGATGGCCACATAGTAGACAAAATCTAGGTTATTAGGATTTTAACTCTTTTGGAATTTTGAACATCTGATTCATTTGTTTTTGACTCAAAGCTTCAAGGTTTGAATTGTTTGCTTATGACCTTTTACGTTTGTTTGTCAAGAGGACCCCCTACACTTTGCCCCATGCTACTAGTAAGAAGCATGGGTTTATCACCGTGGGCAAGGCATAGGCGAGTAAGGGCATTTCCATCCTTTCCCAACCCTACGTCACTAGTAAGAGACGCAAGCTCATCACCGAAGGTTGGTGGGGCAAGGAAATGTGTAAATTTAAAATTTTCTGTTTGATTCTATATTTGACTTGTTTATTTGAGAAAATGTCAGTGTGTTCTTATTTCCAAAGAGATATATATACGGGATAGATGTGACACCATGAAGCTTCTAGAATAGACCATAGGAAAGACACCTATCCTAAGAAGAAACCAAAAGTGAGAATAAACCCATGCAGATCTTGGCATGGTTACCGTTAAGACCTTGTCATATCTAGCTTTATTTGATGAAATGATTCCGAAATAGTTTGATGATATCATGGAAATGGAGAAGTATGATTAGAGTGTTTATGCCAACAACATCATGAGTTTGTAATGAATTGCTTTGAGAACAAATTCCTTGATCACATTTTTGTACAAAACAAGCGGACAAAATGATCCTAATCTATATGAAGATGCAATGTAGATATAATTATAAATAGTGCTAGTTGCTTACGCGTAGAATCGTTTGAGGTGTAGGGAATTGACTGTTTCACCAAATTCCTCACCTTCCAGCGTACATAAGAGGTATGCACCATTTCCACAAATCCTTCATGACTCGGTATGGGCCTAACCATTTGGGCCGGAACTTCCTTCCTTCGCCGGTATTTTTGTCGATCCGGCTGCCTAGCCTTAGAACTAGATCACCTTCATATATGTCGCGTTCATAGACTTTCTTGTTATACTTGCCAAAGACATCCGGTCAACATAGACTCTCAGTGCCGTTGTTCAAATCTAACCTAGCTTCATCTAAACTTTCTAGTTGGGAAAGACGTGCTTCTCTATAAGCGTCTTCATCTAGAATCCTTGTAATGAAATGTAGAGACCGGGTATTTCAACCTCGAGCGGAGAACTGCTTCTTCTCCGAATACTAGTGAGAAAGGAGTCACTCCTGTTGGTGTTCTTATTAAGGTTCGGTGGGCCTATAAGGCCGGATATAACTTCAAGTGCCAATCTCGTTTGTTTTCTTTCACCATTTTAAGGAGAATGGCTTTTAATGTTTTGTTTGTCGCCTCAGCCTGTCCATTGGCTTGAGGGTAATATAATGAAGCCGTATGATGGCTTATTTTAAATTTATTACACAATTCATGAACTTTGTTATTCATAAAAGAAGTTTCATTATCTGAGATAATGACTTGTGGGATACCATACCTGCAAATGATTTGGTTCAAGATGAACTTGGCAATTATAGAACCCGGTACAGTAGTAAGAGGCATAGCCTCTACCCACTTGGTAAAATATTCGGTGGCCGTGATTATAAAATTATGGCCGTCTGATAGATGAGGGAGAGAATTTCCCTATTAAATCTAGGCCCCACGTAACAAAGGTCCATGGAGTAGCAATCGGTTGTAGAGCTTGTGCTGGCATGTGAATCTTGTGGGAGAATTCTTGACACTTATGACATCTGCGTACAACCTCTACTGCGTCGTGTTCTAGAGTGGGCTAGAAATAGCCCATTCGATGTATTTTACGAGCGGTGGCATGGCCATCGAAGTGACCTCCACACATTCCACTGTGAGATTCATGGAGAATCTTCTTGGATTCTTCTGTGTCGACACATCTTAGAAGCATTCCATCGAACGCTTTTCGATAGAGCACTTGCTCTATAATGACGTATTTTGCTACGATAATGCATAACCGCCTTCTTTGTTACAGAGTAGCACTTTCTTCGGATACGTACGGTCCATGATATAGTTAATGATATCGCAGTACTAAGGACACTCGAGATAGAAGGTCGCTTTCGATGTAGTATACGCACTCATCTGTAGAAAGTCCAGATCTACTAGATTGCCTCCGTCTAATGGATTATCAGCTAACCAATCTGCGATGATTTGTCCTTTAACCAACTTCTGATTTATAAATGTTAATTCAAATTCACCCATTAAGGTTATAAAGCACCCAACCTTTTTAGATAAGGACCCTTGTGTGAGGAAAGTTTGTAAATGGTCTGTTTTTACAATGACCTTTGTTTCTTGATTTAACATATAATGTCTTAAGCATTTGGTTGCAAAGACTATAGCAAGGCATTCTCGTTTGGCTTGTGTATAACGTGTTTCATAGTCGAGCAATGTTCGACTAATGAAATAAATCGCACGTTCTCTCTTGTCATTGTCTTCTTGAGCCAACATACAAAGCAATGAGACATTGGTAGCTCACGAGTATAAAATTAACAGGCGATCTGGCTTAGGTGGCATTAGCGTAGGTGGTGATAACAAGAAACGCTTAACTGCGTTGAAAGCTTCATTGCAGTCTTTGGTCCAATCAATGCTATAGTCTTTCTTGAGTAGATTGTTGATTGGATGAATGGCGAAACTTAAGTCCGGATGAATCTCCGGATTGCACCAAGCTTTCTCGAGAAATGACCTGATTCCAGATTCATCCGAAGGTGGGACCATTTCGAGGACAGCCCGAATTTTGGTTGGGTCAACATCGATCCCGCGTGATGATATAATGTAACCTAGGAGCTTCCCTCCTGTTACACCAAAGACGCATTTTTCTGGATTTAGCGTGACTCCGTATTCTATCAGACGTGAAAGAATGATGCGAAGTACTTCCGGATGGTCACAACGCTTCTTGGCCTTAGCCAACAAGTCGTCTACATAGGATTCCATGATTTGATGAATTAGATCGTGAAATATATATGTCATAGCCCGCTGGTATGTAGCGCCAACGTTCTTGAGACCGAATGGCATAACAACATAGCAATAGGTTCCCCAAGGAGTTATAAATGTGGTTTTAGCTTGATCTTGTTTAGATATTCTGATTTGATTGTATCCCGAGAATCCATCCATGAGAGAAAAAAGTTCAAATCCAGCTTGTTGCATCAACAATGACATCAATGGATGGCAACGGGAAGTCGTCTTTAGGACACACTTTGTTAATGTCTCGGAAATCTATGCAGATGCGTATCTTCCCATTTTTTTAGAACGGGAACGATATTAGATACCCATTGAGAGTAATCGACTGGTTTGATGAATCCTACTTGGAGGAGCTTTATCACCTCCTCTTTCACCATGAGAGCTACCTTAGGTTTCATTGGTCTTGATTTTTGTTTAATCAGCTTTGCATCTGATTTAGTGACGAGGTTATGTACCGCAATGTGCGGTGTAACTCCTGTCATTTCTTTATAACTAAATGCGAAAGCCTTCTGATGTTCCTTGAGGATTTGAGTGTGTATTTCTACTTCTTCTGGGGTTAACGAGGATCCTAGTTTTAAGATCTTTGGTTCATCCTCTGTTCCGATGTTAACATCAATTGTTTCTTCGATCAAAGAGGTGTTAATGGGGAACCAAATTTGGTTTTCAAAGTAAATTCAGAAAAATCATTCACTCTTGCATCTCTACCTCTAGATTCTCTGTGGTTGTTAATGGGGAACCTGTGGGTTTTTTTGCCAGTAATAGAGGTATACGGCAAGGCGACCCAATCTCCCCTCTTTTATTCATTATTATGGCTGACAGTTTAAGCAGATCTATTTCCAAAGCTATTGACATTGGCATGATAAAAGGCTTCCCTCCAACTACCGGTAATCGATCTCCTCTCATCAAGCTAGCTTGTCGATGACACTTTGTTGCTACTAATGGCTTCTATTATTGAGGCAAAGGCCATTAAAATTGTCCTTAGATTTTATGAGGAATCCTCGAGACAAAAAGTTAATTTTGACAAAAGATCTATTTATTTCTTCAATACTCCTGAGGAGAGGCAAAGAAAGATTGCTAATATTCTAGGATGCACTATTAATTCTCTACCAACTACTTACTTAGGGTTACCTTTAAGTACTGGCAAGATTTCAGTGGAGGTATGGAATGATCTTATTAAGAGATTTCAAAGAAAGTTGGCTGGATGGAAAGGAGCCGTTCTTTCAAGTGCAGGTAAGTGTCTTTTGGTTAAAAGCACGCTTCAAAACTTGCCTATTTACATATCACGATAATTTCAAATGCCTACAATTGTGATGAATAGTATTGAGAAGATTCAAAACACTTTCATGTGGCACTGCGAGGAAAATTCAGATATCATCTTGTGGCTTGGGAACAGGTTTGTAAACCTAAGAGACTAGGGGGGTTAGACATCAAAGATATCAAACATATGAGTACTGCCCTTACTACAAAATTAGGATGGAGGCTTATAAAAGAGCACAGACCTTGGACAGAGCTGATTAAGATCAAATATCTTTCAAATCAAAACAAGATTTCCTTCATTTATGATCAGTCCCTTCCGAGTGGTTCTATTTTCTGGAACAACCTTTCACGCATAGCTGGCATACACATCTCTCTCAGGTGCAAATGGAAGCTTGGAGATGGGCAAAACATAAACTTCTGGACTGATAAGTGGACGGATTCTAACTGGATTTCTGCTTATGATCATATTAAAGACAGATTAATTGCAAAGTATGGGCACAAAATCCAGGGATACATTGAGAGGGATGGAAACAAAAGAAAATGGAAGCAACTAAAAGTGGAGAATGATAATATTCAGGCTGATATTATATCTCTCCAGAATCAACTTTCCCTAATCCATATAAGTAATCAAAATCTTAAGGATGAGCTCATCTGGAAAGATTCTTTTGATGGGGAATACACTGTTAAATCAGGATATAATTCTTTCTTTGCATCCATGGAAAGCGAAATTAAGTGGCACAAGTTGTGGATGCCGAGCTAACCCCTAGAGTGAACTTCTTTTGGTGGCTAATTATTAATGGCAATATCCTAACTAATGACAACCTCATCAAGAAGGGATTCATCATGCCGAATAGATGTTGCATGTGTCAGCAAGAGGCTGAAGATATAAAGCATTTATTCCTTCATTGTGAGATTGCTTCCAAAATTTGGTAGCTTGTTTTTGCAAAATTTAATCTGAGATGGATTTTTCCCCTTACCTGCCTTCAGGCTTGGGAGCAATGGAGCTCTCCGTTTAAACATTGCATGGTGAAAAGGCTATGGAAACTTGTTCTGCCCCACACTATGTGGAGAATCTGGAAGGCCCGTAATGATAGTATTTTCAGAAACAATAGATAGGCTTGTAACAAAGTATATAAGGAAATTATCATTGTTGTGCAAGATAATATTGCTAGATTTAAACCCCCTAAAAATAGACTCTACCCTGGAGAATGAAGAATGCATTCTGACTGAATGGAATATTGCCACTATCAATAGAAATAACAATGGTACTGACAGAAACATAGTCCGATGGATTAAACCCCCCACTGATTGGCACAAGTTAAATTTTGATGGGGCCTCTAAGGGCAATCTAGGTGA
Source organism: Taxus wallichiana var. yunnanensis (assembly GCA_018340775.1). NCBI lineage: Eukaryota > Viridiplantae > Streptophyta > Pinopsida > Cupressales > Taxaceae > Taxus > Taxus wallichiana. The sequence continues at coordinate 882,936,650 of CM031239.1, read as the reverse complement.
CTCTGGAGGAGGGGGAATCATCAGGGATCAAAGAGGAAATTACGTTCTTGCTTTTTTTTCTGGGAGAATGGGAAGACAGACTAATCATTATTCCGAAGCCATGGCGGCTCTTTGGGGTATTAGACTTGCCAGAGATTGTAATATTCCAAATATCATAATTGAAGGTGATTCTCTAAATATTATCAATCTTCTGAATAAAAAGCAACACCCCAACTGGTCTATCAGGGATTATATTGAGGAAGCTATTGATATATGCAAAAGATTTGAAAAGGTCCAAATCACCCACACCTACCGGGAAGGAAATAGGGTCGCTGATAGTTTGGCTAACTTCGGTGTTAATAATCCCTTTCAAACTTGGATTGGGGGGGACGTTCTGCCCGCTCATGTCAATAAAGCCATTATCATTGATCTACATGGCAGTGAAAATCATAACTAATGGTTGTATTTTAGACGCTAATGTGTGGATCCCCAAGTACATGATGATGACATCACAAAAGATTTGGATGATTGTTGCGATCTGTGCGGGTTGGTCTGTCATCATTTCTTGGCATAGGAGGAAAGCCGAGGAGCGGGGCAATAATAGCAAGTGTAACATAATAATTAAACCAACTTTCACAGAAGGAAAGATTCAAATACCAAAATCGAAGTTCGGCCTATCCCGCACATTGGTAGCTATTTTACCGTTGAGAACATGAAAAGGAGCAGAGGAAACATGGGGGGGCCACCATGCAAAACCGAACCGACCCATAATCCTAAGTGGAAAGAGAACACGAGCTTTGGGATTACCTGCAAATCGGGGCCTGTCTAATTTCATTGAAAGGATCCAAGGCTTTGACCAAGACATCTCTATCAAATTCGCCCGTGGTCAAGAATAGAATAGTCAAATATAGTAACATGAAAATGGAAATCACGGAAGAGCTCATAGCTTAGATCACGGGCCTCAGCCTAGAAGGCACAAAATTCTTCAATAAGAAGGTAGACAAGGAGGTGGAAACCAAGAAATTTCTGGAAGAGGGGGAGAATCTTGAGTTCGTGACTTGCTGGCCTCAAGGTGGCGTTGATCCTCGAACCTTTTGATGAATCGCCAAAATAGTGGTAAGGTATGTTACCCTTGAAGGAAGATATGTGACTATACCTCAAAAGCATCTCGATTTTTTTGAATCATTTTCATAGAAATAACATTATCACTTTCCTCACTATCTCGATTAACTCTCTAGAGAAATCTATAAGGGAAGTTCAAAGCCACTCTAGGGCTGTCCCTTTGCACTGTGACCTTATCCTCTTGATTCACCGCCATTTCTCCAACTACCCTCCCGTGAATCCTATCCCACCTCCCTCCTCCATACCTCCACCTGCCCACACTGCTCCCACTCCCCCTTGCTAAAAAGAAAGAATGAAGATGCTGTCTCCAACAAGAAAAGCAAGAGCCTCAAAGCTAAAATCCCTGCTTCCCAACGAGTCCTAAGGAGCCACAAAGACTTGGAACTAGCTGAAAACCTCCTGCATATTAGCAAGCCGGTGGAGGAGCCCAAAGAGGAGGAATTGCTAGATAGGGTGGACAGATTAGAAAAGGAGATACAAGAGCTCAAAGGGGCTATAAAAAACATGGAAAGAGCTAAGGGTAAAAGGATCCTTCAAAGTGAGGAGGAAGAGGGGGTTATTGGGGAAGTCTTCAAGAAACTACAGTCCTTAGATGGCAGATTGGGGAATGCTAAAAGCCAAAATGACTGCATATTGTCTACCCTCAAAAGCATTTATAATTTCATTGAACAACATGTCCACAATGTTTGCAGTTTAAGTGGGATTAATGAGGACATATGGGGCCCTAAAGAGAAAAGGGACATTGCAATTGCCCAAGCAGATTTGCAAGACTCCTCTCAGGCCACTGCCATTGCCTTCTTCATGTCACTGCAGGCTATCAAGACCAAAATTGACAGAGCCATCAAGTAACAGGCTGTTGTGATGCTGTTTTTTGGCTGCGATGTGGCTGTCATCGGGCGGTTCTGGAGCTGTTTTTGGCGGAGCTCTTCATGTTGTTTCTCTTTTGGTTTCTTTTTGATCTTGCCTTCTTTTTCTAGATCTTTGTACGTTTAGATCCTTTTTTCTCCTATATTGTAATATTTGGCTGTTGAGCCTTCCTTGGTTGACTATTTTGCCCTTCTCTGGGTTGCTTCTCTCATCTTTACTATCTGGCTTTTGAGCCCTTTTGTATACAGGGTATAGTCCCTTCAAAACTATTTGCCCTTAATAAAAAAAAAGAGGCATTACCTTATTCAAACTCAGGAGGGGCTGGAGGTAGTTCTAAATCGTCTCCATTCTCGACTGAGTATATGCTAGGTTCTTTTTGTGAAGGAAGCTCCATCGTGGGATTTCTGAAGTAGGAAGACGAATGTGGGATTAAGGACACATCTATCACGTGATGGGAGAGATGTAATGCCGCGTAGGCGTTTAAGTAATTCAGAGTTGCCATATCACTACCAACGTGGTCTAGGATAGTAAATTTGTTCTCATCCTTGCTTGTTAACAGAGAATTTGACAACAATTTTTTACCAATGGTTCTAAGTATGCGAAGGGACACCATGAAATGGGTATCTTGGAATTCATTGTTTGGAGTGAAGCGTGATGCTGAGGTTGCTATAGAATCGGTGAGAAGATTTTGTTCTCGTGGGATTGCTTCAATTGATATGAAGTCAAACTCCTTGCTTAAATCTAATACAACTGTTTTGTAAAGTTGTAAGTGCTCAGCTTTGGTTTCATATATCTCAGAGACTTGGTTTGCTACCAATTGTGAGTCTCCTAACACTCTGATGTTATCAACACCGATTCTCTTAGCTAAGATGAGGCCAAGGAGGAGGGCTTCGTACTCAGCTCTTGTTGTTTGTGCATTCAAATTTTAGTTTAAAGGAAAATGGTAGGAATTTTCCCTTGGGAGAAGTAAGGATTACACCTGCCCCAGCTCCGTAACGGCATCTAGCTCCATCGAAATGGAGAGTCCAATACTTAGCTGGGAATATGGGTGCTGGGACACTTGTTGTGTTAACGTCTTCTACTTCTATCATGCAGAGATCCACTACTGGAAGAGAGCCAACACCTAGGGTGCACCCCATGCCTACAGAATCAAATGGTAGGAACATTGGTAGATCCTGTTCCAGTAATTCAACAATTTTTGCAGTAGTTCCTAATGACACTGTTTCTATAGTGTTAGCCTCATCTTTGGGGGCTGGGGTTGCCATGGCTAGGCTCATAGTTTCAAGGTCTGTGGTAGGTACCAATTTTTCCTCTGGTTTTGTGTCGGTAGGTTTATTAAGTTGGTTCATTGGGAGTTCAAACTCCGAGTGCACGCCTGGTCTTTTCTTTAAGTCAGCTAGGTGTACATCGAATGGTTTTGGATCACCTTTGGCTACGAATATCTTTCCTAAGTGTAAAAACCTTACTTCTTGAAATAGCGTAGAAGGGATTGCCTTCATGCGGTGTATCCATGGTCGGCCGAGGATCATATTATAGTTAGTTTCCTGATCTATAATATAAAACTTAGTCAGGATGGTTTTGGGTCCTAAGGTGACCGGTAATATTATAGTTCCAATCGAGGTGGCTTTAAGGCTGTCATAGCCTCTTAGCGTATTTCGGGTTGTGGAACAATTTGTTTCTCCATACCCTAGCTTTTGAAGGAAAGAAAAAGGGACTATGTTAACTGCTGCCCCATCGTCAACCATCACGCATTTCACATAATTGTTATAAACCCATACTTGTAAGTGTAAGGCCGGATCACCTCGGCGTGCAATCTCAGCATCTGTTGGCATTTTGTTTATTTCGAATATGAATTCGGTGTCCCTATCCGGTTGCCTCGGAGGATGGATATCAAAGTCTATATGATTTACCTGTGTTTCAGGAGGTGGAGTGATGTTAATTAAATGACCTAAACCTAATGCCTCTAAAAGAGTAGCCCTGTGAGCAGGAGAGTTCTTTAGTAAGTCCAAAAATGAAATGTGCGAGAAGGTTTTTGTTAGGTCGTTAATTAAATCATAGGCACCCACAAGTTTTACTACTATTTGTTGGATGTTATCTGTCCCTGGCAGGTGGCTTGGACTTGGCTGAGAGGAATACTCTCGTGTCCTTGTTACAGCTTCTACGGGTAATTTGGCATCTAACTCCACTAATCCGACTATCTTAGGTCGTGGCTGACTTCCTAGTTGTGGCGCAACTAATGGATTTAGCGAAGTTGAAGCTTCATGATCATTGTTTCCTGTCATTACGCTCTTGTTTTTCCCAGTTAGATTTAGCCTATTATTATTGTGATTTGGGAGTGGATCATTAAAGATCTTGAGGGGTGCATTTTGAGGGGAAACCGCCTCGTAAAAGTATTTGGTGCTGGTGACGTAGGATCTGCCAAGAACATATCTATGAAAAGTTGTCTTTGTTCATCTGGCAAGCATTGCATGAATTTATTGTAGTCACGGTAACGTTCTAGTGTCATGGCCCCAATTTTGTGGAAACCACAATACGAATTAGGATTGTAATTCCTAGTTTGTTGGTTTGGTGCATATTGTGGCCCAAAACTTTGATCAAACCATTGCCTATTAAAGTTTTGTGTCTGTTGTTTTTTATTTTGATTCTGATTTTGATAACCAGTTGAGCTTTGGCTTGAATCCCGTGTAGGACTTCACCATCGTTGTTGTTGTTGTTGCATGTGGATGATTAAAATCCACTGCATTGATTGTCGGGGTAAAGTTGTTGTTTCGTTGATTGTTTATTTGTGGTGGAGTATTCACAACGTTTGTCTTTCTAGCCTGATCAGTTACTCCATCCGTTGTCACTCCGTGATTTTTGTTAAGAATTTTAGGTCCTTGATTGACATTCGTGATAGTAGGATAAGTTGTAGTGTTTTGGTTGGAGGTGATTAACCTCCCGTTTGCTCCATATGTCTTGCGACCACTATCAATTGCCGCTTGATCTATTCGGAGAGCACTCTCAAGTACTTCATCGTAAGTTCTTAGCGGGAACTTCTGGACCTCTTCCTTTACCTCTCTGACTGAGAGAATGAAGGAATAGATTGCATAGTTCCATCTGATCCATGTTCGGAGCACTTGCCGAAGAATAGAGAACTGTGTGCCACCTCTGGATGAAATGGGCGATGACAGATTCATTGTGTTCTTGCTTAATGTGCAAGAATTCCCTGATTCCTGTCCTTAATAGTTTGTTCATGTCAAAGGCTTTGATGAACTCTGACACGAGCTGCTTGAACGAATGGATGGAAGCCTCAGGTATTCTATAATACCAATCGAGAGCGATGCCTTCCAAAGTTTTGGGGAATATTTTAGCAACAACCCCATCCCAAGGGAGTAGTTCTCGATGGCTATTGCGTAAGCCTTGATATGGGCATTTGGATCTCCCTCACCTTTGTATTTGGGAAAATTGGGAAGAGGTCTTGGAAGCATGACGCTTCGTATGGTGAAATCTAGGGGCTCTTTCAAATATTCTGAGTAAGTCCCTATCGCATAGGTTTCGACCATTGATGGTGCTCACGCTGAGGGAGCGGAGGTGGAATGGGTTGTTGATATGGCATCCGCATATGCATTGGTAGGAGCATAAGGGAACCCCTGTGGTTGAGTAAAAATACCGGAGAGAGAGAACATATCCCCTTGTGGTGATTTGGAGTACATGTTTAAGTATGAAGGGGTATTGTCCAAGAATGGATTACTTTGTACCAGACCGGGAGGAGCGGTGTTAGGGATGGTGGGTCTAGTTGGGGTTTGTTGTGAATACTGAGGAGTCATGCCTAACGTGCCTACTCCTGTGAGGAGGTCTATTTGGCTAGGATGGTGTGGAGGATTGGAACTTCCTGCCTGCATGAATTGAGAATTTTGACTTGCTTGGGCAAGTTCTAACCCCCTAACCTTTTCTACTAGAGTTGAAATGACTTCATTTGGTGAAGTCACGATACTTTTCCTTGGCGGCATTTGTTGTATATCATGGTGTTGTATAGGCATGTGATATCCTGCTATGAACTGATCATTGCCCTGCCAAGTTTCTCTCGAGGGCATTTTCTATATGCAGTGGCATAGAGGTATTTTCTCGAAAAAAGACCTCGGGTTGTGTTTGTAAACCTCCTATAGGTGGGTACATACTCGAGAACGTTGTTCATTCCTGGCATAACGTACCGAATGTTCATCATCTAAACCCAGGTATGAGTCTGATTGTCTACTAATTTGTGGTCTAAGTAGTACCTGAGGAGACGAACTTGATTCTCCTGTGAGCATCATATTGTTCGAGCCTGAAGGCTCTGTTTGCCGTGTTTGAGCGAACTGATCCAACTCCTCTGTTCAGAGGGATGAGGTATATCTGATCCTCGAAGTTTGTGTTGAAAACTGGTTAGTTGAGTAGTTATCACCCCATACTGAGAGCGAGGGTGATGATTGTCTATTTTGTTGGGCGTAGTATGCCTCAAGACCCAAGAGGGGTCTGCCATATGCATCGAATCCCGACATATTTGGGGGTATATGAATACCCGCAGAATAATGGGAAGGAGTGAAGGTGATGGTGAAAGCTAATGAGGTAGTAAAGATGAAAGAGTCATTTTTAATTTGAAAGAACTAGTAGAAATCTGACTCCAGACTAGAAAGTAGAAAGGTTCACGTTGGGTTCACCAATTTTGTACGACGGAAAAGTGAAAAGTGAGCTTGGGAATCTACAAGTAACTCTTCCTCGCACCCAACCTCTCGAGGTCATGCTGAGATAGCCGGTGGGGATGAAATATGTGTGGGATACAGACAAACTAGTTAGGCAATCTAATGTCTTCAACATGCACTAGTGGAAATTGTGAATCTAAGGCAAAGAAGGCCCTCCTAACTTGAATCGGTGTGATAGATTGATCGCAAGGATGACCACTCAAAGGTTCCAATCAATATCAAGCTCGCGTGATTCGGTCCATAGGTTGTGGAATACGTGGAAAATGTCCCGGGATAGTTTCGTATATCTCCGTGATAAGGTCATAGGGCGTATTTGGTAAATATAATTGACTCTATGGGCGATTCTCCGCCTAGTCCGTAACTCCTTAGCTTTGTTAGCTGCTATGTCTAATAAGGATAACTGTTCGATGATGATAGGTGGAAGTGGAGTAGATCTGAATACTAGTGTACGTAGGCCAACATCTATGTCTGATTCACCTATGGGCTCATTGGGCTATGGGATTTGTGGGTCACAACCGTAGATTCGTGGTTGTTGCGGACCTGCTATGGTCATGTATGGAATCAATCCCTAATCCCTAGTATCCAATAGTCATATACCTTTTCAGCTTCTATATTCAGAATCAATAATTGTGCGATCTTCTCAGAATATCTTACAGGTGTTTGTGCAACCTGAATTCTCAAGTTGGTATCTATATCTGTGAGAGTGTCTCCTACTTCTAGCTGTGGAACCAAAGGATCACAATCAAATGTTTGCTCTCTTTCAAACCCTTCTACAGTCATGTAGATATGAATCTAAGGTAATCTGTAGTTTGGTTGATTCAACCAAAATGTGTGTGCTTGGTCGTCTTCTATGTTTAACCCGTGCAGTTGAAACTGATTTGTTGCAAGTTTACCGTTGTTCGGAAGACTTGGATCCTGAGATTTTGATCTATATCAGTTATTGCTGTGATGAGATTGGGTTGGGGCACGATTGGCTCGAATACGTATTCTCTGGGCTCCCTAGGTCCCGTGATTGTCATATAAAAGCAACAATGTAAATTAACTGCAACAAAAGTGAAATTTAACTACTTTAAGTATATCTATAGCATATATGATTTCTCTATTTTTGTATTTTCTGATGAACTATTCGAACGAATTTAAAGAGTAACTATTTAATATATCTAGAAATTGACAATTTAGAATAACAAATTAAAACAAACAAGATAACCGAGTATAGCTATTTGTCTGTGCAACTGTGAATCTATTCTAAATAATGAAATACTTGATCTAGTCTATTTGCAAGACTCTCGATCCTACCTCAGAAGTGAGGAATGAATCATAGTCTCTCAGAAACTATCAATCCCCACAACTTCCTTGGCAATATCAAAAGTAAAATTGACTGAAATAAAGTGATTGACTACTCTATTTGATATGTTTCTAATTAGAACTTTGAAAGCTAGAACCTGGATTCTGCAGAACAGTGGCGAATCCGATGGTGTGTGTGATCTTGTCCCCTCAGTGTGATCTCCTCGTTCCTTCGTGTTCATGTAGATCCAGAAAAGCGTGTAATGCTAGCATCAACAAAAGTAGATATTGGGACAAAGGCAACTTAGGATACAGACTGAATACAATGCGAGTAGGAGAGAGATAGCGCAAGAGTACAGAGCTTGGCTTATGTAATTCCTAGCGGGATTTATTGCGAGTCATGCAACATAAAACATCCAGAACCTAAAACTATCCTGTTTGAAGAACAAAACCTGCAACTTTAATGGCTTCCTATTGAAAACAAGCTATTTTACTCCAATGGATTGGATAAAATATCAATAGCATTTGCACAAGATGGATATGTGGCTTACTAACAACAAAACAACACTAACTAAGCATGCAATGAAAGAAACTAAGAATTCTAAGAAAAATGAAAGACTAATCTATTGCAATGAGAAATTCAGAGGCAAATTTGAGGGGCCATTTGATTGAGCACAAGCCAACTATTTATAGCATTTGCATTTACCTAAGGTAAAAACCAAATTGAACTCTTAAACTATAAACAATGGCAAAACACTACTCTAGGGAAACCAGAATCATTAATGCAAGCCTATGGCGGTGAAAAAAAAGTCAGAATCGTTGAAATTTACGTGAGTCATGTTAAAAGAGCTTTACGGAAAACGCGTAAGGATCGGGCCGCCTTGATCGGGGTGGCGCATTACAGACCGCAACCTTGTTCGGGGCGGCGGTCACGAGACCGCCGCCTGAGCAGGAGGTGGTTTCATCACCAAGAGCAAAAGGCCAAGAAAAGAGGGGAAAATAGAAAAACAAAGCATGCGGGGCTAAGCGGGGCATGCGGGATGTTAATGCACACTTGGAGAGCTTTTCTGGATCCCGAACACCTTGCGAGGAGACCTATATCATCATTGGGGCACGTGTTACATTGTTCCGATGGTGCAGTACCCTACAATTTTGGGTACGTACAAAGCACCCTTTCCCAACAAGACTTCTACAACCTCTTCCTATTCCGGAATACAAGTGGGAGAGTATATCCATGGATTTTATCACAGGTATTCTCTCAGTGTATGGGCATGATTACATATATGTGGTGGTTGATCGGTTAACTAAATATGCCCATTTCCTTTTTATGCCTTTAGGGCATAAGGCAACGCAGTGGCTCAAACTTTCTTCATAGGTATTTTTAGGCATCATGGGTTGCCTAAGAGTATTGTCAGCGATAGGGATAAGATTTTCATGAGTACATTCTAGCAAGAGATATTTAGGCTTGCATGTATGGAGCTGACACCTAGTACTAGCTATCATCCATGTAGATCGATGGGCGATCGAGATACTTGAACAAGTGGATAGAGGGATACTTGCATAGCTATGTTGCAGGACATCGCGTGCATGGGTCAAATGGATACATATGGGTGAATATTGTTACAATACCATCCTTTCCCTTTTCTTATTAAGAGTAGTAAGAGAAGAACCTACCGATGATGAGTATTGGTATGACTCCTTTTCATGCATTATATGGTTATGAGGCATCCTCATTTGTAGACCTAGTATTATCGATAGTCGAGATCCCAAAGCTCTTGATTGGATACAGGAGAACTAAGACATTCTAAAGGCTCTTAAGGAGAACATACAGAAAGCACATAATCATCAAATTTATATGTAGATAGGTACAAAGTTGAGAGATCATTTGAGGTTGGATATTTGGTCTTCTTACTGGTTGTAGCCATACAAACAATCCTCACTCAAAAAGAGCGGTGCAGAGAAGTTAAAACCATGATTCTATGGGCCATACGGATAGTGCGTAGAGTTAGGGCAGTAACATATGAGTTGGAGCTTCTAGAGCACAATAAGATTCATAATGTCTTCCATGTTTCATGCCTCAAAAGGGAACTTGGACAACATATTGCACCTTCCACAAATTTACCACCATTGGATGACGAGGGGAAGTTGGTCTTAGAACCATAATCTATTATTGAGCCAAAGGAAAAAATAAGACAAAGGAAGCTTCGAATAGGGTAATCACAAAATATCTAGTGCGGTGGAAATACTTACCACTAGAGGATGCCACTTGGGAAGGAGAGCAGATTTTACAACACCCTAGTTTACGTTCGCTTGAAGACAAACAAATTTCGGGAAGGGCAGACTATAATGTCCCCATTCCTACCTCCACAGTCTAGGGACTGGTTTTCCATCTTAGCCTTGGTCATACCCAAGGGGATAGTGGCGTAGATGGTTGTTGGGTATGGTTTTCACCTACATTTCACTTATATGTTATGTTTTTTCATTATGCATGTACTTTATGATGACTTAAGTGAAAAAGGTGGGGTAATGTTCTATTTCTTTGTTAGGGTCACGTAAGTGGACCTTTTTTTGGCCTAGGAGAAATAAAGTCACTTTAAGTAAAGATTAAAACATGACATATCTCCAAGGGGGGTCGAATTAGAGTTTTATGGGCACTTTTATCATGGAAAAAGTTATAAAAGGTGGTGTTTGGGGAGGAAAAAGGATGGGGGATCATTTTTCCATTTTATGTTGGAGTTTTCAGCTTGTTTTCCTTACTTGTGTAGGTGAAATTCCATAGGAACCCTAGCTTCGATAGTGAAAGATCTACCCCTAGCTAGTAGAGCACTCTTCAGTGGTGAAAGATCCAACCCTAGTTTGATATTGTAGAGTTTATTCAGATTGGGTTGTTAGATTCAGAGTTTCAGAGGCTTGTTGATCCAGTTTCAAGTCCAAAAAGAGAAGACAACCATTTTTAGTAAGAGAGATCATCTATTTTATTAGTGGAAACTTCTTGTTATTGCATGCCATTGCATGTTGATGCATGTTACGTGCGTGTTATTGCATGTTAGTTTAATTGCAATAAAAGAGAAGATATTGGTTATTTTTTGATTTTATACCTTGTTGCCACAACCGTATTTCTTGTCATATTTTTCTATATACTACTTTTTACATAAAAGTCGATTGTTATTTGTGAAAATTTGGTTGAAATCTTGAATATAAAATAAATCCGGAAAGGGATATTTCGATGGTTATTTTTTTTGATTTTATACCTTCTTTTGCCACAACTATAATTTGTTGTCATATTTTTCTATATACTTCATGTCATAAAATCAAATTATTATTTGTGAAAATTTGGTTGAAATATTGAATATAAAATAAATCCGAAAAAGGGATATTTTAGAACCATGTTAAATATGGTGTTCATTTATATCTCTTGTTTTGTATATTTCTTTTGGTAGAATATCCAATTTTATTGCATGTATGCTTAGATTTGATATATTATCTATACAACCTTGTGCTAACCCCAACAACTGGTATCAAATCTTTGTTTGAGGATTTTATGTGTTGACATATTTACTCACAAATGGTTTTCTGATTAAGTGGGAGCTACAACTATGGTAGAAGAAAACAAATATAAGGTATAGAAGTTTGACAACCAAAATTATCAATTATGGAAGATGCAGATTAAGGATTATCTATATCAAAGAGATTTTTACTTACCGTTGGATGAAAAGTCTAGACCTACGAAGATGAGTGATGAAGAATGAAATATTCTTGATAGAAAGGCTTTAGGATCTATAAGATTGAGCCTGATAGCATCCGTGGCTTCCAATATTATAGAAGAGACTTCTACGGTAGAGTTAATGAAATATCTTGCTAATTTATATGAAAAACCTAGTGCTTTAAATAAAATGTATTTGATGAAGAAACTATTTAGTTCTAAGATGCATGAAGGTGGATCTGCATCTAGTCATTTGAATGATTTATGATCTATTGTAAATCAATTAAAATTGGTTGATATTTCGTTTGATGATGAAGTCAAAGTACTTTTATTCTTATGTTCTTTGCGTGGTAGTTGAGATAATTTGGTAATGGTTGTTGATTAAATACACCATCTACTAAGAATATTTTGAAGTGTGATGATGTGGTCGATATAATCTTGAATGAAGAAATCCGTAGAGAAAATTACAGAGGAATCATAATCTGGGAATGCTTTGAATGTAGAAGGCGGGTATGCAAAAGGAGAGATCCAAGAGTAAGAATAATGGGAAATCAAAGTCAAGGGATGAAAGATCTAAATCCGTAGGTAACATAATTACTTGTTGGAAATGTGGAAAGAAAGGACATGTAAAGAAATATTGTTGCTCAAAGGATAAAGAGAACCAACACCCGATAAAGGTGAAGAGTAAAATAAAGAGGTAAATATTACAGCAAAGGTAATGCAAGATGCTCTTATTCTTTTTTTGGATAATAAAATAGAATCATGGGTTTTAGATTCAGGAGCTTCTTTCTATCCAACCCCTAATAAGGGTTATTTCAGAAATTATGTCCGGACCAATTTTGGCCATGTTTATTTGGGTGACGATGAACCTTGCAATATTACCGGTAAATGGGAGGTTCATCTAAAATTGTAAAATGGAAATACATGGGTATTGAAAGATATGAGGCATGTGTCAAGCCTCAAGAGGAATCTTATTTCTGCAGGGAAACTAGGTGAAGCTAGTTACATGGTTACATTCACAACAGACTCTTGGAAAGTCACCAAGGGTGCTTTTTTTGTGGCAAGAGGTAAGAAGGTAGGAACGTTATATTTATCTACTTGTGTTATTGATTCATTTTCTGTGTTATCTACTTCAGATTCATATGCATGCATGTGGCATAATTGGTTGGGCCATATGAGTAAAAAATGAATGCAAATCTTAAAGGATAAGGGTAAGTTATCATATTTGAAATATTTAGATCTTGATTTCTGTGAGCATTGTATCTTTGGAAAGCAAAAGAGAGTGAGATTTCTCAAAGTTGGGGAAACTAAGAAGGAGAAAAATTGGAGCTTGTACACTCAGATGTGTGGGGACCAACCCAGGTAGCTTCTTATGGAGGATCCCAATGTTATGTTACTTTCATTAATGATGCTACAAGAAAGGTATGGGTTTATTGTATTAAACATATATATGATGTTTTGAGAATTTTAGAAGATTGAAAGCCCTTGCTTGAGAATTTAAATCAAATTCAAAGTTGAAGTGCCTTAGATATGAAAATGGTGGTGAATACTTTAGCAAGACTTTCAATGATTATTATTTAGTGAATGAAATACGTAGAGAAAGGATGATTCAATAACACCACAAGAGAATGGTGTTGCGAGAAAGAATGAACATGACAATCATGGAATGTGCTACAAGTATGAGGATACATGTTAGATTGCCCTTGCATTTTTGGGTAGAAGAAGTTGATAGAATAGTTTGTTTGATTAACCATGGGCATTCAAGCTCACTAGGTGGAGGAATGCTAGGGGAAGCTTAGACCAGAAAAGAGGCAGATATTTCTTTTCTTAAAATTTTTGGTTCGTAAGCTTTTGTGCATATTGATAAGGAAAATAGGAAAAAGTTGGATGTAAAATCTCAGAGATGCACTTTCATTGGTTATGATTTGGTGATTTTGGATTTTGTTTTTGGGATTTAGAGAATTATAAAATTATTATGAGTCATGTCATTGAATGGAATAAAAAGAGAATGTACAAGGATCAAATTTTGGTACCCAAGGACAAACCAGGTTGAGAAATTTGTGAATGAAAATAAACTCTCGTATTTAAAAATAATACCGACAGGTTACATAGTAACTTAGGTGTCGGTTGACCCCTAAACGACATCGATAAGATGAACTGGTATCGATTACGAAAGAGTCAAACCGACATTGGTTAGCATAACCGATGTCGGTTCTGAGGTGACCGTGTCGGTCACTATCAGAATTGGAAACAAATGTCCATGAGGTCCAGAATGAGCCTCAGGTACCCCAAACTTCTATGAGAAGGTCACAAAGGGTAAGGTAAACCTATAGAAATATCTACACCTTTGTTATCTTATTTATTATTGATTGATAATGGTGAACTAAAAAGTTTTTAAGAATCAATGCAGGATAAGACCCACGTTCAGTGGAAACATGATATGGATGAGGAGATGGAATCCTTGGAACAAAACTAGACTTGGGATTTGGTTAAGTTGCTAGTAGGTAAGAGGACATTGCAAAACAAGTGGGTTTATATGATCAAGGAAGAAGAGGGTGGACAAAAAGGTACAAGGAAAGGTTTGTAGTAAAGGGATTTGCACAGAAAGTAGGTATTGACTTTGGTGAAATATTTTCTCCTATTGTTAAAATGACTTCCATACGTATTGTATTGAGTATAGTTGCAGTACATGATTTGCATTTAGAGAAACTAGATGTGAAGACAACTTTCCTTCATGGTGATTTGGATGAAGAGATTTATATGCAACGAACCGCTTGGGTATGAAGTCAAGGGTAAAGAGAAATTTGTGTGCGGGTTGAAAAAGAATCTATATGGGCTCAAGTAAGTTCTAAGGAAATGGTACATGAGGTTTGATAGTTTCATGCATGAACATGGTTACTTGAGATGTGAATCTGACCATTGTGTTTATTTCAAGAAGCTTGAAAATGGGAGATATATTATTTTGTTACTATATGTGGATGATATGCTTATTGCAGGATCTAGTATGCAAGACATTGGTGAGCTTAAAGGAAAGCTAGCTCACACATTTTCTATAAAGGATTTAGGAGCTACAAAAAAATCTTTGGCATGTAAATACACAGAGACATGAAGAAAAAGAAATTATATTTGCCTCGGGAGGCTTATATCAATAAGGTGTTGGAAAAGTTTAACATGCAAGATAAAAAAATGGTGAGTACACCTATGGCCAAAAACTTCAAATTGTGGAAAGATCGGTGTCCTTCATCACATGAGGAGGTCAAATACATGACACGAGTACCATATGATTCAACAGTTGGGAGTCTCATGTATGCTATGGTTTATGCACTGACCAGACATTGTAAAGGTAGTGGGAGTTGTGAGTAGATTTATGGCTAATCCAGGTAAAGAGCATTGAAAGCAGTCCAATGATTATCGGTATTTGAGAGGGAAATCTAGCATGTAATTATGCTATGGAGGTTTGGATATTTCTTTATGTGGCTATGTTGATTTGGATATGGTTGGAGATCTGGATGGTAGAAGGAGCACTACTAGATATATTTTCATAGTAGGTGGGACAACAGTTAGCTGGATTTTGAGATTGCAGAAGGTTATGGCTTTGTCTACTACAAAAGCAGAGTATGTTGTAGCTACAAAGGCTAGCAAAGAGATGATATGGATGAGTAGGTTCATAGAAGATTTGGGAAAGGAGCAAGATGATTACAAATTGTTCAGTGACAGCCAGAGTGTAATTCATTTAGAAAAGAACTCATTGTTTCATTCTAGAACGAAACACATTCAGTTGAGGTATCACTTCATACAACAAGTATTGGAGGATTGGCAAAATGAAACTAGAGAAGATTCATATGAGTGAAAACCCTACGGATATGCTAACAAAGCCATTAGCAAAAGAGAAGTTGGAGCTACACTCCACTTCTGTTGGTCTTTAATTTTGAGACTTGAAGGGGAAGAAATAAAGCTAAGGAAAGGATCCAAGAATGACGATGTACATGTATAGTGTAGTAATTTTATCTCCAAGTGGAGATTGTTGAGTTATGGAGCTCAATTACTTCATATTACCATGCTATATTAAACTTGTAGGAAAGCAAAGTAATTAACATCATTATGGAGGGATAGACATCGGTCACCTATGACCAACATCATCGTGCAAGGAGGAACCGACATCGCTTAGGGCTAATCGGCATTGGTTACACATGCGTGAGTGTTTTATTTAACTCACGAGAATTATATCTAATTTTAGCATTGAAACAGATCTATTAATTGTAATTACATGGCTAAGTGCCCTAAGTTTGTATATGCCTATATAAGCATGAAAGCTATGGTTTAGAAGTAGAGGATTGTAAGAGTTAATGATTATTGTGAAAATAATTGTGAGAGAGATAATTCTTGGAGAAGAAGGAGAAGCTTGAGAGAAAGAAAGTACTTGTACATCTAAGAGGTGTGGAAGATTGTAAATCTTCATTGTATATCTTTTGAAAGATTTGGATAATAGATTGGCTTATTTCTTGGTGGATGTATCCCACACTAGGTGAACCACGTTAAATATGGTGTTGATTTATATATCTTGTTTTGTATATTTCTTCTAGTAGAATATCCTCTTTTATTGCATGTATGCTTAAATATGATATATTATCTATACAACCTTGTGCTAACCCCAACAACGACCAATAAATCACATGTTCCAAGCTTACAGACCATCTCCATACCTTCACTGGGCTCCTACCTCACTAACCAAGCCCTCGAGAACATTGAAACCATCCCGAATGCTTAAAACACCATTGATAATACACTACCAATCAGCCTTCATATCCCTAAACTGAGCCTCACTTCACCACTCACACCTTTGCCATCAATTCCACCTGACATCAATGAAAATACCAGATTGCACCATGGTTTAAAAATCTTCACCGTTAATCTTGAGGTATAGACTTTGTAGAAGATGACAATAATCCCGGCCTAAACCCTCTAAGACTAACAATAAACTTGAAGAATAAGAAGTTGCTATAAACCTTCGTGAATACATTGGACTCTCCATTTTTATGGAGCAAAATGTCTTCAAGGAGTTGGGTAGGTGGTGCTATTACTAACCCATCATACAAGACACTTGCTTTCTCCATTTGACTTAAATTTGATGTAACCAACATCATGGTTGAATACTGAAGCTTGTATCATCAATATGAAATCCACTCGACTTCTAATATAACATACATACATGTCATGGGTAACTCCCAACTTGTCTTCCAACAAGTAAATGATTCATATCAATTTCGTAGCAATAACCTAAAAACATATCACAAAACAATTCAAGAATTGGAAAGACAATTATCTTCTTTCACCATCAAATCCATTCCTCGAGAAAACAATTCCTTAGTTGATCTTTGACCTCATATGGTACCTAATTTCAACCTCATTGGTGTCTCCAAAATGATTAATACACATTCTATATCCGTAAGACACCTTACACAACCTTTTCTTACTTATACTCTTATTTTCCACATGGATGTTACACATGTTACCCACATATCATGGTATAAAGAAATCATCCAATTCATACACACGCCAAAATTATCCTCCTGGACATCAATTATTGCAAACACATTAATATCATCAAGGCGGCTATGAAATACGTTATCAAAAATGACATCCTCTATCATCATAACTTCAAATTCACCCTACTTGACTATTTTTTGAAGATAATTTATCTTCCATCCTCAAAGAAGAGAATGGGGTAACTTACAGTAGACACTATTGAGACCATAACATAACTCAAAAATGCCTACATATGGGTTACTTATTAGCTTATTCTAGAAGTGACACTCACACTTTTAATAAGAATTGTGAATCATATTAATGTCATGATGATCTCATTCATTCTCCACTGATTGAACTCCAAGTACTTGAAGCTTCATGGCCATTTAGTATGCAAGGATTAGATTCTATCAGTAAACTTCCTCATTCCCAAGATGGACATATTTTCATCATTTCAGCCATTGAGTGTTTCACTAAGTGGTTTAAATCTATCCATCTTACCAATATGATGGCCTCGCTACTTCCAAATTTATTTTTAACCAAATCATTTTCCACTTTAGAATCCCTCATACTATCATCTTTGAGAATAGTGGGAACTATAAATCTAAAGAAATGAAACAACTCTACAATAAATTCAAAATTAAGAACAAATTCTAAGAATCGTCCTTAATGTAATAGATAGGATGAATCTTTTAACTCCAAAATAAAATATGTAAATGAAGATCTAGTTGGCATCTCAAGTTTCACCTAGTGCTTTGGGAATATCATATTAGTATTTGTGTAACTACTGGTGCAACCCTAATCTTACTTGTTTATGGTGTCGAGGAGGTCCTTCCACTCAAGGTGGAACTGAATTCTCTTCATGTTTCTCTCCATGAGATCATTCCTAAAGAGAAAATCCATGAGGTCCATTCCCATTCGCTTTACCTCTTTGACAAAAAATGAGACAATGTTATTTGTCATAACTTTAAATACAAAGAGCACATCACCAAACAACACAATAAACTTTTCAAACCTAAGAAATTAGACATTAGAAACTTTGTCTTGAAATTATATTATACCCATGAAAAAGGAAAATATACTCAAAAGTGGTGGGGTTTTATCTCATTTAAAACATCCTTGGTCCTAATACTTATCATTTACAAACCAATAAAGGTCATATCTTTAAATAATAAAAACTCCCATTTTCTCAAGACATTCTACACTTGATTTTCTTGTTTATCCACTTATACGTAACCATCTTCCACAAAAATATCGTTAAATTAACTACTTCATCAACTCGTTATCCCACTTTATTTTCTTCCCACTTGGGTTTTATTCATCTTGCTTGCATATATTTGACTATTGCTCCATGTCTTGGATACTTTGGTAATTTGTCTATCTATATATTTAGGCCCACTAACATCATGACATCACATCTTAGTTAGTGCCTTTTATCCTACTTTACTATATTTATAAAATCTACCCATTGATTTTTTGTACACTTCATCATTTATATCTTCCTCTTGTATATCTTCCTTCCCATGGCCTCATAGCTAGGTAATTTATGTCTTATTTTACTAATTATCTTTTAGTTTTTATTTTTAGTCTTACTTCTTCATGGTTCCAAATAGTTATTTTTCCCACTAAAGGAAATCCTAGCAACACCAAAAGGTAAGTATGAGGTAGGTATATTTCATTTGGTGGAGTTGTTTTCCATTACTTTCATTACTAATTTATTTTTGATTTCAGGTGTTGTATAGATATTTTTACGAAGACCATATATGGTTTCACTATTGTGACATGCGTTGATCTTTGGTTAGGGCCTATGTATACACCTCATTTTTATGTTTGCTAAATTTTTATCTTGTAAAGGGATTGTTGTATTTTCCTCTTGAAAATGTGCCTCAAAAGGCCTTTCGAGATTGGGGTATGATCAAACTTGGTCACGTGGTCTAGACCACAACATTTGAGAGATGTTGCTATTATGGCATAATTGCATTTCCGTTGCCTTATATTATTTATTCCCTTTTTGTTCACATGTTATACCTATTATGTCCACTTTTACCATTACATTCACCTATTTATGATCCTTGCACAATATTATCCCCGCTTTCAATTACCTTAGAGCTTCTTCATTTTCCCCATTTATCTTATTGCTTACATTTCTCCTTGTTTTACACCCCCATGTCTATAGGGAGATGGTGTTGGGTTTTGGTTTTTCCATAGCCAATGCCATCACCCAAGGGATATTTCATTTATGCCATCACAATTAATCACAAAAGGTAGAACTTGTTATTACTCACATATTTTTACACGATTTCACCCTTATTTATTGGACTGAGGATTTAGAGATTACCCTTTTTCATTTAGGTCACCATAGTGAGTTAGGACCATAGGTTTTCTTGTTAATATTTCCCATTCTCCACCTATAACGATTATGTCTCGGTGTTATCGTCTCTAGGGATGATCATGCATCTATGGTCACATTGTAGATAAGTATTTCTAACTCTTCTTAGTCTTTCATATTGTTATTACATGTTATTGTTTGGTAATTAATTGTTATAGAATAGGGTATATGTATGTTTGATTTGATCTATTTATTTGTCTTATTATATTACGCCCCTTGGTTTTATCCATCTATTGGCTCATCCTTATTCTCAATACTAGTAGGATACCTATCTTTATCTTAAATATAGGCCTTAGAAACCTAAAATATCCTAGGGTTAGGACCATTATCCTCTAGAATTATGATATTAGTGCTCCTTGAGAACCTTTGGTATCTACATCGTGTGTCCAAACTTAGATTTGATCCCTATTATTTGAGGACCTATTCGCGACCTATCTTTTCCAATCATACAACTAGTAACACCTAGTTCCAACAACACTTCAATAATGTGCCTTATTATTAATACATTATATAAAAATGCTAAATTAATATCTATAATAATCAATTTTATCATCACCCCTTTAATTTTTCATTGATTCTAGTGAACAAGAGAGGAACTTGTTTTACGCGGAAGTTTATATAGTGAAAATTTCTATACAAAGTTTAGTTTGTAACAAAAATTGAGTTGTATACTATATTATAAAATGTAATCTTAATAGGTTGATTTTCTATAATATTTAGTCCTTCAAGAATGTTACATGATCGTTTTATTTTGAAGAAAAAACTTTCCTAGTAGGATTTTCTAATTCATTAATAATTACCATATCTCCCCTTTGTTGTTTGAGGTAGATACTAGTATCACTTAAATTCTTCAAAGATCCATTTTTCTTAAGATTCTCTTCATTTTTTATTTCCCAAAATTTGGAAGCCTATTTGAGCCTTTCCTTTTTCTTTACAATGGTGTTATCCTCACAGCATCTGATTTATTATTTTTATTAGAAGATCTTCAAGTTGTGGTCTTGAATCTAGTAGTTCTTGAACTATATAACACTCAATTTTATTCATTAAATCCATGTTGTCCTCTTATTGAGTTTTATTTTGAGTCTTTGGTCTAGAATAATATGTGTATGAGACTCCATTTATCTTAACATATCAAAGTAGATTTGCACACCACCTTAACATACATTCAATTTTGGGTTGTGGAGCTAGATTAACTCCATTTACCTCATTTTCATCTTCAAAATTCATCATAGGTTTGTGTTAGCATATGGATTTGTACGCATGCAAATGATATGCAATAGTGTGGGAACGAAGTCCCTCCTCAATGAAGGTGAGGCTGCCTTTATTGAAAACCAAAATCGTATTTACATCTATACATTCAAAATTGTATGTGAGGGGTGTTTTGGAACATCAATGGAAGAAAAGTGAATGAAGGAAAGGAGTGGAATGGAATGAACTAAAAGAACATGCAAGAGTTAGGTAAAAACAGAGCCTAATATTGCATGAAGAGGAAAGTTGAATAACCAAAACAAATAAAACGGAGTTTAAGTTAGTTAAACAAGAACGTGTAAAAGGAAACACACATGAGCAAGTAGATAGTCAGAGCTTGATCATTGTGAACTAGAACAACTGATTAATAATGTTGACAATAAGATCAAAGATAATATCTACATGCAAGATTCAAACACCTAACATCTAATGAACATAAGAACATCAAATGTTAGAAGAGACAATGAATGAGACACAAAGTTTGTATTTCATTAACTCCAAAATGTCTTTCACAAAAGAACACAAAGTTTCTTCTTGAAACAAAGCTTGCACAAAAGTATTTTTCTTCTCCTCTCTCAAAGTCACCCTTACAAATGAGCCCCTCACTTCCTTTTATAACCCGAAAGTTGGTTACAAAGCGCTTAGGTTTTTAAATGCACATTAAATAGGGCACTTAAGTGACTTTGACTTTTTTCAACCAACTTTTAAAAAGTGACTAAAAATAGAAACCACTTAAGTTGAAAAGTCATTCAAGGAAAAATACATAAATAAAAGAAATGGGTACATGTGGACCCCACTTAAATGACTTGTATACACACGTAGACATCCTAGTCAGCAATATGCCACCCAGATCAAGACACCCAGGGATCAATGTCTTATCCTTTGGGCCAAGAGTCCACCTATCCCAATCGTACAGAATGAATTCATTGACCGTGCTCTGCAATCCTCCAAGTGACAAGAGTGTTGAGCATGAAACTTGAGCAATACATCCACCCTTCTATTTGAGCAATATCCTGGTGTGAGAAATTTTTTCTTCATTTGTATTCACATTCACAATTATCCACATGCTCCGAGTACCTTTCCATGGTGAATTATTCATTTCTCGCGAGACCGTAGTCATTACGCCACCTTGGTTTATTAGAATCCAGCTTCTGGTCTTTCGCCATTGAGAAGATCTTCTAGGAGCCAAATTTGTAATGCACTTTGCTGAGTTATGTCCTTTGTCACCATCCTAAAGTGTTGATCTCAAAGAGACCATTTACATGTAACTAAGGATGTAGTGTACAAAACGGCCAACCAGGTATTTTCAGAGTTGACCTTCACATTCAATTCATCTCTAGGGGCAAAAATGCTGAGCAATATGAATCATTTCATTCTGCACTGTAATAAATATTCATCTCCTGATTCAGGGAAATTTTATGAAGCCTTGAGTAGCGTGACTCCAATCTATCATATACGACAGTGAATATTTGTTTCCTGCGGCTGCCACGGACCTAAGTTTAGAATAAGGATAAGCTTACAGCTGCATTATGTTTGCTATTTGTGACCTTCATTTATTGCAGCTTTTGGCAATTAAACTGTAAGCTTTATCAGGGCCCCAGATCCATCCATATGCATTACGTGTTCTTTCTGAAGGCCAATGAAAATGTAGAATATAACAAGTCACAAAAACAATTCATTTTTTTAAACATACTTGCCCATGGTTCGGTCGGGTCGCATTGACACCCGATTATCATTCCTCGTTGATCTTATGGCGCCATCCTATCTCCTCTTCCCAAAGATTATTGCCATGCATCCATGGGTTTCTCAGATGCCTGCCAACTTAGTGACTCATTGAAGATGCTCATATAATTGCAAAGCAAATTGTGCTTCATGAATATTCTGATATGAAATAGACCCACCTCTATGAGATTCTCTTCCATGAGTTACATCGTAAAACAAGTAAGGTCTCAATAGAGAATCTTTGTAATAAATTTAATCAGGTCTCCTGGTAACACTCTCACTGTCACTTAATCGATTTTGATAGAAATATCTTGAAGGAAAAATCCCGAATTTGAGGATGCATTTGATACTGAATAGATAACAACATAGTTGGACAACCTGCTTGTTGGAAGCGTTCAAAAAGGCTTCTACTATACTGCAATAAGCCTGCTACCTGGCGCGTGGGTTTTAAGAAATTTGTTTTCTTCCTCTAAAACAAAACAAATGTTTCTTTTCTTTTCCAAGAAGACTCCTTCTTATTTCCCTTTCACGTGGAAAAGAAAATTTAAATCTCCTTTATTTAAAACTGATTTTATTTTTTCATATGCGTGAAAGGAAAAGGAATTGTCTTTGTTTTATTTGAAACCTCCTCCCACAGCGTGAAACACTAGGAACCCCTGGAGACCAGTGCAGTTGTCCTGTCAGCTTCCGAATTCGACCCAGGCAGAGATCCAAGAACACGGCACGGGGAACATGCTTTTCGCGCACGGTCTCACTGAAAAATGTATTGAATGCATCATCGCCGCCACCGACAGTCTTATCGCTTGGCATTTGTCCATCAGGCATTTGTTATGTATATACACAGATATCAGTGGAAGAGCCTAAACACACAGTGACCCTCGGGCTTTGTGAAGACGTATGCAAAGACGTCCACACGAGAGCAGGAGGCGAAAAGCAAAACAGATCTGAGAAAAAGAACAAAATCGCAAGAGAGCAGTGGTCTCCTCTTGCTGGGGCGGCTCCTCCAAATGTGTGGAAACTTCTAAAGAAAAGAAATTTATTTGGACTGTTCTTACTTCCTTTATTCTACGCAGAATGTTTGAAAAGTTTTGGAGTTTCCTCTTTGACTGGGCGTGGTGGAGCTGTTGGTGCGTGGACTCCCAATGCGCAGCTAAAAACAAAGCTCCCTTTTTATTAAAAACTAACCTTATATATTAGGTGCCTCCTCTAAAAAAATATTTGGACTGTATTCTTTAACCTGCAGCACGTGGACTGCTCTTTTCTTTCTTATTTTCTTTAAAAACTGGCTTTAAAACTGTTCTTTTCTTCTCTACGCGGCCTTTGTTGCCTGTCTTCCCAAATGCGTTGGAATCTCCTTGAAACTGTTTGGTAATACGTAGCCTTTCTTTTATTGCTCTGTAGATCTTCTTTGATGAATGTGTGGAGCTTGAAAACAAAACCAAAAACTTTCTTGTATTTCTTCTTCACAATGGCGTTAGTTTCTCTTGCATAATGCTGACAAAATATTATGGAAATAAGAAGCAATTGAAAGCTTCACACAACTTTTCCAACGGGTTTGATGGAGGAAGTTACGGGGATTAATTCAACTTCCTCTCTTCCCGGTAGTGGCTTAAGTGCCGGGGGAAATGGGAAAAGCAACGACAATTGCCAATGGGAATGGATAAATGGGTCATATCCCGCCTAATTTCCCCATGTGGGAAATTGGGGAATTTTATGCCCGTTTGCCAATCCATTATTTAGCAATTGCGTGAGAGAAAACCCATGTGCGGGAAATTTGAAGGAAATTGTCGGGAAAGTGGAAATCCGGTTCGGGAAGCTAGTTTGGCTTCCCGCACATTGAAACGAAAGCTTACTTCCCAAGCACTAAAACATGTCAAATGAACTTTAATTTATATTTATTTAATTAAATACTCCTTAAGTGATTTTTAAAAATTAATTTAATCAAATAAGGAGCAATTAATTAATTAAATATTAATTAATTATTTTAATGTATTTTAACGCGTTTTAAAGCTCCCAAGGGAATAGTTCTCACCAAAATCATGAAACGAAGACCAAACGATAAAAAAATAAGACGATCACGATGAGTCCAATGAACCACACAAAGTAACACTTTTCAAAATTTTCTAATTTTTCATTTTTAAATTTTTTTAACAATTTTGTGAAGTCAAAATTGGCGATAATGATTTGTCATTTATATTTTTATTTGAGATTTTTAGGATGGTTTACTATAATCACATGTCTTGACAAACTTAATCAACCTTACAAGTTTCCTGAGACAACACAACAACTCGATCCCAAGCTCGATCCACCTCCAACCTCCGTAATGTGGTCCCTCTTTAAGGTGGTCCTCCCCTCAACATACCATGATCATGACACAACTATCTTGCCAACCTTACAGATCCACAAAGAAATGACACATCAGAAATGACATTCAAGGCATAACATGGCGAGTTATAAAGACCTAAGTCCATCCATGCAAGGAGATGGTTTGAAACCAAAAGAGTGTTGGAACTCAATCTTGTTTGGTGCGTAAGTTATTATTTTGCAAAAAATATAATATTTAAGATTTTTAAATATATACTCACCCATGTATTTTACTTTCGAGCTCTTGCTCACACAACTATCTAAGAAGTGATAAATTTTGCATACAAAGAGGTCTTGGGTTTGAATCCAACCCCATGCCACCCTTTTAAATGCAAACATTTATTTTTTCAAGCTTAAATAAAAACAAGCACCTTATAATGTTTGAAGCAATTGGTTGACCACTTGGTTAAGGAAGTCAAAAATTCGCTTGGTAGTGGGAAGTCACGGTTTGAAACCAACTACTATATTTTGCTAAAAAAAAAAAGGGGTTTTTATTGAAAAAAGTGTTGTTTATCTAAAGGGAGAAAATTATTTTTCAAAAAGGGACTTTTTGTAAAAATGATATTGAGTTAGTACACATCTCAAGTAGGTAAAATATGTAACTAAGTTGGGGAATGTAGTAATGAGCGCAAGCTCAATTTACTCAGAATGGTAGATTGGGGAAAGTTTGGAAGGGGAAGCTCACCAAACAATGTAGGGTGCTCTTGTGAATTGTATAAAAGGTCATTTTATGAGGTCGAGCTAGAAATTTAAGGGTATGGGATATTTTATTGGAAATCTTAGAGTTTACATTGATAATATGTGAGAGGATTTTGGTTTGATCTTAGTAGGAACTTGGTGTAACAAAGAAGGAGATTGGTTTGCAATGGAGGAAATTGCCAAGGGGGCGAGCTATCGCGGTGGAGATCATGAAAGATAACATTGAGATGGGTAGTTAGAGAGCACTATATAGGATATGAGTTGTAAAGGGTGGTGATTTGGATCCACGGAGATAACTTTGAACACTTGAAACCTCCAAAATGTGTAACCTCTAGATATGTACCTACAAGAACAAATAAAAATTGAAATGGGTCTAGAAGTGGGAGTGTCTAATGCTCATTTTCAATCTATAACATAATGGAATATTTTTGTTTTTGATGACACCTTCAACCTCACACTTTCCCCTCTCTCTCCTCACTTGATCAAATGCTTGCATAAATTGTTTTGATACTAAATGTTATAAACTCAAATCAAATGCAAGAGATTAATTGTGATCATTGTTTTAATAAAATTTAATTTGCAATACATATAAGCATTGAGTAACTTCTTGTATAATCAATTATAACTTGATATCAATTCCCATAACAATGGGTGATAGCTACAATGCAATAGTTAACTAAACTAGTTACTAAACTAAATTGAACTAGCAATAAAACTAACACTATATAGAAAAAAATCGATACTATAGAGAACAAATATTAACACCCATTTCTAACAACACTTAAATAATGTGCTTTATTATTCATACATTATCTAAATAATGATAAATTGATATCTAAAATAACCAATTTTATCAAATTTCTAGATGAAATTATGTTAAGTCCATGAAATTTGTTGTAAAATTTATAATATGTAATGATGAACCATCTCAAGCACATTAAATATAATAAATGTCATGTGTGAATTTGTAGTCAATAATATTGAGCCATACTAAGTCAAGTGTAAACCTTATAAATATCATGAGATAATATGTAATCTGTAATAATGAAACATCCTTTGTCCATGTATATTTGATAAATGTTTGTAACTAACATGTAAATTGTAATAATGAACCATACCAAGTCCATAAAAATACAATAAATGTTTGTAATGAGCTTGTAAATTGTAATGATGAGCCATTATCATCTTGTCTACTGGATGGAAATTTTCTTGTAATATGTGTGAGATTCTAGAATAGCCTGAATATTCCCTCATTTGAGATGAGCGATGAAACCATGTATCACTTATCTCAAAAGAGAAAGTGTTAACCATAAAAAAATATATAATCAAAGCATCCAAGATGTGAAAAATATAAATCACATGTACTTAACATGATGATCTAAGAAATTTACATCATATATGATTATTAGATAATAAGTAGCAAATTTCATCTCATGTTTAAGAAATACATTAAGCATGTCCAATAATCCATGGATAACAATAGCTAAGAGTGTAACTCAGTGAACAACATAGCAAAATATTAATAGACACTTAACTTGATACCAATGGAATCATTGAGACTTATGACATGACATGATAACACATTACAAAATGGGCCCACCATAAGACAAATAATTGATAAGATATCATGATGTTGACTTCACATGTGTTAGTAGTAGTAAGTTGTGTTTAGGAAGAAAGTATGTGTCAAGTAATATACGTGAACAACAATAAACAATGTATATTTTCCAATGTGTCATAAGTATTATATCCAAGACAATATGTGTATCAATCAAGGTGATACGAGAAGCTTATCTAATCATATCAATCAATTTTCTAGGAGAAATATGTCTAAATCAATATATGCATCGATCATCATGTTAAGAGAAATGCATCTAAATCAAGATATGTATCAATCAATATGTTAGAATCAATGTGTCATGAGAAAAAGTGCATATAACAAGCAATTTTTAATGAAAATAATGACATAAAATAAAATATACATAGAGAAGATAAGAACATGTAGAAAACAAGTGAATAAAGAAGAAAATGGAATAGAGAAAAATGCATAGAGAAGACAAGTGTATAGAGAATACAATGACGTAGAGAAAAAATGACATAGAACAAACAAGTGTGTGGATAATGATATAAAATTGAAGAGCCAAATGATGAATGAGTACACGGAAAATCGGTTTAATCTCACAATATTATATTTGATACTCCATTTGAGATGTTGTAATTATATGGACAACTTACAAATATATAAGCTATAAGAGATCCCGTTAAGGTGAAGTCAAGCCTAACCAAATTTAGCTCTAAAATAATCTATAACCTATTTACGTAAGTTTGGTTCAACAACCAAAACTCACACAACCAATAATATACTAAACAACTCATAATACAAATTCTTATTACAACTAAATTTATTTTATCCTTGATAATATAAATTATACACACATTAATAATGTTAACACTACATTATTCCTAACATTCACCCCCTTAGTGTGAACTTATTACTTTCTAATATTAACCCCCTTAATGTGAACATGGGGAAAATCATGTTCAAGAAGTTGAACCACCTCTTGAAAGCGCTGTTTAGACCAGGTACAAACTCCATAAGTTATCTCTTTACCCTCATGAAGGAGTAGTGATGAGCCAAATTATGTAGGAATACTCCTTACCACTTTGGGTTCCCGTGGACTTTCCCTTCCTCCTAGGGCACCCGACTCGAATCTCCAAGATCCATAAGCTTGCACTAACTAGATAAGCATCCTCGAGTCTAACTCTTAATCTTCTCCTTCTCCCCAAAAGTGAGTCCTTTGAAAACATTAATCTTTCCCAAAATTTGAAAAAGAGGTTTATTTAGCAAACCACAACATTGAAAAATAGAACTCAAAACACATCACAAAGTTGAAAAGCACACACCGAAAAAATACCACCAAACCATTTTTACGTCCCCCCATTGCCAAGCATCGATGAGAGGTCGTTGTTTGAACTCCTTCCTTCATTTCCTCCATCCTCGATATAATGATTTTAGCTCAATGGAATATTATCATGGAGCTCAATTTTACATTCCTTAATCGACATCGGTTTAACCGATAATACATCCGTACTTGGCATTTTTTTATTTTAACTCTTGACTTTTTTGAATTTGATCAATTTCGTGAAACAACATAACACTCATATAACATATAATTATACGAATTTGTAACTTGACACAAGGGAAACTTGAAGACATAGAAATATGACTATGATTAATAAAAGGAAAAATTTGTTTACACAATCACAATAATAATTATATGACACAAAACTATCAAATGGTCAATAATTGACTAGTAACCAAAATAACTATTCCTATAGAAAAATCTAATATAACTTCTAGTTATAATTAGAATCTTACTTATAAATGATAATGACACCTAGACTTCAATTTGTGACTAAAAATAAACTAAAATTTGTAATAACTAATTACAAATATATCAACCGAGACCATAAGAGAAATTACAAAGCTAAAACATTTAAATATTTTGTTTAACTTATGACTTTCAAAATAAGACTAGAGATCTTTCCAAATGGTATTGAATCTGCATTTCTATACCTTGTGTGTTTGTTCAATTTTTATATGGGCAGGAGCTAAAAGGTGGTAACTAAGTCGTGGTTTGTACCGACTAAAGGGAGTCATCGTAGGCCGCCAATCATGCCATCACCGAACGGAGGATAAATCCAATGTTTTGAAGCATATCTTTATGTATGGCATTATTAATTTTCCCGTATGAATTCTTTATCTTCATTGTTAAGGTTAAAAACTCATTTTCTCTGGTGCATTCTTTATCAAGGCTTGCCAAATGGAAAATGTCTTTAATAACTCGTGGTTCTAATCCCTTCTATTTTACTTGTCAATAACCTAAGTCTCTTATGCATTTATTTTGGTATTTCTTGCTTGCACAATCTTCCTAGAAGTGGATTCACTCCCTCTTACAACCTTTCTACCCTGAACCCTTCACTTGGAATTTTTTTGCTTCGAATCACCGCTTCGCAAGTAAAATTCAACAAATTTTGGAAAATATTTCGTGTAGAAATTCTTTTTGAAATTTGGAATATTAGAAATGATTCTATTTTTAATCAAGTTTCTCTTATCCTAAAGTTTTATGTGTATGTTAAAACTGAAATTATTTCTCATGTGTTGCTTTAGATCCAGGTCCAGGTGGAGAAAATCTTCTTGGAGGTGGAACATCTGCAAGATCTTCTCACCCACTAGGTAGTGCCCCTTTCTCGGCCATTTGGGTTGCGCTCCACCACAAAGGCATGCTTCCCATCTCCCCGCCTTGATCTCACTGGTCCAAGGTGCTCTGCAGAGTAGTGCACCTGTGCTCTGGTCAAGAACTCCTCCCCCGACAACAAGTCGATGGTGTTTTCTAGTAGCTCGGTGGTGACAAATGGGGAGCCTCCCGCCTCGTGATGGAGATGGTTCTGCCTCTGGGGCCCTTCCTCTAACCGACACAATGGTAGTGGCTATGGTTGGCCTTCTTCTTCTCCAAATTCTCGGTTTCAAATGGGGTGTTCCCTAGATAAATTTCCATATTTGGCTCTGAAATTTCTCCCAATAGATAGGATGCTCGTGCCCTCAAGCATGTCAATGGGTGGGATCCCGCTCCAAATTCTCCCCGACCCCCTACAGAGGTTGGGGTGATGTTTTCGCACGAGCCACCTTCTCCTCTTCCTCCTCCATCCGCCATGTTTGTTGTTGTTGCTCGGTTGTCACTTTTGTGACTTCTTTTATGTTCATTTGGTTTTTATCTCTAGTGGCATGTGTGTGCCAGTGTGAAGCATTCTGGGGTGTGACTTCTCCACCCATTTTTTGATGTGAAACCCAATGTACTTTTCTTGATTATATCAATATAAAAGTGCATTTGAATAAAAAAGACTAGACGACTTCAATACTATTGAATACCTATTTCACATATGTGTCTTGCCTTGACGGACCATTGTGGAACCATTACGCATGGGAGAAGATTCTGATTG
This sequence comes from Taxus wallichiana var. yunnanensis, assembly GCA_018340775.1. Lineage (NCBI taxonomy): Eukaryota > Viridiplantae > Streptophyta > Pinopsida > Cupressales > Taxaceae > Taxus > Taxus wallichiana. The sequence goes on along the minus strand of CM031239.1, from coordinate 882,906,028 downwards.
GAAGGAAAACTGAGTGAAGGATTGTGAATGAGATGTTGGAAAATCTAAATACAATAGATTCATTGTCTAGGTACACGATAACGTAGATCTAGATGGAAAAGACTCTAAATCTACTATTATTTTCTTCTTTTCAAGAATTTGGCGAGTCCAAAACTTGCATGGTTATTGAAATTTATAGTGGTGACTGTATTACTTACTTATCCACCGAAAATTACTATCATATAGATTGCACAATTTTGAAGATAAACATGCACACCGAAGTTAAAGAACCAAACATTTGTAATGCTTTCAATGTATTCTTATTTCTCCATAACTACACAATCACAATATGATCCGATAATACGTAGTAGGTAAATATAAAAGAGAACGGAAAAATAAAAATTTTCAATCTTATCCTAACTCAATATGCTCTTAAGATTCTCATTGTTCACACGACCATAGATCAACTGATACCACCGATAAAAAAATTGAAGATCCAAATGATGAATGAGTACACAAGAAAATCAATTTAATCTCACAATATTGTATTTGATACTCCATTCGAGAGGTTATACTTATATGGAAAACTTACAAATTTATAGGTTAAAAGAGAACCTATTAAGGTGGAGTCAATCCTAACCGAATTCACCCCTAAAATACTCTACAACTTATTTGTGTGAGTTTGGTTTAACAACCAAAACTCACACAAACAATAATATACTAAAAAACTCATAGTAAGAGTTGTTATTACAACCACATTTATATTATCCTTGATAATATAAATTATACACACATTAATAATGTTAACTCTACATTATTCCTAACAGAGAAAACAAGCTCATAGAGAAAGTAATGAACCATACAATTGCATACATTAAGCAAGTGCATTGGGAAAGTGATGTAATAAATAATTTCCCCGAAAATTAAATAATACAATGTACATAGATCAAACACACGTATCAAAAAGTGATGTGAAAATGATGTGCCCAGGGGAACACCTAGGGGAAGCAAGGATTCCCATAATGTGCATAGAGTAAACAAGTTATTACAACAAGTGGTGTAACAAAAAAATGTACCTAAGGAAATTAACAAGATAAACAATGTATGAGAGTAAATAAGAACCTAAGGTTAATAGTAGTAAAAACAAATATAAAATTATGTAGTAAACAAATAGTAAATTAGTGATCTAAAATAAGTAAGCATGGAGCATGTCATATCAGTACCTATAGGTAAACAATGTGATGATTATATGAGATAGTATATAACACATGTCATAATATTTAAGGTGTCAAGTAAAATAAGTGATGGAATCTCTATATCACCAATTAAATAGTGTGTACATATATGATCTATATAATCTCATTATGTGGGATGCCCTTGGTGTAGGTATCCTCTAATATGCTAGGTATCCCCTATAGTATAGGGATATATGAAGCCAAAAATTGTGGAACAAATTATCTAAGTAGGATTTATATGTAAGATTCTCTCAATGTGGTGGGTTGCCCCTAAGATATAAGGCTTGAGAAACTATAAAATGTCCATGGATTGAGGGCATCTACAACTTCATTATTATTAGTATAAGCAAAAATTATGTAAGGATGTAGTATGTGTAGCATTCTAAACCTGAATAAACACGATGTCTAAGTCTATGTAGTGAATAATCTTGTTACATGTAGGTCCTGGTTTTGGTTTTGGTTTTTTTTTTTCATAAGAGAGCTTGAAAAGAAACCCCAACTTGTAATGTACTTGAGGGCCTTGTGCCATAGGTTATAAAAATAGAAGAAAGGGGATATGGAGATAGGTAATGTTAGTGTATTTAATTAACCAAATACTATTGTATATGATTAAGATGCATTTTTTATATATTTAATTTTATCAAGTTATGATTAATCTATTTATAGAGAAGAGAACCAATCAAATTATTGACTTGATTGGCTTATGTTATTAATAGATTAGTGAAAAATTTATCTAGACTAGGTTAACTACACTCCATACTCTAACAATAAGTTCTTCTTGTCTTTATAAAAGTATAGAGAGATACTTGTCGAGGTATTAATCGTAAAAATAGGTATGGGTATATTAGCAAATTCAAGCTAGATATTTTAATAAAAAGAGGTAGTAATGGTACCCCAATTACAAATAAGTGTATGTTCTCATTTTAAGATTTCATTGATTTATGGTATATGCATGTATGCGGGTGAATTATTATGACTCATAACAAAAATTCTAGAGAATATCCATAAATCTAATATGGTATAAATATTGTATAGTATAAGAAAGGTATGTTTGTTCATAAATCATAATATGCTCAAGATATTCTACAATGCTTCAACATGGACAATTACAATTTTACAAACAAATCCTTTTCAATTTGGGGTTATTTTTTTTCCAAGTGCTCATCTCCTTCGGTTGATGGTAAAATTTATAAGAATTTGGTGATAAGTCTATTATACTTGATGTATACATGTCCCGATATCTCTTTTATAATGAATATTATATCACGCTACAATTAGGACCGCCATAAAATTCATTGGAAAGATAATAAACACATTCTATGGCATCTTCATGCTACTTCAAATTATGGTATTGAGTACAAGCAAGTTGGTATAGCATTGAATTTTGATTACACTTCGGGGAAATAGAAAACAATATTGCTCCTTGTAGTCACCGGGTGGGAAAACAATAATTAAAGGTTAGACACATAGTGATTGGGAAGGATATCTAAGCGAGTGTAAGTTAACTATATTATACATATTACATATTAAGGAGGTATTGTGACTTGATCATGCCAAAAAAAAACTATCATTACTTCATCTACCATAGAAGTTGAGTATAAATGAGTTTTTGTTGTTGTATGTGATTCATATGGATTCAAAACATATTTTACAAAATAAATTTTCTCTTAACAAAAAAATATTTGCACAAACCCAACCCTAAACGATTTGGAAAAAATAAAGTGTTATCCAAATATCTCATAATCCAATGGGGTGCCAATGCACAAGGACATATGCATTATTTTTACAAACGATACAAGACCAATTCATTAATCTTAAGTTTTTTGAATAAATGATCATGTTGCAAACATCTTCACAAATCCCTTGCTTGTGCTGAATTTTTCTCAATTTCAAAAAATTGGGTGTGAAGGTATCATCAAGGGGGGATATTTTAGTGATTCTTCCATCCTTCCCTTAAATAAAGGGCATTATAAGTGGGATGTTTGTGTATTTAATTAACTATACACTATTATATGTGATTAAGATGCACTTGTAATATTTAATTTTAATTTAATGCTTTATATATCTATAGAGAAGATTATCAATCAAGTTAATGGATTGATGGAAATTTTATATTAATAGATTAACACAAAATTTCTCTGCAAAGCTAACTACTATCTAAACCCTAACAATAACATCTTATTGTATTTATAAAAGCATAAAGAGTCGGTGTTTGAAGTGTTCATTATGGAAGAGAGTTATGGGTATACCGATGAATTCAAGCCAAATATTTTAATAAAGAAGATATTAATGCTACCTGAATCATAAATATATGTTATGTATTTATTTTAATCTTTCATTAATTTATAACATACTTGTATATGTGGGTGAATGTTTTATGGTTTTTAATAACGATTATGGAAATATTTAAAGATCTAATATGATTCCCTCAAAAATGATATTGAACCCTTGAAATTTGCTACATCATTGGGGTATTCCTAGTCATGGACTATAGAGTAGGTGTTAGAAAAATTTATACCATACTTTGAAAAATGTTGTTTATGGTTAAATAGTAGAATAATATATGCATTTTAATAAGATATGTACAAGTAATGAGTGAGTATGTGTAGACACTAAATCATGCACTTTGGGTACATTTCTAGGTCCTAGTCACATACTACTATTCATATGATTCCTAAGTGAGAAAACTAGCAATTGATAGTTATATTTGGCCTTTTGTTTGTGTTTCATATATTCTTTATGGCCTCTTATACCCTACATCCCAATCGTTATTTTGTTGCTTTATATTTTATGTCTCTAGACACTAGCACCCAGCTAGGATGCCAGCGCCCAGGCGCCCTCGTCCTTCTAACCTCTCTTTACTTTACTCATTCCTTTTGGGCATCTTATTTTCTTATGGGTCATCCTTCTAGTTGTTAATTGTGAAATTCAACCAAGGGAATCATATAAATATAAAGTTATGTGACCATAATAAATGACCAAGCTCTAAGCATCTACTACTACCACCTAAGGTTGCATCCAAAGGCATTTTAAGAGCATCAAAGCATCCATCTAGCTTCATTCAAGGGACAAGGGACTACATTTTTTGCATACACACATAGGAGGGGAAGTTAATTTTGACATCCACACATCTATCTACATTGCTACATCTAGCTATTTCTCATTATTCAAGTGCATCTTGCACAAGATCCACCTAGGGCACGATTCTTGCACACACACACACTCGAGAACTATATGGATTCTGAAATGTAGTGTAACACTCGGTCATAAGTTCACTATGTCGGGTGACCACCGGTCATTCTCGACTCCCCATTTGTATCTTTTTTATTTTTAGGATTTGATGTGTTTTGGGGTTTTGTAGGAGATCATTTGTTTTGCAGGTTACAGGTGAATTATGTAGACATAGTGCAACATAGAGGTGACAAATAGTGAAGGTTAGCGAAATTGGTATGACACAAGAAAAATCATTTTCTGAGGTTCTACGTAGATACAAACACCTAGTAGCAGTCTAAAGTGCCCTGACGCCCCTGATCCAGTCTAGGCACCCTAGTCCAGCTTATTTTGATAGTTCCATAATTTTTTGTGTGCATTTGTGGAAGTTTCCTCCTCCTGTTCATCAAGCTTCCATTCTAGAATACCTGGGGATCAAGTACAAAATTAGCTAAGTCTCTTATTCCCTCTCTTGCACTTAGGTTTCAATTTCCATTTGTTTATTTCTTGTGTCAAATATGTACTTCATTACTTATTTATCATATATGAATATGCACTATCTTAGGGTTTTACAAATTCCAATAATTGTTAAATCATTTAGTGAGCCTATCTCTTTAAAACACTCTGGGATCCTCATTTTTATCATTCTATCCATGGCTTTCTTCATGGCTTATAAATCTCCTAAACCCCTTATATCAATTACTTCAAATGCACCCATCTTGCAAAGATGCTCTCAAAAATTACACTATGTATCTCTATTTGTCTCCTCTTCACACCACCTACTCAAGTCGGTGATATCTTCGATCGTGTTTATGATGACTCTCTTGGTCCTAATTATAATCAATCAATCTTATTTACAAATCATTTCAAGCTTTAAATTCTTCATTTCAAGATAAATTTCAGGCTATGGAATCCATGTTTACATCTCTTAAATTTGAAATCCAATATCTTAAGGATGTTTCTCCGACTCATGCTAGGTTCTTCTTCTCATTATCATTCTATGTCTTCTACATGTGCTCATATCAATGAACCCCAAGTCTTAACTATCCCCACACCTATCAATTTTTATCTCAATGCTAAGCAACGTGATATTCTTCTACAACTCCTCACACATCAATTGATCAACTTGCCATCTACTCATTTCTATCCTCCTTCTCAGCTTGAAATATATAAAGGTCGTTTATATTGATATTACCATCAAGTCAATGGACATAATGACAATGATTGCTATGTTCTACACTAAAAAAATTGGCCACCTTAAGCATTATGGTCTTATCTCATTTTCTACACAAAATAATTTTGCATCTTCATCTTTAATTACTACATCTCATTGGGTTCCTAAATCTAATTCATATATGTCTAATGAGCATCATGCCATCACTTCTAATATTCCTTCTTCCGTCACTCAAGCAATACCTATGAAATCCACTCAAATTAAAACACCTGCCTCTCAAAATTAGTCTCACTCCTCTCTCAAGTAATCTATGACATTACCAAGTCAAACTATGCAACCACCTCTCAAAATCAGTCTACCCTCTTCTCGTATCAAGTCTTCTCAATGGCGTCATCAATCCCACATAAGCTCTAACCAATCATTTTTTTCAAAGAAACTACTCCTTCTACTGATGGAAAAGACACATTTCAAACTCCACCACCATGGCATGGTCCTACTGTTGCTTTTTCCTACCATTGTGTTGGATCTCTCTCTTTATCATGACACAGATAATGCTCTCCCACAATGGCATGGTATCTCTCACATCACCACATAGATCTCCATCATCATACACTTGGGGGCATCATGCTTAATCCCCCATTATCATTATTAGGTGTCTCACATTTCTAATATTATGCTCCGTGCTCCATACTTTCAATTTCTAAGAAAATCTTACAAAACTTGATACACTTGTATTTTCATCACCCTATGACACACTCTTACGCTAAGGTTCAAAATTTAATGTTGAGGGCATACTACATCCATGAACCTCACATCATACACGACACATTTCACACTCTGCACATTTACAACACATATTTCTAGCATCACATTCTCTACACATCACACTACCCTATGACGCACTCTAGTTCCATGGTTCATACTCAACTACTGAGGGTCTAAATCTGAAATGAACCTCACCACATTCACTCTACATGCTCTATGCTTCATTGATCTATCTTTCTAGCACACGATTGAAACCATTTCCCGATGACGCACTCTTGTTTTATGGTTCATTCTTGATTGTCGAGGGGTCTTTTATAAATGAACCTCATCTCATGCTCATCCACATCCATTGGGGGCCACGCTGCTCCTTCAATCTTCACATTCATATTACATCCCATCATATTAACACTCACTACATATTACATATCTTGGTTGCACTTAATATTGGTTTATTGTTATACTATTTACATGTACACTTTGCTTCCATGTTAGACATATACTTAGCATGTCAAAATATTTTCTATATATACATGCGTGTTCACTTACTCTTTTTAAGTTGTGAATGCTGATTTTTCTATAGATCCATACACATAACACGAATTCTTAGCGCTATACCTCTTACTAGTCCCATAGTGGCTCTTGGGGGCATCTACTTTCATACACACCACATGTGTTATTGTTTCATTTATACTACTTCTTATTCTTACTAACACACTACTATTTCATTTAATATACACATTTTTTACATACTTTTTTATCTTTCTAACATGTTAACGAGTGCTTCATGTGCAACATTTTGCTTTGCAGGAACTATTTTCCACCATGGTTGTCTAATACTTTTCTTGTTATTGTTTGTCATTGTTTGCCATTATATGTCATTGTTTGCAGGATTTTCCCTTTATCTTGTGTGCACACTGTATGTTTTTGACCGCTTTGGCCATAATTGTCTTACGACATTGTGAGCGATGTCCCATGTTTGAAACCCACTTTTCGTAAGCAACATTGTCTTCTTGCTTGTTATATTACACATTGTATTTTATATCCATCTTCGTCTTGTTTTCACTAACACATGTTTTAGCCACTTTATTTATATGTGCCTTGGTTTCTACCATGCACATTCACTCCCCTTATAGGGAATCAATTCTAGATCGTGTCCAGTCTTCTCCTTTGGGCTGCATACTCCTAGTGACGTTACATGCACCCCAAATGAGGGGGGCATACATTGGGTGAATCAATCACCCCATTCAAGCATGGTACACAATCACATGATTCAACACAACAAGATACATGAACAACATATCATAGTTATAGAAAAGGGCTCGAATCGACTTGGACCCTTAGCACAACACAACCATCGGCACCAAGACATAGACATGAGCACTGGGCACTCCTGACCCTTCCTAGGTGCCTATGACTAGGGGGTTAAATAAATAACTTTTTCTCATATCGATGTAATTTTCAGTAGTTTACACATCGGTTTTCTCAAAGACAAGAACAGTCCTCTAGTAATCAAAATGAATTCTATCTCCATTTTCTTCTTCTTCTTCTTCTACTTGGATCAAACTTGATCAAACTGAATAAAGTAGGATCACACCATCTGTAATGGTGTATAAATTTTGGGAAGCAGTCAAGGATGGAGAATAACACTAGACCTTTCTCCCCAACACTTCTTCTTCCGTGCCGTGAGAATACCCAAAAAACTCGCACTTGCCATGATATCGCCCAAAAACTCATTCTTGGCATGAGATCACCCAAAAATGCGTTCTTCTACAACATTTCAAGACACTTTCTATCCTTTTCACTCATCACGGATCAAGTGCACATGTTCCTTTTCTTTTCACATTTTTACATACTTCTTAGATACTTGATTGGATTTTCATATACACAACTTTGACTACTCTTTTACTCTTCTTTTTTACAGGTCCATCCTTATAAGAAGCAATAGTCTCAAGCACAACACAAGCACGACAACAAAAACAGGTACAACATGGTACACACATTACACTTTTCACCCCTAGGGTCACTTCCTCTTTCTGGCTTAGCTTCCACGCTTCATTTTTATCACTCCATGACTTTTCTTGTCTCTTCGGCACACTTTCACCATCGATAGACATGGTTATCATGTACACATCTCTTATCTACTTTATGTTATCGAGTATTCACTCAACAACATAAAGTAGGGGCAAATGTAGACACTAAGTCACACACTTTGGGTACATTTCTAGGTCCTAGTCATATATTATTATTCATATGATTCCTAAGCGAGAAAACTAGTAATTGACAACTATATTTGGCCTTTTTTCTGTGTTTCATGTCTTCCTTCTGGCCTCTTACACTCTACAGCCTAGTCAATACTTTATTGCTTTATCTTTTATGACTCTAGACACTAGTGCCCAACTAGGACGTCAGCTCTCAAGCACCCTTGTCCTTCAGGCACTCCAGGCATCTCTTTACTTTACTCGCTCCATTTGGGAATATTTTATCTTTTGGGCATCTTATTTTCTTATGGGTTGACCTTCTTGTTGTTAATTGTGAAATTCAACCAAGGGAATTGTACGCACCTAAATTTTCATTGTGCTACATTGTGGAAGAGTTCAAATCCCCAATGATGATAAATATCAGTTCTATTGATATCCAAGTCCAATTTTTTACTTACAACATGTTCTTGTAATTCATTATACGTTGCTTATCTATTTCCCAACTTTTTCCGCTTTCCTTAGTTGTTTTTCAACATTTTTCCTAACCTTTTCGCCTTATGTTACGTAACTACCATGGCGGTTTGCGCAACTTCCATGACGGTTACATAACCATTAGTCTTTCTAGAGGGGAAGTTGTGCAATCATTGCATGTGGTTCTTGTAAATCGCCACTCTATGCGATTGGAATTGCATTCTGTGCTTTTATCTGGGACTTAAAAAACTTGTTATATACGTGTGTTGTTTTCTTCCAACTCACTTTTATCACACGTTTCTTAAACAAATAAGTTGTTTTTTAGCTTGATATATGTGTGAAATTCTCCTCCTTTACTTACTATTCTTAGTAAGTTGACTACCCATCCTTTTATTGATTTGGCACTTCTTGGCTACCAAGTGGGCTGGACCACTTCTCTACCAAATTTCTATAAAAACCAAGATTTTTCCTAAAGCATTGGTTGAGTCTTTTGATTTGGAATTCACCATTATGCCATCGAATCCTTCCAAGAAGTACACAAGAAAACACAGTTCATTTGCCTTGTTATTCTCTTTGCTTGCATTACATTATTATATCTAGTCTGCCAAAACTAACTAGATCCACCACTCCTTCATTTCTTCTACACACTACCAACACAACTCCCTGGAAACATTTGGACATGTCATTGGAAATAAGCTGAGGGGATCACAAAGCATTACCAACATTGGAATTTCTTCTATACTATATTTCCAGGTTGGAGGTGTTATTACATTCCTATAAGCTTCCTTTATTTAGATAGATTTCAATTCATAGTCTTTTAGAATACATTTTTTTAAGAAAGTAGAATTTATTGTAGTTTTCATTTTCTTGTAATAAGCTTCCATCAAGGATTTGTTTTCATCTCATCCTTTTGGATCTATCTCGGGAAGAATTCGAGGAAGTTCTCAGTAAATAGAGTTTGTCAATTCTTCACAATCAATTTACCTATAGAGTTCATTTCATTCATTATTTAGATCTCGTTAGCACACGAGCAAATTTTTGATGAGATTTTCCTCCTCCTCTATCCCTTTGGATTTGCACATGAAGTTATTTTGAAGAAGATTTTGTGTTTGTGTGTTAGTTTTCATTTCTTTACATTTAGAAAGCTTTTGTAGATCCTGTTGTTTTATCGAGGAAGCTTCAGGGGAATAAATTTCTTCAGAGAAGCTTTTCAATCTTCCATGATTCTCGAGGGTAAAACCAGAGGAAGTCATATCCACAATTACAAATTAGGAAAATCTTCTATGTTAATTAGATTAGATTAAATCCATTTTGCAATGGGGAAATAGCCACATCCGGCTATTTCATTGTTTATTTTATTTTATTTTAGAGTAGAAGTAATTTCCATTTATTAGAAGAAGTTGTATTGTCTGTGTAGATTTATTTTATTTAATTCCATAAAACACAAAATCCAAAAACATTAGATTAAATTAGTTAGTTTCTTTTATTTGTCTTATTTCCTTTCGTTAAAAATCATTGAAAATACAAAAACAAGTAGATTAGATTTACTTTATTGCTTTAATTAATTAGTTTCCTTTTTTAAATTAATTAGTTGCATGTAGATTTAATTAGATCCAAGGAGAGTAATCAATTTGGTTTAATTTAAATCTACTTGCATTCCTTTGTTAATTTAGGCACATAGAATTAATTAAATGGGAATTAACACAACTCCCTACGTTTCCTTAGTTGGCCTAGGTTACCCAAACATTGACCTTGCCTCTTTGTGGATTCTTTGTGTGTTTGTTTATTTCCTTAGATTGATTGTTCACATGTCCACATGACCATTTAAGGCCCTAGAAACCCAGACAATGAGTGTGTGACCCAAGAGTGCCATAATCGAATGCCGTGACACAATTGACAGACATTGATCAGGGCCTTAGACAACTTATATTCCAAACCACCCCAATTCCACCCAATATCATCTCATAGTTGATATCCTTGACCAAAAAGTGGATAAAGCTAATGAGTTCTTACACAATCAGCTTGGTTGAGACTAGATTCCACAATCCATAGATATATGCTTCTCATGTATCTCCTCTCACACCTCTATGACCTTGTCTAGAGATTTTAACGAGGTAGACATTAGATGGTTCCCATATATCCCATAGCTCATTCAAGGTATATTTGGTGATTCTAACATTGATCGAAACCTTCATGTAGCCATTATCCTTGATCATTCCATTTCACCCAACAAGTTAGACATATGTTCATTGCCTTAAACGAGCAAATTCCCATAGTGCCCATAGAAGACATTTGTTTTCCTTGATCTACCTTTCAGCCATTTTCACCTATTTTTACATATTCCACATATTCATCCTATTTATCCATTCCATAACCATCTTTCCATCTCATATTGGTTGTCTCGGCATGACCTCGGGAGGTCAAGTGTGTCCTAGGGTCACATGTTGATTCTTAGATGTACAAAATTGGTGAACCCAACATGAAGGACTAGTTCCTTTTTGTTTCCTCTTTTCTTTCTTTTCTTTCATCCATCCTTCTCCTCTCCCATTATTTTGTGGGTGTTTATACACCCCCAAATATGTTGGGTCAGAATATAAGCAGCCCATTTTGGGTCTTAAAGCTTATTATTACCAGATGGGTATGCAACAATCACCCTCACTATCAAGGTGGGTTGATAACTACTCACAAAATTTGTCATCACCTCACACTCCTTCTCAAGGTGTCAACACCAACTCATTAGTTAGGATTGAGGAGATTGATCAACATACTTATATCCACAACCGAGTTCTCCAATTCTAATAATATGACATTTACAGGAGAACATGTATCTTATTCACACATTTTGTTTAGAACAACATGCAATCCGATTCCTTTTCTTCGTACCTTTCACCGAATTTTGAACTCCTATCATGCTTCACCCGAAGTGATGAGCATCTTAATGCTATAGATCAATCCTTGGATAGGATGCAAGGGTATAATAATGTTCTTCTTCAGAAAAATTATGCCACCCCTCCTCCTATAATAGAAAATACGCCTAAAGAGGGGTGGCCTACCAAGGATCAATTCACAACAGGATATCATATGCCTTTACAACCCAACAAGGCTCAACACATGCCTAAGAAAATGTAATACCTTCATCGGGCAATGTGATTTCAACGTTGGTGGATAGAGTTAGGGAACTAGAACTTGCCCAAACCTTCTTGTTCTCATTGTCATTTTAGGGCAAGGCAAAGTCCCTCACCACGTTCAAAACTATAACTATGTTCCTCAAAGACCGCACCATCACCTTCTCTGGTTTACATGGGTGTTCCTATCCCTTGAAGACCTCCTTACTGGATCAAGCACGCTAGGTATGCCCTCTCATTCTTCATATGGATATCCTCCATAGGGTCCAAATGGAAGTGCATTCTTGAATGCCATCCTAACCGAAAATGTGACATTCCTTGGTTTCACACCTACTAATCCATATATAAATAATGTTCCCCATACCTCCACATGTATTCTAAATCACCGTAAGGGGACATGTTTTCTTTTCCTATGTATGTATGCTCAACATCGGGGGTGCCTTATGCCCTATAAATGTTTATACTAGACCATATCAACCTCTTGTTTCACCTCCACCTCCCCATCAAGGGTAATCCATGGTTGAGTTTTATGCAGTTGGCACGTATTTCGAATATCTCAAGGATCCCCTTGAATTTACTATACAGAGTGTCATGCTCCCACGACCATTTCCAGATCTTCCAAAATTCAAAGGGGAGGGGGATAAAAATTCTCACATCAAAGCGTATGCTACTACCATTAGAGAGCTGCTCCCATGAGATACAGCTATAGCTAATATATTCCCTAAGACCCTTGAGGGGATTGCTCTTGAATGGTACTATAGAATACCAGAAGCCTCGATAAATTCCTTTAAAAAACTTGTTTTAGAGTTGATAAAGGCTTTCAATATGAACAAAATCTCAAAAATATGAATCAGATACTTCCTTCACATTAAACAAGAGCATAATGAATCCACCACCCACTTCATTCAGAGGTGGCAGTAAGTCCTCTACTCCTCATGGCTAAGCACTCCCAACAAGACCAAATAGAGCTTTGTGACTTGTTCATATATTGCCTCAATCGAGAAACCAAGGAGGAGGTACAAAAGTTCCCTCTTAGGAGTTATGAGGAGGTCTTAGAGGGTGCTCTCTCACATTGACCATGCAGAGATTGACAAGGTGAAAGAGATATGGATCGAATGGGAAACTGGTCACTCCCTCTCAAGGTAATTCAAATTACTCAAACGGTTCAAACAATAAAAATCAAGGACCCAAGGTCCTTAACAAGAACCGTGGTGCTACAACATGACGGCGTGACTAATCAATCTAGAAATATGAATAATGTTAACACTAGTAGTGCAAATAATGGAAATAACAATGTGAATACGAATAACCAAAGGAGTAACAATTTCTCTCTTTCTATTAATGCAATCAACTTTATTCACCCTCCTACTCCTCCTCAACAAGTCTAGGCCCAAGGCCCGGTTCAATACTCAAACCAATATCCAAACCAGTTTCAAAATCAATATCAGAACCAAGGCCAGAGGCCTCCAAACTTCAACTACAATAACCAACAACATAACAACAACGAAACTATGGGCCACAACAAAACCAGAATCAAAGATCTCACAACTACGATCCACACTTATATTGTGGTTTCCACATGGCTATACGACATGATGCTCAAATGTGTCATGATTGTAATAAATTCATACAATGACTTCTGGAAGACTAGAGACACCTCTTCATTGAGATGTTCTTGGATAATCCCACGACACCTACACAAAACAATCACATGGGGCCTATTGCTCCAAAGTTATACTCTTGGGGTTTATAGAGACCCCCTTCTAATGCACCCTGAAAATGGGAATCTTAATCCTCATAGTACCAATAAGGGGGCTCTCATAGGAAATAATGATCATGAAGCATCTACATCCGTGGATCCTTGAGTAGCTTTTACTTTGGACAATCAAAATCAACCTAAGATTGTAGGCTTAGTTGAGCTAAAAACCAAACCAGAAGTTAATGTAGTGACTCGCACTCATGATTATTCTTCACAACCTCTTCCCATTTATCCCTCTCTGTCAGATAATGTGTCAATAGCTCCTAAGCCAGTAAGAGCCTATGATTTGATCACGGACCCGATTAAGACCTTTTCCCACATTTACTTCCTAGATTTGTTAAAGAATTCCCCTACATATCAATTGGAATTATTCGAAGCACTAGGTCTTGGCCATATAATCCACGTCACCCTTCCTCCGGAGGCCCAAATAAATCACATAGAATTCTATGTCTATCCCCTAGGGAAACCTGAGAGAGATGTTGGGTTTGTGTTTGATATTAGCAAGATGCCTACTGATGTTGAGTTGGCATGAAGAGGTGATCCTACGTTATATCTATAGGTTTGGATTTACAATAATTACGTTAAGCGTGTAATGATAGATGATGGGGTTGTTGTTAATATAGTCCCTTTCTCGTTTCTACAAAATTTAGGCTATGGAGAAACAAACTATTCCTCGACATGAAATACTCTAAGAGGCTATGATAGCCTTAAAAAAACCTCTATTAAAACCATAGTGCTTCTGTCACTCTTGGACCCAAGACCATGTTGACTAAATTTTATATTATAGATCGGAAACTAACTATAATATGATTCTTGGTCGACCTTGGATTCATAGAATGAAGGAAATTCCTTCTACGTTATTCCAAGAAGTCATATTCTTACATCTAGGGAAGGTCTTCATGGCTCAGGGTGACCCAAAGCCATTCGATATCCATTTGGCCAATTTAAAGAAGAAACTGGGGGTTCATACCGAATTCAAGCTCATGTCTAATCAATTAAATGATCCATAGGGATCAGTGTATGTATCTCATCTTGTTCCTACGACTGAGTTGGAAGCCCCTAAGGAAACTAAATGGGTTGATGTTAGTGAAAGCAAGGAAGCTATAGCAGAAATTGTGTAAAAAAAAACTACAACTGAAATTGTTAAGATTTTAGAGAATTATTTTCCTATCATTCTTCCATTCAATTCTTTGGGCATCGGTCATGCTCTTGCTCGCCTCTCTTCGTCGATGGATTTGAAGAGGTTTGTATGGTTGAAGTATTAGAAATCAAGGAAGAAGATTCCAAGATCGATCTAACTTCTTTCTTCCCTGAAAATTGTTGGACCCTCAACTATGATGGTGGAAAGTGTCACTTTGGTGTTGGGGCTGGGGTGATCATCATTTCCCATGAGGGGAGGGTCACGCCTTTTCCTTCAAGCTGAACTTTGAATGCACAAAAATGGAGCTGAGTATGAAGCTCTACTTCTTGTCTTATCATGGCCAAGAGAATGGGTGTGAACAACGTTAGAGTCTTGGGTGACTCTCAACTCATTGCTAATCAAGTCTCAAAAGTCTATGAGACCAAGGCAGAGCACCTAAAACTCTACAAGTCCATCATTCTTGAGATTTGCAAGGGTTTTGACTTCATCTCCATAGAATTTATTCCATGAGAAAAAAACCTATTGGATGATTCTATGGCTACTTCCTCCTCTCATTTTGGTCCAAGTGAGGACCTAAAAGAAACCGAGTTCACCATTTTAGTCTGAGTTGAACCTTTGGTTTGAAGGATGCCAACCAATGTAATTTTGGCATACGTCAAGACTGAGAATGAGCTCCTCACTTTGGATTTCACAGAAAATGATGAGGCAATCTTAGGATACCTCAATTATTACACCGATCTTCATCCTACGCAACACAAGAGGGGTTTTCCATTATATCCACCCTTACTCCTACTTGGGCATCACACCATGAAATATTCCTCATCGAAGATTTGAGATCTATGAATTTGAGGAAAAGAGTTGGAGTTACCTCTAGCCCCATTTAATTTTGAAGAGGGTGATGCCTCTTTGATCGGAGGAACAATAGATATAAACATAGGAATGGAAAAGGAGCCTAAAATCTTAAATCTTGGTTCCTCATTGTAATTAGAAGAGGTAGAATTGCATACGAAGGTGCTTAAAGAGAATTCAAAATCCTTTTCCTTTAGCTATAAGGAAATGATGGGTGTCACTCTGACGTTGTAGTGTATAATCTCATTACAAACCTAATTTCAAACCCGTGAAGAAAAAATCGAGACCCATGAAGCCAAAGGTGGATTTAATGGTTAAAGAGGAGGTAATGAAACCTTTGTAAGTACAGTTTATCAAGCCAGTCGATTATTCTATATGGATTTCAAACATTGTCCCAATTCTAAAAATTAATGGGAAGACACACATCTACATCAAATTTAGGGACATTAATAAGATCTTTCCTAAATATGATTTTCCACTGCATTCAATCGATGTCATCGTTGCGCATGATGATTGGATATGAGTTCTTATCTCTTATGGAATTATTTTTTATTTACAACTAGATAAGGATTTCCGAGGAAGACCAAACAAAAACTATCTTCACAAATCCTTGGGGAAGCTTCATTATCTGAGTCATGCCTTTCAGCCTAAAGAATGACAGAGCCACTTACCAGCGGGTAATGTCATACACTTTTCATGATATCATTCATAAGATTGTGGAGTCGTATATTGATGACCTATTGGTGAAAGAAAAGAAACATAGTGATCACCCTGAAGTGCTTTGTATCATTCTCTTATGCTTAATTGAGTACGGAGTAATGCTAAATCCTAAAAGAGCGTGTTTGGAGTAACATGAGGCAAGTTTCTGGGGTACATCATTTCATCCCGAGGCATTGATGTTGATCCAACAAAGATCTAGGTAGTTTTGGAAATGTCCCCACCCACAAATGAGTCAAGCATCAAGTATTTCCTAGGTAAACTTGGGGCAATTCACAAGTTTATCCCTAATTTAACATATGATATTCACCCTATCAATGGTTTAATTAAAAAGGATTGTTGTAAAACTTGGACAACCGAGTTTCATGAACCATTTGAGTCAGTAAAACACTTCCTTATGTCACTGCCTATGCTCATGCCACCAAAATTTGACTGTATCACATTTCATTTCATATTCTCGAGCCAATGATGTCTCGATTGCATGCATGTTGGCACAAGAGAATGATGATAGCCATGAGTGGGACATTTATTTCATTATTTGTACCCTCCTTGATTACAAGAGCGTGATGCAAGAAAGAAGAGAAGGAGTGCTTGGCTATAGTTTTCACAACAAAGAGGTTAAGGCATTACATGCTTAACCAAGAAACGTGAGTGATAGTTAAATCTGAGCAGTTGTGAATGTTATTAACTCAAGATTCCTTATCTAAGAAGGTTGGCCATTTCATTACGTTGATGGGTGAGTTTGAACTCACCTTTGTTAACCAAAATTCCATGAAGGGAAAAATTATTGCTGATTGGTTAACGTAGATAATCCTATAGACTATGGGGAACTAGTAGATTTAGATTTTCCTGATGAGTGTGTGTTCCTCATAGAGACAAAGCCTCCCATTGCTTCGTGTCCATGGTACACTAATATTTCCAATCATATTGTGGACCAATTATATCCTGAGGGAGAAACCTCACAACAAAGATGATGGCTATGTGTCATAGCCGCCAAGTACATAATTGTGGAAGAAGTGTTCTATCGCAAAGCCTTTGATGGTATGTTATTGAGATGCGTTGATGAAGAAGAGTTAGAGAAAATCCTCTATGAAGCTAACAACGAGTTTGTGGTGGTCTTGGAGGACATCTAGCTGCTCGTATGATTTATCACACGGGCTATTTTTGGCCCACTTTAGAACATGACATTGTAGAGTATGTACGCAGGTGTCAAAAATGCCAAGAGTTTTCACACAAGATACATATTCCTGCACAAACTCTACAACCCATAGTGACACATTCACCCTTCTTGACTTGGGGTCTTGATCTAATAGCAAAGTTCTCTCCCTCATCGTCGGATGGCCATAACTTCATTATCATTGTAACACCAATTTTCCCCATACCAAGAAAAAAGGCCGACAACTCCATTAACATAACAACAAAACAATCATATGCAAAACGACACGTTCTACTTGATCATAGTAATGTCTACAAAAATATTTGATTTATAACTACTAAACAATTTTTATATATATATTTCTCATTTATAAACCCACTCTATTACTTACTTTTACACACTTATTAAATATGTAACTTCCCAAATATTATAGTATTTTTGCTTCATTTTGTCAATTATCCTTCATAAATGGTAGGGAATATTTATTTGATGTAACATATTAATGATGTTATATAATCATATATACTCATATACCAACCTATCTAATTTGACTAGCACATTCAAGGAGACCGAGTGGCATAATGTTCAAGGTCAAGTTTAAAAATAAAAAGATAGTTCAATAATTTCAGCGGCCAAAAGTTCATCCACGTGGAGACTAATAATCACAAAGAGTAAAAGGTATAAATGCCACATAGGAATAAACTTATTACTTGTTATAAGTGGGTCACATGAAGCATGACAATTTCACGTTTTATTCAAATTATATAAGATGTACCCTTAGCAAATGTTTTAATTTATAGAGTATTTCTAAGGTGCGAGAGAGTTTATAGTTTAAGGTTTGAAAAAAATAAAATTACTTACCAAACCAAATAAAGTGGAGCACTTAAGTTTTTTTAGCAAATATATATGTTGTTTAGCATATAGGTCTTAAATATTGTTAAGTATAATGTTTAAATATGTATAGTGGCTAGGATGTTACAAAGTATATAGAATTTAATTAAATTACATATACGAGTTTTAAACTATATAAAAATAGGTTACTAAAAGTAGGGTTTAAGTATAGTTTTAAAGGTATAGTGTTTAATAAAACATGTTCTTTAAAAAGCTTAGGGAATATGTGGTAGTTTATTCTAATTTAATTAACTACTTAGGTTATAAATTTAAGTTAGGAATTAATATGGTATAACACATAAGTGTTAATATTTAAATATATAATTTAATATGCATAAAAGAAATGTAAAAATAAATGGGGCCAATAATACACATAGGTTAGTACCATTAAAACATATAGTTTTTAGGATTGCAATAGAAAATTAGAAGGGACCATAAGTTAGACATAAGAATACTTTATTCCAACATAAATCTAATCAAGTTTATTTAAAGGGGTATTTTTAGACATGGAAAATTATTTTTTGAATATTAAAGATGAAAACACACACTTAGAATTTTACATGGGGGATGAGAGTAAATTATGAACCAATAGAAAAATTGATTTCCTATTCTCAAGGAGAGTTGTCTCCCGTAGAAACCTTAGGTAAATTAAATTCACTTGATCTTTTCCTAGGTGTTTCTAGCACTAAAATGAACTAATTAAATATAAATATGAATATAAGTCTAGTTCAATTAAAAATAAACACAAGTATTAAATATTAAATTTGTAAACTTCATAAAAGCTCTTCTCAATAAATTCTCTTCAACTATTTTATAACAATATTTTAATATACATATTTTTAAAATATTAAACCCTTTTTCAAAGGCATTTATTAATAAAACCATATTATTTTTCTATATTCAAATACGCGCATTTTTTTAATTTTACTATACAAGTAAAAAAAACAAAACAAGAGTTAATAATTTTCCACTCAAGTAAATGTTCGAATTTAATATAAACTTATATTTATTTTAAATCAACCAACCACAAAACACTTGTGTAAAATTTATTTTATTTTAGAAATCAATACAGAAGAAGCACAATACGACACTATAAAAATAAATTAACAATGCAATATCACTTAATATAGTTTCATATCACAATTAAATATCCATTCCAAAAATATTACAAATAAAAGAACCATAATAATTTACTCCTTTATTTAATTTCTTTCCATAATTGCACAGTATACAACCAAAATACAGAGAAGGAACTTATCTCAATCTAGCAATGGGCTTTGCTATGCTCAATTCCCGGTCCACTTGGATGTAAGCACCAGAACCATGGCCACATTAATGAGGGGAAGAAAATATGCTTAAAATCACAAACCGATGCCCTGGCCAGGAACCATCCGGGGTTGTACTTTGTACCCCGATTAGGACTCCTCTGGAGCCCCTCCCTCCTGCCCACAACCCTGCTTACAAACCTAGCTTCCTTGAAAATTTCCACAAGCTCTTTGAAATTTCCAAAAATCTTTTTTTTCTTTTTCCCCGGGATCCTCAACAAGTCTTACAAGCCATTTAAATAATACTTTTCCCAATTCGGTTTCATTACCAAAGGTTACAATGGTAACTTCCAAATTACAAATTTACAATTAGTTTAATGTAAATAATAGTGTCCCAACAAGTTCCTCTCCAATTAAACCTTTTCATTTTTAATTTTGGAGTTACACAACAATATTCCAAAGTACTCATAATAAATTATTTTTTTTTTTCAACAAATATCATATCGGGGATTTTGGCACATCACAATCCTCCCCCTTGAATCAACTATTGTCCTCAGTAGATCCATAAGCTACTCTTAAAAACACAACACAAAAACACAAGTGATTAGTCAAATAGATCAAGATATTGTTCTTTAAGATAATCTTCTCTTTCCCAAGTAGTGCTATCCACATCACAAGAAGACCATTTTACTTTAATTTCTTTAATTTCTCTGTTTCTAAGTTTCCTAGTTCTAGTTTCCAAAATCATTTCTGGTTCAATTTGAAACTCACAAGTAGGTTCTATAGTTATGTTCTTCCAATCCACAACATGTTTATCATCAAAAACATATCTTTTCAACAAACTCACATGAAAAACATTATGAATTCTAGACAACTCAGGAGGTAGAGCCAATCTATATGCCAAGGTTCCTATTCTTTCAATAATTTCAAAAGGCCCACAAAAATGAGGAGCAAGTTTAGCATATTTTCCTAACTTCAAAGAACTCCTTTTTGGTTTAACTTTCAAAAACACTTTATCACCTACAAAAAAATCTCTAACAATCCTTTTAGAATCAACAAACTTGTTTATGTCTATCCTGAGCAACTTTCATATTTTATTTTTCCCTAGTTATGATTTCTTCCATTTCTTTTACGTTGTCATTGCCATACCAGGATCTATGCTCGAGATTAGACCAAGAAATAGGGGTAGCACAATTTCTACCATAAAAACCTCGAAAGGAGTCATCTTAGTAGAAGTATGATAACCTTGATTGTAAGAAAATTCAATCAAGTGTAAATATTGCTCCCAGTTTCTAGGTTTATCCCCAGTATACATCCTAAGCATGTCCTCTAAAATTCTATTAATCCTTTCAGTTTGGCCATCGACTCAAGATGATATGCAATGCTAAAGTTTAAGCTAGTACCCAACTCATCAAACAAAGATCTCCAAAATGAAGAAGTAAATCTAGGATCTCTATCAGTTACAAGATTTTTAGGAATGCCATGCAGATGAAATATCTCTTTGGAAAATAAATGAGCTACATCAAAGCAAGAAGAAGACTTAATTTTAGTAGGAAGAAAATGAGCCATTTTAGTTAATCTATCAACAACAACAAGAATAGAATCATGTCCATTCCTAGTCTTAGGAAAACCAGTAATAAAATCCATACTAACATATTCCCATTTCCAGTCAGGTATAGGTAAAGGTTGTAACAAACCAAGGTTTACTACATTGCTCAATTTTTACCTTTTGACAAGTCATACATTTACGCACATATTCACGAATGTCTTTTTTCATCTTTGGCCAAAAATAATTTTTCTTAACAGAGGAGTAAGTTTTATGAAACCCAGGATGACCAACTATAGGTATGTCATGAGAATCTTTCAAAAAAATTGTTTTAGATCAACAAGATTAGGGATACACATTCTATTTTTATAATACAATAATCCACAATTATCAAGCAAATAATGAGAGATTTTATCTTGTAAATGCACATTTTGAGTTCCATTTTTCAAACCAACATATATATCACAAAAATATTTATCAGTAGGTAAAGCTTCTTTTATAACTTCCTCAAAATGACTTCTTTTTACAGACACAACATTACAATAAATTATTTTTCTACTTAAAGCATCAACCACAACATTTTCTCTACCAGGAACATACTGAATATCAAAATCATATTGGCTTAACAATTCAACCCATCTTCTTTGCCTCATATTTAACAAGGGTTGTGTGAAGATGTACTATAAACCTCTATGATCGGCCAAGACAAATTTATTTCTACCAGAACTCCATATCTTTAAAGCATAACAATCAAAATCATATTGGCTTAACAATTCAACCCATCTTCTCTGCCTCATATTTAACAAGGGTTGTGTGAAGATATACTATAAACCTCTATGATCAGTTTTCAAGACAAATTTATTTCCTAACAGATAGTGTCTCCAAATATTTAAAGCATGAACAATTCCAAGCAATTCTAAATCATGAGTAGGATAGTTTTTCTCAGCAGGCAGTAATTTCCTAGAACCAAAACAAACAACTCTATTTTCTTGCATTAACACACAACCAATTCCAAAATTACAAGCATCGAAACAATGGTAAATGGTTTAGAAAAATCAGGAGTGCATAATATAGGTGTAGTAATTAAAGCCTCTTTTAATTTATTAAAAGAAAGATCACACTCTTCAATCCAACAATACTTTCTATCCTTTTTAGTTAAATCAGTAAGTGGAGAAGCAATTCTTGAATAGTTTTTAATAAATCTACGATAAAAACTAGATAATCCAAGAAAAATTCAAACTTCATGGGAATCTTTAGGTATAGGCCATTCTTCTACAACTTTTACTTTTGATGGATCGGGGCAATACCTTTTTCAGAAATAATATGGCCTAAATAAGAAACTTCATTTTTAAAGAATTCACATTTACTCAGTTTCCCAAAAATTTGATGCTTCCTTAAAGTTTCTAACACCATTCTAACATGATTTTTATGTTCCTCTTCAGTTTTAGAATAAATTAGAATGTCATCAAGAAAAATAATCACAAACACATCCAGAAAAGGACGAAAAACATCATGCATCAAAGTCATAAAAGTGGTTGGAGCGTTAGTCAAACCAAAAGGCATCACAACAAACTCATAATGGCCATATCTAGTACGAAAAGCAGTTTTAGGAATATCATATTCTTTAACTCTAATTTGATGATAGCCAGAACTGTAGATCAATTTTAGAAAAATATTTAGCACCATTTAACTGATCTAACAAATCATCAATTCTAGGCAAAGGATACTTGTTTTTAATAGTCACTTTATTTAACTGCCTATAGTCTATGCATAGTCTCATGGTGCCATCTTTCTTTTTCACAAACAAAACAAGAGCACCCCATGGAGAAACACTAGGTCTGATTTTTCCTAATTTAATCAATTCAACCAATTGAATTTTTAACTCAACCAATTTAGGTATGGATTGCCTATATGGTACTCTAGAAACAGGTTCACTACCAGGAATAATGTCAATAACATGCTCAACAAATCTCCTAGGAGGTAACTCTTCAACACCAAGAAGGAAAAACATCCATAAACTCTTTAACTAAGGGATGAACATCAACATCTATTTCTACTTTTCCATTATTTTCAGTCACAACAACACAAAATATTTTACATTTTTCCTTAATACATCTTCTAACTTGAATAGCATAAATAGTTTTCAAAGTAAGAGGTCTTTTCATTCCCTACGTAGAACATGAGTATTTTTACAAAAGTCTTGAATACAAACTTGCTTGCTTTCACAACTAATAAGAGCATGATTTCTTTCTAACCAAGTCATTCCTAGAATAACATCATATTGACCCAAATTCAACACATGAAAAGACTCCATAGAAGTAAAACTATCAATTTGAAATTCTAAGTCTTCCACTAAAGCTCCAGTTTTCTGACTATTCTTCCATCTGCCATCTCTACTCGAAATTGGGTTTATGTTTCTGGAAAACAAATTCAAATTTTTAACTATTTTAGGAGAAATAAAACTATGACTACTACCAGAATCAATCAAGAAAACAAGATCAATACCATTAATAGATCTTGATAATTCTACTAAAGACACTTGTTTATGAATAGTACCCATGTCCACAACAAGCAAAAAATTTCATTTTTTTTTTTTTTTTTTCTCTCTCGTCTTCTGCCCCTTGTTTTCCCACTTTTTATTTTTATGAGGACAACCTCTCGAAGATGATTTCCACCACAATCCCAACACTTAATATCTTTAGGTTTTAGTTTTTCATAATCTTTCCTTCCTTGATGATTTTAAACTGAGAGTTTTTACATTGAACATTTTCTGTGAAGGGTCTCTTTCTATTCTTGAACTAAAAACTAGTATTTTTCTTTTTGAACTCATCCCATTTTTTATTAATCACAGTTTTAGACTTCTCAAATTGTTCTGTGATTTGTGCGGCCTCATCTACTGACTGTGGTTTACCACACCAAACATTTTCTTTATACTCTTCCCTCAAACCATTTATAAATCTAACCACTCTATCAAAACCAGTAATAAAAGGTACAAATCTATTTAATTTTTCAAAGGTTTTCTTATATTCATTCACACTTTTCAAACATTGCTTCAAATCAAAGAACTCATTTTGTCGTTGCTTGCAAGAAATGATCAGAGAGATACTTCTTTTTAAACAAGCTTTTAAATTTACTCCATTTAACCTTGTGAGGTTTAAGCTTTTCAGTTTTTAATGTGTCTTCCCACCAGTTTAAAGCAACATCTTTTAATTGAAAAGCAACAATTTGAGTTCTTCCTAGCTTACTAGTCCTTTGTAATTCAAAATACCTTTCTAAATTTGTTAACCAAGTTTCAACTTGTTCACCTGACCCTACTTCTCCAACATATTCAGGAAATTTAATTTTCCTAGCAAATAATTGCATTTCTTTTGAACTTCTATGACTACTAACATTTTCTTTTTCAGAATCCGAAGAACTAGAAGAATCAGAAGAACTTTCCATTTTCTCAATAGAAGTAGATTCACTATCAGAAGGTGCTTTTCTCTTTCTAGTAGATTTTTCCGATTTAACAAATTTATCTCTCTTGTTTTTACAAATGACTTCCACAAATTGATTTTTCAAAGATTCTAATTGCAAGGTAAGATTTTCAACTTCCCTACCCAATTGTTGATTTTGTCATTCCAGTTGCTCATTGTATTTTGCACCCTCCGAGTAACTCATCCCACAATGTGATATCCACTATGTGGAGATACAAACAAAACAAATAAGAAAATCACTTACTTACAAGACTCATAACTCACAGACAAGGACATCAAAAAGTGCTCTGATACCAAATTGTAACACCACTTTTCCCGCACCAGGAAAAGGGCCGATGACTCCTCCATTAACATAATGACAAAACAATCATATGCAAAATGACACTTTCTACTTGATCATAGTAATGTCTACAAAAAATATTTGATTTATAACTACTAAACAATTTTTATATCTATATTTCTCATTTATAAACCCACTCTATTACTACTTTTACACACTTATTAAATATGTAACTTCCCAAATACTATAGTATTCTTTGCTTCATTTTGTCAATTTTCCTTCATAAATGGTAGGGAATATTTATTTGATGTAACATACTAATGATGTTATATAATCAA
This sequence comes from Taxus wallichiana var. yunnanensis, assembly GCA_018340775.1. NCBI lineage: Eukaryota > Viridiplantae > Streptophyta > Pinopsida > Cupressales > Taxaceae > Taxus > Taxus wallichiana. Next base: position 882,880,453 of record CM031239.1, on the reverse strand, counting down.
CTATACTCATATACCAACCTATCTAATTTGACTAGCACATTCAAGGAGACCGAGTGGCATAATGTTCAAGGTCAAGTTTAAAAATAAAAATATAGTTCAATAATTTCAGCGGCCAAAGGTTCATCCACGTGGAGACTAATAAGCACAAAGAGTAAAAGGTATAAAGGCCACATAGGAATAAACTTATTACTTGTTATAAGTGGGTCACATGAAGCATGACAATTCCACGTTTTATTCAAATTATATTAAGATGTACCCTTAGCAAATGTTTTACTTTATAGAGTATTTCTAAGGTGGCGGAGAGTTTATAGTTTAAGGTTTGAAAAAATATATTTTACTTACCAAACCAAATAAAGTGGAGCACTTAAGTTTTTTTAGCAAATATATATGTTGTTTAGCATATAGGTCTTAAATATTGGTAAGTATAATGTTTAAATATGTATAGTGGCTAGGATGTTACAAAGTATATAGAATTTAATTAAATTACATATACATAGTTTTAAACTATATAAAAATAGGTTACTAAGGGTAGGGTTTAAGTATAGTTTTAAAGGTATAGTGTTTAATAAAACATGTTCTTTAAAATGCTTAGGGAATATGTGGTAGTTTATTCTAATTTAATTAACTACTTAGGTTATAAATTTAAGTTAGGAATTAATATGGTATAACACATAAGTGTTAATATTTAAATATATAGTTTAATATGCATAAAAGAAATGTAAGAATAAATGGGGCCAATAATACACATAGGTTAGTACCATTAAAACATATAGTTTTTAGGATTGCAATAGAAAATTAGAAGGGGTCATAGGTTAGACATAAGAATACTTTATTCCAACATAAATCTAATCAAGTTTATTTAAAGGGGTATTTTTAGACATGGAAAATTATTTTTTTGAATATTAAAGATGAAAATACACACTTAGAATTTTACATGGGGGACAAGAGTAAATTATGAACCAATAGGAAAAATTGATTTCCTATTCTCAAGGAGAGTTGTCTCCCATAGAAACCTTAGGTAAATTAAATTCACTTGATCTTTTCCTAGGTGTTTCCAGCACTAAAACAAACTAATTAAATATAAATATGAATATAAGTCTAGTTCAATTAAAAATAAACACAAGTATTAAATATTAAATTTGTAAACTTCATAAAAACTCTTCTCAATAAATTCTCTTCAACTATTTTATAACAATATTTTAATATACATATTTTTAAAAATATTAAACCATTTTCAAAGGCATTTATTAATAAAACCATATTATTTTTTTTTCGAAGTTAACTATTCAAATGCACATATTTTATTTAATTTTACTATACAAGTAAAAAAAAAACAAGAGTTAATAATTTTCCACTCAAGTAAATGTTCGACTTTAATATAAACTTATATTTATTTTAAATCAACCAACCACAAAACACCTGTGTAAAATTTATTTTGTTTTCTAGAAATCAATATACAGAGAAGCAATACGACACTGTAAAAATAAATTAACAATGCAATATCACTTAATATAGTGTCATATCACAATTAAATATCCATTCCAACAAATATTACAAATAAAAGAACCATAATAATTTACTCCTTTATTTAATTTCTTTCCATAATTGCACAATATACAACCAAAATACAAAGAAGGAACTTATCTCAATCTGGCAATGGGCTTTGCTATGCTCAATTCTCGATCACTTGGATGTAAGCACCAAAACCATGGCCACATTAATGAGGGGAAGAAAATATGCTTAAAAGCACAAACCATGCCCTGCCAGAACCATCTAGGGTTGTACTATGTACCCCGATTAGGACTCCTCTGAAGCCCCTCCTTCCTGCCCACAGCCCTTCTTACAAACCTAGCTTCCTTGAAAATTTCCACAAGCTCTTTGAAATTTCCAAAAATATTTTTTTTTCCCTTGGAATCCTCAACAAGTCTTACAAGCCATTTAAATAATACTTTTCCCAATTCGGTTTCATTACCAAAGGTTACAACGGTAACTTCCAAATTACAAATTTACAATTAGTTTAATGTAAATAATAGTGTCCCAAAAGTTCCTCTCTAATTAAACCTTTTCATTTTTAATTTTGGAGTTACACAACAATATTCCAAAGTACTCATAATAAATTACTTTTTATTTTTCAACAAATATCATAAATCACGGCCACCGAGTATTTTACAAAGTGGGTTGAGGCCATGCCTCGTAAACTATACTGGGTATGTAATTGCCAAGTTTATTCTAAACTAGATCATGTATAGGTATGGAGTCCCACGAGTCATTATATCATATAATGACATGCCTTTCAAAAATGAAGAGGTGCAAGAATTGTGTGGGGTAAGTGCACGAAGTTGGGGGCTAAAAGAACAAGAATGCGGAAAAAGTAAAACGCGTACATGTTCTATTTTAACGCTATCACGTTTTGAATTGTTGGGTTTGGGATTTACCAAAGCATAATGCGTACGCCTACTATAAACAAAAAAAAAAAGAGGCCCGAGCCTCTATCATTTTATCTCCCTCAAACACGAGTTTCAGAGCTTAACCGTGCCCTCGTGTTTTTCATTCAGCTGGATCTCAAGCTCAAAGGATCGTTTCTGGATCGCCAGGAAGATCTGAATCGATGATGGCGCCACGAGAGAAGAGGTAAGCACAATTATTTTCTCAAAATTGCATTGAAATATGATAATTATAGATTAAAATTTGAATTGAATACATATTTTTATTATTACAGTTAGAGGTCGAGGGAATCAACCACAACCAAACCCTGTTATTCTTGTCATCCCTCCCGACACTCCCATAATTGCTCAACATACCTCGGGTATTCAAGAAGATTTAGCAGCCCACATAGTTGAAAACAAAATTGAAATTGAGGATTTAATCAAAATAATGAGGGATTTATAATCTACAAACCCCACCGCGCCTCTGTGCAGAACACATTGGAGGCATTACTTGTTCAAATGACGTGGCAACGAGGCAAATTGATCATTGGACAACTTACAGAGAGGGTTGTATGGTTTATTATTCCAACAAATTGTCATATGTGGATGTAAAGAAAAAATAAATTTCAAAATACCTCATATGCGCCTTATTCATGGACCCCAGCACTAATTTTCCTATTCCGTTGTCATGTAAGCGATTTCCCATCCCTTGGTGTAATTCAACCTATCCCATCACACAACCTCTTTGTACTATCCTTAAGCTAATGGACAAGATGATGCTACAAAAAAAACCTTAAATTCCATCCTCCTTAAAACGGTTAAGGAGAACAAAATAGATTGGCATCTAAAGCTATTTCCAGCCTTGTCGGCCTATAGGACATTGGTAAGAACACCCATGGGGCAACCCTTATTCTTTAGTCTTCATATCTGAATTATTCTTACCGTTAGAAGTAGAGTTACCTAGCCTTTGTATATCTTTACAAGGCATTTTAGACAAAGATGGATATCAAGAAGCACGACTAGTTAAACTAGAAACTCTTGATGAAGATCGAATTAGAGTTGAACAACATCACCACGTTTATGCTGACAAGATGTGTCGTTAGTATAATAAGAAAGTGTATGAATGATAAATACACGTAGGAGATATAGTCCTTAGAATTGAGAGCCGGATTGACAAAAAGACCGGTGAAGGAAGGAATTTTAAACCCAAATGGTTAAGCTTTGTACCAAGTAATAGAAGACTTTAAGAATGGTGTGTATTGCCTATGTACTCTAGAAGGTGAAGAATTCAACGAATCGGTTAATTCGCTTCACCTCAAACGCTTTTATGCATAGTTCATTTGCATCTCCACTTGTACATTATTGCATCCATACTGCATATCATCTACATTATCATATTGTGAAATTGTAAATCAATTCAAGAAACTTTTAAAACTTTCAAATGTTGGCAAAAGCACTTAATCATACCTCTTCAAGTATCCATCATATCATCATCAAATTATTCTAATCTCTTTATCATTTTAGAAATTAAGATGGAATTTTGACATTGGTCCTACCAAGACTTGCACACTTAGTTCTATTCATGGTTTCTTCTAGCTTAGGTGTCTTTGCCCATAGTTTGTTCTAGAAGCTTCTTGATGTCACATCTTTCCCTAAAAATATCTCTACTAACAAAAATAATCTAAACATTTCACCTGGAGCTCTTGTCTGCCTATCTCAACCTTCGGTGGTGAGCCCTCGCATCCTACTTTGAGTATGGGGTTGAGGTTAGGGGAAAGTTTTCCCTCCCAAAAGTGAAAGTATTAAAAAATAAAAGAAAAGATAAATCAACAATAAATACAAAAATTCTTTCTTTTGCAAATAATACTACACTTCTTTGCCCTACCAATCTTTGGTGATGAGCCCATGCTTCCTACTGGTGGCATGAGATTGGGAAAGGAGGGAAGTGCCCTTACTTGCCTATATTTTGTCCTCGAGTGATGATCCCATGCTTCTTACTAGTAGCATGGGGCAAGATGTAGGGGGTCTGTCAAACAAGTCAATAAGTTATAAATAAGTCAATGAATAAAAATTGCTTTGAAATATCAAAAATCCCAAGAAAATGAGTTAGATGTGTATGTTACAAGAGATTCAATCCCTAAAACTAGATTTTGTCAATCAAAATGCCATCTACGAGATCTAAGTCTAGATAAAATTGTAAGCAAATCACATTTTGAATCTGGTTAGTTAGTTTGTGTTTAGGGTTGAGTTGTAGGTTCCTAATTGGATCTTTGTCAAAATCTTGTCTTCTTATCACCATCTTCATTCATCAAGGTCACATAACTCACGTCCTTCTTGGCTCTCGGTGATGAGCCCTTGCATCTTACTAGTTGCATGGAGTTAGGAATGGAGTGCATTCATCCTTTTATCATATCACATTCATCACATTTTTCCAATAACAGAGAAGCGCTAAATATTACTTGAAAACCGAAGTATTTCTCATGTGCATCATAAAAACATAAATAAATCATTTTGTTTACACATTTGCATCATCATCATCCATAGCATGCATCCATAAAAGCATATAAAAAACATCAAAAATTCTAAACATCTAAGAGTACACATATGAGACAAATCATGAATGAGTCAACTCTTACACAAAATAGTTGAACCAAAAGAAATGTATATATGTATATATCAATAACATCAAGTTTCATGTATAATGTCATCACACTCTTGTGAGTGTGGTCAAAAACTCATCTATGAGCTGAAAATCCAAAAAAAAAAATCGATATATATATCCAAAAATGGTCTCTAAGCAATAAAGGCATATATCCTATCCCTATTTACAAGATCCTTGTGAGGGTGTAGGAGGAGGGATCTGTTATGACTCTATGGAAAGATTGAGAGCCTATGTGTGCTAACTAGTGGAAGTGTCCATGAGATGGGGCAAGTGATTTTCCGGTAGTAGTGGCTCCACTACAAGAATGGTCTCACTATTGTCTCCTCTCGGCCAGCTCGTATCCAATGAGCTCGGCCCTCATCCGGGTCAAGACCTCTACAACATGTCATGTCGGTGTCAACATGTTGATGTGGCATCAACCATCGTTGGTTGCCCAATTTCTGCAACCAACTGCTCCTTTGTCTTCCCCATAGGGAGTGCGAAGGTATCTAGGAGAATCCGATGAATAAAATATCACCAACCATCCACGGTAGCTATAAGGTACAAGTAAAAAAATGGTGAGTTAGAAAATTTTCAAAATCAAAAAACATATCTAATAATATTTATGTACGTTAGATAGTTCGCTAACAAGTCCATAAAATGAAAGGTGAGAGAAGAGTATTTTACTTAGATCTCCAAGCATCCAGGATGGATTAATCGGTGGTGGAGGAGTTGAGGAAGGCACCTACTCTACTCTAATCTCCTCTTTGGCAGTCTCTCATGTGCCTCTCTATTGTCCATAGATTGAATCCTCATCTCCTCCCCCTCTAGTGGTCAAAGGATCATATGAGTGTAGTGTCTCTATCTCAGCCTTTGTCTCGGCCCTAGCTGTCATGGAAACCTCTCTAGTTGCCACCACTCTTGCATGTAACTCTCCTCCTCTCCCCCCTCCTCCATCTCTACCTCTTTATCGATCTCATCCTTGTCCTCCTCCTCTCTACTTGTGTGGGTGTTGCCTCCATCTATAGGATCGACCTTAGTCTATTTAAGTCTGTCACGACCTCTGGTATTCCAATCGGAACCACGGGAGTGATGATAGTCCACTCAAGCTTTCCCCTCATGCCGGTTCTCACCTCTCGGATCCCTATGTACATCTTGGGCACCGTCGAGAGGGCATCGGCGTAAGGTGACCCAAATTGTTGGGGTACCCTCCAAACTAAATGGACCTCTACTCTATTGGTGTGATCCTCTAACTGTGTAGTAGAACTAAAGGTAGTCATAATGATAATCTCCTCACCCCATAGGACAGCCATGTCCTAATATGGTTGTGTGATCATGTCATTGATAGTAAGTATAGAAACTAACTGATGTATCCCTCTAAGTGGGGCCATATCAATCCATCTTGCTGCTCTAATCGCCCTAGGATTAGTTATCCCAATGCCCCTCTGATAGGGGATCATATGCTCATAAACCCAACTCATAACCAATGTGGGATGACTAAGGGCCTTTCCCTTCAGTTAGACAACTCTATATAAATCATGATAAGTAGTACCAAGAATATCAACGCCCCATGCATATATGCGGCCATGTTACTCAATGCTCTGAATAATGGGTTCCTAACAATAGAGTAGCTTGTCTCCACCCTTGTCCCCAACCAAGCATGAAGCCAAAATACCAATGATGGCCTTACATAATGTAGGGATAGGAGCAGAGGCAATTGACAGTGATCTCATCCCCTACTTGGCACTAGTGTCAGGTGCATGTGCATCCCCCATGTAAGCAGCCCACTTTGCGTGCTTTGCTACTAATCCTACACTCGCTAAAACCAACTTCCTGCCAAAGGACAGGAACTCCCAAAATCGGTAGATGTCTTCTAGTGTGATCTTCCACTCCCCCTAACTCTAGGAAGCCAGAAAGTGTTTTTTTCTGTATCCCACTAACTCCATAAACCGTATAACAAGTGGATAGTCAATGGAACCAATCGTATCTATGATATATTCCATATCCCCTTGTGGTAATAATTTCCTCTCATCTGAGTCGGCGCATCCAAGATCGAGGGCAACCATGTTACTCTGGGATCTGCTTCCATATAACATACTTCCCCTACATTCATAAACATCAAAAAGAGCAAGTTAGAATCATATCGTAATAAGCTAACAAAAACATTCAAAAACTAAATTTTAGAACACTTGGTTATTTTTTACAAAATACCTTGATAGTTACGTGAAGAGGAACTTTGTGCAATGTCGGGTTGTGGAGCTGAATTACTCACAAAGGCATGATTTTAGGTTTAATAGTTTACACATTAGCGGCATTGGTCATGGAAGCGGCATCGATCACGTGGCTATGAACCGAACTTTGAGTCGAAGCAAAGCAGTCACCGGTTACCTATGTGTTTATGTTTTTATTTTAGATGTTTTGATTTATAAGCTAGAAAACTAGGGTTATAACATAAGGATAGAGGAAGAATGTTAATTCTCCTTGGTTGAAGATGAAGAAGAAGAAAAAGAAGAAAAAGGTTGCATGAAGATAGAGCTTCAATGGAGAGAAGATGGACAAAAAGGAAATAATGTACATCTAAATGGTGAGAAGAGTGTTATGTCTTCTACTATATTTCCTTTGTATTGTCTTGTCTCAATGTAATGGCTTGCATATATATGCAAAGCACATAGTCTTTCATCTTGTAGATCCACAGTTGTTGTGAGATCTTGTATTGTAGATCCATGAGATCATGTTATATTGTTGGTCCATAGGATCTAGTATTGTAGCTCATTGGAGAGCTTGTGGGTATAGATAGTATCTATATATTGTAGAGGAGTTTCTTCTTGTATGCACAGTGTTGATGCAGTGAGATGGAGGAGAGACTTACTTCTTGGTGCACAAATATGGTTGCACATTGGTAGACCCTTGTGAGAGGTCTTGTTTGTAGATTCACATGAGCTTGGTTGCATATAGTGGGAGATGTAGTTCTTGGTATGTGAGATCTAGTGGTGTTTTGGAGGCACGGTTGTAGTGCACTCATGTAGATCCATTTAGAGATCTAGAGGAGAGAGATACTCTTGGAGAGATGCATTGTACTCTTGTATGAAGAGTTGGTTTGTACTCTTGTTTATTATATATATGAGATCTCTATCTTTGGTGGATGTAGCCCACATTGGGTGAACCATGGTACATGTTGTGTTATGTGTGTGTACTTTGTTTTGATTTGGATTATTCTAGTTTATACTTCCATTTGTAGATTTTGGGGAATTGTATAGATCCGTATTTGCATGATTTGGTTTGTTATTGAATCATAACACTATTCCATAGTCCTAATTCCCAACAACTGGTATCAATGATGGCTTTAGTTTTTAGAGAAGGGTTTTCTTCATGGTTTTGTTAGTGGTTTACTGACATAGTGTATGAGAGCAGGGTTTTTTTTTCCTGATGTGTAAATCACAGGAAGAGATTTAAAATCAAGTGGGAGCTGGAAATGTAAGGTTGCTAGAAAAATATAGTGACCGACATCGGTGGTATGGTATACTGGTGTCGGCACTTCCATAACCGATGTCGGAATGGTGACCATGGTCGTTAGAGGGTGACCATGGTCGGTTAGGTGGAAACCAAACTTGGTGACCTATGGCGACTGTTTAAATAGAAAATCACATATGAAGAAATTGAGAAGATGCAATGAATGTGTCTTGTTTGTTGAGGTGTCCTAGTTCTTGGAGGCACAAACATGTTGGTCAGATTGCAGATCCAGAGTTATAGAGGTATGGTTTTATCTTGGTATTGCAGTGCTTGTATGTTTTGGATGCACATGCATGGTTTGGGATTACAGATCTGAGTATGAGATAGAGGAGCAGTTATGCATCCTTGGTGCAGTTAGATGCACGAGGCTTCATTAGAGAGGCAAGAATATAATATAATAGAAAATGAAGATGGGGCTTCCATCAGAGAGGCAAGTACTTTGGTTGAAGATGTGGGTGAGTGTCTTGGTGTTGGTAAGGTGATGTATTTCATCTTGGTGTAATTTATTTGCATGTATTATTGTTGTTAAGTTTTTTTGTACAAGATTTGGGTGCTTCTTGAAATGACTGGCTCAACACAACTATCGGATTTGGTCGGAGTAGGCACCTGGTTTGGTGTACTATGCCAATTTTTGGCATTGTGTTTGTTCATTCCAACAAAGACCAACGATTCGGTCAATGAACCGATGTCGGTCACAGAGGAACCGGTACCGGTCAGTTGACCATGGTCGGTCTCTGTGACAATGAATTTGTACTGGGTTTTTTGCAAAGAGGGCATGGATGGTTTTAGTGTCCAGTTTGGAGGATCAGGTTTCTTTCATAGTGTACAGGAAGAAAATGGAGTAGATCACTTCAATGTTTGAATCAAAAAGAGGACAGAGTTGGCTCAGGGAGTCCAGTGAGACTTGGGTCAAATTCAGTATCTCTATATTGGTTCATGTTTTATTTCTTTCATTTGAAGCAACTTGGTATTATGTTTGGATTGTGTGCACAAGTAAAATATGCACCATGGATATTTGGTGTGTTTGAATTTTATTTCCGGGATGTGTTGGAATCTTGAGGACAAGGGTATCTAGTCTAAGGATGAGATCCTCAATGAAAATTCATGTTTAGACACAGTTGTAGGTAACGGAGATGTTGAGTACATATGGATGAAAAGAAGGTGGTTCACCTACTTCACAAGAAGTCCAAACTTCTGTGATGTAGAAGTATTCTTTGATAAGAAGGGAATCATATTTTATATTTTTTTTCATATATTTTATTTCTCACTATATATATATATGGATATATTTGAGCTTTTGAGCTTGATTATTAGAGGAGAGCGGTGGGGGGAGTTCACGTTGAGTGGGAGAAAAGCCATGGTTGTTGGCATTGTAGGTTGGACACATATGCATGTGTGAGAGTGAGAGGAGGATGCTACTATTTAAAGTGGCATGAGGCACAAGTTGTTTTGGAGGACAATCATGGTTTTACAGGTATTTTGTGTTTAGTGCATGTTGACATCACTTCTAGTTTTATTTTGTGGTGCTGGATATCCTTATGGGATGGCAGTTGATGGTTGTTCAACTTGGGTTAAGAGAGAGAGAGAATGTTTTGAGTTTGAAGGGTGAAAGAAGGAAAATCTATTTGTTACAATTGACAGGTGATTGGCTAGGATTTGTTATGGTTTGTCAGGTTACAAGTGTGACAACAATGTGTATTTACAGTTTATTGATGTTTCCCTTGTTTGCTTTCATCTTGGATAATTGTGCAGTATGTTTGATGACATTTTTTTGGTATTTGCACTAATTATTAGTAGCATGGTTAGCATGGTTGTTGTTGTTGACATTGATTAGCACATGATTCATGAGTGGCTTTGGAGTTAGTCGGTGGAAGACTTGGAGCTTCTAGAGAGCTTGAGATATGGATGGATGTACATGGTGAGTTTTGTACATGTGGATAGATTTTGTTTTGTGAGTCTATGATGATGCAGATATTTTTTTGCACATGGATGCCTATGAGCATGGTTTAGATGCCCTTGAGCATGAGTAGGGGATGTTTGAATTTCCTCTTATTACTATGTTACTCCATGATAGATATGTTTTCTACAGATGGTTGTCTTGGACATGCAAGTTGTTTATGCAGGGTTGGATTTGTAGAATGCAGTGTTGGATTCTTTGAGTTATGCAGGTGTTGTGGAGTAATTACCCACTGGATGCATGTAGAACTCATTTTTGGGTTGTCTTTTCCAGATCTTGTTTTTCTTATGCATATTCTAGTTTGACTTGTCTTTGGTCAGTTGCATTGGTGGTTGCATGGAGACATGGATAGATGGTTGGAGAACATGGTTGGTTTTATAGGTATGGCTATGGTTGTGATTGAAGCTCAGTACTTCAGTTTGAGTGGGAGCTCTTGCAGGTGTGTTAGTCATGGTGGCTTGGTTGCATGAGAGGCTTGGTGTTATGATTCAGTGGGAGCTTGATGTATGGATAGCTCGTGTATCATGGATCAGTAGTAGCTTCATGTGCAGGTATATGGTAAGTCATGGGTTTTTTATCTTCTTGGTTTTAGAAGATGGTTTAATCTTCCTAATTTCATTTGAGAGAATTGTTGATGTAAAGAAGATGGTCTTCACGGTATGTAGAGGATGGTGATGTACATGTACAGGTACATGTTCAACAATTTATCTCCAAGTGGGAGATTGTTAGGTTGTGGAGCTGAATTGCTTCACAAAGGCATGCATTTGAGGTTTACTAGTTTACACAAATTACAATGGTCAATTGAACATCATCACTCAGGGGAACCGACATCGGTCACAGGGGAACCAACATTAAACAAAAGGAATCGACATCGGTCGGCACGAACAAGGCAGATCAACACATTAACACCGGTTACACTTGTGCATTTATGTTTTTTTATTTTAGATGCGGGATTTGATCCAAAATTTGATTAAAAGTGATCTAAAGGTTGTAAATGCATAGCTAAGGTGCCCTAAGTTTGTATAAGCTTATATAAGCTAGAAAACTAGGGTTAGAACATAAGGATAGAGGAAGAATGTTAATTCTCCTTGGTTGAAGATGAAGAAGAAGAAAAAGAAGAAAAAGGTTGCATGAAGATAAAGCTTCAATGGAGAGAAGTTGAAACAAAAGGAAATAACATGTACATCTTGAATGGTGAGAAGAGTGTTATGTCTTCTATTATATTTCCTTTGTATTGTCTTGTCTCAATGTAATGGCTTGCATAGTATGCAAAGCACATAGTATTTCATCTTGTAGATCCACATGTTGTTGTGAGATCTTGTATTGTAGATCCATGAGATCATGTTGTATTGTTGGTCCATAGGAGATCTAGTATTGTAGCTCATTGGAGAGCTTGTGGGTACAGATAGTATCCAGATATTGTAGAGGAGGTTGTCTTCTTGTATGCACAGTTGATGCAATGAGATGGAGGAGAGACTTACTTCTTGGTGCAGAGTTATGGTTGCACATTGGTAGACCCTTGTGAGAGGTCTTGTTTGCAGATTCACAGAGAGCTTGGTTGCACAGTGGGAGATGCAGTAGTTCTGGTTATGTGAGATCTGGTGGTGTTTGGAGGCACGGTTGTAGTGCACTCATGTAGATCCATTTAGAGATCTAGGAGGAGGAGATACTCTTGGAGAGATGCATTATACTCTTGTATGAAGAGTTGGTTTGTACTCTTGTTTATTATATATATTGAGATCTCTATCTTTGGTGGACGTAGCCCACATTGGGTGAACCATGGTACATGTTGTGTTATGTGTGTGTACTTTGTTTTGATTTGGATTATTCTTATTTGTAGATTTTGGGGAATTGTATAGTTACTTTGTTTGGTTTGTTATTGAATCATAGCACTATTCTGCAGTCTTCCCAGAAGATTTTGGGAATTCACTACAGTTCCATCCACAAAGGCCCTAAGGCCCCTAAAACTCACAAAAAGACAAAAATTTACAATTTTAATTAAAAATTTGTAGATTATAAGTGGCGCCCCCTTATGATCATTTTGACTATAAAATTATCAAAAATAACCCCCTACGTTAAATTTTTCACATTTTCTATATTTTAGGGTAGAAATAAACAAATACAGATAACTCACTTATTCGTGACCCATTGCTCCTCCTGCTGGTTGGGAGGACATCACATTGGATCACTCTTCATTTTAATTGTATTCTTGCATGAAACCATCACAAAGGTAATCCAGAGCTCAAATTTCACTAAGTGGGTAAGTGCAAATGATTTCTAGAAATAGTAATTTTGAGATATATATAGCATGTTTTAACATTGTTTGAGTGTGTGTGTTTTGCATGGTGAGAGCTAGTGCGGGTATATCTCTACCCTCACGGATATGGTAAGTAATCTTGTCATTTTAGTTTTGAGTATTTTTTTATTATACATTATATTTGCACTTGATTCTCATTCTCTTCTTACAAGTAAGCGCAAAGCTTGGATTTACATAGTATCAACACATGGGAATGTCAGGTATAATTTCTAACCTTCCCATTTGGGAGCACCATACTCGAACCTCACATTTTACACCTCTTCATGGCTAAAATGCTTCTTCGAGGGGGCAATATTTACCTACCCAAATTTTCCTGGTGCTACAATTTCGAATAGTTCAAATCCCCAATGATGATAAATATTGGTTCCAATGATATCCAAGTCCAATTTATCACTTGTAGCATGTTCTTGTAGCTTATTGTACCTTTCTTATCTATTTCCCAACTTTTCCCACTTTCCTTAGTTTTTTTACAGAATTTTCCCTAACCTTTTGGCCCTAAGTTACGTAACTACCGCAGCGGTAACGTATCCATCGGTCTACCTGGAGGGTGGTTGCGCAACCACCGCTCTATGTAGACCGGCGGTTCCGTGTGCTTTTATTCAAGACTTAAATAACTTGTTCTGTATGTGTGTTGCCTTCTTCCAACTCACTTTTATCACACGTTTCTTGACCAAATCAGTTATTTTGGAGCTTGATAGATGCGTATTAAATTCTCCTCCTTTACTTACTATTCTCAGTAAGTTGACTGCCCCTCCTTTGAGTGATCTAGCACTTCTTGGCTACCAAGTGGGTTGGACCACTTCTCTGCCAACTTTCTATAAAAACCAAACTTTTTCTCAAAGCATTGGTGGAGTATTTTGATTTGGAATTACATCGTTATCTTTGTCAGAATCCTTCCAAGAAGTACACAAGAAAACACAGTTCATTTGCCTTGTTATTCTCTTGCTTGCATTACTACCAGATTGCCTACAAACTAGCTAGCTCCAACACTCCTTCATTTCTTTTGCACATTACCAGCACAACTCCTAGACACATTTGGATATCTCATTGGAAAAGAAGTTGAGGGGATCACAAAGCATTACCAACATTGGAATTTTCTTTGTACTACATTTCTAGGTTGGAGGTGTTATTACATTCCTAGAAGCTTCCTTTATTTAGATAGATTTCAATTCATAATATTTTATAATACACTTTTTTAAGATACTAGAATTTACTATAGTTTTCGTTTGCTTGTAAGAAGCTTCCATTGAGGATTTCTTCTCAGCTCATCCTTGTGGATTTGTCTGGGAAGAATTCGGAGGAAGTTCCTGTGCACATAGTTTGTCAATTCTTCACAATCAATTTACCTATAGAGTTCATTGCATTCATTATTTAGATCTCGTTAGCACACGAGAAAAGCTTTTGTTGAAAGTTGTCTCCCTACCTATCCCTATGGATTTTCACGGGAAGTTAGTTTGAATAAGATTCTATGTTTGTGTGTTAGTTTTCATTTCTATACATTTAGAAAGCTTAGTAGATCCTATTGTTTTACCAGGGGAAGCTTGAGGAAGAAATTGGTTATGAGAAGATTTTAAATCTTTCGGTGATTACGAGGTAAAACCATAGGAGGTCATATCCACAATTACAAATCGGAAAATATTTTGTGTTAATTAGATTAGATTAAATCCCTTACTGAACGAGGAAATAGCCACATCCGGCTATTTCACTGTTTATTTTATTTTATTTTAGAGTAGAAGTAATTTCCATTTTATTAGAAGTTGAATTGTCATGTAGATTTATTTTATTTTATTCCATAAAACATGAATCCAAAAACATTAGATTGAATTAGTTAGTTTCTTGTATTTGTTTTATTTAAAAATCATTAAAAATACAAAAAGAAGTAGATTATATTTACTTTATTGATTTAATTAAATAATTTCCTTTTGTTGAATTAATTAGTTGCTCATATATCTAATTAGATCCAACGAGAGTAATCAATTTGGATTAATTTAAATCTATTTGAATTCCTTTGTTAATTTAGGCACATAGAATTAATTAGACGGGAATTAACACATCTCCCTACATTTCCTTAGTTAGCCTAGGTTACCCAAGCATCGACCTTGCCTCTTGCAGATTCTTTGTGTGTTTTTTTATTTCCTTAGGTTGATTGTTCACATGTCCACATGACCATTCAAGGCCCCAGAAACCCAGACAACGTGTGTGTGACCCAAGAGTGCCACAACCGAATACCATGACACAATTGATAGACATTGATCGGAGGCAACTTATATTCCAAACCACCCCAATTCCACCCAAGTATCATCTCACAATTGATAGCCTTGAATGAAAAAGTGGATAAAGCTAATGAGTTCTGGCACAATCAACCTAGTCAAGATTAGATTCCACAATCCATAGATTTTTCCTTCTCATACGTCTCCTCTCACACCTCTATGACCTTGTTTGTATATTTTTACGAGGCAAACGATGGACACTTCCCCATATCCCACATCCCATTCGTGTTATGTTTGGTGATTCTAACATTGATCAAAACCTTCATGCATTCATTATCCTTGATCGTTAGTTTCACGAAACAAGTTAGACAGTGTTCATTGCCTTAAACAATAAAATTCCCATAGTACTCATAGAAGACATTTATTTTCCTTGATCTACCTTTCAGCCATTTTTGCATATTTTGCCTAATTCATCTTATTTATCCGTTCTATAATCATCTTTCCGTCTCATATCGGTTGTCTCTGCGCACGACCTCAAGAGGTCGAGTGTGTCCTAGAGTCACGTGTTGATTCTTAGACATACAAGAATCATATAAATATAAAGTTATGTGATCATAATAAAGGACCAAGTTATAAGTATCTACTATTATCACCTAAGGTTGCATCCAAAGGCATTCTAAGAACATCAAAGCATCCATCTAGCTTCATTCAGGGACAAGGGTATGCATTTTCTGCATACACGCATAGGAGGGAAAGTTCATGTTGGCATCCACACATTTATCTACATGCTACATCTAGTTATTTCTCGTTATTCAAGTGCATCTGCACAAGAGCCACCTAGGGCATGATTCTTTCACACACACACGAGAACTACATGGAGTCTAAAATATAGAGCAGCGCTCGATCATAATTTATCTCTGTCGGGTGACCATTGGGGTCGGTTTGACTCCCCTTTTCATCTTTTTTTCTTTTTAGGATTTGAGGTGTTTTAGCGTTTTGTAGGAGATCATTTGTTTTGCAGGTTACATGTGAATTTTGTGGACATAGTGCAACATACAAGTGACAAACAACGAAGGTTAACGACATTGGTGCGACACAAAAAATCATTTTCGAGGTTTCTGCGCAGACACAAGCAACTAGAAGCGATCTCTAACGCCCGTACGCCCCGACCCGGTCTAGGCATCTTGGTCCAACTTATTCCGATAGTTCTACAAGTATTGGTGTGTGTTTGCACAATTTCCTCCTCATGTTCAACGGTCTTCCATTCCGACATACTTCGGTATCAAGTGTGAAATCAACTAAATCTCTTATTCCCTCTCTTACACGTAGGGTTTCAATTTCCATTTTCTTATTTCTTGTGTCAAATTTTTACTTCATTTCTTATTTATCATATGTGACTCTACAATATCTCGGGGTTTTACAAATTCCAATATTTTGTACATCACTATGTCATAATAACATATCATCAAGATATATAAGGGACTACATTTATCAATATAACATGATGTCATGGAGGTATAGGAGCCTCAATGGAGTCTTATCCTAGACATTCATCTCGATCATGATTAGATTTCCACTCTAAGTATCATTTCTATGGGGATGTATGTTGTTTATGGTACCGTAAGATTTGTATGTGAGACATTGTTTGAGGTAGTCTACATTTACCCATATGTGATTTAACCAACTTTGTGTAATGATGAACATGTGTTCTAAGGGTGGTTTCATAACAACAAGGATTTCTAGTGCAAAAGTTGGTCATAATTATGATACAACCTTCAAAATTGTCTGTCATATCCCTTTACACCCTTATTAAAACTAATAGATTAGTGAGTTAAGCACACTAAAAGAATGTATGGGGGTTATAGGATGTTATTTTATTTAATTAACTTTTGACATTAATTATTCGAGTGTCATAACAACACATTAATTCTTACAACTAATGTATAAAATATTTTATGAGCTCAAAAACACAAGAGAATGAGTGCACTTATCTTATTACGAGATGGATCTATGAATTCTTGGGTGTGGAGACTCTAGAACTAGGAGAGCTAGAACTAGGAGATCTAAACTTGTAATTGCTTCATCTCCTTAATTATAGCTCAAAAGCAACTTGGTGTAGGACCTTAAAAAATATGTCGAGCCATTCGTACGGTTTTGAACATGTTTTATAAATTTATGAGACTATCACATACTTGCAAATATATATCGTTGTCAAACCCTAGTTTTCACTCATATTGTGAATCCCTTTTGAGTAAGATATCAAACCCTAGCCACAGGTAGGAGATCCTAAAAAAACATTAGTTGGGTTCGGGTGGTATTCTTTCATTGTTGGCGTCGACATTACTCTGAAGAGGCCTCAAACCACATGTTTTTCTCTACGATATGTGATGTTTGGATGAATGTAACTAGATTTGGTAATTGGAACCTCTTTGACAATGTTTGGATTGAGTTTAGATCTTGGTAATACTTGAGATAAGGATGTTTGAGTGCTTACAAATTAGGGAAGTTGGTTCCTTGACTTGGAAAAATGTTTCAAACTTGTAGTGATTGCTTCTTTGATGATTGTGCGTAAGCTTTGGTGATATTTGTATGTGGGCCAAAATTTGTCTCAACAACATGCACTCTTACTCATTCGTTCAACTAGGGTATTCGAGGCAATGAGTAGGAGACATGCATGAACCGACATACAAGGGGGTAGACTTAAAGGGGCTACAATGAGCACTAAGGTCGCATATCTAGAGGGAAGTAACCCTTACACTAGGTCAACCTAGGGTTTCCAAGGCCCACAATCAAGATAGAGGAAGGAACCCTACTGAGATATCGGTGGTTGGGTGTGGAGAGGTATGGATCAACAAATAAAGAGAAAGAAGCATGCAATAACTGAAATGAAAGTAACTAAGGAGATAATATTTGATAAGAGTACTAAGCTAGCTAGCATCAAACATGCATAATATTAAACTAACATAACACAATGAAGAAGATGAAAGGAACTAATCTATGTAAAATGAAAAATAAGGGTTAGAGCACTCACCTGTAGGGTGGTTGCTTTGATGCATCTATCTCCCATGAGAAGCAACACACAGAGAGAGAATTGTTATTAGGTGGAGTAGGGGAAGACCATTCTTGTCCTAGACTCGCTATATGATGACCCAATAGTGCAAGCAATCATCCAAGAAGAGGGGTGTCTAATCCAATCCAAGAAAAATTCAAGATGAACCAAAATTAGAGTGAGTAGGAACAAAGATGGTGCAAAAGAGCAGAGAAAATGGCAGTTCGGATTTCTTAGCTTCATGTTTCTTATGAGTGTCAAATGAGGTGGAGATATATATAATATGTCATCGCCCGAGGGTGATGGTTTCGGTCATGAGAAAATATAACACCGACATAATTTCCCATGGGAGATTGTGTCGATCAAGGATGAAAAATGAAGTAATGTGTCATGAAAAGTAAAAACAATGTGTTTTGAATCATAAAGTAGACGAACAAGATGGAAAATGGTGGAATGCAAGTAAGAAGTCACGAATATGATACATATGAGACCTAAGAGGAAAAGGATACCTAGTGCAAGGAAAACTAAGGCCAAGACCAAATAGTGACACTCTCTTCGTGTATTGTCTCTAACCCATAATAGTTATGTGAATAACCATTTCTCATTCCCAAAAAACCCCTTAAGAAACCCATTTAGGAAATAGATTCATCAATGACCCTTATTTGTACAAAGGAAATTGTTAGTAATAGGTATGAAAGATGAGAAAGTGAAAAATTAGATATATATAATTTTTACATAGACTTCAGGGTGCCTTTAGTGCTATTATTTGTAATAAAAGTTCTTGCTTTGCGAATGCAAATTTAGTAAATGACGTGAGTTTAACTTGCTTATCTAGGGATATGAAGGTAAATTTTCATGGAACGGATGACCCATAGGGATTAAATGATCTAATGAAGAATATCAAATTGAAAGATCGGATGGAGGATATGTTGGTCCAAAACAATAAAACTTGGCTAGGACTGGATTCCACAAGCTGACCAAAGTGGACATTTTTGTAACAAGTTAAAAAACATGAAAACTAAAGGTTTAGTCCTATAACGTGAAGGTTTTTTGGATTTTATTCATTTGATTCTTAGAATAGGTCAACATATAAGTGTCTATGAATAAGCAATTTAGACAAGATACCTCGAGATGCACTTTGAGTGGGAATAAAAAGAGCGTGTTTGTCTTAGAAAGAGTACATTGTCAAAACCAACAATTTCAAATGGTAAATAACCAAATTTGAGTGT
This sequence comes from Taxus wallichiana var. yunnanensis, assembly GCA_018340775.1. Classification (NCBI taxonomy): domain Eukaryota; kingdom Viridiplantae; phylum Streptophyta; class Pinopsida; order Cupressales; family Taxaceae; genus Taxus; species Taxus wallichiana. The sequence continues at coordinate 882,861,114 of CM031239.1, read as the reverse complement.
CTACAATATCCTATAGGCCATAAGAATAATGGGTATCCGAGTTCAATACAAAAATTAAAACTAAACCTATTGAACTTATTGTTATCATGAATTAGGATAATATGTTATTGTATCTTGATAATGTTTCTAGTGAACATATTATCCTTTGGAAGTAGTAGTGATGATGTTGGTATAATGTCTTGGTGGAGGTAATTTATTTGTCTGTAATACTACCATCGATGGTTAGCTAAAGGATTTTGACCTATAACATTATTCATACATTTGTATCATTCCTCGTAACGTGATGAAATTTGTGGCAAATATATTTCAAGAAGGCCTTATATTGTTTTCATGTAGAAGGGAATTATATGATGCTTTTTAAAATTAACATAGGAAATAGTTCGTGCGGTTGCTTTTGCACATTTACTTTCTTTACCCATTTTTGTGGATAGGTATCACTATTACCAAATTGAGGGATGTGAATTGTGATGGGTGGATCACCACCTATTTTGGTGTCCATATGTACTATAGGAGTATGTATAAAAACACCCTCACTAAGTTTAGCAGTTTGCTTCTTTATGATGGTATCATGGCTAGGAAAAATAGATTTTATCCTCTAACTATCGTGTTACAATATGTGTGTCTATGCCTCGAAGGTATACACATCATGCACAACTTCTACCTTGGGAACAAGGGAACGAATATTAGGAATTTATTCCTCATGCTCAATTACTTCAACTTACTACTTCTTAAAGAATGTATATTTGAAAGTATAACACTCATATAAAATATGGGGAGAAAATATCGACTAAATATGTATCACTTGTTTATATATATGTTGGTGAAATAATTTGTTGCAGGACATATTAGTGGTTTTCACCAATGATCACGGGGCTAGGCCCCTCCTTCTTGGGTATGGGGAGGCTCCCATTTATTGAATGCAATGAATAAATAAAATTGTGGGGTGGTCGTGAGTCCAGGATCACACATGAATACTCTACTAAACTGTGGCAAACTACTTGTACGAGTGTACAAGGGAGGAATTTTCTTTGAAGAGAGGTAAAGAGGAGATGGGGAAATGGAGAGAGGAGGTTAATGTTGTGAGTAGACTTACAGATTTCACACACATTAGCCAGAGTAGGTCCACATTCAATAGGAATAAATCAACCGTGTAAGAAATAACAAGACTAATAAATCAAAGACACAAAGTTATATGGATTCATTAATCAAAGACACAAATTTCCTTCTTGGTTGTACAAGATTACAATGCTTACAAAGTTGGAAAGTAGAGAGAGTAGAAGAACATAGGAAAGGAGATAGAAGAATGTAGCTTATTGCTTGTAGTAGTAGTGAAATAAAATCCAACAACTAACAACAACCAACAACTACTAACCCCTTGGAATGGAGAGGCCATCCCAATTTATAGCTTACAAAGATGTCTCTTCCTCTCCCCCATGTGACTTTTCATCTTACCACCACTTGTGACCTTTCATATTCCTTTAGGAATGAAATTAAGTCCTTTTCTTATTTTTGAAAAGGGACTTTTACAATGCAAAGTGAGGCCACTTAAGTGAATAAGACGAAAGAGTGAAAAAGTACATTCTCAATGAAGAAATAGAATGTTAGAGAGAGATGGAGGAGGAGAGAGAAGAAGAGAGAGAAGTGGAAATTTGGAGACATGGAATCTTCTATTAAAGAATAGCTTGCTTTCGATGGGTCTTGAGATGGTTTCTCAAGAATGAAGTTTCTTGCCTTTGACCTCCTATTGAATTGAAACATTGTGATTGCAATTCCCTCTTCCTATGAGATACAAACACATTCTAAAGCATTAAATAAGTGTTTAAAAACACTACTACGATACTTGCACCATGTGGACCTAAGATGACTACCCAATCTTGCAAACATGTTGATCCTCTTCTGATCATCACTAGGAAAGAGTGTTGAACACAAGGTCGGAGTTGGAATATGGGGATCATCACCTTCCTCCTTGTGACTCCCTTAAACTTCAAAATTCACCTCTATGACAATATTCCTCCTTTAAATAGAATCTACCTCAAGAAATGTAAACACCTTCTTGTTCGTTACCCAATAAAAGGTCTTCTTATCCAAATAGAGAAACTACTCTCATACTCAACTAAAAGTGTATACTATGAAATCCTAAGTCCGTCAAGTCACCATGATGTCCCACAACTGGCTCAAACACATCAAGTGTTCTTCCATCAACATGGATAACTCAACATCCTTGTTCCTTGACCAATATCCCGACACTTACTTTTTTTTTTTAGCAAGTCTTAATTTAGGAAGTCTAGTTTTAGTTATCAGTTGCTCAATTTGACACCTCTGAGTATTTTTGATATGCAAGGAGCAATGAAAAATTAGAGAATTAACTTGTTTACAAAACTTACCATTTATAAATTGTGAAGCTTATTAAGTCTTACTACTTTTAGAAGTATGTCTTCCTGGTGTCAGAATGGAATGAGAGTGGTATAAAAAAAATTGTTATTTCACAAGGATGATTTGGTCCAATTTTTAGAGGCTTTCAAACAAAATAACTCCATGGATGAAAAATGAGTTTTTATAAATGGAAACTTCATTTGGCTATAAAACTATTATAGACCACCATTAGATGCAAGGTTGGAATCATTTGAAGGGCATTTTTGAGGAGTTTTTGTTAAAATTTCATAGGAAACAAACAAGAGTTTTGGGAGATATAAGTAACTTTCCATTTTTAGTATATGAGGTCTCAAGAACATTCTAGCAACATAAAAACAAGGAGAGTGAGCTTGGGAGGGAAAATATGTATTTGAAAACATGAAAATGGTTAATTCCTTGATTTCAACCTTTCTCCTCACATTGCACACTTTAACTCGTGTTTAACCCAACTAGGCTTAATCGAGGTCAAACATGGGTTGATGTGGAGTTACACCCTAAAAATAGGGGAAGGGGACAAAGAGACACTATAATGCACTTTGCATCATATCAAGACAAGTGTTAGCAAGGGATTTCATGAGAGTGAGATGAAGGGGGCTAAAAACTAGCTCTCGAGGCTCAATGATGGTTTTGTATGTGTCCGGGGCTAATTGAGAGAGGTGGAGCACATGTTTTTGTCCCTCTATTCTTTTGTACCTTGGTACAAAGCAAGGGGAAAGAAGCAACTGACTCAAAATGTGCTATGGGTGTATACATCATGAGGAGGGTGGCCAAACGGTCTAAAACCCGCATTTGCAACTTCTTAACACACTAAGGTTGCCACTTTAAGTGATGAAACAAACCAACTCATAGGGGAGAGAAATTTTATGTCTCGTTTATCCCCTTTCACCAAGGGACAAGGGAAAAGGGACAACACACCTTGAAAAATGTGCCAAGGGGTCCAACATCATGAGAAAGGGGCATGTTTTCATGTTTTCCACTTGCCTAGCAACCTAAGTCACAAGTTTTAAGTGACAAAATTGAAAATATCGTAGAGGAGAGAAATTTTTATGGCCACCTTATTCCCTTGCACCAAGGGACAAGGGACATATAGGGTTAAAAAGTGCGCTCAAGCCTTTAATTTATGTGAATGTTATCATCGCAATGCAAAATTAGAACATAGAGCTTGCCTTTTTGCCCAGGGAGTGAAATTTAGAGTTTAAAGTTGAAACTTTATATGATTGAATTCAAATCATCCAATGAGTTCATTCCAACCAATTTCAATAATTGAGTCATCTTGCAACTTGAGTTAGAGCACCAATCACCCTTTCGATGCGAAGGATTAACAATAATGAACCAAACTATCATGGAGAGCAGCTTTAGTCAAGGATCAAAATTATTGCATCCATAATGTAGGGGGGTCCAAGATATTTCCATTGACTATTTGATGAGCTTATAACTCCTCTTGAAACTCTCAAAATCTTGAGAACAAGGCAACTTTCTCCATTGAAGCCTTCATTCCTTGTGCCTAAAATAACCTAGTTTTGCTTGAATTGTTCCCGACATCATTTTCCTTCACATATTTTCCCTAAACTGCCTTGGATCACTTCATTTATCTCCTACAAAACTCCCATATTGGTTGATCCTTTCTATTCAACATCCGGGAGATGTCCTCATGCTTTGTAATATGGATAAAATAGCTAATTTTGTGCTCTGGAGAGCACCATTCTACCTCGGAGCTTAGTCTCAGTCTCACCGTGAAATCAACTTGGATCCATTCTCTTACACATGAAACACACTTTAAAACCATGTTAGCACTTTCCTCTCATCCAAGAATGAGGATGACATAGACCAAGGGGTTGCGTGACATGATGGATTGGCCGAGGAAGGGTTCACAATGACAGGGAGATAGGTTTTCAAATGGTAGGATTAGTTGTCATGATTAAAAAATCAAATATTCATGTTAGACATTTAGCATGACAACAATATACTCAGTAGGTAAGGTAAGTATATTAATACTACCTTAAATCATAATATATAATGGAGAACATGCTCATTTGATCCTTGGTAAATGTGTAAAATAAGCTTAAATTATATTTCATATGCATCATTTTTGTGAAAGTGAGTAAATAATTCTTGTTTGAATGAGAAAATAGATGTTATGTAAGGAGAACCTTTCATTAGCCGTACTTATCAATGTTATTAGGAAGTTTTTAAGAAACATAACTTTATTATCATCGTAATCCTCTAGATATATTTTTTTAAATAAATGGATCCCAAGATTTGTGGAGGGATGAAATGGTACTAGTTCTATGTGACGATTTCTTATAGGATTAGGTGTGTATAATATGTTAGGGGTGATAAAATAGCTATGAATTCTATCATTCCATCATATAAGTAGTAAGACTTTATGCTTGGTGTCGTATAGGAAAGAGTATACCCACTATTTACAATTTTATTTCTACTAATTTTATCTTGCTCAACTAGATCATCGAGTAGTTTCACCGAGTTCAAATTTAATGGCTAAATATGGGTGTTCATAATAAATTTTAGCTTGTTTGTAATTTGACCATAATAAGGAGATGATAAAGGGCATCATAGATGTTAATATCAACCATTTAGTAATGAAAACACACAATAAAATTGAGGCTTTTGAAAAAACCCATGTAATAGTTATGGTGTTGAAAATTAGATTTACAATCTAAAACCCTAGGAGCGAGGAATGATGTTGTAGGTTGGTGCAAATTGATAGATAAAAAGAGGGTTCGATAAAATATAATAGAAAAACTATGTTTAAATAAATAATATATTACAACACGTGTATTAAGATAATTTAATAACAACATATACATAAATGACAATCATAAAATTATATAAGGATGATAATTTTTCTCAACACAACTTCCATAAAGTAGATAATAAGAAAATAGGGTCGAGTTTGAAACATATTCTCTAAAATGGGCTCAAACCATGTGACATTAATATATAACTAGATGAGAATTATGCATAAGATGTATTTAATGTTATCATGAAATCTAGGAGCTTGAAATTAAGTGCAAGATAGGTTCGTCTATCTAGGGATAGGTTCACCTACCAAATACATCTAAGGCTTGATTAATGTGTCCTCTTCTATTATGACTTACAATATACCTCTATCACCTACTTCACCTATGTCTTTGGAATTGTTTTCTATATATGTATATCTGTAATGACTCTTATGTATTTGTATGTGTCTCATTTTGTCTTCAAGTCATAACTCTCCTTGTTTGATCTAAAAGGGGTTAGTATGATTTGAGATGGTTTGACCTCACAATACCTCCATTGATCCATTGAGCACTACACCACGTCTTAATATACTAAAGTAGGATCAAACAACATTTAGTTCTCGAAGTCCTATGGTGGAGTGAAATTTAGATAATATACATAAATTTGGATCCTTAATTTGGTCCTCAACCATTGGTAATGGTGTTTGGCTTGTTTTAAGGGCTTATATATCATCTAGGAAACAATGATTTTTGTATTTAGATTTGAGTAGCTCTACGATAATGTGTTATAAGATATAAGTTCTTGAATGACTATCTCAATTTCCTTCTTACAATTACTTTTGATATGTGATCCATATATTCCCTCAATACGTAAGAGTGTGCGTGTTTATATAGGTGACTAATTCAAAAAGACATTACTCAATCAACCCTAATATGACTATGGTATCTTGAGTATTTGAAAATATGACTATTTCAAGTACAATTGATAGGTTTATTTGACATAGGACATATTTGTCGACCGAATCTATCTTGGGCCCATGATCTTGTCTAAGATTAAGGTGTATCAAGATTTGAGACATTAGATGGATTGTAAATATTTTAAATATGTGTTAAGTATAAGGTGCATTGATTCCTAAAGTGCTAAGCTAGAAAACATCTCATGACCTAGTGGGATCAAAGTGTAGGATAGAGGTGGATGTTTTAAGTTTAGTTAATAAATGGGTAAATAGGATAATGTTAGGATAAATATCGAAGTGTTATTTTGGGCGAGCTTGGGTTCAAGTGGAATTGACCAAATTCTTTTCGATCGAGCTAGCCAAGTTCTAAGTGAAGAATTGAGGCCCCATCGCCCATTAAGCTTAGAAAGGGCTAAAGAAAAAGGACTCATTATTTGGTAAAGCAAACCAGGGAGTAATTCTTAAATTACATATCACAACTCCATCTCTAGTCTTTCCACCAAGCACAAGGAGGTTGTAATGTCAACTTGTGAAGCATAACATCTGGCATGAACTCTTGAATTCTGAGAACAAAAGACGAGTCGGGGTGGTGAGATTGAACTTGGACTTAAGAAGAGGCCATGAAGACCAATCTCAAGCCGCAATCCCTTTTCTAAAAAGTGGCGAGCCTTTAATTCGGAACCTCTACAAGAAGTAAATTGGAATTGGTCATAATCGGAGAGCCCCCTTGCGGAAGTTATCCCCGACCTATTTAAGATGTGGTTTAACAGGTTCGAAATATTTCCAAATACTTTTGGCCACAAAGGAACCTTTAATTTTAACATGAGCAAAGGTAATAAGTAGGGTATGCAACCCAATACCCTTCCAACTAATTTTTCCATATGGCGAGCAGAGGAGATTCAATGTCAAAGGAGGATTTTCCATTTCTCATCTCCTTCAACAACGTTGATAACCCATTTTGTATGTATAAATCCATACTTTGTCTATAAATATCAATAATTCCCATGTCATTTTGTCACGAGGAATACAACAAATCTCCCAAGAAACTCCATGAAAGCCTTGAGTTCGCTTAGCATTCGACCATACGAGGTCTCTTAGGATTATGGCTAATATGTCATAAGCACCTTTGGAAGGAGCCCAACAAGAGGAATAATAGACATGATTAGTTGTTAGTATTTTGGTACAAACTTAAAATTTACTTGCAAGAGAGGGTTTTAGAAATCTAATAAGAAACTTTCTTTTCAACTCTCTCAAAGCACATATTTCCCGACTTCCAAAGTGGAGTTGTCAAAGGCAAAAGGAATGCCAAGAAATTTGAATTGTTCCCTTTTTGTAGCCATTTCCAATCATATTGGAAAATTCAATCGAAATCGGCATCATACTCTGTCTAAAGCATTGAGTTTTGCTCCACTAAAGGCTCGAGCTAGAGGAAAGACAATAAATGTCAAGATAATGAAGGGCTTCTTTAAAAGGGTTTTCTTGATTTGCTAGGGTAAGGAAAGAGTCATCTACAAAATGACCACTAATAAATTGAGACGATCAATCTGGAAGGGTAATTCCACCAATAAGACCACATTCAGCCCATTAGCAAGAAGATACCCAAGTGCTTCGGCTAATAGAGCATACAAAGCATGAGCTACTAGAAACCTTGACGAATAGAGCAAAAGAGCCCTACATTGTCAGACTGAAAGCCATTCACTAAGAGACGAGATGAAACCAAAAATCGCAAAATCCAAAAGCTGTAAGCACAGCAATAATGAAAGGCCGTTCAATTTTGTCATCAGCATTAGCAAAGTCCAATTTGAGAAAAATAAAAATAGTGTTTTTGTAAGGAAGACCTAGCACATTCCATTCCCACCTAAATTGTTATAAGATTATCAAGGATATATTTGTTCTTAATGAAACGAGTTTGCTTTGGTCTAACAATTACAGGTAGAAGACACCGGAGTCGAAGAGCAAGAGCTTTAGCAAGAATCTTGTAAGAGGCGTTGAGAAGAGGTATCGGCCTGCTAACAGGTTATAAGTTCAAGATCTCCAACTTTAGGAATAAACTTGATGTTTCCTTTGTTAATGAGGGATCCTAGAGATCAATTTCAAAACATTCTTTATAAACCTACAAGAGATCGGGGCCTATGAAATGCCAAGTGGGCTTTTAGAATTCACAAGGAAAACCATCAACACCCAAAGCTTTGTCGTTGCTCATGAATTGCAAATCCTGGAAGAGCTCGTCAAGAGTAAGAGGAGCATCGCAAAAAAATGGTTAGCAAACCAAAGTTTATGTGGAACCACATCAAGGCATTCTTGCAAAGCTCAAGCTCTTTCTTTTGAAACATCTTATGCCTGGTACAGTAGCTTATAGTGGTCCAAAAAGGCAACAGATATTTCAGGAAGATGTGTGAGTCTTTGACGTGCAGTCTTGTTAGCATTGATTTGATCTCTAACATGTTTGGATTTGAGGGATTTGAAAAATTCTTTAGAAGCTTTATCCCCAATTTTCAGCCAATGAAGGCGAGCATGAATCTGCACCCCTCGAGCTTGAGAGAAATCACCTGATACTACAATGGAATATTAAAGGGATCTAATTCCAGAAGAGTGGAAACCCTCTAGTATTCCCTAAGCATCATGTTATCAGCACACTTCCTGATTGTAACTATTTACTTGGCATAGAGGCAAAGAAATTTGGTGGTGTAGTGGATGACCTTATTCTACCACTCGATCCAACTGTTAACATATGGCAGATGTAGTACAAGATTCCAAACTCTGGCAATGAGGTTGATAGAACCCAGGTTGCCAAGAATAGACGAGTTGAGATAGAACTGCCTACATGGCACTTTGAATTGGGAAGAGCACCACTCAAGATTACAAGAAATGGGTGAGTGATCTAACAAAACATTTTAGAATGAACATTGACAGGCTAGCCGTTAGAAAAAAACAATTAAAAAAATATTTTGTTTAGATGTCAGCAAGATATCACCAAAGTTTGGATATGTCAGGGCCATTATTTGGAGCGTGAATATTAATTAAGAAGAACCAATGAATGGCCATCAATATTGAGAAGCAGCCATATTGCATGATGTGACGGATCTTCACCAAAGTAAGTAATGAAAGGAACGAATTTCGGTGAAACTGAACTATTGATGCCACCACGGCCATCATCAAGAGAAGAATGAAAATGAGTGGTGTCAAAGCTAATAGATTTCAGAGAATTTTGAAGCAAAAAGCTTTTGATTTTGACCTCTTGTAAATGCAAAAATCATAAATTCTTAATTGTTGACATGAAGAATGCACAAAGAATTTTCGAGAGGATTTTGTGAGACCTCGAACGTTCCAGAATAACATATTCATTGAGAAGAGTCTTCCATAGCAAACTCCCCTTAGGCATCATCAATATCCCCAAGTGTGGCAAAACTATTGCCCAAGACTTTGTTGATTTCGCATGAAATCTAGTAGTGAAATGGAGCAACGCTTAGCCCCATTATCCTCTCTAGGCAAGCCAAGGCCCTTATGAGGTGGGTTGTGTGATCGTCTAGTGGAAGGGCCGATCGAATTGGATATTCAAGCTAGAGTAAAGTGGCGATGAAGCTTGCATTTCATGGCTCTGAGGGGTCATGGATACAGATTGCACAATTGGGGAATCGCTCTTATGAACCTCAACAAAATGTTGAGAGGTGGAAGGGGGAGGCTTTGTGTGTGATTTCTTGGTTGCGGAAGGCTTTTAGTTAGAAAATATTGTCCACCCATCAGAAGTTTCAGCCACCATGGGCTTTTCTGATGGAACAAATTAAACAAAAGGCTTAGGGTGACCCATAAGGGGGCAATCTTATATTATTATTTATTTGCATCAATTCAATGTTTATTATTAAACCATATAGTAATTGCAATAATCACAAACAATTGCAAAGCCATTAAAACAAGCTTTTTTAGGTTGATGACTCTGAAGACAAATTTAATACTCAACAATTTGTATCAAATATTAATATCTAGATTTATAATGGCACAGTTACGATTTAATTTTAATCTAAATATTAGTGTGCACATGAGGTCAACGATGGCCAAGTAGAATGAAACTCAACCAGAATGGAAATGATAAAAGGGAAATAAATAAACAAGGTTTTTAGAGTCCATTATAGTATAGGCATATTTGAGTTGGTTAGAGCTTTCGATTAGGTTGATGGTCTCCCCTGGTTTCGCCTACAAGACCCCACCTTGAATTCACTTGTGTTTTACTCTCCTTTTACCACACATACGAGGTTTTGTTGGGAATATAATCGAAGGCACAAAGATGGCTCCTTGGGCCTACGGTGTTCTAGGGTACCCTAATAAAACGACCACTCCAATAATATGAATAGTGACATTAATAGTGAATCCATTTTTGACATTTATGGTTGGAAGAAAAAATGACAAAGATATAAGATACGGACCATTGATCTCAATAACATATTTTATTATGTCCTTCGTGTCAAGACGGCCCCCTTTCTCCTTGAGCAATTCACACAAATGGCATGATCCATACACGACTTACAATGGATTTGAGTTGTTGGGGGCTTTCAATTGGGTTGACAATCTACCTTGGATTAGCTAGTTTTGTCTCCTTCAAATCCACTTATGTTGTGCATGCCTCTTGTAGTGTGTGTTAGGTTTCTTTTAAAATATAGTCCAAGAAGAGAATTCTCAAGCCTTTTGCCAATGAATTTGTTGTCTTCTATTGTCGAATGCCCCAAAAAGTTGTCGCTTCTTCCTTTAACGGATTGACATAATCGTGAGAAACAAAAGTAGCATGAAATCGAAGAATCGGGTTGATCTTTCTAAATTCTCTTATTCTTCCATTTCACATACCAAACAATCCGTCGATGGTATTTTAAGTTCCCACAAAAAGCTCAACTAAGGGGAAGGTGAACAAATTCATGAGTTCCACCGGAAATTAGAAAATAGTAAGAACAATGCCAAGTTGTGTGTTCAAACAATAGCGATAACTTGATGCGATCAACGGAAAAGTCGGTTTAAGCATTATGAATATTCAGCGACAAAGGCTTGCTTTCATATTTATTTTCAGTGTATGTTGCCTCAAAGATTTGTCGCATCCCCTTTCTCCTTCAAGTAGTTCGCACAAATGACACATCGTCCATAAGTGACTTTCCGAAACAAAGAAGAGCATCACCTACTTTCCCACCAACATTTTTCCTTCCCCTATAATTCTCCTCCCTTTATTTCCCTCTTCATCACCCTGCTTCCTCCTACAATGTTTCTTTTTGCTCCTCCCTATCAACATAACCATTGCACCACTCATATATAATTGATTGCTAGTAGTAAAGACATGGGTACATGGACAAGTAATCATTGTGTGACATATTTCTCTCCACATGTTTATGTCAAATACAAACATTGGCTCTAAAACTCTTGACGAATACATCCACAACATATCCTTATTGGCATCTTGGAGGAGCATGGACATTAATGCTACACGGTTGATCCCGGACAAATTTTTAATGTTGCGACTCTACGTATGATATCAAAGACTAAACTGAGGGCTTCTTATTCATTGACTTAATGCGGGGTTCCTAGTTTTTAAGTCAGCAGTCAATCCTAGAAAGGATTAAAGATACGATATGTGTGGATAATTAAGAAGCAAATACAACTACTGGTCCACCAGAAGCGCTGATGTAGTACTCGTAGGTGACCGGAGGAGTGAAAGAGCAAGCAATAATTTCTGCCATTCAAATTTTTATTTGGAATTATCAATGACGGTATTGGCCAAAAGCTCCCACATTAATTTTTACAGGGCATGAGCCTACTCATTGACGTAACAATAAATCTTTTGCATCTTCAAAATTGTAACTGCCTCTGAATATGCAATTGTTTCGAAATGCATTTGTTTTAATTGCGCTAAGGCTATCGTTAGTATTTTATGCTACAGTGATTGGTGAAACTGCTTCACAGTAAGGAACGTCTCCTAGTGTAAATATAGTCATTCATCCAACAAGGAGAACTACAACTGAACAATATTGTGAGACTATATGGGGAACATAATATATAAGTTGAATTGAAAGCATTCACAAGTTGGTGTGATATTTACTTGGACGTCAATTTGGTGGACAGAATGAAACTTCTACCATAACTTCCTATTTTGTCTTCCGTTACAATAGAACTCATAACAGTATTAGCAATGTCCAACTATGCATGGCTTCAGGTAGACAGAATACTGGCAGCTTTGAATTCATGAAATGTGAAAATGAATATTGGACAGCTTCTAAGAATATGTGACTGAAAATTCTTCAAAATTTTGACATTACTGTTACAATTTTCATAATGTTACTCTGGCATCAAAGACGTTCGATACCACCAGAAATCTATCCCAAGAACACCCTCATAATTTTGAAGACCTAAGATGAAAGAAATATCTACAGGGCCAAACATTTTGCAAGGAAAACGTTTCAAAACCAAAACATGGGAACAAACACTGCTGGGAAATGTCCTGGAACCACCTAGGTACCTGCCAGAAATGGCAGTGTCATTTTTGGCACACTTCCAAACATTTCCTGTGGCGATTTTTCAAAAAATACTCATAAAAATCCAACATAAATTCTATTTTATTTTTAAAAAAACCTAGTATTAATCTTTTACCTATCCTTCACCGGTCCCCTAACTATACTCGAACACAAAACAACAGCATGTTGAATCTCTTTAACTTATCTAAATACAATATTTTCAAGAGCCGTCTTTTATAGACTAAAAATGAGTACCAAGCATTTTTATATATATTCATATCTTTTTATAGTTTATTGTACATACGTTTCTGTGTCATTTCATTTCCAAGGGTTTGAAACTTTTTGGGAAATCACATTTACATATTTCGAATCCTTTTCCTTTCCATCTCCTGGCAACTTTGTTCAAAGCGAAAGCGCCTTAGTTTCACCATTTGAGATAAATATCTTAGAAGTGTTGCACTTAGCAATCACACTTCTTGTTAAGAGTAGGAGAAGTTTAGAGACATAATCAACAAGACACACGGGATACATGTAAGAGAAAGTTCAAATAAAATAATGCAAAATCACACACACACATCTATAAAATAATGCAAAATCATGTCAAAAGCTTCCCATATAAAAATAATAGATTAAGTTCAAGTTCATCTTCGGTAAGGATAAAGTTCAGTAAAGTTCAAACTTTTTCCATAAAATTCAGCATACCTTGTGACATAGTTTTGAAGTACTGCTAAATAAGCCACACGTAGGTTAACAACAAACCAACATATGCAATCACTATTGCCTTAAAAATCCACTTTCATCTACCATGAACCTAGGACTTCTTCAGTTTTGAATACAGTTACCAAGTCACATTACCACCAAATGTATGAGCAAAAAGGTGAACAAAAAGGTTTAAAATGCAAAAGACCTTCAAAAATATTGATTAAACCTTTTAAATATTTTTCACAATAAAGTTATGGTTTGATGAATTTACTACATAGAAATATCTTTCAAATTACACATCATGCCAAAACAATTTATTCAACCTTTACCAAATGGTAAAATATAGAATGTGCTGTCAGAAGCAGCTAATGACTCAATGGCAAACTAGAACATGAAAAAATCTATACAGAGAAAAGAAAGCCAATCTATGGGTAGTAAATCTGGATGCAACGATATTGTTTTCTTTTTCTTCCAATGTTTCAGGTCCAGAATGTTGGAAGAAAGAAATATGCAACACATTTGCATTCAGGTCTACTACTCACAATGTTAACATGTGAATATCTCAAAGAATTGAAAACCCATATAACTATAATACCAAGTACAATTATAATAATAATTATAAGTACATTGTGCAGAATAACATCTCAAGCATCTCGGAAGCTTATGCCAATTTTGTTTTTATTACAGTTCATTCAATATTATTAGTCCTCTTCTGATAATGGCCAACTTTATGAGCATCTTCATCAGTATCTTCATCATCCTTCACTTACCTCTGTGCATACCTGAACTTCTGTAATTATCCTTTTTTCCATCACCTCTAGAGGCAAGTCTCTCTTCAATCCAATCATTACCCTCATATGTTCTTTCTTTCCTTTTACAGGTATTCTGGAATCTCTCTCGTCAAGTTTAACATCCTCATCATACTCTTCTTCATATCTTCTTGTGCCATGATGAGAAGTTTTGTGGTTCAAAATCATACTTTCTCTATTACCACGTGCTCTCTCATCAATAGTATCTCTATCCCCATATCCTCTCTCTCTAATAATTTCAAGCCTTCCAGAATCTCTATTATCTTGTCTTTTTCCTGAGGTATGATGCTTATCATCTCTGTGATCAAGAAGATTCTTCTTCACATCTCTGTGATCGGGAAGATTCTTCCTCACATCTCTGTCCTTGTATTGTCCATCTGCAATATATTCATTATCATCATGTTCTGTTCTCCCTCCATCACAATCTTTAGTCAACTTTTTATTATATTTCTCTAAATTCCTTCCAGCAGGCCTACTTACATTATCTTCACAGTCATCGTCGTCGTCATATCTTCTCCTTTTCTCCTTCCTTTCCCCTACCCTCTCAAACAATTGAATGTCTGATTCCCTTCTCTTATGGCTTTCATTTACAGTCTTTATGCCTTTGTCACTGTCACTTTCATCTTCATATTTCCGTTTTCTGCTCTGTTCATGCTTCCCTGACTTCTTTCTAATACCGGTCCGATCACTTGCACTGTCACTCTCATCTGCATACTTCCTATCCCTCTTGGACTTTTCTTTCTTCTTGTTCATTACATCACTGTCACTGCCACCCTCACTTGCATCCTGATATTTCCTCTCTTTGTGCTTTCCTGATATTTTCCTCCTATTCCTTGAGTCACTGTCACCGTCACTTCCACTGCTGCTTTCACTACTGCTTTCACTACCTGTGTCACTGTCACTGGCACTGTCACTTTCACTGCCACTCTCGCTTTCACTAGAACTTTCGCTATCATCTTCATACTTCCTCCTGCTGTGTTTTTCTGATCTATTCCTCTCATTTTTCATTTCACTCTCAGTATCAGTGTTATTTTCATACTGCTTTCTTCTCCTCTCTTGTTTCTTGGGCTCTTTATTATCTGATGCATGCCTCGTATCATGATTAGTTTCATGTGATTTCTGACCAACATCTGATCTCCCCTGTCTTCTCTTTTCTCGTTTAAGCTCCTCTTCTCTTTTCTTGACAGCCTTTTCACACTCAATTCGTGCTTTTTCCTCAACCTTCCTCTTCCGGCGTTCTTCTTGTTCTTTTTCTTCCTCCTCTCTTTCCTTCTGCCTTCGCTCCTCCTCCTTCTCAGCCTTCTTCCGTTCCTTTTCTTTCAATTTTTGCTCCTCTTTCTGCTCTAGAAGTTTCTGATGACGCTCCCTCTCTCTTTCTTCCCTTGCTAGAATTCTTTCCTGCTTACGTTGCTCCTGAAGATCTCTGTCAAATGCCTCTCCCTCCTTTACATCTCCCAGACCCAGGGCAGCCCTGAACGTCTCTAGTTGCCTTTCTTTTTGGCTGCAATTTGATGAGTTTGGGTCTCAGATATCCTGAACAAGCCAAACAAAATTCAGAACATGAAGAAAAAAAAGAAACAACAAACTAAGAGAGGTAATTTATTTCCCAAATAGTGTAAATGATCAAGATGAACAGTTTGTTTAATTGTCTATTTGAAACTGAAAGGGCAAAGGTTATTATCCAAAAGCCATTGTCTTTTGGTGGATTGCAATACATAACAGGATTGTAACAAAAGACAAATTGCTAAAAGAGGCTTCCAAGGGCACTCCCAAGGCATTTTATGTGGAACGAGCAGCGAGACTTTTGGCCACCTTTTGTTACATTGTGATTTCTCCAGTGAAATTTGGAATCATTTCATTGTAGGCATTCAAGAACCATCAGCATTCAAGCCTCATATTCAGATGGATGAGGCTCGAATCAAGGTTACATGGGTATCACTAAAATTGTGGGTACCCTATGACATCAAACATCAAACATAAAAGGTAAGATTATCCGATGTATTATATGACAATTTTTTATCATATTATCATTGAGTTAAAAGATTTTATATCATCTTATTATCAATTTGTTCTAGTGCAAATATCTTAAATACATCTATCTGAAAAATGCGGAGAGATCAATTTCAAGGCCCTTGGATTTGACGCATAACTACATAGATTAACAATTTCATTAGCTTCTCTGCAAATTTCCCACTGACTAGTGATAAATGGCGTCAATCTAGCTGCAACACTGTGTTAGGCTCAAAAACAGAATTCCAGAAATAAGGGAGCTGCAAACACCACTGTATGACCAAGATATTACAATTTTTTGATTGACTTCTCCGAGAAAATGCTTCAAGTAATGGTCAAATGGACGCCGCATTTAAGGTTGGAATTGCCCTGTGATGGTCAGATGGACGTCAAATTTAAAGTCGTAAATTAATTGTTAGTTGTTGGACATTACAGTCCACCACCAAACCCCAGATGCCACCGTAGAACAGCTATCAGCATGATAATGTATATCATATTATATAAACCGATGCATCAATATGTGTCATGAGTCAACCACAGAGCAATATCTAAAATTAAAAGGGTCAGACATCAGCAATATGCTGATATTGGCGAAGAGAGATCAGCGGTAATGGAGGATGCACTTCTGACAGTTCTGCATGACTTGGACGGCTCCATTGATAAGTTTCCTTCCCACACAAAGTACATCACCGGTAATGGAGGATGCAGTTCTGGTGCTTTCTTCTTCAGTTGGTCCGTCACAGTGTGAAATGTGTTTATCAGCTGATGGTGGTTGTTTATGACATAACAATAATTGTTGCGGTTTAGATTCCTGCATTAGGAGGTTAGATTAGAACTGTGTCGGGTCAGTTAGTAATATTGATCGGTTGTCAAGGTGTATTATATATAGTGGGGAAGGAGTTTCACAATGGTAGTGATAAGGTTTTTACCCCTAATCCATCTGTTTGTGCCTGTGGTGCTGTTACGAAATAATCTGTTGTTGGGATTCCAATGGGCTTGGATTCTTTAGTTAATAGTCAGGTTAGCTCATTTTAAATATTAATGATACTAATTTTTTTAATAATAATAATAATGATTTGATTATGTTGAATTCTTCGGTGGAAGGTGGGGATGGGGTGTTCTCCCTCTCCCAGAGTTAATAATAATGAGGACATATTTGTTTCTCCTTTGGGTGAGGGAGGTCAAAATTCTTTGAAGGTTGCTGGTGCTGTTGTCTCTCAAAACAGAGTTGAGAACTGGGAAGATTCACTCGTGAATCTTTCAGATATTTTTTTAGATGATTCAGCTTTTGATATTTAAAAGAAAGGTTTAGATTTTTCTGTGATCCCAAGATTTATTCCTAGGGAGGGTTTTATTGTTGCTCGGCACCACCCCGGTTTCTTTTCATAAAAGCTTGGGTACGTTGCTGACACACCTTTTTTTGTATTCCGGGCGCTGATGAACTTTTGAAATCAAATCTGTAATTTAAGATATGTTGCAGGGATATCTGCTTAAGTTGCCTACTGATTTGGTTTGTCTAAGTTTGATGAAGTTCCCTTTGTGCAAAATGAAAATCTTAACTTTAAGAAAAAAATAGAGTTCTTTACAGGAACTTCAGACTTCAGTATTCTAGAATCTTGCAAGTTATGTTCCATTCAAACCTCTTCCAGAACCTGTGTTTCAGAACTTTGGAAACTTCAGTTATTTCAAAATAGACCAAAAGGGCAGAATTTGGATCTTAGGAGCTTGAAATTTCGGTCCTCCAGATATAGAAAGCTGGTCAAAAATGAGCCGAAGATTTGGTATTTCAGACTTGAGTCATGATAAGATGCAAATTAAGATCTCGGAAGTGATGTGGTACCTTCACCATGCCACATGCCACATGCCACTTAGAGATGTACACCTATTGGTTATAAGCTAGGTTGTTATTAATGGAGCTTCGGGGTTCTCAAAAAGGGGTCCAGGTGTCAAAGGATCAGGCATGAAAGATGAAGTGGTTGTTGAGTGATGACTGGGAGTGTGGATAAGACCGCCAAATGGAGTTTTTATGACCGAGCCGCCAGCCTACTTTTAAGTCAATAAAAGTAGACATGTGGAAAGAAAAGCGCCAAGTCTGTCTTGTATTCGTTTATATGCAGTGATATTTCAAAGTTTATATGTATTCGTTTGGAGCTGGAAGGTGGTTCATGGATACTCGCTTTGTCCCTGCTGCATTAGCTAATGAATGTTCCTATTTTTCACAAATATATTCTGTTGTAGAGAATGTGAGGCCTCCACTGGGAGATGTAGGTGCAATTGGACTAAGGGCAAAGCATGTGGAGGATCTGGTGGCCATCAAGTGAGCAGGATTGCATCGGACAATAGCTGAACCAGAGGTATTTCCTTGTGCAGACCTAATGTTTTACATTTTACTGCAACAGCATGTAAAGATGAACTCATGGTCTCCCAAAACCACCAGTATCTCTGATTCGACATTCAAAATTTACTACCATTTGCCCCAACCGGACACAGTTTATAACCAAGAAGCTACCGTGGAGTGGATGAAGGACTCTAATATTCCAGAAACATTGTACAAATAGGCGGAAAATCCCAAGAATTGGGTCATGCTATGAGATATTAATACTATACCAATAAGACGATTCAGACCCGGGGTCAAAATTGCTATGTCCATAATGAATAGGATATTTGGGGCACCAAGTATTGAATATGTTAATCAGGCCTGGGTCCCTATTTTGTCAATGATCATCAATGAGGGAAAAATTCCTTCCCTAGGGGAATTAATTTGCTATAAATTGAAGGTACAAATGAAGCCAACTTCTAATACAGATTACCATATGATGTATTACTTATTGAACACAGTCTATGCAACTGTCAAGTTCTCAAATATCCCACCTTGGTTCCCTAAGTCGGAAAGGATGATTCATCAGTGTTTTCCCCAACTGTATGCTCACAGGTTCGGGAGAATATTGCCAAGATTGCTCAATACATATACCCTCCAATTCATGCTTCAATTCATTAGAGTACCATTCGGAGGCTCCTGACCAAATCATCAAAACATTGGCTACAATTGACTCTTACTAGTATTTTCCTGATTTCACTGCCCTTCGAGTTGAAGGAGCATTAGAACCACCGATGAAGCTTCCCAGGTTTGTACCTGAGAAGCTGGCTGAACAAGAAATTGCCTACCAAATATTTATTGGGGTAGATAGAAAGTTGAGGGACAAGAAATCAGCTTGCCTTCACTCTCTACCATGCCAAATTGGAAGGACGAGGATTAAGAATGTGATCATGTTGAAAGCAGCAGCAGCCCACAAGTATTCATTCCACTTGGAGCCCTATGATATGAGACAGTGGGACCCCAAAGATAGGGTGAAAGCCCGTTTGAGGAATAGGAATCACTTAAGCTATTCCCACCAGCCAAATCCTCTACATGCCTATTTCCTGGATCCATACAGTGAAGAAGATACAATGAAAAAAGTCCAGGAAGCGGTTGTCTGGTGTTGTAACTCCGAAGTTATTTGATGAAGTTCCACAACAAAACCCGCAACAGGATCCTCAAGCAACCATGAAAAAGGTACTTCAAAGTCTTCCTCCTACAAACAGAAGGGTAAGTCAGTTGATGTCTTCAGGAGAAGGTCCCAATTCCTCACTGCCACAACAACATCAATTGGCGTTCACTGCGGCTCCACAGGTTTCAATTGTTCAAACTCCCATACCCTCAATTGTCCCTTAAAGAGAATTCTCCTCACAAGTTCAAAATGTGCAAGAAGAGGAGGGATCCAAAGAAGAATACACATACCAAAGTGAAGAGAAAGAAGAAGTAAAATTCATTGTAAAGGGCAACACTTCATTGTAAAGAAGAAGCAAGAGACCCCAAGAAGGTCATACCTTCCCTCACACACACTTTGATGACACCTCATATGAGGGCTTCTTAATTTCAGAAGAAATCCTCGGCTGCATAGGTGGTCAGGAGTTACAGAAGAAAGGGAAGAAAACAGGGCTACCCATCAAGGAAACAAACCTAGTTAATTACAAGAGGACATCCCATCAGCTCTACAAGTTTGCTATCTTACAGCAGTCATTCCTCTTCTCCTGACAGAGAAGAAGATCCTCCAACATCTGCACAATGAGGGACTGCACAGCTTGCTCCTCCAAAACATAGTTTTGGCACACCTTATCAGTTCCTGAGCAAAGCAAATCCTCTACAACAGAGGTATTATCCATAGAATTGGCTGCTGCCCCAACTTCCCACTCATTAATGGGCTTGGATTTTCAGAGTCCACTATGTCACATGTTACCTAGCAAGTAACTCCACCGAGCAGCTTTCGAACCATCCTGTAATGTCCCCTCTGCCCGCGTGAGCCTGGGCGAAGACCTTTGGCCCTTTATGTCTACCCGACGGCCAAAGGGAAGTTTTAGGGTGACTTATCTTTATTATTTTATTATATTGTGCTATTGTTTCAAAAAAATAATAATATCATGAAAAAGCACATATAATAAATAATAAAGTATAATGATGAATTAAAATGTCAAAAATACAATTAAAAATAATTGTATTAGAAAAGAGAAAGTGCGACTTACCTTAGGGAGTCAATTTTTGGAAAATGTGCCAATCAGCCCCAAAAGGAAAATGCGCCCAGCATAGGAGAATGAAACAATTTTTATTGGCTGATTTGGGGGTGGTGGTTGGCTGATCTCCCTTTAAATAAACAAGTCGACTTGTAGAGAGGGCATCCAGATTTTTATTATTATCTATTGCATTGCTAAGAGCTCTGAGCTTTTACCAGAAATTCCAAGGACGAAAACCCTTGTGAATTTATCTCTTGCGGACGAAAACCCCAGGAGATTGAGAGGGGATTTCACTCAGAAATTCCTAGTGTTCTTCATCAGACTTCCAGGTTCAGTTCAGCCATGTGTGGAAAGGGAATTGAAGGTGTTTTCCAGTGATTTGCAACCAGCAGTTGGATCAGTCCCTTGTAAACAGTCTGGCAGCGAATTCAGAGGTATTTTCATCTGAAAATATTTGTCAAATAATTGCCATCATTCTGTAATCTGATCGCTGTACTTTTTTTTTTATCATTTCTGGAGTATATTTTGAAGATTTTCAATCTGAATAATAACAGACTTTAGATCTGATTTTCTGGGCATTTTGGATTGTTATAAGTTCAGTTTTCTGTGTATTTCAGCCCCCAAATATCTGGGCAGTCGTTAGAAATTAGAAATAATTTTATTGGGTGTGATTTACATTGATATCTCTCCTAGAACCTAGTCGCACTTTCCAGATCTGTACTAGGGATATTGTCAAAAATACACATAAAACTGTATTTGCTGTTTTTACTTGATTAAAAATCAGTAGAGTACAAGAAGGATCCATCCAGGGATCTTTCACATCCATTCTCCCCTTGCAGTGCCTACACAGGTGGCTTTTGTTTTGCCTCAGTCATTGGCACTCACGGTTCCTACTCCTGTCTCTGTTACTTCTGTCACCCCCATTTCCATAAATATTCTCATCCCTACCACACCAAAAACTTCTCTTCTGCCTCAGTCAATCAATAATATGTCCACTCCCTCACCTATTGCTTCTGTTTCATCATCATCACCTCCTTCATCTCCAGGACAGGACTGGATACAGACTCTTCAAATGGCCAGGCAAAGCAGGGCCCAGATGATAATTGAAGACCAATCTGAAATTGAATTTCAATTTGAACAGGACACACAGAGATTGCAGAATATAACAAAAAAGTAAACTGATAGGAGGAGAGGCCCCGGCTGCTCTTGTCACAGAGCAACCACTGTTCCAGTTAACTCCAAAACGAAGAAAAACAAGATATGGCAAAGCCCCTGAATATCAGAAGGATTTAGTCTCCCTGTTAGAAGCTTCAAATCAAGCATCTCAATCCATTGCTAGAGGAATGAAGCAAAGGATGTAAAGGCTTGAGGCTATAGCCAAAACCATTGTACCTGCAGAGATTGCACCACAAATTGAAGAAGGGTAAGGTCATCGTATATCAATCTGGAGTCCATCGGTCCAGCAAATAGGAAGGTCAACAAATGTTACGAACTGCTGCAGCTTATTTAACAACATATGGGGCGATTGAGGCCAAATTACAGAAGAGGGCTTAAATATTAAAGAAGGGCTTGTATCCTCATCTAACCATCTTAACAGAATATGACATCGAGGTTTCATTGTTCTTAGTTGCTAGGATGAAGGCCGATATTAATCAAGGACTCTATGAGCTTCAATTCAGTGTGGAAGAATTACAGGCAGCCAAGGCAAAAGTTGTGCATTTGTTATTCGAGGTTGTGTGAATCAACATGATCCTACCAAACAATTCTCTTGTGCTCATCCAAAATTTCAATATCCAACTTATTTTCATAGGGTCTTTCAAGACCAAGGTTCAATAAACATACCAGGCCGGAGGGGATGAAGTAGTAAATCTGACCAGTCATGCAAAGGAGATGATTGAAAGAGTTGGTGCATTTACAGACTTGGTACCAAAGGCTTTTTAGTTGTTCATTCTCAGATGCTGGCTATAAGCAGAACTTTATTCAGAAAGGCCATTATCAGCTGGCCAAGATTGACAAGGATTACAGTCAATGGGCACTGGCTCTAGAGCTGCAGCAGACTGCTTGTGGCCAATCACCAGCCTCTGATTCGCCACATTAGTAGGAGAGACCTTCAAGAAGCAAGGACCCGCCTAGCTTATGGGCCTATTGTTTTTTTGTGTTGTCTTTGGGATTGCTCAATAATTGGCTAATGTGAAACATTTAATATTTGTCTTTCATTAAAAGCTATTTTGATTGTTTGTTCTGGGACAGCCTATATATATGCATTTTGCCCCATTCAAAAGGGGGGACACTTTGGAGAAATGCAACGAAACTCTGATATTCTGTGGAATGATCAAAAGGAGCAAAATTGCAAATCATTGGTTTTCTCTCATTATTCCATTTCTGATGTTGCTGAGGCTATTTTAGTTTGAATGAATATGTTCACAAGTTTATTTCTGAAATATCCCCCTTAATGGAAGATAATTTTCTGATATTTTCCAATAAAATATCCTAACAATGTATAACTAGAAAACACTTGAAAACTGAATTTTCATGCAACTCTGGAATTTATTCCAGAAAATGCGACTAGGGTAGGAATAGAAAATTTGTATTTTCAACCACACAAATCACCCTAACCCTTTCTGATTCCTCTTTTGTAATTGATGGAATTTTTGCAAACAAAAACTATAATTTTCAGGCAACAAAATACTGATTTTTTATTAGATAAATTTCAGATCTGACCTGTTTATTACAGCAGCTAAAAAACAGTCTGAAACCCTCCACAAAGTGCTGGAAATTATGTAGAAAAATATGCCAAATAGTTCCCACATACAGCAGCTCCAAAACAGTACTTTAGTCTTGCTAAAAACTTGCAAATAAACCCCAGAAGAGGTCGCTCCAGCCAGAATAGATCAAGTAAAATACTCAGAAATATTCCTGAGTCTTCATACAACTTGGGAATGAGAAAAAGGAAGAGTTTTCGTTCCTCCTTTGAGTTTTCTAGAGGGTTTTCGTCCCCTAAAAATTTCTGCAGCTTGTGACAGCTCCAAATATGCAAAAGCATGAATAGTAATGATCATCGAATGAATTGCCCAAGTCGCCCCTTTCCTTTTTATAGGAAAAATATTATAAAATCACCTTTCCATCATCCAATGAGAAGAGAGTGCCAAAGTGCCCTAAAATCATGCCCATACCAAGTCGCATTTCTCCCTTGGGCAAATAAACATTACATAATATTTTTATTATTTTCCTAATGTCTAATTTGCCCACCATGTCAAGTCGCACTTTTTGCCTATAGTGAAATAAAATCACTTTGGCCACTTAAAAGTCACTTTATTAAGTCATAATAATATTATTATAAGTGTTTTATAATTTTTATTTTTAAATTGGCACTTTATAATAATTTTATGACTTAAGTCACCCTTAATTTCCTCCTTTGGCCGTCGGGTAGACCAAATGGGCCAAAGGTCTTCGACCAACAACTATCCGAAAAAAGAGGGACATTTCAATTTCTGTGTTAAGTATAATTGTATTTAATTTTTTATTTAGAGGGTCTATCTAGTTGCTCTCTAGAATGATGTACAAATGCTATCTCTAGATTTTACTGGTATTTGCCTTGTCACTGTCCAGATTGCACAGGAAATCATTCCTTAAGGTCTTGCAATGAGTATGTTTGTTTTTGAGCTGATTGCAAGGAACTTATGTACTTAGCTTTTCTACAATTTTTGAGTGTTCAAGCATATTGATTAAGCCTGTTGTGTTAGTTGTGGTAAATTTCTCTTTTCTTCCCTTCTCTCTTTTTATTGTTTATTTCGGAATCACATATTGTGAATAATTTGCCTCATTGTAAATATTTGCACGATTTGAGTCGAGTCTAGTTTGAGCTAGTTAGGCGAGTGAAGCTAGACCTTCCCTTGGAGGTAATATGACAGTTGCATACAGGCTTCCACCACTTGGTCATTTGTAAAGCCGCATACCCGCAACTTGTGCACTTGTTGAGTCCTAAAACGAGTGGAGAGGCAATTTCTCCCTCACTCTTGAGGGTGTATAAAACATTCATCAACAAGTTTCAAGGTGGAAAATAAGAATGTTGTGAGAAATCTTCCTAATGTTCTTGTTGACGAGATTAGGCAAGACTGTTGTGGCTCTTAGACATGCCAAACCACCAAAACGTAATATCACCAAAGAGAAATGGGTGGCTATTAATAGACTTAGCAATAATAAGAAAACCACAGTCACAAAAGCCGATAACTGTACATGCAACAGTGGTGTTGAAAAAGAATGACTGATGCAAAAATGTTTTAGCTATAAAATATTACAATGCAACCCAGTCACTCTAATCACAAAGAAAATAATTAAAGCGATTAAGCTATTTAAAGGACTCAGTGAAAAAGAGCCTAATACCTAATAAGAAATCGCCCTAGGATTTATGGTGCTCCCAAGATTCATAACAATGGATTTCCTCTTAGACTGATTGTAGACACTACTAATTTCCCAAATTTTGACTTAGCAGCTTACCTAGCTTGTAAAACCAAGTCTTTGGTCGGTCATAGCTGTTCTTAAATATAACATTCTTCCCGTTTTGTTGATTTCATTAAAGATAAGACACTTGGAGATGATGAAATCCTAGTGAGTTTCGATGTCGCGTTTAAAAGAATAGGTGTTTATAGCAACTTAAGTTCTTACTATTGAGTAATTGTTGAGTCTCTTGTTAATACCGATTTAATTTAATTAACGTATAACAGCTAGTTTTAGAGATAAGATATGCTGGTTCAATGTTGATCTATAAGTTGCATATTATAATTATTTAATGACTAATAAGACAACTTAATAAGATAATAACGGTTAGTTTCGGTATTGATTGTTTTATCCCATTATGAAGTCCTAAATGACAATGTTGTAACATAACTTGAGCCATCTACATTAAGAGTTTAAGTTCACTCTCCCAAAATATATTTTGTATCCTAATGATGAATCATGAAGTGTGATCCAAAATGTTTATTCAAATAAGATTTTGGCTCGTTTTTTCAACCTGAATTTTATGGTTTTTATAGAAGCAATGTAATAATGATGTCTCTCAATTCAAAGCCATAGTTCTTACTGCCTTCACAAGTGCAGTCATTGTATGAATGATTTTTATGCAGATCTTTGTTCAACTTAGGATCCCTCGGACACAGCTGAAAAAGTTCCTAAAGACTAGGATGCTAAAAGTCACTTCA
The DNA here is from genome assembly GCA_018340775.1 of Taxus wallichiana var. yunnanensis. NCBI lineage: Eukaryota > Viridiplantae > Streptophyta > Pinopsida > Cupressales > Taxaceae > Taxus > Taxus wallichiana. Next base: position 882,835,253 of record CM031239.1, on the reverse strand, counting down.
AATTATGTCATTTCCAGTGGCTACTCTTAAGTTTTTCCCTCTCCGGACTGGCAGATGTTACATCAGAATGCTGAATTGGTTACATCAGGACCTCGTCAAGGACTCTTATTTTGAACAAGATATGTGCCCTAATCAAGAGCTTGTTAGATTTTCTTCCTCTGATAGAAGCCATGCTAATATTGCTGCAAGTGATAGTGATGATGAATCGTAGAATGCTCTGCATGTTTCCTTGCAATAGTATGAGAAGGCACTTACTGCTTCTCATCCACAGGGGGTGGGCATCTGCAAGGATCTCCACTTGATCGACTACTCTAATTCTTCGGAAGCATCTGAGGCATCCTTACTGCTTCCTAGGTATGGTGGTGCCCTACCCCCTTGGATGTAAAATATCATCAAAAGTAACTTGAATAAAATGATTAACATGTTAAAGGAGGTCATGGGTAATAGCAGACAGAAATTTTGAGGCCATGGAGCAAAATAAGCAGCTCAGCATGAGACATATTATCAACCAGGCGGTGGAAAGGCATAATCCAGTTAAAAATGAGGTGCTTGACCCTCCTATTGATAAAAGCAAGGATCTGGTTGAGGCAGAGGTCCGGAGGATTTGCAGAACCGACCTGTTGGCGAGGTGGCTTGATGTGGCCTAATCTATCATTTCTGTTGGCTCTTGGTGTGGTCTTAATGGTGGCTTGTTGGCTGTGTTGTTTCTTCTCTTTTGGTATCTTTCCATTCATGGTCTATGTGGCCCTTTTTTTTATTGATGTAACAATGTACTGGTAAACTTATTTTGATACTGCTGGGTTTATGTGCACACTGGGTGTGCTGCTACCATTACTTGGTTCTATCGTTGTCCCTATGGACTCATATTGTTTTGTTAACACTTTTCGATATTAAAAAAATGTTTTGCTAATATCTAGAATGTTTAGAAAGTGTTTACTGTAAATAGGTCTATGTTATTACATGCAAATCTCAGCAATGCGGTTGAAAATGAACTCTAATTGTAATAGTTGACTAAAATGCAATGTAAATGGTAATATGCATTAAGGTTTGTACCAAAATATTTGTCTTGAATTTTTTCATTTGACCATTTCAATTTTTCTTAATTGAAGTTCTATGGGGTGCATTTGAAATTAAGTGAAACACATTGGGTGTGCCTAGGATGTGTTAGGATAGCTTAAGTGTCAGTGCAGTGTGCATGTCAGGTGCAGGTGCCTCTCAGTATGGCCCAAATATGGTCAGGTGCATGCAGCCAGACAACCTTGGCTAGAATGAATAAAGAAACACTTAATCCAATTGTGAAAAGCACGGAAACAATGCTCTACTGGATGCTATGTGTAGAGAGAAACACAAGGATTTTAATGGGGAAAGAGAGATCAACTGAGCAGCTGTGAACAATATTCATCATAGCCACAGAAGAAAATATAAAATTGCTTCCAGACACGTAGGAGTGAGTTTGAGAAGAGCTGTGAAAAAGAAGAAGAGGCAGAATTTGGAATGAATGACACCTGATTGTGGGAGGGTGCAGAACAACATTGATAATGTTTCCAGAGAACATCCACGTCCTTTTGGGACAAGGGAGGAGTGAGAATGAGAAGCTCTACAGACTTAGAGAGAACCAAAAATAACAGAATTAGTGGACATCATCCAATGTTTGAAAATTGTAAAGAACATACATTTGAACAACATGGAGATTGAGGATTGTTCTAAAATTGTGATGCCTAATTGGAAGAAGCTCTAGCCATCTCTTGTACATTTCAGAATATTTCTTTCAGACATGTCGAACCAAACAAGGAATGGTAATTTTCTGGCCACTAACAGAGTGGAAAATTAACATGTGAAGAATGTACTCTTCTACAATATATGGGATGATGTTAATGATACTATAGCTATAACTCAGAAGAGAGGACAGAATGGTATCTATGTAATGTCAAGCAGAATGATATCCACAGGTTATAAAGCAGAATAATATCCATGGGTTGTTAAGTAACTTAAGAAGGAATGATACATGGGTAGGAAAAGCCAGATTTAAGCAAGGATTTCTGTCTCTGCTTTATTTTTCTACCTAGGGATAAGATTAACTGATTTGATCAGCAGACTCCACACATTGATTAGATTGGACATGTTGGGACTGGGCAAGTGTTTCCTGAAGAATTTACTGTTAATATAATCTGTGTATTTCTTTTCAAGCCAGTAATATAGGGGCCTCTGTCTCAGCCTTTGAACCTGGTGTGTAGTTCTCTGCTCATCATGTCCAGTATTGGCATATTTTGTTTTTTGCAACTTATATTTTGCAGTAACATATCACCCGGTTTTACCAAATACATAGAAATGATTCTTGAAATAAAATAAAGAGCAACTCTCCTGAGGAAAATGGCCGGAATGCTCCAACCTAAAAAATTAATGAAATGGTAACCAAGCGACAACTCAAAATATATTGAAGTATATTAATATGCCATGGCAAAGGCTACTTTTAGGAATCAATATGGCAATACGCTGACACTCCTATGGGTAGGGTGCATTGACGAATTAAACAAACAAAATTTCCCTAGAACAATTCATAGCTTTGAAGAGACAAAAAAGCTTAGAAAACCACCACAAAGACGGTACATCAGTTATTTTGATAAAATTTCTTGTTCATACTTTATATTTGTCTACTACTGTAAAAGTATAACAACAGAAAATACACTTTTGAACCATAATAGTTTAAAAGTTTAGAAATACGAAAACGAGGCTTCACTTTTGCCCACCCTACAGGGTGATGCTCTCGTCCGATGTGCCGAGTACTCTCCCGTGGACCATGGAGGTTGAAACCTAGAAGGATCCTCCGAAATGATTAAAAACAACAGAATAGTTTACTTTGTAGAGGAAAACGAGGGCTTACTTTTTTAAGTCGTGTGGAGCAGCAGGATCACCATCATCCTGAGCCTCCAAGATCTTCCTGGTCTCCTCGAGCTTATCAGTATTTCCAGATCGGTATATCCCTGGTCGGCAAGTGTATCCTCCAGCTGGGCTAGTTTAAGCTCGATGACCCTCTTGCGATCGTGCTCCAGAATGTGTGGATTGGCCTTGCGAGTAACCCCACCAGCGCCTTGCCCCTCCTGAAATTCCCTGCCCTCCACTCTAGAAGGCTTTGGCTTGACGAAGAATTTGTTGGTCTGGATATAGCCATTCGTACCCGATCCGCGGGGCGTCTGCAATCCAATTCCGTTATACATCTTTTGCAATCCCTCTCGTATCACAGAGCCAGTCCGCGTGGAGTATGACTCCTGTCAATCGCGCCAGGACGACTCAATGGAGACGCCGATAATGGAGGAGATGCGTTTTTCTTGTTGAAGATGCGGTAAGGTCGCGCGATTGTAAAGCAATGGATGGAATAACAAGTGGATGGAGGAAGTGCCCGTGCAAGTTCTTCAATGGTAGGGTTTGGGAAAATACGTAACAGAGTATATGTTGAAAGAGCATAACAATGTGAATATATGATTATCTAGCGAGCCATACAATTGTTTAGAATTTTGAGAAGTGGCCGTAAATACCTTTTGTTTATTTGCTGGTTTGTGAAATTGATGGTGTACCGAGATTTTATTAAAAGATGTTCACTAGTGATGAAGTACATCATATGTGCTAGAGACATTTGTAGTTGTGTGAAAAGAGAACATGTGAAGGGGACATAAACACTTAAGGGCGAACTCCTAGTGTCATGAGTCTCTGCTCTTCGTTTTTATGTATGTGAATGTAGGTGCACTTTTGTATTTTGACGTGTCTCTCTAAAGAGAGAGTTGGTGAGATCTGAGTCTTTGAGAGATGGAACCCTAAAAGTTGTTGTAAAAGTAAGCCCTTGTCGATATTTTTGCCTATGTCAATTCTGAACTTTGGTTAGTGTCGGGCTTGATTTTGGAGTGTTAGCACCCATGCCATTTTGAGGGGTAATTGTTTGTGAGTCTTGCGAGAAACAATACAAATCAAAACGTGATAGAGATTGTAAGCATCTCATGGCGGTCCATGTAATTACTTAAATTGATTATCACATATGATGGCAAGGTAGGTGACTTTGTGTTGGTTGTATAGACAATTGAATGGACTATTCCAAGTGCACCATTAATGATCCTTGATTCCACTAAGAGATTGGCGGTTAGCATAACTTTCTTGATTTAATTTAATTTGGATTAAATCGATTGCGGAGTAACTACTTGTGATGTATGATATACAAATGCTTTCTATACGATAAAAGCGCGAGCAAACAAGCATGTACAAATATGAAACCCTAAGCAAGAGAGGGAGATAGAGGGACTTAGTTGATTCCTGAGCAATTTGGAAGTGATATGGGCAAGTGAATAGTTTGAAAGCAGATTTGAGAAGGGTGTCAAATCGATACTCACTTTGGGGTTACGAAACACGGGAATGTGTCGAGCAGAGCGGCCACGGGAGGGCAGTGCGCACAGGTGCTCTTACTCGATTTTGAGCGCTAGTGTCTTTGTGAATGATTAGGATCTAGTCTCTTCTGTGCAGGAGGAGCTTTGTTGTTAGTCTTTGTTTGTCACTCTGATTTCGCTCCTTGATCATTGAATGTACCTATAACCTACAAAACAAGTTGTCTACCTGCACATGTCCACAAACCACATCAAATCTAATAAAAAGATGTAGAATGTGGAGTCAAAGTGACTTGATGGTCACCGAAAAGTGAACTTAGTATCGGCGTTGCATTACATTTAAGACTCCATGTAGTTACGTGTGGAAGTGTGTGTAATGATGTCCTTGTGCAAGTTGCATTAAGATAGTTGGCTAGATCTATAATGCTCCAATGATGCAAATGTGTGTGATGGAATAGAATAACCCCCTCCTATGTTGTGTATGCAAAAGTGATTCAACCCTTGTCCCTTGAGTGAGTGTCTTTAGATGGATGCTTTGAATTGCTTTTGTGCCTTTGATGCAAGTTTAGGTGATAGTAGATAATGTTAGTGTTTGACCCCTTATATGAGAGCTATATATATATATATATATATATATATATATATATATATATATGTATATATAATTCCTTTGTTTGAATTTCGTAATTGACAACCTGGAAGGCCGGCCAGAAGTATAAAAATGCCCAAGAAGTAGAATAGACCCAAAAGAGTGAGAAAAGGGAGAAAGGGTCGGGGAGCACCTAGAGGGACAAGAGCGCATGGGCGCTAGTGTCCTAACTAGGTCTTGGTGTCTAGGTCGTAAAGATAAATCGATCAAATGCCAACATGGTTGTATGGGGTGCAGGTTAATAAAAGTATAATAAACAAAGCAAAAAGCCCCAAAGACATTGTTAATTACTAGGTTTCTTGCTTAGGAATCATGTATTTATTAGTATGCTCTAAGACCTAGAAATCTACTAAAGTGCATAGATTTTGTGTCTATATTTTCCCCACTTTATGTTATTGAGTGAATACTCGATAACATGAAGTAGATAAAATTGTGTACCTTGTGATCCTGTAGAGAAGAGTGTAGATGATGGTGTGCGGAGTGGACAAGTGAAGAGTGAAATGATCGTAAGGTGAAGCGTGGAGACTAGGAGAGGGGAGTGGACCACTAGGGGTGAAGTGTATATGTAGTAATGTGTTATCGGAGCTTGTGTGGGCTACTTTTTGTTGTGTATTAAGGACATACTGCAAAAGAAGAGTGAGAGAGTAGTTAAAGTCTTGTATATGAAAAATCAGAGTAGTGCATGTATGAGTAAGTAAAGTGTGTAAAAGGAAGGTGTGAAACGATGTATAAGAGTAAAAGACAGAAAGTTGTCCTATCTTGTTTTGAGTTCTTGGATTTATTGTCAAATAGTGAGGTTTTGGGTGATCTCGCGCGAGAAAGTTTTGGGCGATCTCACGCGGAGAGCAAGTTTTTTGGGTGAAGCACTCCTAATTCACCCATGTTACCATCTTCACCCATGGAGTCCATAGCGTCGGGTTCTTGCTAGGGCTACACACGATGTAGCATATTACAGGCGGGTGTTGGAGGGATTATTTGGGGTTGACATTATTTGGAGGTCGTTTTGGGCTTCCCGTCATATAGGCAAATGGTCGAGGAGCTACAGAGCTCTGGCCGCTCCAGATGGATAAAGGGGTGATGTGCGGAGAGCACGAGATGATCTGCGTGTAGATAAGGTCGGCGACGATTCAAGCTACTTGAGATATACCCCCACCCTTCCCACAGTATAGAAGGGATGACGTGGAGAGGCCTCTGCCTCTACCACGATCGGCAGTGCCGATAGGCGAGAAGGAGCGGCGATAGACCGATGGATTGATGATGTCGGGGTTATTAATAGATACAAACATTGGTGGGCTACACATTTACAAGCGATGCCGCCGGGCGGGCAGGCTAGATTTAGCCACTATCACGGTCTGAGGACGCCCTACGAGGCGGTTGGCTATCTTGATTACACAATTGGGGATAGTGTAGAGGCGGTGTGAAGTTCGAGAGGCACGGTTGCCACTTTGCGAGCACATGTGGCCACTTTGCGAGCACAGTGGCCACTCTACAAGCCAGTAGCACGAGGGACGAGGCACCGCATAGAGTGGAGATGGGGATGGGGTACATGTGGCCGCCCTATAGGCATAGGTTATAGGTTTGTAGGGCCATTTGGCCCTTTGTACGGAGTGCGAGTTACGGCCCTTGAGCCCAGATACGAGCGGGGGACAAGGTCCCTCGGGGCACAAGCACGAGCACACGAGGCGGGGTCCCTCTTTACAAGTACCGGTGGGACATGGTCAGAGAGGCAGTACGAGGGCCGAGGCCGATGGCACCACCACGAGGCAGTACCTCAGGCGAGGTTGAGGGATGCCTTAGGTGAGGTGAGGTATTATCGAGATCGGTGATGGCCGTAGGGATAGATTTATTATCCTATAGAGTATAAAAGCACAATAGGCCTATAGTGAGAGGACAAGGTCACACACCCACGGTGTGGAGAGCATAGGGTGCCATTGAGCCACGAGACAGGGTCGGGGTGAGGCTACCCAGGTGTACGAGAGGCCAGCTCTCTAGGTGTGGTACCACCCGAGAGGTAGGCAAGAGGCCCATGGTGGGTGGTGAGATGTTAGGCCCCTTGGGCGTCATACGGGGGTAGAGGAGGCGCAGAGGAGGGGAGGAGACTAGTGAGACAGATATGGAGAATATCTAGGCGGGGATATCGATAGCCATACATCCCTCCATTTTGTATAGTTGTTTATTTTTATATATACAAGCTGCGTCTTTGAAGAGGGTGAGGATGTAGATGAGAGTTTTGAGAGATTGTGATTATTATTTGGCATCAGTGTATATTGTATGGATACATAAATTTTTATGATGAGGTGGATGATTGGCTGATGATGTATGTGTGTTGGTAGAATTTAATTGTTATATGTAGATGGATGGAAAATAGGTGTGTTTAGGCATGGCGGAGTCGGAGTCAATTTAGGTATGATTGAGTCGGTCATAGGCATGGTGGAGTTAGGTCATAGGCATGGTTGAGTCAAGTTATAAGCATGATGGAGTCAGGTTATGTTTAGGCATGGTTGAGTTAGGTCATAGGCATGGTGGAGTCAGGTCATAGGCATGATGGAGTCAAGTTGGTTTAGGTATGATTGAGTTAGGTTGGTTTAGGTATGAGGTAATGTCCCAGTTGTAGGTAACATGGGGGACAAATGATGATGTATATATAGGTTATGGTTTTAATTTCCAAATATGTGCTATAGTGGAAATGTAAAAATGATAAATGAATGATTTGATGATGTAATAAAGATGTGTATTATTTGAGGCTTGTGCGGTTTAATTTCCAGTTATTGATCTAAAATGAAAACTAACTAGGATAGAATGTGAAATTGAAAGGGGTTTTGGTTAGGGTAAATAATGGTGAGCTAACCTCTAAGGTCCCCATGCCCTCGAGTGTTGCCTACATAGTCCCGGTGAAAAGGGACCTCAGGCCGATGTAGTTCCCACATAAGCTAGGCAAGATTATGATGAAGTAGAGGAATGGGTTGGTAGGTGTTAGGTACGGGTGAATGTAGGTTATAGGCATGGTTGAGTTTAGGTCATAAGCATGATTGAGTTGTTTTAAATACAGGTGTCGATGAGTTGGTCTTGTTATAGGAGAATCAATAGGTGATGAAGAAGGTAGAAAGGTAAGAGGTGGTAAAATAAGCGCTTAATTGATAAGAACCCTAATGAGTCTACCATACCCTAGATGGGCTTATGAACATAAGACCCTACAGGCCTTGCATAATGGACTATTCTAAGGGTGAAGAAAAGTCACATGATCATGAAATATCGCGGTTGCGGCGAGTCCCTTGAGTAGAGAGGGAGTTAGGATAAGAAGGTAAATGAGTTGAGAATGGGTGGTTTAGCGTAACTTAGTGTACGACAGGATGTTTTTCAACCCAAGATCAAAAATAGGCAAGTCCGTGACAAAAATTTCATCTTTTTCTTCATTTGTTTGTGTTTAATAGGTGATCGATATGGGAAGTCTATATGGGATAAACCTATTATCTCCTTGAAGTCTTCGTGAAGTTGATCGATGCAAGAAGATTCTTTATATTTTTATTGGATTTGTGAAATAACTTGATATAGTTTTCCTTGAGGAGCGATCTATTTATAGCGTGGAATTTAGAGTGAAGAGATGTCCCTTTTAAGGAGTCATCTTTTGCTTGAAGTTTGACTCAAGGAGTTGTAGCCCTTTTTGTTTTTGGACGTTTAAGTCATGGACAAGACTATAGAAGAAGATTAGGTTCTTGTTTAGAAGACAAGACCGTAGCACACAGATTAATTTATGAAAGAGGTGGTTTTGATTGATGAATGACCATGGAATTCCATCTTAAAGAAGATAAAAAGTATCCATGAGAATCATGTTATGAATAGAGCCGTGGTACTCATATTGAAGATAAGGTGAAAGGTGACAAGAATCACTGATTCTTTTTAGTCGTGGATCCTCAAAATAGGCAATATGAAGGCGAACAAGGCCCAGGACAAGCGATCAAATGACGAAAAGTGGTATAGAAGCTGGATGTCGCAATAAAATGGTTGAAGATACAAGTCATTAAGGGGCTCGGGTTCATGTTTGCCTTGAAGTGAAGACAAACGATAAGCACACGATCCATAGGCATGGGTAACGATATAAGTGCAGAGCGATTAGGAGCAAATTTACCCCGTTTACTTTTCTCCTCTTTGGTTACATGTTGATTTTCCTTGGGGCGAGTTCAACGACCTAAAAGGCTCATTCGTGAACACGTTTGTCATAAGCATGTTTAATACATTTTTGGTAGATTTGGAGATGGTTGAGAGCATTGAGATGACGTTCATCTAATAACTCAAGTTCGCCAAACGATCTTAGTGAAAATCATTTTCGTTGAGCATGTCTTGTAGTGAGATGCGAGAGAGATGGAATCTGGACTTCGAGAGGCAAGACAACCTCGATCTTTGTAGACCATAGAAAAAGGTGTGGCAATAGTTGAAGTGTGAATACTAGTGCGATAAGCCCACGAGGTAAAAGGAATGTGTGTATGCCAATCCTTTCTAGTATCGTTGACTACTTTCATAAGAATTTTGTTCAAGGTTTTATTGGTTGATTCAGCTTGACCATTGGTTTGCGGGTAATAAGGTGATGAGAAATTGAGTTGGATGTCAAAAGCGTCCGTAAAGCTTTTGTAGGCTTTTGTTTTTAATTGCTTTCCATTATTAGTGATGAGGTGGCGAGGAACACCAAAGCGACAAATGATGTGGTGGTTGACGAATTCACATATCTTCTCGATTTTGTAGAAATGAGGGGAATGGCCTCTACCCATTTAGTGTAATATTCGATGCGGTTATGATCCATTGGTGGCGTTGTGGAGAATGGGGTTGATGTCACCGACAAGATTTAAACCCCATTGAGAGAAAGGCTAAAGGTATCGTGCGACTGTAAGGCATGACTAGATGTGTGGTGGAGATTAGCATGTTGCTTAGCATTTCACGCAATGTTTGACATAATCACAACAATCACGGTTTAGGGTTGGCCAATAATAGCCTTGGCGAAGAATGCATTTTATGCAGCTAAACCACTAAAGTGACCTCCACAAACTCCATCGTGGACTTCCTTAATGGTGTAGGGAATTTCCGAACTTGTAAGGCATCATAAGAGAATGCCATCGAAGCTGCACTTGTAGAAAGACCACCCACGATGACATAACGGGAGACACTTTTAAGAAAGGCACGTTGTCCATTACTGCGAGATTGGCGGGTAAAATGGAAAGGGAAAGATAGTCTGCATATTGCTTATACCAAAGGTCATGTGGGTCAGGGGCAACGGTTCTGACGGAGTAGACCTCATGAGGTAAATAAGAGGGTGATTATAGCCTTTGTATTGTGACAAAGATTTTAGAGTTAGCGGGTGAAGAAGGTATCTAAGAAGCCAAGCAGGCCATGGTATCCACAAATTTATTGGTAAATGTGGGGTGGTTTGAAGTGCATAACGGTCAAAGGTGGTCAAAAGTATGTCATCATGTGCTACTTATACTTTTGAAGGTTCTCATTATGACAATCGGTATATACCATTGACTTGGTTTATGACCAACGAGAATCGATAAAGATATTGATTGACTTAACATCTAAGGCATAAGCGGCTGAAGACCTAATACGAGTGCTTCATATTCAATGAATATTGTTTGTATAATCAAAATCGAGTTTGAAAGACAAGGGCATAGGTTCACCATCAAGAGGAATGAGGATAACACCAACCCCACCCCCATGCGATGTTAGGTTGTGGAGCCTATTTTCATGTGTGAAAGTGTTGAAGACTGTACACTAAGAGTACTGTACACTTTTCATGTATCCTAACAGGGTTCGGGCGTAGCCCCAAAAAAAAAATTGGGCCTTAAAACATGTTTGATATATCGGGAAACATGATTTTCTCATATCGACAGGATTTTGACCTGACGAGTTTATGGGAAGGTTTTTGCCCATGGTTTTGATACCCACGGTTTTGTAAAAAAGCTGCTTAAGCATGATTGTCATTTATATGGTTTTATGCATATGATAGATGTATGAAAAATATTACAGATGTGCTTTGAATTCGTGTGAATTACATCAGAGTTTGTTGAGCATAGCTCTAAACAGATTTGGTATTGTATTGAGAGAGTGGTGGCTTGTAATAAAATTTGAGCGAGTGATTCTTGGTGGGCGTAGCCCAAATTGGGTGAACCACGTTAAATCACATGTCTCTTTGTGTTGTGTTATTTTATTCAACACTTTTATTTGAGATATTTAATATTTTACGCATATTAGTCTCTACTATTGTGATTTTGTGAGGATTATTCTGCATAATTTATCCTTTATTTCCTAATAGCCGACACTTGGAGCCATCGAAGAAGAGTGTCATTTGGTAAGTGGGTTCATCCAGGAAAGGGTAGCTATGGACTCATCTGGGAAGTCGAAGTTAGATGATTGATTCCCAGAAATAGGTGCGTCGGCTAGTTGGTCAGTGATAACCTGGCCCTTGATGGACTTTTGATGAATGAATTCAAGGTCGAGGTCGGAAAGAAGCATAAGCCAACGTGCGACACGTTGATGTTGATAGGGTTTGGTGTACATATAGTGTAGTGGGTCAGTATTAGTAATGACGAAGGTTTTGTGGTTGAGTAGGTAATGGTGGAGTTTGGTGGCGACAAAAACTAAGGCTAAGTAGAGTTTTTAGCAAGGGTATATCTAGTTTCGTAGTCTAGCAGTCACGACTTATGTAATAAATTTGTTTGCTCTCGGTTTTGGTCGTCGCGGTGAGCAAGCATGACACCTAAAGAATGGTCGATGGTAGAAATATATAGGTAGAAGGGTGGTCATCCTTAGGAGGAATGAACACCGGTGGTTGAAGGAGGTATTGTTTTAAGGCCTCAAAGGCTTTATGGCGTCCATCATCCCATTTGAATGAAGCGTCTTTCTTGAGAAGATTATATAATGGTAGACAATGGTGGGAAAGTTGCGAGATAAAACAACAAATGGATTGTAACTTACCTTGTAGGCTTCGAAGTTGACAGAGATTAGTGGGCAGAGGCATTTCCAAAATGGCCTTGACTTTAGCAGGATTGACTTCTATGCCACGCAAAGAAATGACGAAACCTAAGAGTTTTTCGAAAAGTACCGCAAAGATGCACTTCTTTGGTTGAAGACACACACAATACTTGATGAGATGGTCAAAGATGACCTTAAGGATGGGTAGATGTTCGATTCGATGTTTAGATTTGGCTAGAAGATCATCTACGTAATCTTCCAATATGTGATGCATGATGTCATGGAAGATATAAGTCATGGCTCACTGATATGTGGCACCAACATTTTTAAGGCCAAAAGGCATGACTTGATAGCAAAAAGTCCCCAAGGGGTGATGAAGCTTGATCTTGTGTTGATCTTACTGGAGCCGTAATATTTGATTGTAGCAGAAATTGTCCATGGCGATAACATTTCATGGCCAACAGTGAGATCAACTAGTTGGTTGATGCTTGGTAGGGGAAATCATCTTTGGGACGGCGAGGTTGAGGTCACGAGTCCATGCAAATGTGGAGTCCCCATGTCACCTTTGTGACATGAACAATGTTAGAAATCCATTGGGGATAGTCAATGGGTAAAATGAAGGAAGCGAGAGAAGGCGTTGAAGCTCATCTTTGACCGAAGAGCAATTAAAGGATGCATTTTCCGTAGCTCTTGTTTGATGGGTTTGGCATCGGGAATGGTTACGATATTGTGAACCATGATTTTTGTTCAATACCAGCATATTGGCGTAGGACCAGGTGAACGCATTGCTATGGTCCCGAAGGAAAGAGGTGAAGGCTTCCTGTTCAGTAACATCTAAGGATTGGCCGATCTTTAGAATGTGGGGGTCATCCTAAGTGTTAATGTTGATTTCAATGGTTGATTCATTTAACATGGTTTGTGTCTCTGAAGGTAACGACTGGTGAATATAAGAATATTCTACACCAAGGTAAGTGAGGATGGATTCATCGTCATGACATTGAACGACATTAATAGAAAGTGTATCGTCATTGATCATGTTAGGATACATGAATGGGAGAGAAGAGGGAACTTTGCCATCGCATTGATAGGTCAAAGGTCCTAGGGAAATGGTGTTTACGAAAAAAAAGTTAGGGGGAATAGATTCGGTATCTATGGACTCCGTGGGTGAAGATGGTAATGTGTGTGAATGAGGTAGGGAGGGTTTTCTATCCGGATGAGGTGACCAAACCTTCTTGGGAGGGGGTGCGTCAAAACCAATGCCACTATGGTCATTGTGTTTATGAGAGGTACATGAAATGAAAGTATGGCGGCCCTGTTAGTAAAAGTTAAAGCCAAATCCTTTCCATGCACACCGGTGGAGGAAAGTGTGACCCAAGCGGCGATTAGTGAAGGAGTGTAAGTCGAGATGAAAATGGTTGGGTTTGGGATGGAGGTTCGGGTTTATACGTGGCCATATCAAGTCCCCATACATTAGATTAGTGCGAAAGGTGGGGAGGGCCATCGGGAAAAATGTCATCGATGCGGATGTCATAAGCGGGGTGTTGGCGTAGGTTCCCATATTCTTACGGGGTGAGGAAGGTGTCGATATTGTATAGGCAATATTCCCTAGAGTGAGGCGTTGAAAAACATCTTCTAAGGGATCGATGTAGTCGGTATGTGGGTAGCGGGGATAGACGACTTGCCCAATGATGTGGAAATAGGTGAGTCGGTGGTAGAGGTTGCATCAACAATAGGGATAACAAGGTTAGATGTGAAGGATGTGGTGAGAGTCTTGGTGGGTGGGCTAGTAGGTGGAGGTGAAGTAGGGATAGTGGGCAAATGCCTTGGTACAAGTACAAGCACATCATTGGGCCATTATAACATGTTACAGGTCTTGAAAGGTGATGGATCGACAAGGATGGTGTAATTATGTCCCTCGTGTTCAAATTTGAGGCAGCGGTGTAAAGTCAAAGGGACACAACCCATGGCATGGATCCAAGGTTGGCCGAGCAACAAGTTATATTGGAACTCCCCTTATAGGACATAGAAATTTTTTGGGATAGTGCGGGGACCCACACATACATAGAGAACAACCGTACCTAGGGTAGAGGTCATGGTGTCATTGAAGGACCACAACATAACCGGGTTACCATGCATGCAATTGGCAGGTATTCACATTTGGTCATATGCATGGGAGGAGATGATGTTAATACTAGCACCACTATCGATCATAACACATCGGATGCATATATTATCGATAAAGATGGAGATGAAAAGGGTGGAATTGGGGTCGTCGAACTAGAAGGAGCGATCTCTTCATCTAAAAAGCTGAGGGCAGCCACTTGGCGAGTAGGCGGAGTTGCAGAGGAAGGAGAAGACCTTGTGAGAGAGGCTACGTGGTGAGGGGTAATGATGGAGGCTACGAGTGTGGGGTCATTTGGAAACACCTCAATAGATTGAAGGACCTCCATGAGGGCTTGAGGATGTGACTCAAAGGTTTGGGCGAGTTCATATAAAGGACATTTTGAGAGGGGCCAGATGCGATTAATTTAGCATTGTGTGATGTGTGACCCCATCGGAAATGGGATATGCGGGACCTCGAATGATGACTTTGGGTATGGGTGTGGATGGTATGTTGGGTACGGGGTTGGTTGATGGGTCGATTACCCTTTCTTTTCCCTTGTCTTTCTAAGCACATGTGGTAATATGAACCATGTTAATTTGAGGGAGTTGGATGAAGAGGGTGTGTCATGGAAGGTATAGCGGCATGAGGAAAAAACCTAGTGGGGGATACGATCCTTGAGAAATGAGTAGGGCACATTGGCATTTGGATGGTGGTTTGGCAAACTCTCTTATACGGACTAGGTTAATCTCGAATCTCAGGGGTGGATCAAAGAGTTGCGGGGGTGGAGATTTTGGTCGCTGAGTAGGTAATGGGAGAAGATCTGTGGAAATTGGTGAAGGCAAAATGGGGTCCTCATTAAGAAGATCGTCATCATCAAAAATTTCTTCGGGAGAACAAAATTAGAAAAGAGTGGTTTTAAAGCCTTATAGTTCTCTACATCATGTCTTGGCACACGATGATATGCGTAGATTTTAGTTTCGTCAAACCCTTTTGGTTTGGGTTCAAGCGGAGTCGTAAGGTCTAAGAGGTGGTAATGCGATGAAAAAAGTTTCGAGGAGATTGGTTAAGATTTTAGCGTAGGACTGGCTAGTGGATCGCAATAGGAGGTGAATGTCGGTTTGGGTGCAGGTACAACTGATTATGGAGGAAGAGGCTTTACAGGAGGGGGAATGGGTTGGTCTACTAGTTTGGTGTGTAGAGTGGTCTTAGGTCTTGCAAGCATCTGTTTAGGTACGGGCATGGTAGAAGAGCTAGCAACAAGGTTTGGTTGGTTTAACTACCTTATTGGAGGGTAGTGGATTTTTAGCTTTAGGTTATCCCTTTTTGGGAAAAGGTGATGTTATTTGAATTTTCACGGCTAAGAGAAACCCATTTGAAATTAAATCTTTGCCGAGAGGGGACTTAACCAAATTATAAAGAGAAACAAATGGCTCAGACCATGTAACAAGTGGCAAGTCGGCGCAACTTCAGAAGTCAAAAGGGGATGAAGTATTAAACTCCCATGGGACTGACATGCAAAGCTAGCAAAGAAAAAATAGCGAGCCCACGAATGGTGCCAAGTGTCCACCCGACGCATCCCTAAAGCCTTAAAGAAAAGCAGAGTCAAGAGGATGCGCGAGCCTTCCACATGGATCTTGCAAACAAATGGACTTTGTCTTCAGGCCATAAAGATGACAAGCCACCCGCCACGTATAAGTGATTTAGGGTCTTATCTGTAAGATTTAATGCTCAAGATGTTTTCAAAAGATCGGAGGCAAAGGGTCATTTCATCACAAAATATGCACCATTTGGGTCAAGGGGCTGCAAACCAATGCATAAAGGGTCGAAATATCTGGTTGTGTAATAAATAGCTGAAAGTGTTTCTTCTCAAAAGGCGAGTCCATCTCAAGGGAGTCGGTTGCAGAATAATTAAGATGCATTAAATAGGCATGGCTCTCACTTTTCCGAAGGGATCAAGTTGTGAGAAATATTTGAGGCAATCTGTTTCAGTCACTTCATATCATTTATCATAATTAAGGGGTAGTTGAAAAGGAGTTTCAAAGTTCTCTCTTACCTCCTCACCCTATAAATTGTAATGAAGTTTCGATAAAAATATATATAGATGATATATGATAGATTTCAGCTAGAGGATAGTTTTAGTTAGATACTGGGAGAGTTAATATTTTCCTCTCTATCGTAAGTTTCTCTTCTATAAGAGGCCAGAGATCTTGGAACTCTAGCCTTCTACTTGAGTTTGTAATAGCAATCTTGCCTCTTTCTGATGTAATATTGTGCACAACCATTGGAGTAATATATATTTTTGTGGTGTTTCCGGTTCATCATTCACATATCTTTATTGTCTCTAATCACCTTTATTTTCATTTAGAAACTGTGCATCTTTGGGTGTTGTTGCAATTTCTGGTGTTGTGCTTAAGTAGTTCGAGACAATTGTGTATTCGGTTGGCTTCCTGGTGTATTCTTTCTGGCGCATCGCCTTAGTTTGTTTTTATGTTCTTCTTTCCAGTTTTTCATCCCTATCTCCTCCCATAGAGAAGAGCCAGCTTCTCTAAAATGCAGGAGGTCTCCTTAGGGCCGCATGTCCCACCAACCTAAGGATTCCCATGACTCGGCGACTCTATCCACTAAGGATGTCTATCAACAGTGACACGAGTGTACGAGATGTGGAGGAAAAGTAGATTGCGAGAGAGGACGGGTTACCCACGGGGTAACCGAGTTCTTTGTGGAGGTGGTTGGTAGAGGTTGGGTATAAGGTGTGAGCGGGAGGGAAGAAAGTGTCATGGGTAGTGGAAAATTTATGGACAATAGTGGTGGTATGGGTGGTAAGAAGGTTACGGGTGTGATAGAGGTTGTGTGGATCGCTTAGGTATATTAAGGGTTCGTGATGAGGAGGTGGGTTGTTGCATTCTTCGTTTACAGCCGTGGACGGAGGTTACTTGGCCAAGGTTGAGGGTGAGGTCCTAGGATGGACGAAGGGTGAAGGTTATAATGGCGTGGTAGGCGAGGTTAGTGTATGAGGCCTAGGAGGTTGGGTCTTCTTTTTAGAGGCCGGAGTAATTTTATTGTCGGTTTTACAAGATGTGGCGAAATCTAATTTGATGGGTGGGTGAGTAAGGCTAGCTATCGGTATGACCCCTAAGTTAGTGATAGGTTTAGGTAAGGGAGATGATTTAGGCGTGGGTAGGTGTTTGGGTGTAGATGTATGTTGGGTTATGGGAAGAGGTGTGAGTTGATCCATGGGTGGTGACATGGAGGGTGTTGCAATAGTTGTGATTGGAGTGCAGCAGGTCGCTCGAAACACTTTTGGATAGATAGTGGAGGTGTCGATGAGTGACAACTGCATTTGGGTTTAAGCAAGGAGTAGAAGACATCCCCAAAGTAAGGTTCTATCAACATAGTCCAGCGGTTGACCAAGTGTGAAAATGGTACTACTGTAGGCGGGGAGGTGTGGATCGAGTAGCAATCCTGTAAAATGTGTTTGAGAAATAGGGAAATGGCTAACTCCTGACTCGTGGGTAAGAGAGCTGAAAGTGGATTGGTAGGATCATGGAGGTCGATGGAGAGTGGTTATCTAAAGGTAGTGGTGTGTTTACAGGCTCCTCTATGGGTAGAGGAGAGGATGGGTCAAATGGGGTGGACTCTCCTTGTGATGGTGTGGGTTGTGGACATGTATCTCCTATGAGTAGGAGAGGTGCCACTAACGGCCTTTCGTAATTTGAGGGCCAAAGGCGGCGTGATGATTATAGGATCTTCCATGGGCGAAGGAGCAAATGAAGGGGGTTTCTCTGTAGGTGGAGTAGATGAAATAGGTTCTTGTGCAAGTAGGGGAGCTCGAGATAATATTTCATCTATGGAAGGAATATGAGGAAATTAGGAAGCAACTGGTATGTCATCAAAAATAACGTGGACCTCGCGGACATTTCTATCATTGTTTGAAGTGTCACCAACTTGGTTAGAAGATGGGGCATGATTAGGGAATGACTTCTTAAAGATATGTAGGTTTTGGTTAGCGGGCGCATTTGGGCTATCTAAGACTAGATATCTGTTGTCTAACATTTCTTGGCTGATATTCTTGAAGGTGATGCGATTCTATTGTTATGACCTTTGACACGATGATAGTTGCGAAAAGTCGGTTTCTTTATAACATGTGGGCATGGGGCGATGAGGGTCAAAACCAGGTGTGTGGTTTTATAGGTGGAAGGGTAATGACACCAGCCTTAATAAGCTTTTCCAAAAGAAGAATAAGGTTCTCCTATTGGAGTGTACTTTTGTTGTTCTTGTTTGAACTTGAAAGCTTGGATAGGAGAGAGATTAGAAGAAGGCTTGGCTTGGTTTGATGGGTGAGAGGGTCCAACCTTGAGAACTACGGCATTGACTGATCCTTTGGGTTTTGAATAGGTGTTCTGGGGTTTTGAAGATGAAGAAGCATCATTTGATTTGAACGCGATGTTCTTGTTACGTAGCTGAATTTTCTTCTCTTCGATAGCACGAATTTCCAATTTATGTGCCATGGTGAATGCCTCATCAAAAGTGCAAAAGGTTTACACTTGCAGGGTTGGTGAAATGTGTTTAGCGCAAGCTCGAGTAAACAACTCTATAAGTTCAGTTTGAGGTAATTAAAATGTGAGCCGATTAATTAGGTTGCGCCGAGTGGCGGCAAAAGTCGGTGATAGACTCATCGTAGTATTGTCGCATGGAATAAAGATCAGTCATGGTGACCTTCTTAACAATGTTGATTGAGAAGTGGTCTAAGAAGGCTTGGTCTACTGATTAAACGAGTAGATGGAGTGCCTTGGTAGCCCACCGTACCGGTCTAATGCGAGTCATGTCGGGACACGGGAAGGTCCGTACGAGTAAAGCATCATCATGGGTAATCGGGTAGCACCCATGTTTGAAAGACCACAAATGTTGTTGTAGGTCTTCTTTACTATTAAACGGTTGAATTTTGGCATTTCCCAATGTACGGGGTATGGGTGAATAGGGATGGACTGGTGAATGGGCTCATTACTGATTTCATTATAGGTGAGAGAATTGTGTGAGCCGAAACCGATGCTTCTAGCGTCTGCATCCTTTCCATCATCAATTTAATGAGGTCATTAGGAGGTTGTGGTGGAAGGGCTCCTCCTGTGGCATAAGAGGGCTGGTATGGAACATGTGATGTGGGTGGCATTCCAGTGTACGGTGGTGTCAAATAGGGGTTGAGAATAGGGGACCAGGCATAGAGGGCATATATTCGGGATGGGTGATGGACGAGATAGGGGTTGTTGATAGTATGTGTATGTAGGTGGGACATCATGAATGACTCTATTAGCGATTGGGGGTAAAGATTGCGGGATGGAGAGGACAAGATTTTGGAATGGAGTAGGGGTCACCGACACTACGGGTGGTTGTGTTGTAATTGGTATTTGTGAGGCAATGAGCACAGATGAGGTTATGGTTTGGGTGGCTAATGAGGTGACAACGGATACTACGGGTGCGATTGATCTGCTGATGCAATGGTCATAACGAGTATCGGGCCTAGGCGTGAAACTACTTGGGGTAAAACAAATGAAGGTATCACCGCATTAGTAGGGGCTGATGTAGAAGTGGGAATAAGGGTAGGAGAGATGGATACATGCATGCCATATATCAACTAACCTTAGGAGTCTCGGGTGGAGGAGTGGGAAAGGTATAACTATAAGGCCGCGGGGTTTTGATCAAGGAGTCATGTAAATTCCTCATCGCTACGGTAATGGTGGTAGGTATGGCATTTGGATCCATGGGTGACAGAGACAGAGGGTGGTGAAGGACTAGGCGGGAGTGGTTGCGACTTGCATGAAATATAAGAGTGTTAGCTTTATTGCAAGTCAACGCAATGTGAATGAATGTATATCGAGTCATGTTGTATCTTGCAGGATGACACAGAGAGCATGGGAATGAAGAAAATAGGTGTCATAGGTGGATTTGGGAAATGTATCAACTAAGATTCCAACACGGTGTAACCAACAATGGTTATGGATGAGTGATACCAGTTTAGGGGTAACTGACATCCATTCTTGTGAGACAGAATAATTTAACCAAATGAGGTAAAAAAGCGGTGATGGTCAGATGAAAAAGTTGTATGATGACTGTTTATCAAAGCATAAAGAGTACAAAGACTCACAGGAACTCTGACAACAAAGAAAATGAAATAAGTGTTCTTTGGGCAATTTAACCCAAAAGAACATAAAACTGATGTCATTTAAGAAAAGCGATGTCGAGACGAGGGGACCAATGTCGGTGGATAAGCGATGCCGTTCATTGAAAATTGGAAAAATGTAGAAAAATGGATTGTTGTGAATTTGAATCGGATAAATAGTTGACCCAAAAGTCGGAGATGATGCGGTGAAGTCTTGACACACTCGAAGAAGTCGAATACTGCAACCGTGATTGTGGGGTGTGTACGATGGAAAAGTGACAAGCGAGCTTGCGAATCTACAAGTAACTTTTCTCGCACCCGACCTCCCGAGGTCGTGCTTGAGACAATGCCGGTGGGGATTGAATATGTGTAGGATGCGAGACAAAATAGTTAGGCAATCGATGTCTTCGACACGCACTAGTGGAAATTGTGAATCTAAGGCGAAGAAGGCCCTCCTAAACTCAATCTGGTGTGATAGATCGATCGATAAGGATGACTGCTCGAAGGCTCCAATCAATATCGAGCTCGGCGTGATTCGGTCTATGGGTTGTGGAATACGTGGAAAATGACACAGGATAGTTTCGTGTATGTTTCGAGATAAGGTCATAGGGTGGATGGTGAATATAATTGACTCTATGGGTGATTCTCTTGCTTAGTCCAAAATTCCTTAGCTTCGTTAGTTGTTATGTCTAACAAGGATAATCTGTTCAATAATGATAGGTGGAAGTGGAGTAGATCGAAAACTAGTGTGCGTAAGCCAACGTCCATGTCGGATTGACTGTAGAATCATTGGGTTGAGGATTTGTGGGTCACACCAGTAGATTCATGGTTGTCGTGGTCCTGCTATGGTCATGTGGGGACTCAGTCCCTAATCCCTAGTATCCAATAGTCATATGCTTTCTCAGCCTCTATATTCAAAATTAACAGTTGTGTGATCTTTTTAGAGTATCTCACAGGCGTTCGTGCAACTTGAATTCTTAAGCTAATATCTATATCTGTGAGAGTGTCTCCACAGTGTCCGGTTATGGGACCAAAGGATCACAACCGAATGTTTGCTCTCTTTCAAACCCTTCCACAGTCATGCAGATATATATCTAGGGTAATCTGTAGTTTGGTTGATTCGACCAAAACGTGTGTGCTTTGTCGTCTTCTATGTTTAACCCATTTAACTGGGAACCGATTTGTTGAAGTTTTTTTGTTGTTCGGAAGACTTGGATCCTAATATTTTGGTCTATATCATTATTCTTTGTGATGAGATTGGGTTGGGGCATGATTGGCTTGAATACGTATTCTCTGGGCTCTCTAGGTCCCGTGATTTTCATACAAAAGCAACAATATAAATCCAATTACAAAGAAAGTGAAATTAACTATGTAAAGCGTATCATAACATATATGACTTCTATATTTTTGTATTTTCTCGATGAATTTTATATGATGAAATCGATGGAGCATCTATTTTAATACATCTAGAATTTGACAATTAATCTAATGACGAATTTAAAACAAACAAAGCAACCAAGAATAGCTACTTGCATGTGTAGTTGTAAATCTATTCTAAACAAAATGAAATAAGCGATCTAATCTATTTGAAAAACTCTCAATCCTACCTCGAAGTGAGGAAAGAATCATAGTCTCTCGAAACTATCAATCCTCACGACTTCCTGGTAATATCGAAAGTAAACTTGACTAAAAAAAAAGTGATTGGCTACTCTATTTGATATGCTTCTAATTAGAACTTTGAAAGCTAAAACTTGGATTACTGCATAACAATGGCGGATCCGATGGTGTGTGTGGTTTCATCCCCTCGGTGTGATCTCCTCATTCTTTCGTGTTCACGTGGATCCGAGAAAATCGTGTAATGCTAACATCAGCGAAATAGATATTGGGACAAAGGCAGCTTAGGATACGGGGTGAATACAATGCGAGTAGGAGAGAGATAGTGCAAGAGTACGAGCTTGGCTTATGCGAATTCTAGCGGGATTTATTGCGAGTCATGCAACATAAAACATCTAGAACCTGAAACTATCCTGCTTGAAGAACAAAACCTGCAACTTTAATGGCTTCCTATTGAAAACAAACTATTCTACTCCAATGGATTGGATGAAATATCAACAACACTTGCACAAGATGGATATGTGGCTTCCTAACAGTAAAACAACACTAACTAAGCATGCAATGAATGAAACTAAGAATTCTAAGCAAAATGAAAGACTAATCTATTGCAATGAGAAATTTAGAGGCAAATTTGAGGGGCCATTTGCTTGAGCACAAGCCAACTATTTATAGCATTTGCATTTACCCAAGGTAAAAACCAAATTGATCTCTTAAACTATAAACAATGGCAAAACACTATTCCAGGGAACCAGAATCATTAATGCAAGCTTATGGCGGTGAAAAAAAGCTGGTAAATGTCTAAAATTTACGTGAGTCACGTTAGAAGAGCATTACGGAAAAGCGCGTAAGGGCCGCCCTTGATTAGGGCGGCGGTCACGAGACCGCCGCCCAGGCAGGGCGGCGGTTTCTTAACTAAAGAGCAAAAGGCAAAGAAAAGAGGGGAAAAGAGAAAAACAAAGCATGCGGGGGCTAAGTGGGGCATGCGGGAGGATAATGCATACTTGGGAGCTCTTATGGATCCCGAACACCTTGCGAGGAGACCTGTATCATCATTGGGGCACGTGTTACGTTGTTCTGGCAATACAATACCTTACAATTTTGGGTACGTACATATTGCCCCCTCGGAGAAGCATTTTAGCCATGAAGAGGCACAAAACGGTGGGTTCGAGTATGGCGGTCCCGAAATGGGAAGTTGGAAGGTATACCTGATACGTCCGTGTGTCGAAATGACGCCATCCAAAATTCCTACTCCTATAAAACAAAAAGAGAACTCAAGTGCAAATAGACAAGATAGATCGAAAAATAAACGCTAAAATAATGGGAAATGAGGACGTACCATTTGTGTAGGGGTAAGAAATTACCTCAAAATCAGCGCTCCAAACCTGCGAAAAGGGCATTCAAAACAAGCCGAGGTTGTTATATATATGAAAGTGGGCCCATTTTCCTATTCATTTATGCATGTTGATTTGATTGATTAAGCTCACAGGGACCCACGGTGACGGTTTCTTACGAGTAGAGTCAAAACATTCGTGACGGGATAGCGATCATGCCTCTGCGAGCGGAACATCGACTGCGCGAGATCACGAGTTAGTTTTTCTCGGTTTATCATTTTTACCTCCAAATTTTTAAAATGCTAAAATCTTTGTTGTGGGGGTTATTTTTAAAAATGTTAGGTTCAAAAGGTCCATCTAGGGGGCGCTCTTGGCAAGCTTTGTTTTTAGTTAAAATGGTCTTTTTAGTGCTTTTTGGCCTTTTTAGGATATAAAACCCGCGTGGGTTTTGGGACACGACCATTTGCCACCTTCTCGGGCGGTTACGGTTACATGACAACCATACTGTTTAGGGTGGCGGTTCCTCACGAATGTCAAAGGAATACTTGTTTGAGATTGTTTTTGCATTTTTAGCATTTCTATGTATTTTCATGATTTTTCCAATGTCACTTGGATGCTAACTTGCTTTGTTTTGTGTGTTTTTGGGTGTATGCAGGCGAGAGAGGAGTACATTCGGTGGAGCCGAGAGAGGGAGTGTGGCCCGGCTCAGCAGATGCTTTAGACGCCCTTTCACGCTGGATGAGCAGAGATACTCTTCGTGAGGGCTGGTATACTACGTATATTGCGGGTTCCACATGTTGCACCATCCAATCACATACTTTGTGACTTATTTTCCTACTTGGATGCTGATCGGAACACCTTCCGATTACCAAGGGTCCGAGGTAAGTGGACCATCACACTGGAGGATGTTTACCGTATCCTGGGGGTCCCAATCATCGGAGACGACTCACCCTTGAGATGGCGGTTCACGAGCCCAGATAACACGGTGGGCTTCTTACATGGGAGATGCAGTCATCTCCACGGGTTCGAAGAAGGGGGTCGAGTTCGATCTGCTTCCTGGTTTGCCCATCCCCTTGATTCGTCAAAGGCTATTATGGGGATCCTTGCCTCGAGATTGATCGGGGACAAGAGGAGAGACACATTACTATACTTGCTAATCCCCATCATTGCACAAATCGAGGGCCATGGTGGATTTACGCACTGGGAGAGCGAGATATACTTGGGACTACCTACCATGAATTGTACAGGGTAGTCCATTTACAGGGCGATCTTTGAGCCACCCGACCACAGGTCATGAGTTGGGTTTACGAGCACTTCATTCCTTATGGTAGAGGTGACAGATCCCTGAGTTGTGAGGGCAGCTAGATGGGCGATATGTCAGTGCTCAGAGAACCTCATCAGCCTAGTTGCTTCTCTGACCACCAATGATATGGAGGCTACACCATATTAGACCATGGCGGGCTTATGGGGTGAGGAGGCTCTTACTTTGATCTCCTGCTCCACCACAGGGTAGCTTATTGTGAGTAGGGTGAGTGGAGATACACCCCTTTGGCCGAGTGCCTCAGCAGTTTGGCCTACCTTACATGGGTATGCTTCCCCTGGTAGTGCCAGTATACAGGTCGGTTCGAGAGGCCGAGAGGGTCCTAGAGGCCGTGGTTGGGGCAGTTATTACACCTGCATTCCTATTGCAGCCGGGAGGGTAGTACGTGCACGAGGGAGAGTCGATGCTCCTCGGGCACCCTTACTTCAGTTGCCACGGGTCCGCCTATAGCAGTGATGACCCTATTGACATAGACTTCGAGTTTGAGGAGTTTACGGGGAGACGAGGAGGAGGCCGAGGAGGACAATGATCTTGAGTGGCGTGATACTCGGGGGATATCATGCGGCAGAGAGGGAAGAGTAGAGTGCGAGAGGTGACTCGGTTTCGAGGAGCCACTCTCCCGAGGGCCATGGTGGGGAGGATGAGTCCGTTGCGGGGCGCTACGTCGCTCAGACCACGGGAGCACCTTAGTCAGCGGCGACATCTGTGGCAGGTGCTGACCCTAGAGATCCATCCTGTTGGCCTAGTGATCCGAGTAAGTTATCTTCCTTCCTTTTAATGTTTGTTTTTAATTAGGATTGCCTTAGTTACTATCTCTCCTCTTGTTTACACTTGTGTTTTATCTCTTGTTTTGTTTCTAATTTTTTTTCTCCTTTGTTTGCAGAGACCGATGAGTGGCGAGACTTGATTCGTAGGGTATGCACCGATACCCTGATGATCCCCATGGAGAGGACCCGTGCAGAGCTATCTATGGATGCTGGGGAGCCCTCAGCAGCTGGTAGACACACTGACATCTTTGCCCCTGTCTGGCATGTGGCCAGGATGGTATCGACTCTCTGCACGGAGCTAGCGGGGTATAGGACAACCGAGCACCTGATGAGGAGTCATTCTCATGGCGAGACTGCGGCTGCCCCTCGGGATCCTGAGCCCTCCGTGCACTCGAGGCGCCGACGTAGTCGAGTCCTAGGTGTGGGTGTGCACCTTGAGAGGGGTCTCATAGGGATTGAGAAGCCACTTGGCTTTCTAGTTTTTGTATGATATTTTTGTATATCCCGGGCTCTTTATGCTTTTGACCATGCTTAGCACATGATGGCATTGTACGGAAATTTTGATCATTTATATATTTATATTCTTTTTGGATCATACTTTTGGCATTTATGGCTTTGTTTCCATTCCAGTTTCCTCATGTAAATTATGATGTTATGCTTATATGCTCTTTAGAATGTATGCGATGGAGAACAAATGATGCAAGTGTTTACTTTCTTTTTGTATTTCATGATGTTTGATATATGATAATGTAGATCAATGATGATTTTGAATCTTAGTTTCGTAAGCAATTTTGGATACTTCATATTTGTTTTGGCAAAGTGGTGAAGATAAGCTGTGTGTGATGAGCGGATAAACTTGCCCCACTTCTAACCCCACGCAACTAGTAAGATGCGAGGGCTCGTCGCCACCGAGAGCTAGAAAGGGCACAAGTTGTGAAATGTGTTGAAATGATAGTGATGAGAGATAGACAAAGCTTTAGTGGAACCAAATTAGGGTGCTACAAGCCTATTCTACTCGAGTGACTCCATAGTTTGGGATGCAACTTGCTTTGCGGTTTATCTAGACTTAGATCTGTAGATGGCCACATGGTAGACAAAAATCTGGGTTTTAGGATTTTGAACTCTCTTGGAATTTTGAACATTTGATTTATTTTTTTTTGACTCAAGGCTTCAAGATTTGAATTGTTTGCTTATGACCTTTAATGTTTGTTTGTCAAGAGGACCCCCTACACTTTGCCCCAAGTAACGTAGAAGGGATAACCTTCATATGGTGTATCCATGGTCGGCCGAGAATCATATTATAATTAGTTTCCCGATCTATAATATAAAACTCAGTCAGGATTGTTTTGGGTCCTAAGGTGACCGGTAGTATTATAGTTCCAATTGAAGTGGCTTTAAGGCTGTCATAGCCTCTTAGTGTATTTCGAGTCGTGGAACAATTGGTTTCTCCATACCCTAGCTTTTGAAGGAAAGAGAAGGGGACTATATTAACTACTGCCCCATCGTCAACCATCGCGCGTTTCACATAATTGTTATAAACCCACACTTGTAAGTGTAAGGCTGGATCACCTCGGCGTGTGATCTCAACATCTATTGGCATTTTGTTTATTTCGAATATGAATTCGACATCCCTATCTGGCTGCCCTGAGGATGGATATCAAAGTCTACATGGTTTACCTGTGTTTCGGGAGGTGGAGTGATGTTAATTAAATGACCTAAGCCTAATGCCTCTAAAAGAGCAGCCTTGTGAGCAGGGGAGTTCTTCAATAAATCCAAAAAGGAGATGTGCGAGAAGGTTTTTGTTAGATCATTAATTAAATTGTAAGCACCCACGGGCTTTATTAATACTTGTTGGATATTGTCTGTTTCTAGCGGGTAGCTTGGACTTAGCTGAGAGGAATATTCTCGTGTCCTTGTTATAGCTTCTACGGGTAGTTCGGCGTCTAACTCCACTAAACCGACTATCTTGGGTCGTGGCTGACTTCCTAATTGTGGCGATTAATGGATTGATGAAGTCGAGGCTTCATGATCATTGTTTCTTGTAATCACGCCCTTGTTTGTCCCATTTGAATTTAACCCGTTGTTGTTGTGGTTTGGGAATGGATCATTGAAGATCTTGAGGGTGCATTTTGAGGGAGACGCCCCTGTAAAAGTTTTTGTGCTTTGGTGACGTAGGATCTGCCAAAAACATATCTATGAAAAGTTGTCTTTGTTCCTCTGGCAAACGTTGCATGAATTTATTGTAGTCACGACATGTTCTAGTATCATGGCCCTGAATTTTGTGGAAACCACAATACAAGTTAGCATTGTAATGAACCTAGTTTATTGGCTTGGTGTATATTGTGGCCCAAAACTCTGATCAAACCTTTGTCTATTAGGATTAAAACTTTGCGTTTGTTGTCTTTGGTTTGAATTCTGGTTTTGATACCCAGTTGAGTTTTGGCTCGGACCTTGTGTAGGATTTCACCGTTGTTGTTGTTGTTGTTGTGGATGATTAAAATCCACTGTATTGATTGTTGGGGTAAAGTTGTTGTTTCGTTGGTTGTTTATTAGCGGTGGAGTATTCACAAAATTTACCTTTTTAACCTGATCGGTTACTCCATCAGTTGTCACTTCGTGATTTTTATTAAGGATTTTAGGTCCTTGATTGACGCTTGTGGTAGTAGAATAAGACGCAATATTCTGGTTAGTGGTGATTAACCTCCCATTTGCTCCATATGTTTTACGACCACTATCAATTACTGCTTGATCTATTCAGAGAGCGCTCTCAAGTACTTCATCGTAAGTTCTTAGTGGGAAATTCTGGACTTCTTCCTTCACTTTTCTATTGAGAGAATGAAGGAATAAATCACATAGTTCCATCTGATCCATATTTGGAGCACTTGCCGAAGAATAAAGAACTGTACGCCACCTCTGGATGAAATGGGTGACAGATTCATTGTGTTCTTGCTTAATGTGCAAGAATTCCTTGATTCCTGTCCTTAATAGTTTGTTCATGTCAAAGGCCTTGATGAACTCTGAAACGAGTTGCTTGAACGAATGGATGGAAGCCTCAGGTATTCTATAATACCAATCGAGAGCGATGCCTTCCAAGGTTTTGGGAAATATTTTAGCAACAACCCAATCCCAAGGGAGTAATTTTTGAATGGCGGTAGTGTAAGCCTTGATATGTGCATTCGGATCTCCCTCACCTTTGTATTTGGGTAAATTGGGAAGAGGTCTTGGAAGCATGACGCTTCGTATGGTGAAATCTAAGGGTTCTTTCAAGTATTCTGAATAAGTCCCTATTGCGTAGGTTTCGACCATTGATGGTGCCCCTTTGAAGGGGTGGCGGTGGAATGGGTCATTGACATGGTGTTGCATATGCGTTGGTAGGGGTGTAAGAAACCCCGTGTTTGAGCAAACATGTTGGGAGTGGAGAACATGTCCCCTTGTGGCGTTTTGCAACACATGTTTAAGTATGAGGGGGTATTCTCCAAAATGGATTATTTTGTACTAGGCCGGAGGTATTGGAATGGTGTTAGAAGTGGCGGTTCTAGTCGGTGTTTGTTGTGAATACTCGAGGAGTCCCGCTAACGTGCTTATTCTGTGAGGAGGTCTACTGCTAGGATGGTGTGGAGGATTAGGATTCCCTGCTGCATGAACCGAGAATGGTGATTTGCTCGAGAAAGTTCTAACCACCTCACTTTTTCTACTAACATTGAAATGACTTCATTTTGTGAGTCATGGTATTTTGCTTTAGCGGCGTTCGTTGTATATCATGGTGTTTTATAGGCATGCGATATCTTGCTATGAACCGATTATTGCCTGCCCAAGTTTCCCGAGGGCATTTCTGTATGCGGTGGCATGGAGGTATTTCCTTGAAAAGAGACCTCGGGTTGTGTTTATAAACCTCCTATAGGTGGGTACATACTTCGAGAACATTGTTCATTCTTGGTATAACGTACCGAATGTTCATCATCTAAACCCAAGTATGGGTCGATTGTCTACTAATTTGTGGTCTAAGTAGTACCTAAGGAGACAAATTGGATTCTCCCGTGAGCGTCAGTTGTTTGAGCACAGAAGGCTCTGTTTGTCGTGTTTGAGCGGCCGATCCAACTCTTACTCTGTTTGGAAAGGTGAGCTATATCTGACCCCTAGAGTTTGTGTTGACAACTGGTTAGTTGAGTAGTTTTCACCCCATAGTGAGAGCGAGGGCGATGATTGTCTATTTAGTTGAGCGTAGTATGTCTTAAGACCTAAGAGAGGCCTACCATATGCATCGAATCTCGACATATTTGGGGGTATATGAATACCCGATGAATAATGGGAAGGAGTGAAGTTGGAAGGAAGAAGCGAAAATAAAGAAGAAGCTGCTTTGTTTCACGTCGGGTTCACCAATTTTATAGGTGAAGTGATGGTGAAAGCCGATGAGAGTGGAAAAGATGAAATGACTCAACCGAGAAGTAGGAAGTTCACGTCGGGTTCACCAATTTTATAGGTGAAGCTGATGGTGAAAGTTGATGAGGTGGAAAAGATGAAATGACTCGAACCAGAAAGTAGGAAGTTCACGTCGGGTTCACCAATTTTGTACGATGGAAAAGTGACAAGCAGCGTGGAATCTACAAGTAACTTTTCCTCACACTTCAAAACACACGTCAATCAAATGCTAAAAGCACATACCTAACAAGTGATTTTTAATGTGTTGAGCTTATGCTATTTAGAAGATTGACTCATGAATTTAGAATAGAGCTTTTTGGTGAGGAAGGCTTCCTATAAAGAAGGATATCTAAAAGGAGAGGTTTCAGGTTATGTTATGGCAGGGGCGGGCCATCCTCTGAGATAATGACTCGATAGAAGTAATGAGCTAGGGAGTACCTACCAATCCTCTAATCATGTGATCACTAACATGCGTTCCCAGGTAAGATGTTGTTTAAGAAAGATGTGTATATTTCAATTTTGTGCAGTTTGGTAAGACAGAGAGAGAGAGAGAGAATGTGCCTTTGTGTCAACCATCAACTGGGCATGACTTCCAGCATATAGGTTGCCCTCATTTTAATGTGAGCTAAATGTAGCAAATCAGAATGTAATGCAACCAATTTTAAGCCCAAATCGAAAAGATTATGTTCAATGAAGCAAATGATGAATAGGAGAGGGTATGCTCTTTCACTAAATGCAAGAAAGAAGAATGATTCTTTTTAAATGCACCAAGAGAAATGTTTCTTTTAGAGAAATTAGAAAGAAGAGAGGATTACCAGGGAAGAAGATTAATGTGTAATCCTTTTAAAGGGAAATAAAAACACAACTTCCGCCTAAGAATGAAGAAAATGCAATAGAACCCCTAATGGGTCCCATTGGCGTGCGAAATGTTTCACCATTTCCTTTACGTTCGAGACAAAATGGATGAAGGTAAGGGCGGAGGAGGAATACCTGTTATTGTTGGTTAGTTGATGGTTGTTGCGCACGTTCTGACTTCTCGATCCAATGCTGATTGTGAGAGCTTCCTTTTGGCTGGGAGGAACTACCTGAAATAGAAAACAAGACCAAAAAGGAGAGTTAAATAATATATGACAGTGGACTACCTAGCGTGTGCTAGATCCAAGAAGTGTGATACTCCCTAGATGGTTGTCAATCCACTATTTAAAACAACTTAATGTGAGAAATAAGCAAAGTCCTATTGTAGTTGATATGATTTAGGTATCTCATTCAAGCACAATAAGAAAATATAATATAACAGGCTAGGCTATAGTCAGATCTGAAGGGTAGGTAGGTGTCAGGGTGTTGGAACTGGTCGGGTTAGATTCTGGGTTGTTTGGGTCACTTGGTAAAAGGTAGGTTGGCTCTGTTGTTGGCAAAGATGTAAAACATAGAGACCGACGTCGGTCAGGTATAACCGACGACGGTTTAGAAGGGACCGACGACGATCGTGGATAACCGGTGATGGTAAGGTCGGGCAAAAGAAATTTAATAAGATCTTGATTGTGGGGATTGAAGTGGAGCTAAACAGAGATGGAAGGGTGGATGGGGAGATCTGTAAGGTCTCAGGTATACTCAAAGGTGGGTACTAGGAAAGAATGGGTGATTTGGTGGTGTGGGTAGAAGATGGGAAAAGAACATGTAAAGTACAAAGTGATAACAGAAGTAAAAAGGATATTATAATGAAATAGACTATGCTAGAAAAGATATACTTATTGTGATACAAGATTGATGGCTGAATGACAATGGAAGTTGATAAGAAGAATGGTGTTTGGTGCCATAGTAGTGCTTCCTGGAATGTTTCTGTGAATGCAATACCTTTGGATCTATCATGGTGCTAGTTGTGGATGTCTGGCTGTGTGAAAAGACTCTGGTTCCACTTGCATGCAACTCCCTTCTCGTTTGCTTCCTCTCAGAATGTGCCAACCCAAAAACAAGGTTGCTAAGGTGAATAAATGGTGATCGACGATGGTTATGGGTTGATCGGCGTCGGTTTAGGGGTGAATGGTGTCGGTTAAGGTGGGATTCCCTAGGTTTAATAAAAATGGCAAGATCTCTCGATTTCTTGGGCTAGGTTGGTTTATTCTCGCGGATCAGAATGGAAGCTTCCCTTCTAATGAGCGAGAATGTGGTTAGAGAAATCTTAGGCACGTGCTTTTAGGGTTAGACCAAATCTTAGCTCATTAAGGCAAGTAAGATCAAGTCTTAGTTAATTATGGAAACATGCCAAGAATAGGTCTAGGGTGAGGTGGCTATGTGAGGTGGAGGGGTGAAGTGGAAATTTAGCTTAATTAAGTAATGAATGTTGTGAGGATGAGTATTAATTTAATTAAGTTAATTAAATTAATGTTAATGTGGGGTGAAAGGGGCCATGGTTAGGTGAATATGTGTAAGTTTGGTTATTTGAAAGGGGACTAAGGGAGTGTGACCCAATTTTGGTGTCTACACTCACGCCAAGAGAAATTTTTGGGTGGTCTCACGCAAAGAGCAAGTTTTGGGCGATCTCATACCAAGAGAAGAGTATTGGGGAGAGACGTATAGTTTTTCTCTCCTTCCATGACTCTTCGTGAATAAGCACCACCGAGATGGTATGTCCCCGATTTGTTCCAATTATTTTGATTTGTTTCGCTTAGTCCCGATTGTTCCGATTGTAATCGATAGGCCGACTTTTTTTGTAACTAGAGGCAAGTGCATGATACTAGAGAACTGGTCTAAAAATTGTTGTAAACTATGATGAATTGAGAAAATGACTGCTTTGCCCCTAGGACACAAGCACCTTTTACGCTTTTATCTAGGCCTTAGCGTTAGTGTATGCTTTGTGTTTTGGACCCAAGTTTGTTTCTGGGCCAATCTGTGGCTGTGTGCATGTGTTATTCTTGTACTATGTTATTTTGTACCGTAACTCGAGTTGTTGTAGGGGTGATTTGTTCACTCAATAAATCCCCCTTATTTGGGGTGCATGTAATGATTGTAAGAGAATGTGGTCCAAAAGAAAGGAGCTTGATCGATATGCATATCCGAAATGGATACTGCAGAGGGTAGGGGATTTGAAGGTAGAAACCAAGGCACATGCAAACAAGATGGACTAATAATAAGTGTTAGTGTAAAATCTAGCATACAATAGAAGACAACGTAACAAGTAGTGGGAAGATAAGATGGACCGCAAAAAGCGGGTTTTAAATATGGGATATCACTCACAATGTCACAAGACAATCAAGGCCGAAGCGGCCAAAAGAAAACAATGATCAAACAAGACATAAGGCATAACCCACAAACAATAACAAATAAGAACAAACATAAAGTAACAAACAACCATGGTTGTATTGATCTTGCAAGAAAAATGTTACACATGAAGCACTCGTTAGCATGTTAGAGAGATAAATAGTATGTCAAATCGTGTATAGATCAGTGAAAAGTAAAGTGACAGTCATGAGAAGTAGTAAAAATGTGACAATAAAACCATTGATGAATGAAGTACGAGAGTAAAAAAAAAGTAAATGCCCCGAGGAGCCTCGGTGGGATTGGTAAAGAGTTATATCGAGTATGAATCTATGATAGGTCATGTAATTACCTCAAGATACCAAGTGAACGCGCATGTGTATATAGAAAAATATAATGACATACTAAAAATCTGGCTAACATAGTAAACAAATTACAACATGTAAGTAGTATAAGTGAACAAGAGTAAATGCAACAAATATATGCAAATGTTGCATGAGTGTGATGGTGTGGTGTGATATTTAAGATGTGTAGATGGTGGGAGAAACATTGCCCCTAGTGAATATGTATGATATGAGCTTCATTTAGAAATGTTCCCTCAACAATCAAGAATGAACCATAGAACAAGAGTGTGTCATCGGGAAATGAGTGTATTGCGTGAGAGTAGATGCTAGAAAGATATATCATGAAGCATAGAGCGTGAAGTATAGATGATGTGAGGTTCATAGATGAAGTGTGCCCTCAACAATCAAGTGTGACCATAACACTAGAGTGTGTCATTGGGTAATGACGGTACAATATACCAAAGAGATGTGTGAATTCTTGGAAAGATTAAGTGCGAAGCACGAGTGTGAGAGAGTGGTAGATGTTAGAGACAATTGATGGTGATTGAAGAGGGGAATAAGGTGTGATGCCCCCAGTGTGTGAGGGACATAAGACTATCTCGATAATAGTGAGGGCAAGGCCCCCACCCGATATCCGAGGAGACAAAGGCATATGACCATGATCTAAGGGTAGTGGTGTGGGAGAGTAACTATTTGTACATGGAGGAGACTGATGTGGTGAAGGAGGTGGAGAATACCTATAGGAAGGGGTTTCCCAAGTGGGGGACTTAGGCCAACAAGGTGGACTAATGGGCTGATGAGGTGAAGAAGGTGGAGAATGCTTATGAGAATGGGCCGCGAGAATAGGGGACTTAGGTTAACGAGGTGGAGTAATGGACTGATTATGACAACAAGGTTGTGATGTAAGTCATGTGTGAATAGGAGAGATAGGTGTAGAAGTAGCTTTATACTTGAGAAGCGTAAGAGACCTAGATGCCATGAATGGTGCATAAATATCAACAAGAGTGGGTGAGGCAATGGTGTACATGGTGGAATACCTTTGATGGTTACAACTTGTTTATTCTGAGATGAAGTTGAGACATAAATGATGCATGGAGGGGATGGCTTGGGTAGTGCATGTTAGGAAATAAGAGATAAAATATGCAAAATAATCCCTCACGTAAATCACAACAAGATAAACTAATATGTAGAAATTATTACAGATTTGAAATAAAATTGCGAGAATAAAATAACACAACACAAGGAGACAATATTTAACGTGGTTCACCCAATTTGGGCTACGTCCACCAAGAATCCCTTTTACAAGCCACCACTCTCTCAATATAATACCCAGATCTGTTTAGAGCTATGCTCAACAAACTCAACAGAATACATAGCCGAATTCAAAACACATCTACAATGTTTTTCATATCTCTATCATATGCATAAAATCATATAAATAGACAATCGCTTGCAGCTTTTACAAAACCGTGGATATCAAAACCATGGGAAAAACTTGTCCCATAAACCTATGGGTCAAAAATCTCGCCCATATGAGAAGAGCACATTTCTGATATGTCGGGTGCATTTTTTGAAGGCCAAAAAAATTTACGCCTAAATTTTTTTTTTTTTTTTTTTGGGACTACACCCCCAAACCCCCACTCGGGGCCCGACCCTGACCAACTTAGGCGAGGATACATGAAAAGTGTACAGTACTCTTAGTGTACAGTCTTCAATACTTTCACACATGAAAATAGGCTCCACAACCTAACAATCTCCCACTTGGAGACTAGTTTTCCTCTGAGCAAGCTTCTCAACCCTTCACTAGTTTCTGTGAAGACCAACCAAAGCTGAACACAACTTCAATTTTTCCCTTATGACCACCTTGGTCATCATGTCTACAGGATTCTAATTGGTATGAATCTTCTCCAACTTCAACTTCTCTTCCTCTAAAGTTGTCCTGATGAAATGGTACCTTAACTGTATATGCTTTGTCCTAGAGTGGAAAGCAGAGTTCTTAGCCAGGTGTATAACACTCAATTTTTGCTATGCAACTTTCCTTCCTCTTGCTTATGCCCCAACTCCTCAAGTAATTGTTGTAACCAAATCATTTCCTTGCTTTCCTCTGTGGCAGCAACATACTCAGCCTTTGTGGTTGACAAAGCCACCAACTTCTGTAGTTGTGAAATCCAGCACTTACTGTTGTTCCACCTATAGTGTAAACATAACTTGTTGTGCTCCTCCTGCTGTCTACATCTCTAGCCATATCTAAATCTACATAACCACACAAAATGGTGTTTGATCCACTATAGCACAAAACTATCCCCATGGTCCCTCGCAAATACCAAAGGATCCACTTTCTTTCTGCGCCAGGTGATCTCTACCTGGATCACTCATAAATCTACTCACCGCTCCCACTGCATGGGCAATATCAGGCCTAGTGCACACCATGACATACATCAAACTGCCAACTACTGATGAGTAAGGTACCTTGGACATTTGGTTTCTCTCCTGCTCTGTCTTGGGACACTACTCCTTTGATAACTTGAAATGGCTCACAAAGGAGTCCCAACGGATTTAGCATCCTGCATATTAAACCTCTCCAAGACTTTCTTAATGTACTCTTCCCGAGATAAAGTCGCTTCCGTTCCGTCCTATCCCGAGATATCCTTATACAAAGGATTTGTTTGGCTGCCCCCAAATCCTTCATAAGCAAATGATTCACTTAGTCATTTCTTGAGTACTTTTATTTCTTGCATGTTTTTACCTGCAACCAACATGTCATCCACATACAGACAAAGGATAATATAACTGCCATCCTCAAATTTCTTTGTATACACGCAATGGTCAGAATGACATCTAATATAACCTTGCTCCATCATGAAGCTATCAAATTTCTTATACCATTGACGTGGAGCTTGTTTTAAGCCATACAAGCTCTTCTTCAGTTTGCACGTCATCTCCTCTTTACCTTTGACCTCATAGCCCTCTGGTTGCTACATATATAGTTCCTCCTCCAAATCACCATGGAGAAATGTAGTCTTTACATCAAGTTGTTCTAAGTGCAAGTCTTTTGCTGCAACTATTCCTAGAACAGTTCTAATAGAAGTCATTTTTACTACAGGAGAAAAAATCTCATCAAAATCTATACCTTTTTTCTGCAAACCCCTTGACCACCAACCGGGCCTTGTATCTTTTCTTGCCTCCTTCTTCCTCTTTGACTTTGAACACCCATTTGTTTTGTAATGCTCTTTTTCCTTCGGTAGCTTTACCAAATCCCATGTTTGGTTCTCCATGAGAGCCTGATGCTCCTCATCCATGGCTTACTCCCACTTCTTCCTGGCATCTACCTGCATTGCTTCATCAAAGCTCTCTGGCTCTCCACTATCAGTGAGTAATAAATAATAAAGAGAAGGAGAAAACGTTCGGGTTCTCTTACTTACCTAGAAGACCTCCTCAATATAGGCGTTTGGGGTTCCTATTGAGGAGGTTCTGAACCGATTCATGTGTCACTTTTCCATCCTAAGATCCTCTACTTTTGCATATTCTTTCTTGGATTCTTCCCTAATTTCCTATAAACTACTGCTTATACATGACTTTCTCATTAAAGACCACATCCCTAGATCGAATGATTTTTGTCCTTAATACTCCAACATTTATATCCAAAGTCATCACCACCATAACTAATGAAAGTACATTTTTCTGATTTAGCCTCTAGCTTGGTCATATCATCCTTGTCTATATGAATAAACACCTCACATCCAAAACTCTAAGAAATGAATAATCCACTTTCTTACCATACCAAGCCTCCTCGGTATGCCTCCATCCAAGGCACTTGAGGGTCCTCTGTTTATCAAGTACATAGCCGTGCTCACCGCTTCTACCCAAAAAGAAAGAGGCAATCCCGCATGTAACCTCATGCTCCTAAAGACGCTCCATTATTGTTTTGTTCATCCTTTCGATACCCCATTGTCAGATGTGGAGTTCCCGGAATTGTCTTTTGCCTGTGGATTCATTCTTAGAACAAAGTAATCATCAAATTCATTACCTGCAATACTCCCCTCCATTATCTCGACTGAGAAATTTTAGCTTAATACCTTTTTCATTCTCTACCAAGGCTTTCCATTTAACAAAAGTGTCAAATACATTAGATTTCTTTCTAATACAATAAACCCAAACTTTCCTTGTTGCATCATCAATAAAAGTAACATAATAACTTGAACCCCCAGAGATGATACAGCTGCCCCACACATCGAAATGCACCAACTCTAACTTACTCTCTCTTTCTTTGTAGGTCTAACCTTGAGAAACCTTACTCGCTTCTGTTTCCCATATGTGAAGTCCTCACGTAACTCCAAACCTGTTTCGTATATCTAGGCAAATCCTTCTTTATGATCTCCATGCCCTTATGGCTCATATGATGAGCCTATAGTGTCACAATGTTGTATCTACTTCAAGCCACAAGATTACAAACATTAGTGCTATAAATGGTTAAATACAATGTTCCAACCTTCTTACCTCTTGCCACCACAAGAGCACCCTTGTAACCTTCCAAGAGTCCACTTTGTAAATATCACAATACAACCATCACTTCCCAACCGCCTCGCTTGATATCAAATTTCATATTAATGTAGGCGCATGTCCTGCATCCTTCAATAGCCAAGTATTCCCATTCGCATCTTAACCTAAATGAACCTTTTCCAACTATGTTGCAAGGCTCATCATCACCAAGAAAACATGCCCAAAATCTCCTTAAACATAATCAACAAAATAATGCCTATGTGGAGAAGCATGGAAAGAAGCCCTCGAATCTAAAACCTAAGATTCATAATATTGTGCAAAGAAAGAATCAAAGCATCCCGACATACATTACCCGTTGCCACATTTGCTTCCTTGTTTTCTTCCTATTGTTTCTTCTTACCCCAAGCTCCCAGCAGTTCTTCTTTGCATGCCCAAAGCTTTCCACAAAGGTGACAACATACTATCTTGCTTTTGGATTTTGACCTTGCCTGATCCTTTGATTTTCCACAACTTCCTCTATTCTTCTGTCTCCCT
Organism: Taxus wallichiana var. yunnanensis; assembly: GCA_018340775.1. NCBI lineage: Eukaryota > Viridiplantae > Streptophyta > Pinopsida > Cupressales > Taxaceae > Taxus > Taxus wallichiana. The sequence goes on along the minus strand of CM031239.1, from coordinate 882,796,934 downwards.
CTAGTTTCCATTGTCAAAGCATTCCCAAGTAGAAGAGATTCACCATAGCTTTTTCTTCACATTTCCTCACTTAGAATCACCCCTACAACATCCTCAAACTTCAACTTCGAGTTAGCTAGAACCGAGTTGCTTACCGCCATTACTGTGCTATTCCAACTTTCGTAAAGAGCACAAAATTAACAAAGCCCTAACTTCTTCATCAAATTCTATTATGTAACCGAAGCTAGCATATTCACAATCAGTATTGAAATCATTTAAATGATCTACTACTTGAACTATTCTCGACTTCTTCATATTAAACAACTTTTTCATTAAAAATATCTTGTTAGAGGCAGAGGGTTTTTCATATAACTTCCCTAATGCATCCATAAGTTCTTTTGTAGTCTTTTCCTTTGAAACATTAAATAATATTGAAGATGTAAGACACAACCGGATTATCCCAAGTGCCTTCCTATCCAATAAATCCCATTCTCGCATCTGTCATGCTTGAGGGTTTGTTCACCTTCTCGAGACAACGAAGTATAAAGATCCTTCGATAAAGGTAATCTCTTCCATCTGCATCTTCCAAAGACCGAAATTCTACTTATTGAATTTATCAACCCTAGATCTTCCATCATCTCGCCATAACTCCCACTCAAGATAAAAATTTCCTGCGATTCAACACTTCAACAAACCAAACCAAGCTCGATACCAATTGTTAGGAAATAAAAGATAAAATATGCGAATAATCCCTCACGAGATCGCAACATCCAACATCCCCAAATCCACAATCTCAACATCCAACATCCAAACTCCAAAATCTAAAATCCAAACACCCAAACTCTAAAAATCCAAACATCAAATAATCTAAACATCAAAAATCCAAAATCCAAAAATCCAAACATCCAAAATCCAACATCAAATAATCTAAACATCACAAATCCAAAATTTCAAAATCAAACATCCAAAATCAAAACATTCACAAAATAAAATAAAATGCACTATGTGTGTTTTTGTTTGTGTGTGTTTGCTTGTTTGTCTGCATTTACATTTTGGCCGATGATATGAGGCCCATTTTGTTTCTTTTTCTTTTGCATGGTCCAATGATATGAGGACCATCTTTTTATATTAATCGGTCCAATGATATGAGGACCATCTTTAATATCAATTTTTCTAATGGTACAAGGATAGGGGTATTTGGCAATTACATCATCATGGTCTTTATACCTTGATGTATCTTGCTCTATGTCACATTCATAGTACTGCTAATGATGGTAATAGTGGGCACTTTTTTGTAGTGCACCCCCTTATATCATCATATTTTAGCCTTATTATCATCCACACCTAATCCTCATCATCATATAATTAACTATCTAACCTCATCATCCTCCTATCTAATCAATCCTTCACGAATCAATCAATATCCACATTGTAGTCACAAAATCACACACTTTAAACATTATTTAGTCTCGGTCTCATACTACTATTCATATGGTTTTTGAGTGAAGAAAGTACTAATTAACCCCCATCTTTTGGCCATTTTACTTTACTTTCTGTCATCATTGTTGACCTCCCACACATGCATGCCTAGTTTGTTTCTCTCCATTCTGTCCTATTTTGCACTTGACTACGGTCTTTGAAAAGGCACCACGATCCTTTTACACTTTCCCACCACTTTTTGGGCACTTTCTAGCCGTTTGAACATTCTATATTTTTGGTGGTCGGCCTTTTCGAGGTTAATTATGAAATTAGATCAAGAGAACCATATAAATATAAAGTTATGAGACCATAATGAGGGACCAAACACTAGTCACTACTATCATCATCTAAGGTTGCATCCATCTAGAGCTCATTTACATCCATCTAGCTCCATCACAAGGACAAGGCTGGTTCATCTGCATCACACAAGTATAGGAGGGAAGTTTATTCTATTCCATCCACCATTCTATTACATTTTCTACACATAGTTATTGCTCACTACTTTCACAAAGTGTGACTAGCACACAAGAGAAACCTAGGGCATGATCACACACACACACAAAAACTACATTAGGTCTGAGATGTAGTGCAACACACACTCAGTTATTAAGTTCACCATTGTGGCCATGAGGATAGTCTCCCCCTTTCATTTGCATTTTTATTTTTAGGGTTTGATGTTTTTTAGGTCTTGCATGTCTATTATTTATCAACAATCATTGGCGACATTTGGCATACATAGAGTAGTGAGTTACACGCGACAGTGGCGAAGGATTTGCATCATCATCTCGACCCTGCAAAATTTGGTTTCTAGACCTCCCACGCATGACTGCATGCATAACTTCACTAGGGCGCCCACAGCATCCCGATCCTCTCTCCAGCACCCCTAGTCTAGCCAAATTTCATTCGAGATCTGTCCTTTTTGGGACCTTTGCATGTACATTCCTACTTCTAGAAGACACAATCAAAATCATCCCTGTGAATTAGCTAAGCTCCTTCACACCAGCTATCCAACCCTACTTGTCAATCAGGGTTTCACATTTTCATTTCTTTAGTTGCTTGGGTCACTTTGTATATTTATTCATTTCTTTTATTATTATTATCTATTGTTATTCCTAGTTAGATTAACTTAATAAATCCCCATTTTAGTTAATCATTTTGGTGAACCTGACCTCTTTCACGCTTAGAATCCTTATTTTTCTTCTATCATGGCTCCCAAAGTTCCTCAAGTTTCTTATCTTATTTACTTAAGAGATATCGTATTGTCAAGATGATCTTGAAAATCCCGAGACACCACGTATCGTCCTCAAAACACACCGCCACATGAGATAAGTCCTATATTTGATCATTTATCTGACGACCCTTGTCATAGTAATCCTTCATCTAATCAACCCTTATTGGAATCAATTCAAGCTTTACATTATTTATTTCAAGACAAATTTCAGGCCATGGAATCCATGATTACATCTCTCAAATCTGAAATCCAACAACTTAAGGATGTTTCTCAAGCGCATGTTTGTGCTCCTCATCACATCTTATCTTCAATTTATGATCTATGTCATGTCATATAATCAACCTCAAGTCATGCCATTGTTAGAACCTCTCTTATTTAATAGCAATGCTAAGCAACATGACCTTATTACTCGATCTCTTTAGGCATCAATGATCACTTTACCGCCTACTCATCGTTATCCTCCTTATCAACTAGAAAAGTATCAAGGTCATCCATATTGCCATTATCATTGAATCAATAGATATAATGAAAATTATTGCCACACTTTACAAAAAAGAGTCAAACATCTTGAGCATCAAGGATTTCAAATGCTCCACCTCAATGGGTTCCTAAATCTAATTCCACCATGTCTAATGAGCATCCATTCATCACTTCTAATGTTTCGTCTTCTGTCACTCAAGTGCCACCTATGCAATCTACTCAAGTCAAGCAACCACTTCTTAAAAGCAGTCTCATTCCCCCTCCTCTCAAGGACCCTACGACACTAACACGTCAATCTAAGAAACCTCGTTTAAAACTCAGTACAACTGGGCCTCCTATCAAGCCTTTGAAAACGTCATCAACACCACCAAAGCTACCACCATTCAAGATACCTCCTCATCCTACACCACTTCAACAACTAATCATTTTTGTCAAAGAAACTACCCCTTCTACTGTTGGTCAAGACACATTGCAAATTCCACCACCACATGGTCCTACTATTACTCTTTCTCACCATGCTTCCACCACTTCACACAAACTTGGTCTTTGGTAGGTGACTCTTGTCACCCTACCCTCCTGATGACACACTCATATTCTTATGGTTCTTATATGATTTGTTGAGGGGCCTATTACAATAAAGAACCTAGTTTCATTATGCATTAACATATCTATCTATTACATACATACATCTACAATTATCTATCACTCGTCACGCATACCATATAATTTCCCATCACTGAATTAATCTTACATAATCTATGATACTTCACCACCTTCATACATCCTTTATCAAACAAGTACACACGTTACCACACACTTGGGGGGCATAACATTTACACATCTTCCCCCTCTCATCTTAGCATCAATACATCTCACATACTTACATAGTCATACATCAATATCCTCACATATGCATATTCATCACATGTTTTAGTGTCGATCATTACCCGATGACACACTCTTGTGCTTCGGTTCACACTTGACTATTGAGGGAATACTACACATAAACCCCACACATTACATAATAGTTACTACACACTACGTCTATTCACACATCGTGTGTCACACATCTTACATCCTACATTTAGACTACATTATTTTGACCATTGTGCATTTACATATTATACATACTTTACACATCATATTCATGCCCATCATACATGTTTCACATTTACATATAACATTACATACTACTCATCATCATTACATCACATCACATCACGCGAATTTCACACTATTAGTCTATCTATACATTTTTGCATTGCATCCTATACATTGCATATCACACATTCTACACATCATTTGGTCATCTATTATCATCACACATACTACATTGTCTCTTACGTCTTTGCACTCACTACCCTATGACACACTTTAGTTCCTCGGTCCATACTCGATTGCTAAGGCTTTACAAATCAAATGGACCTTATCATACTTACACATTCATGATTTGACCTCTCATCACATGACATTCCTAGGTTAGTGACATATGCTTTAGGCTAAATGGTCACCTATTCCTTCATCTTGTAGTGATATACGCTTTAGGCTACATCACCACTCCTTATATTCATCTTGTAGTGGTATACAATTTAGGCTACATCATCACTCTATTTATTCATCTTGTCGTGATATACGCTTTGGCTATAAGGGTCACACACATCATCTCTACATTGCATATCATCAACATACATACATACTCATCACAACGCGTTAGACACAACACACACTTTGACCATTTCCCGATGATGCACTCTCATTTACGGTTCATTCTTGATTACTGAGGGGGAAAACAAATGAACCTCATTACATACATTTCCATTCACTCGGGGGAAAGTGGATCCTACCATTCCATCTTTGCATTCCATTCCATCCATCCACAACATACTGCATACCATGACTGATTTTAATTTTGCTTACATTTTTTTGTCCATGGTCACTTTATTACACATGCTAGTTAGATGTCTTGTATGTCATTTATCTATACCATATATACATGTGCATTCACATCTTTTTCTAGTTGTGATCGTAGATACAGTCTCTTACACGCAACATGGATGCTCGCCTTCTACCCTTCCTACACTGGTCATTAGGGGCATCCACATTCATCTCTCACAGGTGTTATTGTTTCATTTTGTACTTAGCACTTTACTATTCTTACTTATTATACATTTTTGACATACTAGTTATCTTTCTAACATGCTAACAAGTGCTTTATGTGCAACATTTGTTATGTAGAAAAATTTTCTTCCATACTTGTTGGTTACATTGTCTTGTTATTTTTTTTTTTGTATGCGGGCCTTGCCCTATGTTTGGTGTGCACACTTTTTTGTTGTATGCGGCCATGATGGCCTTGCGTGTCTTATGACATCGTGAGTGATGTCCCATGTTTGCAGCCCACTTTGTGTGAATTACTTTGTCTTCTTGCATGTTTACATTACTATATTGTTTGGTAGCTTATACATTGTTTGTATAGATTACACATTGTCTTATACATGCATGTTTGTTTGTACTAACACTTGTCTTTGGCTAGCCTCTTGTTTATGCGCACCTTAGTTTCTACCAAGTGCATTCCCTCCCCCTGTAGGGTAGAGTTACAAAGTTCATGTGGTTGGTCCTCTTTTAGGGCCACATTCTCCTATCAATGATGTCGCATGCACCCCTTTGGGGGTTTTACATACTATACAACACTTCTACACTAGTTCAATTCAGTTTAGTTTTTCCACCCTTGGCATTGTGGGTTATATAGTGAGTGGGTTTAGACCAGTTTACAAACCCCATACACAACAACTTTTATAGGACATGGTAGTCCCTAGCATTCTGGGGAGTAGTTACATGTTAGAGGATACATGAATTCCTCTCCACACTACTTTAGCTAGTGGCATCAGATCACCAAAAAACCAGGCAAGAAAAGATCTCTTCACACATATTTAGGGAATTAGTTACATGTTGGAGGATAAAATGGAATTCCTCCCTACACTTCTTCGGCCTATGGCGTCGAATCACCCAAAAAACCCAGGATAGGATATCCTCTTTCTACACTTTTTCTCTCGACATGGATCAGTGCACATGTTCCATTTTTCATTTACATACTTTACATTTACATGCTTTCACATACATATACATGCATCTTTTACATGCGTTTTTACATATACATGCATATTTGACTACTTGATCATTTTCTCCTTGCAGGTCCATTTGTATGAGAAACAAGCAATCAACAACAACTACGAAAATAAACAACAACGACATTTTGCGGCAACACACACCATACTAACCATGTAAGGTACATCACACACATCAACTACACATGTGTTTCTGCCCTAGGTTCACTCTCATCACTTTTTTTGCACTTTTACATCTTTAGTTTCCATGCTCCATCATCTTTTTATCACTCCACGCTTTGTCTAGTCCTTCAACGCGTTTCTACATCACTCTACATGGATTATCAGGTATGCATCTCTATCTACTTTATGTTACCGAGCTTTCCGCTCACCAACATAAAGTGGGGAAAATGTAGTCACAAAATCATGCAATTTAGACATTATTTAGTCCCGGTCTCATACTACTATTCATATGGTTTTTGAGTGAAGAAAGTACTAATTAACCCCCGTCTTTTGGCCATTTTACTTTACTTTTTGTCATCACTTCCGACCTCCCACACATGCATGCCCAGTCTATTTATGTCGTTCTGTGTTATTTTGCACTTGACTAGGGATCCCAGGACTAGTACTCGGGCACCAAATTGGTCCCCGTCCCAGGTGCCCCGAATCCTTTTACACTTTCTTGTCACTTTTTGGGCACTTTCTAGCTGTTTGAAAATTCTATATTTTTGATGGTTATCCTTTTAGGGGTTAATTACAAAATTAGATCAAGAGATCCATGTAAATATAAAGTTATGAGACCATAATGAGGGACCAAACACTAGTCACTACGATCATCATCTAAGGTTACATCCATCTAGAGATCATTTACATCCATCTAGCTCCATCACAAGGGACAAGGGTGGTTCATCTGTATCACACAAGCATGGGAGGGAATTTTATTCTATTCCATCCACCATTCTATTACATTTTCTACATAGCTATTGCTCACTTCTTTCACAAAGTGCAACTGACACAAGAGAAACCTAGGGCATGATCAAACACACACACACAAAAACTAAATCGGGTCCGAGATGTAATGCAACACTCAGTTAGTAAGTCCACCATTGTGGCCGTTGAGGATATTCTGACCCCTTCATTTACATTTTTATTTTTTAGGGTTTGATGCTTGCTTTGGGGTCTTGCAGGTCTATTATTTATTACTGATCATTGGTGACATTCACACTGAGACCAACGAGTTACACGCGATGAGGCAAAGTGGGGATTCACATAATCATCTCGACCATAAAAAAATTGGTTTCTGGGACCTCCCATAGACCAGGGGCACCTAGAACATGGAGTAGGGCACCCATGGCGCCCCCAGGTCTAGCCAAAAACTCGAGATCTATCCTTTTCAGAACCTCTGCATGTCATTTCACTCCTTTCTGAATATTCATTTATTTTACTACGACATAGTCCATATCAACCTATGAATCAACTAAGCTCCTTCTAACCCTAATTGTCAATTAGGGTTTCACATTTTCATTACTTTAGTTTCTTGGGTCACTTTCTATATTTATTCATTACATTTATTTACTGTTATTTATATTTGTTCCTAGTTAGATTAACTTAATAAATCCACATTTTAGTTAATCACACATCCAAATCTTATCAAAATCCTCGCCCCCTAGTTTGGGCCATCTTCTAACCCCCTCTCATCAATCAAACTTGATCATCAAACCCAATCCTCATTCTCTCATCCAAACATCCTCAATCTTCCAATCCTTTAAATTAAATCTAACTTCCTCAATCTTCCAATCCTCAAATCTAAATACAAAATCTCCAAATCCAAAATCCAAAATCTTCACCCTCATCATACATCATTAAATAGGGCACCCAACATATTCAATCCTAACCCCATTGACTGGCATCCTCTAATCCTCTCTTCTCTCCTCCCAATCCTCTCTCCTCTCCTATATTATCGTCTTCTAATCCTCTCCCATATTCATCTAATCTTCTCTCTATTCTCTAATCCTCTAATCTTCTCACCTCTAATCCTCTCTCCTCTTCTACTCATCTAATCTTCTAATCCTCTAATCCTCTCCTCTCTTAACCTTCTAATCATCTTCAAATCCTCTCATCTCGCATCTTCATCCTTAATCTTCTCATCATCTAATCCTCTAATATTCACATTCTCAATCCTCTCATCAACTAACTTGGGCCTCTCCTCTTTTTGAGCGGTTACCACCTCTTTCCTCCCCACCTAACCCCTCGAGGGGGCATCATATCACCATCCTAACATCTTATCTTCTTTTATTTAAACTATCATTGTTCGTAGTAACACTTCAAAGAGGGGAAAAATGTAGATATAAAAATGTTGACATGGTTAATTACGATTAACTTTGCTCAAATATCCCAACATCACCCATATAATAATTAATTGTAAGATTAATTATTATTATTAATACATTTTATCATATTTCCCATTTTAATCATTTATGAAATATCCCAACATTTCATCATTAATCATTTTTAATTCATGTAATAACCCATTTTTATCATTAATCTCATTAATCCATTATTATGTCATATTATCCTATTTTAATTCTTCATTAACATTTCATAGGAATTTAATATTCCTACATCTCACCTACCACCTACCCTACACATCCCTACACCTAGCCTTTCCATGTAACCTCACCCCTAATCATCATTAATTAACCTAATCTAATCCTAATCTAATCACATCCTCACACCTCTAAATCTAGAGGCTTCTAAATCTAGAAGCCTCTCTAACCTTCTCCTTCCATTGAATTTTTAATTCAATGGAAGCTTCTTCCCTCCATAGAATTTGAATTCAAATTCTAGAATTATCCATTCTAGAGAATTCCAATCCTCTCATGCATTCTCCACCCTTGATCCCAATCCAACATGGCTTCATCTTAGCCATTGAATCCTCCACCAACAACCTATAAATTGAGTTCTCCTCATCCATGAGAGCTAGCTGGAAGTAAAGTCACAAATTCATATCAAATTTCGCCATTTTTGTCACTCAATCAATCTATCAATCCATATTCAATCCAATCCAATTATCCATCCATTAATCTTCATCAAATCAAAGGGGAGATGTTGTCCAAATTATCCCACTAATATGAAGCATAATCAATCAATCAAGAGCACATCCAAAGAAACAAGGGAGGAATCTTGGAATCTTGTAGGTAAGTATAGGTATTATACTCTTCATCCCTTCTCATCTTGCTCAATCGGAGGTAGATTGATAGTTGTGTTAGTTTAAGGAATTAGTTAGTTCAATTCTTAGTTTTGCATTTGCATACCAACACAATTTTCATCTACATTTTAGCACCCACCGTGGGGCTTACCCCTGAATTTTTTTTTGTTTTTAATAACATTTTACATTTAAAACAAACTCATCTCGACTTTTAAAAAAATTTGTTGAGATTTACATCTTGAAATTTAAAATTTTTGTAACATTCACTGTATCGTAGCGCATTTGACATGTCAACAACGCATTTGTAGCTCTATCAGCTCATTTGCACACAAAATAACTCATTTGCACATAGAACATTGAATTTACACACAAAACAATGCATGTGTACATAGAAACAACACACTTGCATATAAACAACACATTTGCACACATAACAACTCATTTACACATAGAACAACTCATTTTCACACAGAACAACACATTTACACACAAAATAGCGCATTTGCACACAAAACAACACATTTGCATACATGATAACTCATTTACATATAGAACAACACATTTGCACATATAACAACTCATTTGCACATAAAAATGCATTTGTATACAAAACAATGCATTTTCTCTATAAACAACGCATTTGCTCACGATGATAATTTTTGCATCAATATTAACTAACTAATCACACTTTTTTGGTTTGTAGTGGTATTTTTACTGACTTCTTACATTCTATTTTTGTAGGAATATTACAAGAATAAGGGGAAATTCTATTAATTTTAATATTTGATTAGTATTTTCCTAACACTTGTGGTTGTAGGATATTGATTAATCAAAACTACTAACCCTTTTTGTCTTGCAGCTCGAATGGTCCAAGAACATTGGGGTATAAAACAAACTACTAATCCTTTTTTACAGGTCCCCTTATCAAAGGCCCCCATCATAAAAATTTATCCTTGATTTTCATTCATTTTTGTGTATTTATTGTCCTTTTGTAATTTGTGTTGTTACTTATTTTAACCCAAAGACAACACTTGTGTATGCTCTCCTTTTGTGTCCTAGGTTGATCTTGAGGATCAAAAGCAGCTAGTCTACCCTCCCTTTCTTTTTAGGGGGTAATGTGACATGGAAGTGACATCCACACATTTACCATAGTCCTTTGGGTCTCGTGACCATGTGATTCACCTCCATGCATGTGATGCACCTTGTGTTGTGATGGGGTATATAAATTCAAGGATAGTTGTCATTATTGGCTAAGTGCTTGCTTGTTTTAAGAGCGACATGAAGTGAGGGGCTTCCACGTCCCAATACCTAGGCCTCAGACATCATCCTTGCAACACATAATTGGGCCCCACGTACCGTAAGGTATATTGGGGATGCCCCTAGTGAGCTCGTGCATCCTAGACTAGGCAACCTTTTGGCTGCATATTAAGCTATAGTGCAAGGAGGCCGCACTCCCCAAGATCACTCGCTAGCCAACCCCACATTGACACATAGGTGGAGAGCCAATTGTGGCACCATCGTCGGTGTGTGGTATTGAAAGCGGGATATAACTTGATTGTAAACCCACTTGACTAGTTAGGGTGTGTGTTGCATGTTTGTTATTTGTTTGTAAACACCCTTAGCCATCCCATCACATTAAAATTTTAATTAATCAAACATTATCATAATCATCCATCCTTAATCACACAATCCTAATCCTAATCCTATTGCCATCATTAATCCACAATCCTAATCCAAATATATTCCCTTACACATCTTATCTAACCATGTCCTTTGATCCTCAATCCATATCCTCTCTAAACCAACATCCAAAGCCATATCACTTTTCAAAATCCATCAACCAATTTATCCCATCATCTCCAACCCATCAAATTCAACCATACAACTTTGACCACAAAGTCACACACACTATCCAACACATTAACAAACAAATCTCAAACTTAACATCCTACCTCACCCAATCCCATCCTCTTCATCCAAATCAACCATCCCATGTTGATCCTAACATCCTAAAAACCATTCAACAACTTAACCAAAAATATTAAATCTTCAATCAACCAATCACCCCTTAAACTATCATCCCCCAACCAATCCCATCAATATTATCCTCCTCCTAAGATGCCCACCCCCACCCCATTGACCTATTCCTTGAGGAACCCAAATAGTCTCAATCCACACCTTGACCTAAACATAATAAACCACTATCCTAACAAGCTAATTACATAGACTTTGACTACCTCACTAACTTTGACCTAGACTTAGAGTACCTCCTTTATGTCCTCACTAATCTAGCCACCCATCCTAAACCTAGAAAACCATCCCAAACCCTAACCTCCAAATCACATATCAATCATCATGACCTACACCTTCCTACCATCAAAATTCATGTAAAAATCCAACAACATCCAAAATTTCAACCCCTAAATCCAATCATCATAAAACCTATCATTGAGTCCCATTCACGTATGCACAAAAATCACAACTTAATCCTAAATCTTACCCACATCTCATCTTAGTTCTCCAACCTCGTCATCCTCATCACCCAAATAAAATCCTATAGACTTTCTCCTAAATAGTCCCACATCCCCTAAACCATCATTAAATTCATCCTTTGAGCCTATATGATCCCCTTCATTGCCTAAGTTTAATACTATCTCATCCACCATGAATTTTAAGTCACCCTCCCTCCCTTTCTACCCCCAATCCTAAACCATCTAATGTGGTTCCTATGCCACCTTCATCTTCTTCATCCAAATCTAATCCTATCTTAACCCCTTCATCACCTAAACCTCACTATCACATACTCTAATCCTATTTCATCTCCCCATCCCCAATCCTAAAACATCTAAAGTGAATCCTAAGTCACCAAATCCCAAACCTAACAAATCCAATACCAATCCTCTCCCCACCCCATCTCCTACCCAATCTAATGAGGCTCATTTTCCATCTTCATCTACTTCATCCCTAAATCAACCAAATCTAATGTGGGACCTACACCACATCCATATCCCGAATCTCTTTCATCAGCCAACATCACTCGAATCTAATGTGACCCCCATATCACAATCATCCCTTTCATCTAAATCTACCTCATCCCCTTCATCTAAATATACTAATTCCAAACAATCTAATCCTAGGCCAAAACCACCTACCTCAAAACCAACTACTCTAACCAATCTAAAATCAATCAAATCTACTTCGGCCTCCAAGCCCAAACCATCCACTTCACACCCTAGGCCTAATACATCCCCTTCATATTCTAAACCACACCAATCCAATCCAAATCCTAAATCCAAATCAACTAGAACATATCATCAACCACCTAATCCTACACCATTACTTCCTACTCCATCCAAACCATTTACCCCAAGCCACTTCACTCCTTTAGGAGAATCTTTGACCACCATATTTCATTGCCTAAAAACTTTCAACATGATTATCCATCCCCAATCAAATCAAAAATTAAAACCTTCCCAAAATATCTTGGTATCAGGAACACTACTATTGTGACTTCCATCGTACCCATGGACATTCGACCAATCATTGCATGCAATTTAGGTCTTATGTCCAAAATCTCATTAACCAAGGAATTATTATCCTTTTACCTCTCTATCCACCGCCTTTCTATCTCAAGCCTCTCCCTAACCTTTGTCCACCATAAAAGCCCCACTTGACATCCAAACATCGTCATCCATCCAAATATCATCGTATATCCAAACATCCCTCACCGACCAAAAACCAAAACAAATCTCACCCCTCACTCCTTTTGTTAAGTCGACCTCTTAGCAAATGAAAAAATACAACCCCACTAATATCATGATGACCGCATGGCATCATCTTCCCCATCCACTTCATACCCTATAGCCCAAAATATGTTTTCTAATATGAAACATTAAGGCAAAGGCTTAGGAATCCATGAACAAGGCATTCACGAACCCATCTCCCTTCATCAAAATCCATGTCGTTTAGGATTAGCTTATAAACCTAACACTAACAACGTCCCTCTCACTACTCCATCACAACTCATTTATACCACTCATTTTGTTTATCCTACCATCCCAATCACTCAATCCAATCATACATCATTTAATCCCCCTACAAATACCAAACACCTAAAAATGGTTTGAAAAATTTATTCATCGTTTGTGCATGAATTTTATTTACTTCCCACTAACATCCAAATCCCTTTTCATCTCATTAATTCTTATCATCACCTCCATTTATATCATCTTCCAATCTATTCATTTGAATACTTGATCAACTTTCTCATACATGTTGTAAGCCAATAATACCTATTACAACTGTGTGACCTTGGTCTATAATTACCTCTAATATTCAAACACCATTGTCCTCTTAGAGATTCATGCACTTTAACACACATAATCAACTTGTGGTGAAGACCCTTGGGTGCATATTTCACAATCTAGCCAATGTCATCATCACACTCATTTTCCATCTCCCCATCACGCCACTAGTGATTCTTAACCCCTTGAGAGTTCTCAAGATAGTGGAACCACTTTATGTAAAAAAAATTCAAATATCAAAAAAGAAAAAGATCTAAAAATCATATCCACCTCAAGACTCTCTTTAGAGGTGTTTCCAACAACTATGTCAGGGCTATGGATGCTTGGTTAGTAATAGAGAAATGTTATGACAAGAATCAAATGCATCTCCATCAGGGCTATGGACGCCTAGGCGGCGGTGAAGCAATATACGGATTAACCTTCCATTCACCTTCCATCAACCTACTTGACTTAATATCTCCCTATACATTGGATAGTTTATCTCTACACACTACCCATTAAGTCTTCACTTCAAGCAGTAATTAACCATCATAATCACACACACTTCGATCTTGAAGAGACATAGGGCTTGCATGTTTCCAGGTATTTTTAAACCTTGGTCACACTTTTGTTTTAGTTTGACTCTTTCCTTAAAACATGTGCCATTAGGCTCATCTTTTGTTCATCACTTATATTATTCCATCCATCACATCCACATCCTTTTGGATTGAACATCCATGGGCAGCGACGACACTTTCATTTTCATCCCATCCTCCTCATGTCCCTTTCGAACTATCATCATCATGACTTGGGAAACCTTACTATGATCCGTTAAGGGAATCATCCATATTAGATACCCCTTTTCCCATCCTACCCATTCATCCGTCCACACATCCCTACTTTACACTTGGAGGCACACTACCTCTATCCCTCAATCCATCCCCCTTTTCTTGGGGGCATATCTTATCATCTTCCATGTCCCAAATCTTATACTATACCACATCCCTCATCCTATCTATCTACCATCCTACATACCATCTAATCCAATCCCTATTCTATCCGACCTATCTAATCTCCCTCAATCCTTCCTTTTCATCCTACCCAAACAAACTTTGGGATTATAGGGAAAGTCACATCCTACTTTACATCCATTTCCATCCATGAGCTATCCCATTCCAAATCCTTTTATCTCACCTATCCTCAACCATTCAACCCGCCCATCCCAAATCCAAAATCTAAAAATCCAAACATACAAAAATCTTAACATCCCCAAATCCACAATCTCAACATCTAACATCCAAACTCCAAAATCTAAAATCCCAACACCCAAACTCTAGAAATCCAAACATCAAATAATCTAAACATCACAAATCCAAAATCCAAAAATCCAAACATCCAAAATCCAACATCAAATAATCTAAACATCACAAATCCAAAATCTAAAAATCAAATGTCCAAAAATCAAAACATCGAAAAAAAATATAAAATGCACCATGTGCATTTTTTGTTTGTGTGTGTTTGCTTGCTTGTCTGCATTTACATTTTGGTTGATGATATGAGGCCCATTTTGTTTATTTTTCTTTTACATGGTCCAATGATATGAGGACCATATTTTTATATTAATTGGTCTAATGATATGAGGACCATATTTTTTATATCAATTTGTCCAATGATATGAGGATAGGGGCATTTGGAAATTACATCATCACGACACGTATACCTTGATGCACTTTGCTCTATGCCACATTCATAGAACTGCTAATGATGATAAAAATGGGTAATTTATGGTGTAAAACCCCCTTATATCATCATATTTTAGCTTTATCATCATCCACACCTAATCCTATCATCACCTAATCAACTATCTAACCTCCTCAGGCCTCTATCTAATTAATTCTTCATGAATCAATCAATATCCACACCCAATCTTATCAAAATCCTCACCCCTAGCCAAGGCATCTTCTAACCTCCTCTCATTAATAAAACTTGATCATCAAACCCAAACCTAATTTTATCATCCAAACATCCTCAATCATCCAATCCTTTAAATCAAATCTAATATCCTCAATCTTCCAATCCTCAAATCTAAATCCGAAATCTCCAAATCCAAAATCTTAAATCTCCACCCTTGTCATACATCATTGACTAGAGCATCAAACATCCTATAATCCAAAATTTTCAATTGTAACTCCTTAAATGGGGCATTCTCCAATCCTCTCTTCTCTCCTCTAATCCTCTCTCCTCTCCTATATTCTCCTCCTCTAATCCTCTCTCCTATTCCTCTAATCTTCTCTCCTATTCTCTAATCCTCTAATATTCTCATCCTCTAATCCTCTCTCCTCTTCTAATCCTCTAATATTCTAATCCTATAATCCTCTCCTCTCCTAATCTTCTAATCATCTTCTAATCCTCTCATCCTACATCTTCATCCTTAATATTCTCATCATCTAATCCTCTAATCTTCTCATCCTCAATCCTCTCATCTACTAACTCGGGCATCTCCTCTTTTCGAGTGGTTACCCACCTCATTCCTCCCCACCTAACCCCTTGAGGGGGCATCATATCACCATCATAACATCTTCTCTTCTTTTCTTTGAACTGTCATTGCTCCATAATAACACTTCAAAGAGGGGAAAAATGTAGACATCTAAAATTTCGACATGGTTAATTATGATTAACCTGTCCCGCAAATATCCCAACATCACCCATATAATAATTAATCACCAAATTAATTATTATTAGTCCATTTTATCATATTTCCCCTTTTAATAGTTTATCAAATATCCCAATATTTCATCATTAATCATTTTAATTCATCCATTATCCCATTTTTATCATTAATCTCATTAATCCATTATTATATCATATTATCCTATTTTGATTCTTCATTAACATTTCTTAGGAATTTAATCTTCCTACATCTCACCTACCACCTACCCTACACATCCCTACACCTAGCCTCTCCATGTAATCTCACCCCTGATCATCATTAATCAACCTAATCTAATCACATCCTCACACCTTTAAATCTATAGGCTTCTAAATCTAGAAGCCTCTCTAACATTCTCCTTCCATTGAATTTTTAATTCAATGGAAGCTTCTTCCCTCCATAGAATTTGAATTCAAATTCTAGAATTATCCATTCTAGAGAATTCCAATCCTCTCATGCATTCTAAACCCTTGATCCCAATCCAACATGGCTTCATCTTAGCCATTGAATCCTCCACCAAAAACTATAAATTGAGCTCTCCCCTCCATGAGAGCTTTAACTAGAAAGCAAAGTCATAAATTCATATCAAATCTCTGCCATTTTTATCACTCAATCAATCTATCAATCCATCTTCAATCCAATCCAATCCAATCATCCATCCATTGATCTTCATCAAGAAATCTTCATCAAATCAAAGGGGAGATGTTGTCCAAATTATCCCACTAATCTAAAGCATAATCAATCATTCAAAAGCACATCCAAAGCAATAAGGGAGGAGTCTTTGAAACTTGTAGGTAAGTACATGTATTATACTCTTCATCCCTTCTCATCTTGCTCAATGGGAGGTAGATTGATAATTGTGTTAGTTTAAGGAATTAGTTAGTTCAATTTTTAGTTTTGCATTTACATACCAACCATATTTTCATCTACAAAATCTATTAAAAATAGATGCAAAATACAGAATTGGACTGACCTCGACGGTCACTCGAAGAGTGAACTTAGTACTAAGCATTGTAGTACATTTCGGACTCATGTAGTTCTATGTGAGAGCATGTATAATGATGCCCTATGATGCCCTTGTCCAAGTTACACTAAAATAATGGGTGATTAATTAAAAATGGGTTATGGGGATAGTTAATCTAATCTAGAATGACATGTAAATGTAGTAAAGAAGTATGTAAATGATCCAAACAAGCTGTGGAAAAGAAATGCTAATGCTAATGTGTATGAGAGAAGAGGAAATGACTCTATTGATTTGATGATCTTGCGGAGACTGTGTTGTAGAAGTAACTAGACAAACATGAAGCATGAATGATTGTCTTTGAGATCCTAAAAAGGATGGATCTAGAATGGAGCACTGGAAAGGGACTCGGGACACCTATGGGCGCTCCGGTCTATAGAGTGGGTGCCTGGTTTATGTAAAACGTTTGGAACTAAATTTCACGGAGTTCGACAGGTTGGTTTGAAACCCTCGTTTTTGTCACATTAGATTCACCGCCTTTGGGCCAAGTGTCGCTAATGATCCAAGATGATGAAAAGACACTGCAAGAAGACCAAAAGAAGTATTAAACCCCTAAAAAGAATAATGCAAATGAATGGGTCAAATGACCTCATCTCGCCACTATATAGTGGGCTTACTAACTTAACACTTTGCACTATATTTCGGACACAAATGTAGTTCTGGTGTGTGTGTGTACATAATGTGCCCTAGGTGCTCTTGTGTTAGTTGCACTTTGTGAAGTAGTGAGCAATAACTAAATGTAGAAAATTTAGTGTGTGTATAGAATAGAATAAAATCCCTCCCCCTATGCAATGTGATGCAGATGAACCATCCTTGTCCTTGTGATGGAGCTAATGGATACAAATGATCTCCAAGTGGATGCAACTCTAGATGGATGATAGTAGTGACTAGTGCTTGGTCCCTCATTATGGTCTCATAACTTTATATTTATAGGGTTCTCTTGATCTAATTTCATAATTAACCCCAAAATGGTGACCACTAAAAAGATAAAGATCTAAAATGGCTAGAAAGAGCCCAAAAGTGGCGGGAAAGTGTGAAAGGATCGGGGTACCCCTGGTGGGACAAGGGCACCCACGGGCGCCCAGTATTAGCCTCGAGCGCCCTAGTTGAGGCTAAAATGATGTAATATGAATGAAATAAATTGGGCATATGGATGTAAAAGGTTGGGAATGATGAAATAAAATAATATAAGATGGAAAAATACACGAGTTAATTAATACTTTCTTCATTCAAGAACCTTCTAAATAGTAGTTTGAGACAGGGATTAAATAATATCTAAAGTGCATGACTTTTTACTACATTTTGCCCCCACTTTATATTGGTGAGCGGAAATCTTGGTAACATAAAGTAGATAGAGATGCGTACTTGATGTCCATGAAGATTGTAGTAGAAAATGTGCTAAAGGACTAGACAAAGTGTGGAATGACAAAAATATGATGGAGCGTGGAAACTAAAGATGAAAAAGTGCAAAAAAAGTGATGAGAGTGAACCTAAGGCGAGAGACATGTGTGTAGTTGTTGATGTGTGTGATGTACCTACATGGTTAGTATGATGTCGTGTCGTTATTGTTTCCCCATTTGATGCTTGTTTCTCATACGACCATATTTGCGGGAGAGAAAAAGCTCAAGTATTCAAATATGTATGTACGTGTAAAAACACAATGTAAAGACACATGTAAATGTAAATTATGCAAATGAAAAATGTAAATGGAGCATGTGCACCTGATCCATGTTGAGAAAGAGAGTGTAGAAGGATATCTTATACTGCTGGGGTTTTTTGGGCGATCTAATGCCATACGCCGAAGAAGTGCAGGTAGGACTTCCGCTATATGCTCTAACTTGTAACTGCTTCCCTAAATGTGTGTGAAGAGATCTCTGTACGTCCTAGTTTTTTGGGTGATCCAAGGCCATTGGATAAAGTACTGTAGGGAGGCATACCCACTATAACCTCCAAGCCTGTAACTAATTCCTAGAATGCTAAGGAAATCATGTCCTATAAAATCTACTATGTACGGGGTTCATAGACAGTCTGAACCCACAATGCCCAAGGTGGAAAGTACAATGAACTAAACCGAAGTGTAAATGTGTTTTGTTAGTATGTAAAACCCCAAATGATGCCACCCTCTTTGGGGGCACATGCAACGTCATTGATAGGAGAATACGGCACCAAAAGAGGAATAACGCATGAACTGCAAATCAAACTGTGCCTGCATAGGGGAAGGGAATGCACTAGTAGAAATCAAGGCACGTACAAATAAAAGGCTAGCTAAAACAAGTGTTAGTATGAACAAGCATGCATATAGAAAACAATGTATAAGCTAAGAAAATAGCGTAAAAGCTACCAAGCAAAGTAATGTAAACAAGTAAGAAGACAAAGTAAGTTGCCTGAAAGCGGGTTGTAAACATAGGACATCACTCATGATGTCATGAATACATGCTGAGGCCATCATGGCTGCATACAACAAATAAGTGTGCATGCAAAACATAGGGCAAGGCCCGTAAACAAGAGAAAACAATAGACAAACAATTTAACAAAAAAGTATGGGAAGTAAATATCCCTATATAACAAATGTTACACATGAAGCACCCGTTAGAATTTTAGAAAGATAACTAGTATGTCAAAAGCATGGATAACCAAATAATGTAACATGCTAAGTACAAAATAAAACAATAAAACATGTGAGAGATGAATGTGGATGCCACCAATGACTAATGTAGGAAGGGTAGAAAGCGAGCATACATGTTGTGTGTAAGAGATCTGTATCTGTGATCACAACTAGAAAAGATGTGAACGTGCATGTGTGGATGATATAGATAAATGACATACAAGTAATCTAACTAGCATGTGTAATAAAGTGACCATGAACAAGCAAAAGTAAGCAAGAGTAAAAACAACCATAATATGCAGTATGATGTGGATGGATGGAATGGAATGTAAGATGGAGTGATAGGAGTCGCATGCCCCCGAGTGAATAGAAATGTATGCAATGAGGTTCATTTAGTTTTCCCCCTTAGCAGTTAAGAATGAACTATAAATGAGAGTGCGTCATCGGAAATGGTCAAATAGTGTGTATTGTGTCTAACACACTATGATGAATGTGTAGGTGTAGTGATGAGATGCAACATAACAACGATGTGTTGGTGAACCCTATAAGCTGAAACATATATCATGAATAGATGAACGTATAAGTGATGATTTAGCCTAAACATATATCACTATAAAATGAAGGGTTGAGTGATGATTTATCCCTAAGTTTATATCACTACGAGATGAATAATGGGGAGTGGTGATGTAGCCTAAAGCATATACCACTACAAGATGAACATGGTAGGTGACCATTTAGCCTCTAACGTATGTCACAAGTCTAGAAATGTTACATGATGAAATGTCGAATGATAAGCGTGTGAGGAATTTAAGGTCCATTTGATTTGTAAACCCTCGGTAGTTGAGTATGGACTGAGGAACTAAAGTGTGTCATAGGGTAGTGAGTGCAACACATAGAAGAGTATTCAATATGGATGATAATAGGCGACCATATGATGAGTAGAATTGCAAATACATGATGTGTAGAATGCAATGCAAGATGTGTATAGGTAGACTAGTAATTTAGAAATGTGTGCTACATAATATGTAGTATGTAAGTTGAATAGTATGTAAAGCTAGATGGAAGTACAAAAATAGTGTGACACATGTATGATGAAGGCTAGGACAATGTATGACAAGTAGATGTGTAAATTTAAAATTGATGTAGACTAAAAGTATGAGGTATAATGTAAGATATGCAATGTATGAATAGACGTAACTAATGTGTAATGTGTGGGGTTCATGTGTACTAATCCCTCAATAGTCAAGTGTGAACCGAAGCACCATAATGTGTCATCGGGTAATGACGACGCTAAAGTACTAATGAATATGTGTATGTGAGAAGATTGTATGAGAGTGCAAAGATGATAAATGTTAATATGAGTTGGGAGGAGAATGTATTAGATACAATGCCCCCAAAGTGTACATGAATGTGTAGGCTAATTAATAAGCATGTGAAGGATGAGTGTCCTCCATTTGACACATATGATGGTGAAAATGTATGGCTATGCTCTAATAATGGTGGTATAGTAGACATATGTTGTCTTTGGTGAATGATGTCTATGTGCATGTGATGGATGAATGTATGATGAGGGTCACGGTGCCATAAAATACATCGGTGATGGAGATCTACGTGACGCTGAATGCAAAGATTATGAAGATCCACTTGGAATAAACCGAGGTGGTGACCTATGTTGAGATGCGATGCCTCCATAGGAATGGGGCTATACCTATGTGTAGGACAAACAAAGTGGTGAGGTCATGTAGGTAATGTGTGAGTAGGTGAACTAGGCATAGATTGTGCTTTGAGTAACATAGAGTGTGATGCGCTAGATGAAGTAGGTGGTGTGCTAGCCATTGTGCGAGAAGATGATGACCATGGAGTAGATGGAGGGACACCATCAATAGAAATAACCTGATTGTTGTGAATAAATTTGAGTCGTAAATGATTCATAGAAATAATAGATTGAGAGTGATAAATCCAATTAAGATTGAGAAGCATGTTGCAATCGTCAACCATGTTTCCAACAAGGAAAGGCACAAACATTGTAAGAGGACCACTGTAATATGTAGTTTGACAACACCAAAGGGTTTGTTGAAAGGGAACTTAATTTGCAAAGGAGGATAACCAATAATATTAAGAAGTGAAATAGAACATGCAATGACAGAGGCCATGCTAGGTCAACCTTATTTTTTTATTAATGGAGGTCGAGCCAATAGATGCATTAATATGTAGATGATTAGATGTAACGTTCGCATGATAATCATGATTAGAGAAAATGATAACTGGCGGTGAAGCGTCAACACTTGCAACTAAGAAATCTAGAGCTCCTGATCTAGAAGGAGGTATTGCATGATATGTATGATTGAGGAAGATTCGGATGTCTTCTTGTCACGTTGTTGAGATTCATTGTTAAAGAGCTTGAGTTTACCCTTGTCGTTGGCCGAGGTAGAGCTACTAGACTCTGAAATTATAGTTTTTGTCATCAATTAGATCTTGGATGATTGTACGAAGTTTGAAACATCTATTTTTAGAATGTCCTATGCATCGATGATAATCACAGTGGAATTTCTCATTGTAATTCCTACCTTTTGGTCATGATGGGTATAACTCGAGTGGTGGGGGAAGGGTAATAAGATTACTTTCAAGAAGTTGTTTCAATATAAGATGCAGAGCCATTGGCGGAGTTACTTAAATGTGCACCGAGGTTGTTGTGACTGAACCTCTTTAGTAGGAGTGATTGCATTGACAATGATTTTAGTGTCGGTTGGCTTAGTGACAGAGATGGTTTGAATGGCATCTTGTTTGGAAAATGAGTGGAGGACAAAGCCTCTTCTGATACTTAAGCTTGCCTATGGATAGGAGTTTGGTCTCACGAAGCTTAAGAGTATGAAAAAGTTGATCAAATGAAGGAGAGGTTTCAAAGAGAACACTCTCTTGGAGAGGTGGTAAAAGACTTTAAATGAACAAGTCCTGAAGCTCGAGTCTACAAGTACATTTGTCATCTTAGCTAGATTGTTCTTATATCTCAAAACATAGTTAGCGAGGTGTTCATTTGATCCATGTTTAAGTTGTGTTAGCTGAGCATAAGAGATCTTAGAGCCTATATTGATGGATAAATGAGTAAGGAAGGCATCGGATAGATGTGTGAATGAAGTTACCAAGTGAATAGGTAGGTCATAAAACCAACGCATCGCATAATCATGGAGACTACGAGGAAATATTTTAGCTAAAAGAATATGATTGTCAGAAAAATCTAGACAAGTGACATGAAACACTCTAAGATGCTCTTGCGGGTCACCATGCCCATTAAAAATGGGAATCTTAGGGGTAAAAATCTAGGAGGAAGTGGATAAGTAGAGATGGCAAGTGTGAATGGAGTATGCAACAATAAGGTAGAATCTAAAGATGGTGATGCATGCGAAGTAGCTGATGTAGCTTACGAATTTGAGCTTGAAGATCATGATAAAGAGAAGTTAAGTCTTGATTTCCAACGGATGAAACTTGTCATATATGAGAAACTAAGGGCAACATAAAATGATTGGTAGGAGTAGTAATAGAAATGGGAATAGTAGAAATAGGTGGAAGAGTAGAAGCAAGTGGTTGAGTAGCAACAAAAGTGGGTATGGCCACGGAAGCATTGAGTTCCGCCAAATTAGTAGCCTCCTCGTAAGCCACATGTAAAAGTAAGTCTAGATCTTGTGGATGTGAAAAAATATGATCATGAATGGCCTTAATATTTTCTTCAGTAAAATCTGTATGAGATTGAGCCATGACAAAAGGAGAATAAGCCCTAGAATGGTAAAGTATGAATGAAGAATCTATAAGCGTGAATGATCGAGTTGGGTTTGTAGACACCTAAAATTGGTATCTCTACCCTTGTCTACCCATGTGCGCATATTTTATTATGGTCCTATCTAGGTCACCCCTTTAATTAAATCCACCCCCTCTTAATTTAATAAAATGCCCATTTAGCCCATCCTAATTAATATTTATTAATTAATTGATAACCATTATTTAACTTTCCCTAATCATGCCCTAGTGGACCTTCCATTTAGGATGCTTTCATTCTAAATCCACATCCCTCTACTTTTCTAACTTTTATCCTATCTAGCTTTATTTCCTACACATCCCTAAAATAACTTATTCCCACCTACATTCTTTAAATCACCCTTCCAACTCTTAAAAACATGAAATCACACCAAAAACAAAAAAGTTAGCCCATTAGGAAACTTTCCCGTAGTCGGTGGTGACCCAACCCATTAAATAAATCAACCTATAAAACTAAGTTAAATCTTTCCATAATGGAGGAGAAATCAGATGCATGCAAACTTTGGAGCTTCCTCGTGACTTGTGAATTGACTCTCATGCCTGAGCATTCCTATAATAGTCACGAGACCTCCTAAATCTTCTTCCATGTGCTTGCATCGCTCACGATCATCCTTCACGAGAGTTATCATCTTCTTTTGTGTCGTTTATGAGCTATCTATAATATTATCATTATTTTTCTTATATCTAACATTTTATAGGTTCATATCGGTGTTTAATGCCCAAAGTTCCCTCGTGAACATCCTTTTCCAGCTTCTTTGCTTGCATGTATCCCATTTCATCCTTTTGACCTCGACCTTACCCAACTCTGCAATCATCGCCATTGACTCAACTCGGTTGTCATCGACCGGGGTATTGATTTCCAATCAATCTTCCCTTCATGACATTTTCTATCATTTTCTGGTTTATACTCCTTGATTCATTTTGCGGGTTGACTCCGGTATACACAACCTCTACTACATCTAGGTTACATCTAGATCTTGCAGGGGTTTGCATATTCATCTTACATTCCAGATCCTCACTCCCAGTCGCCATCAACTTGCCTCTACACATCACGGGTTTTCGCCGACCCGGACTAGGTAACCCTTCATTCTGATTATTTCAATCAAATCAACTTTTAGATCAATTCCAGTTATTTCTTAGATTCAACAATGTTTTTCATTTACGCATAATGTTTATTTATCAATATTTTACTTCAATCTTTCTTTAAAATGGGGTTGACATCTACCAAGGAAGTTAACACTTCTTGGATCCAATTTTTTGGGAAACTCTGCATATATCATCTAATCCATTTTCTGTCGGTTCTCCTTGTTTTGCAAGTTTATCTAGTTATAGTGAGAATCTATCATTCACTTTATGCCCATATCCATCACATCGCATTTGAGGTACCTTAAACCCTCCATATTTCGAGTTATTTAGTTTTCTTTAGTACTAACTCATTAATTTGAAAAGGAACGAATAATTAGATAAACATTTTTGGGATGTCGGTGGGACCACCCTTTAGGTGATCCTTTTGTATTTATTTCTATTTTATTATTCTTTTGTCTTGTACTAACACTTTGTACCACAAGGCTTCATGCTTTTCTTGCTCATGTTGGTTCAGTTGGTACTCTTCACTAAAGTTGAGATAAAAAGGAAAAGATTTATCCGGTTATTCCTCTTTTTTCCATATTTTTCTGTTTGCATTGTATTTCCCATTCCTATGTGTGTCTTCATTGAAATATCACACTTCCATTTGGTTTTAAAAATAACCTTTCCTTATGCATCCTTCTTGATCACATAGTTTAAGTAAGGGTTTAACTTTCTACATCTCACATTTTGTCACACACAACTTTGTTGGTAAGAAAATTTGTTGGGAAAAAATTTGTGGATTTCCGCCAATGCTATAGGAATCTAAGTCCCTCTACTTAACGGTGTAGTTTATGTTGTATATGTATGCATGAGTAAAAGGTGGATTTTCTGGTGGACTTTCACTGGGGATCAACAGGGGCACTCCACTAACCCTGCAGAAAAAGCTTGCAGATATGTGCAAGGGAGGAATTTTCTAGGAGAGTGGGAAAGGGAGTGAGAATTTTAGACAAGGGAAACTAATGCTGCAAGTAGAAAATCAGAGACTTGCATACACCAGTTAGAAGTTTCATCACATGCACTAAAATTAAGAAGAAACAAATTTGCATAACAACAACAAGACCAAATAGAATTTAATGAGCACAAAGTATCAATAAACCCTTAGTCAAAAAATGATGGAAACTCCTTCTTGTATTGATGCTCAAACATAAACAGTACATAACATAAGAATGGAAGAAATTTTCTATCTCTTTGTTCTCTTCACAAGGATCTCTCTCTCATGAATTCACAAAAATAACTTAGAAGTCTAAGAAGATCTAAGAATACCCTCAAATGAGGAGCTTGATACAATTTATAGAAGAGAGGCAACTCTTCATCTTCCCGGTGACTTTTCAAATACCATATTTTGACTTTAGATTGTTCATATTCCAATTAAATATTTAAGTCCCTTTTATAAAAACAAGGCGACTTAAAGTTTACATTATGTTTCTAAAGTCACTTAAAGATATATCAAAAAGTGCAAACCCCAACACAAAATATAACATTGAAGAGAGAGAACATTGGGAGAGAAGAGAAGAGAGAGAAAGAGGGGGAAAAAGAAGAAGGAAGAAGGAAGAAGAAGAATTATGTAGAAGAATGAGCCACTACAGTGGATTTGATCTCACTCCCTAACTGGTCTCCATATTGCGCTGTTGAGAAGATCTTTGTCCCTCCAAATTCCTTACTAAAACAAACTATTGTAGGTTCTACTTTGTCGGCATCCATCAGACACACTATTGATATCTTTGCACTTTCCAAACCATGATGGATGTTTCTCATGATAAGTGCAATGACTGGCCCAAATTTCGAGAGGAATTCCATCATATCATTAGTGAAGGACAATGGATTACTTGGCTCCTTCTTGACGTATTCCTTAAATGGGCCAATCAACTCATCGGAAATTGCATCTTCTCCCATTGTAGGTACTCCAAGCTTCTAGATTTGATGATTTATACTATCCTACAATTTGTATGCATATTCCTCTTTTTCGTCCAACTTAGAGATGGCCCGATTGAATACTTCAAACTTGATTGCTAAGGCCGAGCCCATATGTGCAACAAGTATTTAGAGTGCTAAAAGTCTTCTCAGTTAATCAAATCTTGAGGGCAAGTGTCACTCATTTCATTCACTACTGGGCCTAGAGGTTCCCAGTAGTCCCTTTCTTTCTCCAAGTCTTCCTTGAGTGCCCGTGTCCTATTTGTTGTCGTGCACATGTAGGTAAAAAGTTTGACTACCTCTTGGAGCACTTGACTTCCCCTTTTAGAAATTGAATTGATCCATTCATTATTAGCTCGCCCCTGCATTGTGAACTCGTGCATCCTCTTGATAGATTTTGGATTGAAGTTGCTGATGGGTGTAACTTCTTCAATGGGAATTGTCGTGGCATTTGGATCAACTAGATGTTGCACATAGGACGACAGAGTTCACACTTGTTCCTTTAGCTCATCAATATTTTTATTATATTTTTTACTCCTTGCTACCATGCGAACAAAATATTATTGATACTTATGTAGGTCCCCTTCATAAGTAGCTAGTCCCAGTTGGATCATGCTCATCTCATGCCTTGTCATCTCATGGGCTTGATCACCTTCGGCTGGGCTACCTCAACGTATTGATTACCTATTTCCCCGCTATAGAACCGTGAAGCCATGTGTGTGAAATTTCTTTTCTTTCCTTTAGCCAGTGAGGCAATTGTTGATAGGTCAGGGGCTACCACTTGTTGAATAGTGTGGGTGTCAGGGGAAATTATTTCATGCATCCAAGGGAACATTTCATCGGACTCAGGTTCTATAATAGGTGCATCAATCATTCCCTTCTCTGGAAGAGGAGGTACATCTTGGATGGGGAAACATTGGTGTTAACAATAGGTGAGGCCTCTTATGGTGGTTCAATGACTGGGTATTGAACCACGTGCTCTCCCTCTGCTTGTGCTTCTGACGGTGGATCTTCTTCTAGCATCATTGTAATTTAGCCTTCTTCTATCCTAGATCTCTTTGGTGACTTTTCATGAGGATAATTCTTGAATTCTATGGATCTTCATTTAGAACTTGCTCCAGAATGCCTTAAACTTGAGACAACTTCCATGACTCTTGACGATGATGACTCCAAGAAACTTATTTTTGACTAGCGGGCATACCTCATGATTAGATGATCATGGTTCTCTTCCTTTGAAACCAATCCCTCGTCCTCCTGATCACCTTCTTAGTTCATTCCTTTATATCCCCTAATTCTTAAATGTACCAATTGACTTGAGGTAATGGAGAAACCTTGACCACCACATACTCAGGATCATACATTTTTGTCCCATCATCCTGTAAAATATCTTCATACCAAGAGAACTTGAATTTCTTCATTTCATTAACTATCATCCTCATATGATCCTTTTCCCATACTTCAAATTCATCAATGCAATTGGCCCAATAGTCCTCGATTTGTGGATCATGATGCAAGTCTAGAATGTGGAAAGAATCAAGATCATCTCGGATGTTGAAATTAGGCCTGACGTGTAGGAATGCAAAGTCAAATGAGCGAAGGCAACCTCCATATGAGATGTATCATTTACATTCTTACATGTGAATACCCCGAGAGAGATGGGAAATGAGATCAAATTCTTCTTCTTGCTCTGAGCCTATTGTTTACTTGTATTATCTACCTACAGAGCTTGAATAGTATAATTTGGTCACTAAGGTACTTGGGTAACCTTAGCGGAGCTTAGTCAAAGCCAAACAACTCGTAGGTAGGAGAAGGTCGAGAATTGGATGAAGTAAGAGCCATATTTCTTGATTAAGGATGCTGCTTTATGGTGATATCCTTGCCTCTAAATCACCCTCCAAGGTTTAGACCACGTACATCATGAATGCATCATTCATGCCACTAAAGTTCTGTGGCTTTCCTCCAACACCAATCGTGGAAGTTTCTCAAATGCGGGCACCTTGGTAGCAATGTTTTGCGTGAGAGCCAATCCTTTAAAAGATCTTAAGCTAGCGAGAAAATAGAATAAGTAAGAAGTCATGTGGAACTTCTTTGTCACATACTGAAGTGATTGTAGATTTATATTATCACTTTGATTATCTCATCCTCGTCAATTCTTTGCTTTCCTTCGATCCTTTGTTAAAATGAAAAGGCCCATCCACTCTTGGAAGTCTCTCGTGTTCGCTTCTCCCATCACCCTGTTAAGGAGGGTGATTGCATCTAAATATCCCTCACAAAACTCACACCTTGGAAGGGTCTTAGGCATCCTTGAGGGATTTCTCCTGTCTTCATCCATGATCCAAGTGTAACCCCTTGCACATATGCATCCATAGTTTCCCAATCATGCAAGGCCCTTTCTTTTGAGATGACAACCATGCTAGGTGATGTTGGGATTTGCAGAGCAAGTGAGATGGTTTTGGGATTGATGACCGCCATTTTCGTACCATTTTCAGCTTGAATTGTTCATGTTTCGGGTTCATAGTGGTGTGAAAAGGCAAGACTAACTCAAGGCTTTGTATAGACACGAGGTGTCCTACAGCTGTGAACAATCCACTTGTGAATACCTGATCCTCAATCTTCCCTCTTTCCTTAGCTGTCATGCGAGCCTTTAGATCATTGAGGTCCATATATGAGACATCATTATATTCTATCTCATACTCATAAGTGAAAGGTTGTGCTCAGCTTATGTCCTTTCCATTTGTACTTCATGGTTTCTCAGAAAAAGTAACTTACTATTTTTAGTAAGTATGAAAAATCAACTCCTTCGAACCTCAATTGGATGTGGCAACTTGAATTCCCCTTTCTCCCTGTGTTCCTCTCACCTTCTAGACCAATTTTCTATTTTTAGCAGGTGCTCATGAGACCACTTACTATTTTTAGTAAGTGTTAATTCTGGACCAAGATTACCAATTCGATGAATTTTTCTTTGCGATACCTCTTCTGTGTTCACTTTGCCTCCTTCCTGTGTTCTTGATTGGTGAATTTCTCGAAATAGCAGTCCCCTATGTAGAAGACCTACTATTTTTAGAAAGTGAGATTCCAATGGTCGGATCATGGTGAAACAAAGTTTTTTGATATGGGGTTTTCCCAATATCACCCTCTGAAATCTTAGACTTACCCAATCACCGGTTTAGGAGATTTTAAAATTTAAATTTTGACCTAGCGGCAACTCGGACACCTGCTGACCATTAACGAGCTTGAAAGTTTGGGTTTGGTTTTCTTCTTCATTCATGAAAAAATCACATTTTTGATTTGGGTTTTTGCTTCTTGTTCCACCGGTGAAATTTCTCTTGAACCAATTGCCAGTTTGACGAGAAATCAAGTTTTTTCCTTTGTTGAGCCGAAAGGGAGATTTATTCGCTTGCGAGTGATTTGTGTTGTGGAAGGAGGATTTTAAGGTGATTTTTTAATGGCCTTTGAGAGTGAATAAAACAACATCAAATGGTTCTTCGTTTCGTGTACCGGTTAGCAATATATGTTCGGATCTTTGTTTCATGACAATGAGTTTTTTTGATGAATTTCTCCATTTCTCTCTTCTGTTCTTCCATCCTTTGGCTATTTCGATCAATATTTCCTCTGATACCTATATGTTTTCATGTATTTGAGGGTTTGGTCACCATGGTAGATCTGGTTCGGAGCAACAATGGTGGACAAGATGCACAGAGCTATGACAGGGTGAAGTTGTGAAGAAGAAGCAAGAAATAAAGTCTGATTGTTTGATTTAAAGCGTTTTAAAAATGCATGGTAGTGGGTGGGGAAAATTTTTATGTTCATGATGTCCCTTAAGAATTAATGGATGAAAGGGACATGAAATTTCACATTGCGCCTTGGCGTGACAATTGCGAAATCCAATGGCGGAGCACTTTGGCCAAAAAGCTTCTTTGGAGCACCTAGAGGTGAAAAATGGTCGTATGAGGAACCAAGAGGCATACCTGGGGCTGGGAACATTTTTGTGTCACTAATTTCCCTTAAAAATTAAGGGATGAAAGGGACATAAATTTTCACGACACACCTCCATGTGACACTTGGCGGAAATCCAACGGTTGAGTGTTTAGCTCCACTAGCTCATGGGGGTTGGAAATTTGCATTGGAGAGGGTCACATGGATGACTGAGAGGGCTTCAAGGGGCTGGGTGAATTTTCATGTTCATTTTAAAAAGAGACATAATTTTTCACATCGCGCTTAGTTCGCTACTTGTCACGATCTGAGCGATTGAGGGAATGAGTTCCAGAAAGCACTTAGTGGGTGAATTGGTGATTCGAGAGGTTCCATGTGTGACCAGAGGGATTATCGGGGTTGGGATAATTTTATTGTCCCTAATATCCATTATATTGAGGGATTAAAGGGACATCAAATTGTGCCAGGCTCCTGGAGTTGACACGTGTCCTCATCCAAATTTGACTAACTGTGAGAACTCACCTTGAGGGCAACTTGAAACGATGATATCTTGAGCTCCCGATGGATTGTTTTGGAATTTTTTTGTATGATATTGACTGAAAATGACCTTTTTAATCTAATGGTTTGGGTCTTAGATATTTATTCCTCCATTTAATCCTTGAAAATATAATTTTTTTATTTGGCTCCCTAGTTGTGCATGGAAAAAACTAGTTATAAACCTATTTCGCCAAGGTGTTGTGAAAAATATAATTTTATCATCTTGTAGAGATTTTAATTACCTTTCTAAATATGTCTTGTTTGGCTCTTAACTCCATCTATAACTCTCAAAATTACCTCCCAAGTTCAGTAGATTTTTGGCACATGCCTTTGCTGGGCACAGTGAACCCCGCTTTTGATGAAACTACGCCAACTCCTCAAAATCCTTTATGAATCTCTCAAATAAATTCCATGGTGTTTTTAGACCTTAAATTCATCTCCACGTAAAATTTGGCTCCTCCATTTCTCTCTAGGGGTTGCCTCGGCCTTGGGAAGGCCGGTGGTAGCCCTTCCTAATACTACTGAGAGAGATATTTTTTTTTCAAAAACACCTAAAATCACCTTGGGGATTGAATTGACTTACCTAAATCACATATGAGACTAAGCTAACATCATATAGGAGGTAATTGGATTGACCGAGTAGACACTGGGTGCCTCGGAAGGATAAAATTTGAAAATTTTGGCACATGGGTATCGTTGTCATGCTGGAAAATTACCAATTTTCTTGTTGCACATTTACATGATAACACAACCTAAAATCACACATATAAATCAACAAATCTATACATATTCCTACTCTGTTGATTGATTGGGATTTCACCAACCAACAGGAAGCCACTTGAGACTTCCCTATCCAAAACAATCCTAAAACTAGCCTTAGATCGCATTCCTTAGGTACCTTCGTAATCCATCACTCTTTTTTCTTTCTTTCTCACATTTCTTAATTAATCATGTTAATAAGGAACTTATTGCTTGATTTATTTGTTAACAAATTACATAAACAAATGTTCACCTATTTCATGCCTATTGTTACCCTTCCTCAAGTCGAGGTAACACAATAATACTCTCCATCTAGTGACATCCCTTACTCTAATGGTCCTCCCGACAAGATTCTAAACTTGAGGCCACATCTTCGGTTACCCAACCCCTTGTCAACATGGCCTCATTCCTTGAGCACCATGTCATCCAAAATCATCCCTATCTTGAAACCAATCCTCATATCTCTCATCAATCCAACCTTTCTAGACCAACTACACCCCCATCTCCCACTCCTTTAGAGGCATTTCAACCTCCTTCTAGCCCCATTTATGAATTCTTACTTCATAAATCTCCCACAACCTTTCGATCCTATCAATCTACTCAGTTGGTGGATC
The DNA here is from genome assembly GCA_018340775.1 of Taxus wallichiana var. yunnanensis. Lineage (NCBI taxonomy): Eukaryota > Viridiplantae > Streptophyta > Pinopsida > Cupressales > Taxaceae > Taxus > Taxus wallichiana. Next base: position 882,764,145 of record CM031239.1, on the reverse strand, counting down.
TATTCCATGACCTCACTTTGTGTCAACTCTATCTCTATTCCATTCGCTCTTAGTATGCCTGTCGACCATCTCAACCTCTTAATGCTCATCTCCCCGCTCATCATTTACCACAACAACTTGCCCACCTCAACAATTATATCATGTCCCCATTTGTCAATATCAATCATTGCAACAACTTATCCAATCTCAATCCATCACATATATTAATCAAATGATTCCCCAAATATATGCATATCCATAAACTTATCAACCACCCTATCGAGCTACTTTCCATGCCAAACAATCACAATCCCAAATACCCATCACATCAAACGATCCTATGCATACCCTAATGAATAAGTTGGCCAATCTAGACTCCTCTACCTTGGCATCCAAAGTTAGATTATCCTATGAAAAAATATGTAATAAACCCATTCATCCATCGGTTCCAATTAAACCTTACCATCCTCATTGAGAGATTCCCAAGTTTACCAAGTTCAACAATAAGGAAGATCACAACCAACATCTCTATGTATTTAAACAAGTATGTTACCTTATCATGCATGATCACAAACTTATGCTTCACACATTCCCTATGTCTTTGGCTGGTCCAACACTAGATTGGTATAACGGGATTCCTTAACATTCCTTATTCTCCTTTACCCATCTCGCACAATTATTCCTAGAGTATTTTTTGATTAATATTGCGTGTAAAATCACTATCAAAGACTTATACACCATTAAATAGTTTGATGAAGGCTCTATTATAGATTTCTTCAATTGATGGTGTGGCATTATAAGTCAACTATCATTTACTCTTCCACAAACTAAACTCATTGAACTCTTCTCATGTTCTTGTGCGAAGCATATTTCCTTTACACCGCAAATCCAATATTTTCAAATGTTCAAAGAAGCCTTCACCATGGCTCATGAAAATCTCGACTCGTGCCCTTGAGCAAAGTGAATTCAAAATTTAATCAAACAAGCTCAAAGCCAAGTTCACCAAATTGTTTGCCCACATGATAATCTAAGAGTGTGGCTAATCTTTGTGGCCACCAAGTCCTCTGCTACACCCACATCGATACTGGATTAAAAAATGAACCCCTAGACCTATGCTTAACTATACCCACTTGGGGGAATCCTATAGTTATATAATTGATAAGTTGATGGTAGTACACTCCATCCAACTTCCTCCCATATGACCCGTAGATGACTCATGACCCAAGCCCACTTGGTATCATGAAGCCCACTATTGTAAATATCATTAAGTCAAAGGTCATGACATTGAGAAGTGTCGGTCCTTCAAATATCGCATCTAACAACTTATAAATTAGGGGCTATACAAATAGACAGCTCCACCGCTTTACCTAGCCAACCCCTTGACAAAATTAAGAAACCTTTTCCAAACCATACAAGCCAAGCCACCACCACTTCCATAACCCAAACACCTAATGCTCATACTATAAACACTTTAAACACCTTTGATCAAGAACCTACAAATTCTCCTCCTTCATCTCCAATCACATCGATCCCCTTTGATATTATTCCCACATCTACAAACTCATTAACACTTATCCCCACAACCACACCAATCATATCTACATCTACCTCGGCATCCATTCCTACTACTAGGATCCCATTCGCACACATATCATTCTTTCCCCTAGAAGTATTTATGAAACAACCATTCCCACCTACTTCCACGGTTGACATTGGTTCCACATCTACTACGCTACCTATTATATTCACTTCATTATTCACCAAATCCACTTCACTAGATTTGACTACCTTACCTACATCCATTCCACTTCTACTTGTTATACCATCCTCAGAATTAAAATTAGTGCCTCTTTTAGAGCTTTTACCTGCACCAATTGTTGAAAGTGCATTCACACCTCTTTCTTCTTCATGTCACCTTTATCATTTGAAGAATCTTTGAAAACACTTCAACTTCAAATAACCTCAAATGACCCTTCTACCTCATCAATGCAATCAAATCAATCTTTGGATTCCATCAAACAAATACTGCCTCCTACATCTATGCCAATTTGTGACACCACCTCTAGATCCTCTGGTAGAAATTTTTGTCACTCCTCCTAAGGATGCACCCTTACAAATAAATCCTACAACCATTAGTACATTACCTCAAAAATACTTTGTACATTTTGACAAGGAAATTGAAATTTCCATATCTAAACCATCCAATACAACAACCTCTTCATCAAGAACATTTCGTCAACCTAAACTAAAGCCATCCAATACTAAGATGCAAACCTATGCTAAAATTAAACACAGACCATCAAGACATCATCATAATCAAACTTTATTATCTCAAACATCCACCTCTTCTTCAAAGACCAAGACAAATGAAAGGAAAACTCGTTCTCCCACTATAAAATCAACTGTTTCTACACCAACCAATCCCAAACCTACACCTACATCTTCAAATCCACTGGTTGAAATTATAGTCATCCCTACCAAAGGTAAGCCATCTCAATCAAAATCTATGACTTTTAGTAAGCATCTCTAAAAGTCTCCCATGCACCTCGCATAAGAAATTAAACCTTGTCTCTCCTCGTGATCCAACATTACAAAACCCATCCCAAGCACATCCTCATCTATTTTAGGGCAATTCCTTCATCTAAGACATCTTGTAATAATAAATCCCAATCTGAGAAATCTAACTCTCCTCCCTAATTGGGTCCATCTTTTAAGACATCCAATTCACCTATTTAATATACATCCACTAATTCCCTAAATCCAAGCCAAAATATCTTACCTAGCCTCATAAGAGTAATCTTTCCTTCACTACCTCTATTGGATCTTACACAGAGATCCTTAGAAATTTAATCCAAACATTTTCCATCATGTTTCCACCTATCAAATATTTTAACCCACATAGTAAGAAACCTTCATGGTTCAATCCCAATCACATTTGCACCTATCATCGTACCCCGGGTCATGATAATGAGCATTATAAGGCCCTCCAAGTTATCATCCATGATCTTATTAAGAGGGATGAATTTCTCATCCAAGAGAATCATCCTTCTCCATCCACTATTTTGTTTGTAACCAATCAACTTTATAATCCTTGATTATTTACACAGTAAAAATCCAAAGTTATCATCAATACTCTTAAATCCCACTCCATCATCCACATCTCGCCAATCTATCTACATCCACATTCAATTTACTTAATATAATGCGACATCCCTCAATGGGGGACCATCCGTTCCTCACCTCTATCTCTCTCACTTCCGCACATCCTAAGTGCATCCATTCATCCTCTAATCCATCGGATAGCTCCATGGATGTTGGGGGACTTCACTTTAGCATCGGCAATTTGTCTATTTAGCTCCTTTCCTTGACATTACCTTAGTTATCTCATCTAATCTTATCCAATCCATCTTATCTAATTCTAAGTCCACATTTGTGGCCATGTTTGTGCTCTTCTTGAGGCACCATATTTTCATCCAAAATCCATTGTTGTGGTCATATTCATCTCTCCCTTGGGGGACCATCTCTTTGTCTCATTAAGGACGCATAATTTTTCACTTCCTTAAGTGCATAGTTTTTTCATTCTTTTCTTATCTATCTCATCCCATCTTTCATCCTATCCTATCATGACTTAAATTAGAATGTTACCACTCTATAAAGGAGCCAAAGTGGATTTTTTTCCCCTAACTGGATTGGACCATAAATTATCATGCATAAGTATGGGTCGAGAGCCTATTGATTGGCCTCCCTTGATGGTAAACCAAAAGTGGAACCGCTTAATGCATTGCACTTGCGACCATTCTACTATTAGCATGTCTACCAGTGATCTTAGTCATATCTTTAGATCATTCCTCCATCTTATCTCCTTCCATCTTCCATTGTGATGATTTGGAATTATGTGGTCTTCCGTCACTTCCTATATGTGACCTTAAATATGGGCACCATGAATCTGCCCATAGCATTTTCCTTATGGATAGGTTCTCCCTTCTTGGTGAGAACTCCATGATCATTACATCCATCACCATCTTATTCACCTATTAGAACCATGCAAAGTGTCCACGAGTGTTTCTTGTACATTCATTATCCCCTTCTAAGTGGTCTACTTAGCTATTCCTAGCTCTCCCCCATGTAAAAATCAAATTCATGGATGCTCTTTTCAAAACCAAAGTTATAAAAAACAGATTGATCCCTTGAAGGACAATTGTTCAAGCAAAAAAAAAGAAAAAAAAGAAAATAAAAATAAGAAGAAAACATGAAAATCAAAGCCAAAAGCAAATAAAGAATAAATAGACCGATCCCTCGAAGGACGACTATCGTATATTATTCTTGCCATCTATATTGTATATAAAGTAGACCATACCCTCAAAGGATGGCTACTACTTATGGAATTTAAAGGCTTTCCCCATCGATCAACCTTCCCTTTTATTAACATCCTAAGAAAGATTCCTACATTGATCAACTTTCTTCTAACAAACTTCCCGCATTGATCAGTTTGCTCTTTCCCCTTCCCAAAGTTGGGGCATAGATTAGGGAACACCACTTATAAAGAACCCTCTTCCTATGTACAAGTTACATCTCAAACCCCTTTGTCATGTCGACATTAGGTTTATGAGTTCATTTCATCCATTGCTTCCTTATGATCTTTGATATAACTAACTATCGTTGGTTATTTGCTAGCATTTATTTTGGTTACATGTGCCTTGCGTCACCTGGATCCCCTTTTTGTTTACCTCTAATGCAATTGGAGGCATATTTTCCTCGTGTGTTCCTTGATATGATGTAGTGTCATTCAAGTACCCATCGTTGCATTATGCTAATATTTTCGCATCTATCTCTCATCCTTGCTTTGTTTTGTTACAAACACACATGTCTTTATCTTGATTACCTATATGTTATCCATCTATCCTAAACACATTTAATTTTAATTAATCACATTCATTTTCAAATTATTTTCATTAACATCAAATTTTTCCCATGTATCATATTGCCACGATTGAATTTAAATGCAAAACATATGAATCATAATCCTCAACACATTTGTATAATCATTTCTACACATCCAAAGTAGCCATATTATCATCATCATTGTCATCACATTAGTGATTTCATCATACATTCAACATAAATGAATGAGCATATAAATCATCACCACATCACAAATCCATAAAATCCACTTGTCATATCATATATTAAACACATGGTAATCCATGAAAAATATATATATCATAAAGTATATCAATACATCATTGCCCTCTAACGAGGCTCTCTCAAAGCATAAATACTATCAAAATCAGTAAAGTTAACATCAGAGAGCCTATAATTTTTCCCCTATGAAGCAAGTCCCTCCGTCTCATTTGTTGGCCTTAGAGCCTCTACCACAGCCCTCTCCTTAAGGCGGTTTGTCTACACTCACTATGCTCCCAGATGGCCCAACTCCACTGCTTGCTCTCCTTTGTAAATTCTCCCTATATTGGAGTGTCCCCAACAACTTCCTGATCATGATCCCCTCATAATACTTAGCCTTTACAACTAAGGATCTCAGTATCTATATATGGAAATTATACCGGTGGAGGTGTCATCTCTCCTCCTCCTGCGATCTACCTATCCTCCACCCGTAGCATAGACAACCAATATGGTAACAAGATATCCAAAAAGAACACGTAGGCCTCCCTCTTACTGGTGGTACCAATCCCTATCTAGTATAACCGTGTCCTATCTTTGGATCATAATGTCTCTCTCAATGAGCATCGATATAGCTCTATGAATAATTAAGCCACCTCGGCGTGCTCTCCCCATCTCCATCTTCGTCACTTGCTGAGTTGCCTCTACCTCAACCCCCATCTCCTCCTCCTCCTGGCATGTTTATAATCTCAAATTCCACTTTTTTGGCCATACTTATGCTTCTTTGGAGCATTTTACCTTCAATCCTACCTCATTCATGCCAAAGTCCACTTTGTGGCCATACTTCTCCCCTTGAGGCATATTATTTCATCCCCTATGTAGTGTAATGCGGATGAACTAGCCTTGTCCTTGTGATGGAGCTAATGGATGCAAATGATCTCTAAGTGGATGCAACTCTAGATGGATGATAGTAGTGAATAGTGCTTGGTCCCTCATTATGGTCTCATAACTTTATATTTATAGGGTTCTCTTGATCTAATTTTGTAATTAACCTGAAATGGCCGACCACCAAAAAGATAAAGATCTAAAATGGCTAGAAAGAGCCCAAAAATTGTGAAAAGGATCGGGGCACCTTTGGTGAGACTAGGGCACCCATGGGTGCCCAGTCGAGGCTAAAATGAAGGAAGATGACCAAAAAAAAACTGGGCATATGGATGTAAAAGATTGGGAATGATGAAATAAAATAAAACAAGGCCAAAATATAGGGGTTAATTAGTACTTTCTTCACTCAAGAACCTTCTAAATAGTAGTATGAGAACAAGATTAAATAATATCTAAAGTGCATGGTTTCATGAGTACAACAAGCTAGATCTAGAATTCTCTAATGATGCAAATGTGTGTGATGGAATAGAATAGACTTCTCCCTCCCATGTTGTGTATGCATAAGTGATGCAACCCTTGTCCCTTGAATATGTGTGTTAGATGTATGCTTTGAAGTAATTTTGTGCCTTTGGATGCAAGCTTAGGTAATACTAGATAATCCTAGTGCTTGGACACTTATTTGAGAGCTATAACTATGTGTGTGTGTGTGTGTGTGTATAATTCCCTTGTTTGAATTTTGTAATTGACAATGGAAGGCCGACTGAAAAATATAAAAGATGTCATGTGTTTTTGCAAGGTCAAAATTCAAGTTGAAAACATGACAACTTTACCCTAGTGTCAAATTTTTTGTTTGAAGCCTTGGTTGAAGCATCCTTTGAATCATTTTAATTCATGTGTTATAACCATCTTGTCCTTGAAAACCTTCATAATGTGATGAAAAACCTTTCCAAGTTTCTAAAATGTGGTCATGAGGTCATTCAGTCCATTCAATTGAATGTTGTCAAAAGATGAAATCTCTAGTAAGCCTAGAAAGGCTATTCTTTAGCCTTTTCGAGATAGGTGTGCATCCTCCGAGGTTGATCAAGAAGCCTAAATCCATCTAGAGATGTCATTTAATATTTTTAAATTTAATGAAATAGGTTTAGGAATATTTAGGAAAGTTTGAAGAGGTTTTGGAAAAAAACAATGAAAGTGGGTTTTGGAGGCTTAAGGAGCTTATAGTGGAAAAAGGTACTTGAACTTCAAGAGGATTCCAGGAGCTCTAGAATGAGTCAAGAGAAAAAAATATATCTTCAAAATCTCAAAAAATCCTCTACATTATGGAGTTTTCACATTCTTCACAAGTCCCAAGTGCTTCTCAAGAAAAATCAATTTCAACAGACTCACCTTGTTGATCCGAATGAAAAAACAACATTTTTGGAGGAGGAAGAATTAGGTATTTAAAACCATCCCATTTATATTGAAATGGTCTTAAGAGTCAAATTGATATAAAAATTTTCCTAAAAGAGTTCCTACAAGCTCTGGGAAAAGTGGTTTCAAGTTTTTGGGAGTTATTCATTTTCACAGTTGGGTGGGTGGCACATTTTGGTGTCTTGACTTTCCCAACCATCCCGATTGTCCAATTTTCCCAATTATTCTAGGGATAGTGAGGAAATTAGGGAAAATTATTGCAAAAAATTTTCCCCCCCCTCATTGAAGCTCTTGGACTTTCATATGACCCTCTTTCTTCCCCGACGAAGGATAAGTGGTTGAGTGTGTAAATTGGCTAAGTTTTTTCCTCTAACCCATGGTGCATTTTACTATCCTAACTATCCTAACTATCTTGGGGATAGTGGGGAAAATTGGGAAAAATTGCATCCCACCCTAGTTCTTTCTCACAGTTCATCATGCGACAAGAGTTTTTGTCTTTCGAGTGCTTAAGCCTTTCTCTCTCATCCTCCCAACTCTTTCCACTCACTTTCCACCTCTTTCAAAGACCAGGGAAGGGGTGAATTTTATTTCCCCAATTGCATCCCAATTATCCCCTGGACTAGTGGGGATATTTGGACAAAAAAATGGCCCACCCCTTCATGCTTTCAACCTATGTTTTAAAGTGTTTTCATAACTTAAAAATAAACCATTTTAAGCTTTAAAAGACCTCTATAAGCTTGTTTTACCTCATTCCTTCACCAATTCAACCCAAAATTTTGAATATCATTGTCAATATATCAAAAATTCATCAAATACCTATAAAATTCATCCAAGGCAGCCATGAGCACCAAAATGAAGAAAATTTCATATCTCCCAAACTAGTGATCGATTTGAACGAAATTTTCACAGTTGCTCTACAATCCAGGTGCCTTCAAGAAGATAGTGATTGTAAACCTATGATGATATGATTTTTTAATGGCATTAAACCCTAGTTTTGTGCCCTAGATCATGCTTTTTTGATTTCCAAGCATTCTACAGGGTGGATTGAGACAAAATTTTGAGCACGGGATCCCGAGAGCGAGCCTATTCTAGTGAAGTTGTTTTCATCACAAACCGATAGGGGAAGTTCCATTTCTAAATATAGTAAGTATCTGGTCTTTCCACTTATTATAAATATAAAATTTCTTAAAAAATCAAACCCTCTCAAATTAGTGCACTCAAAGATCAGTAGAGAAGACAAACTAGGAAAATTTGGTCAAAAAGAAAAGTAAAAAAAATAAAAAAAACACTTTCTAAAAATAGTAACTATAAAAATCATCAAAAAGACATCAAAAAAAGTGTATGTAGTATGTTAGGATCTTCAGGAGATTGAAAAAAAGAAAAAGCAAAAAAGTAAAAAAAAAAAAGTAGCCCTAGCTCCTACTTACTAAAAATAGAAAGTGTTATTTTAGGTGCAAAAAGTTGTTGTCTTCCTCATTTTCTCTCACCTAGTGGATTTTTTCAATAATGAAGTTAAAATTTTCTAGTTTGGAGCCCATTTCAACCCTTGTACATCATATATCCAAAATGTGGGGAGACAATGATGTCACTCACATGGACTTGGAGGATCTAAAAACTAGATGCTTGGTGGTCCCAGGGAACATGTAGAAGAAAAAATATACACAAGTGGTTTGTATGCCATAGGTGGTCACCCATTATCCATCCAGAGCACAAAATTGGTGATGGATTGTGCTCAACACTATGAACTAGACACAAAATCATAAGGGCAGATGAAAATTCAATTTTGAGCAGTGCTCACTCCCAAAGGAATATCACAAAGTATGTAGATCCCAACTTGGAGCAATATGGTAATCATCCCAAAGGAGTTTGCATCAGAGAATGGTCAAAGATATATTCATACCTCCAAGGCCTTGCATTGGGGTCATGGTTGAAATAGGTGAGAAATCCCTCTTATGTGCCAAAGTCTTGGTCTAGGCATGAGTTTCATGAAGGATTCTCGAGATGCTATCATCTTTTGAGTAGGGTGATGGGAGAGGAAACCACCAAAGATTTTTTAGGATTGGATGGCATTTCATCCTTACCATCATTTAGGGAAAAAAATGATTGAATAGGGTCAAATAATTAGTGATAACCTCCACTTTAGTTGCTCTAACTTCCAATCACAAGAAAATTTTAATGACATCATACTTAGTGTATGCTCTCGCCAGTACGAGATCATTTCAGGGGGTTTAACTCTCACACCAACATCTCCCAAAAGGCCCCCGCCTATGAGAGATATCCATAACTGACCTTGAAGGAGAGTAATCACCACTTTTCAAGGGTGAATGATGCATTCACCATGTATGTTGTGAGATTTCTCAAGGAAATCCTGAATTGAGACTATCCTCACAAACTTCCACATTGATCCAAAGATATGGGTCCTTCTTCACACAGTTCTTGAATTTATCATACATCAGGTATCTGGATTTGACCTCACTCCATGAAAAACTTCCAAGGTACCTTAGTGAAAATATTTTCATGTTCAAGATTTGTAGACAAAACTTTCCATATCAATGGAAAACTCAAAAGAGGAAAGAAGAAAGGTGTGTCTTTCCCTATCTCTTTGGGAATTTTCTCTTACAAATCTCTTGTTGATGCATCAAATTTGGAAGCCTCTTTCTCTCATAGTTGAATCTCTATTCCTACACTTTGAAGAGCTAAATTTGATATTCAGAGCACTCCTAATATGTTTCATATCCCTGACTTACACCATGTCCACAAATTGAGGACTATTGGGTGAATTGTTTTGATGATCTTGAAGTTAGGAAAAGAGATCATATGAGGATGAAAATAGGGAAAATGAGGAGATTTGGATTTGATTGGTTTGAGGAGGGAATTGATGATGATGGAACATATTTGTATGACCTTGAGTATCAAGTTATGAAAGCTTCACCTCTCCCACAAGTTTCTTGAGCATCTGGGAATCAAGGGATATCAATGAATGGACTGAGGTAGTGATTCAAGATCCAGAGAGTGGTTCAAAAAGAAGAGATTAGTATTTCATCAAGTCAAGAGGTCTCCATGATCTCAAGAAATAGTCATCTCCCTCTCTCTTCTTGAGGTAAGTGAGAAAGCTTCAAGTTCTACCCACTCTAAAAGGCTCACAAAAATAAAATCAATGGAATCTGAGCAACTCACTACAAGAGGACACATAAGAAGGAAAAAAGATAGCTCAAGATCCTGTAAAAGGTATGGAACAAGGTGAAATTGATCTACCTCAACCACCAACCCTTCAAATAACTCAAAGCATTTCTTCTTCCATAGTTGCACCTATTCAACCGGCCCAGATGCACCTTCTCAACCAGAAGCAAGAAACTACCATCATGCCCAACATTGAAACCTAAAAAAATGAAACATTCTCATGGGTACAAGATATGATTGGAGGAGAGACTGTATGGTCCAATAAGTGGTGATCCCATATTTCCAAGGCTATATCTATAATGGTGAAAGTAAAGAAAGGGAAGAAAGCTCAAATTTCCTCTCACTTTTTCAACGGCACTTCAGAAACCAATATGTGGAGGTAGCTCAACCTAAAGTCATCAATCCTATCAATGAGATGGACCCATCTGATTATGATATCAACACCATTCCCTTGGACTAAAGAAACACATGAGGGAGATGCTCATCTATTTAAGGAGTCTTCCACTCACCTTCTCGTGAGAAACCAAGAGTATAAGGAGAAAATTGATCAATTGGAAGACCATATAAGGACCCTCACCTCATATGTGAAAAATTCAATGGATCCAAATGATGATTCATCCTCTCTCTAATTGAAGGAAGTTACTCCCATTAGTAGCTTCACCCATAATCCATCAGAAAGGCACAAAGGTTTCACCATGCAGGGTAGAGAAAATGATAAATGGGTGAACAAGATTCTAGAAAAAGGGTAAAATGTTTCTTCCTAAGATCCTTTCATTGTTCAAGTACATGAGTGTAATGGCTATAAAAGTAAGCATGACTAGAGAGGAGATTGAAAAATAAAAGGAACATTGGACTAGGTGTTTCCACTGGTCATTGAGATGGGAAAAGTCAACTCTTCCCTACTAGTGAGCAAGGGGTATTCAATTCAACATCGAAGACTTATCTCAAGTTTGGGCTAGAAATTTAGTTTCTCATTATGAAATGATAAACCATGCTCTTGGTGAATTGGATTCATATGAGGAACACATTTCAAATATGCAAGAGGATGTCAATGTTGAGATACAAAAACTTGGAGTGCCAAAATGGGTGAGAAACACTTCGATGGATGATCTGTTGAAGCCATTTGAAGATCTTGTCAAGAAGGAGGCCAAAGATCCATTTTCCTTCAATGAAGACACACTAGAGTCTTTGGATGAGATAAGGGTCATCATATCAAACACTACAAAAGATCATCAATCTTGGTTCATGGAATGCAAGAACATCAATGCTCTCTCTCTGAAAATTGGGTCAAGTCTTTGAGCTTTTGTGCACATTCCTCAAGCTGAGAAAGTTGCACCCAAGAATGGAAAGATACAAAAAGAATTCAAAGGGATCGAGATCTCTCCAAAAGAACTTTCCAAGAGTCCATCATCAAAGGAATCTCCATCAACGAAAATGTGCATTGTCTTCATCCGAGTAGCTATCTTCTTTCTTTCTTCTCTTCCCCACCCCCTTCCTCTCTTCTTTCACATTTATATTTCTTCATTAGGGGTTGCACTTTTCATTTTCATCTTATTCACTTTTTCTTATTCATTAATGTGACTATAGTTGAAAATTGTAATAAGTTTCCCTCAATTAATAAAAAGGGACTTAATTTCTTTCCTAGGAATGCAAAGAGTCACAAGTTGTAAAAGACAAGTGAAAAGACATGTGGGGGTAGGTGAAGAGTCTCTTTTGAAAACTATATATTGTAGTGACTTCCTCACTTCAAGGGGTTGTCAATTTTGTGAATTCATGAGTAGATAACTACCAAGAATAAGAAAAATATACATTTTTCTTCTATTTCCTTTCTATATGTTTCCTCTCTCTCTCATTTGCACAAATTTGTAAACATGTCAATCAAGAAAGGAGTTTCATCTTTTCTGATGAATGAATGAATGAGATTTTATGCTCATAGTTTATTTTTCTTGATATAATTAACAAAGTTGTTGTTCTTTCTAATTATGTGTTGATATATCTCTAGTTAATAATTGTAAGAATATGATTTATCCTACTTGCAATATTAATCCCTCTCTAAATTCCCACTCCCACATCTTTCACCTTCCTTGCAAATTCCTCCCTTGCACAAAATTACAAGCATTTTCCATAGGTGCAGTGGAGTGTGCATGTTGGATCCCTAGCCTATTGGCCAACCATGAAGTTATTTTTATTTGCATACAATAATGGATCTGCCCCATTCAAGCAAGAGGGACCTAGTCCCAGAGCATTGGTGAAAATAACTAATTTTCCTAGCGAAAAATTATTTCCAACAATTTTTGGCACCCATACCATGGGGAATATTTTTCTATTTTGCACCCTTATATATTCCACAAAAAAAAAAAATCAAATATATAAAAAAATCCTAAAAATCTAAAATTTGAAAATTCATTGAGCCTTATGTCTTCCACTAATGGCTATTCCTGGTAATCCCCAGTCCTAAGACCTGAACTTCTTTCCATACCCAAGAAGACATTACATCGAACTTGAGGGAGGCTATTTGGCATAATAGAGTAAACTTTTTCCATTACCACACTACTACAAGAGTTCTAGATTCTAAAGAAGAACATGTAAAAGCTTTTGGAAAGAGCAAGACAAGTTCAAAATCAGCAGAGAAGAGCCTAAAATAACTTTGTTTGAATTGTACATTCAAGCTGGTAGAAAAGATGATATACAAGATCCTCAAGAGCTAGTGGTGTGATCTGATCCTAACTTTGAAGAACAATTGCAAGCTGATTTCAGACTTCCTATCAACCAAATTATAAGGAGAACATGTTAACAATACTTCCTAGAATTTGATCCTACTTTGTCTTTTGAGTACTTTGTTGATGGAGTTGCAGTTGAACCATTAAACTTGCATTCCTCCACAAGAGAAAAGTTTGTCAAGAAGTTTTTGAAAATTTGAAGAAAGAAGTTCTTGAAAGGGTTGAAGCCAAAGAAGAGGAACCACTAATGGCTCAACAAGCACTACTTCCCTGGGGGTCAAAACACAGGTCCATTAGCTCTCACCCCACCTCTATGATTTACCTAAAGGGTCAAGAAAAATTTTTCCTAGGTTCTATGGTGATGGGAAACAACATCTAGATGACCACATTACAACCTTCATCACTACTTGTGGAGTGTTAGGAGTTGGCTATGAGGATGTATCAATCCCATATTTTTGTAGAATCTTTGCAAGATGCAACGTAACAAACTGGTTCTATCACTTTCCAAGTAGGTCTATAACTAATTAGAATGATATGAAGACCAAGTTTTGAAACTAGATTCAAACCTACAGAAGATGCTCATGCACTTTTGGCCCAATGGTCTCAATTGAAGAAGGATCCTTTCGAACCAATGAGGGAGTTTGTGGAAAAATTCAACAAAATGCTCTACAAATTCCTAAAGTTTCCCAACCTACGGAAGACAACAAGCTAAGATTATTCACAAATGCTCAACTTTTAAAGGGTAAGTTTTATGTTGAGAAGAACTCAACCAGCTGATTTGGATGAAACAAAAATCTTGTAATCAAAGTAGAAGATGACTTGATCATGTCAGGAAAGATAAAAAAGGTCCAAGCAAAGAGAAAGGCCAAAGTTCTAAATGCAGGTACCATGGATTCATTAGTTCAAAAGTTGGAAAATGATGTCTTATCTCTGAAGAAGAAATTGGCCCAAACTTCTATAAATAGGATGATCCTAAGAAGAAATTTTCCAAATAGATAAAGGATTGTCCACCTCCCCACAACCTTTCTTGAGGCACCTCTAATAAATGCAACTTGTGATGTGGAGGAAGAAGAAGATGAAATTGAAGAACTAGAAGAAGAGAAAGGATGGTAATGTTCTTGAAATTGAAGAAGTAGAGGATGATGCACAATTTAAATTCATTGAATATTATTCACGAGAGGATGATGATGATGATGAAGATGCTCCAAGTTTCTCATGTGTCATATTCACATGTTCTCAATCTCAAAAGGGATATTCTTCCTTTGCTACTGCTTTGAAAAAGAAGAAGAAAGATGATCCTCAAACAGTGAATCTACAAAAAGATAATTAACAATAGAGGATCTCCACTCCCACCTTCTAATGGAGTATGTGAAAGAAAAACCAAATATAGTAGTAAGAAGAAATTTCCATGCCAAGTAAGTCTTCTAGGACTTCTCCTATCTCTAGTTTACGTATCTAAGACAATCTTGCAAAATTTCAAATAATCATTCAAAATCAACCACTTGACTTCCTAGCCTACTACTCCATCTACTAAAAATACCCAAACTTCCAAAATAGTACCTCCTCCACCTTACAGAAAATCCATTTCCTAGGAATATCAAGCTCATCCACTTCCACTCTCGTTTGATATCATTGAACATGTGAACAAGTCTAAAGTTCATATTTTGAATCTGAATTTTTACAAACACATCTAGAGTAATTTGAAAGGCTCATCAGCTACATCAAGGGTGGTAACCCAAAGCCCAATGTTACAAATTCCAATTCCAAAGGGTTACTACCAACACCACCCACTCCTCCAACACAAAACATGTTTGCCCTAAGCACATCCAAAACCAAAAAGTAGAACCATTCTACCTTTCCCTCCTAATTAAAGGCCACCAATTGAACAATTACATAATAGACTCAGGTGCTTCAGATAATGTAATGCCAATCAAAGTTTCTAATTCCCTAGAATCACCTTGACATGAGCAACTAGATCTTGTTATTCTATGGAGTCTAAAGAAGTTCCACTAGTAGGAAGAATCAAAGATGCTCAAGTGGCCTTGTGGAATTTCCAGACAAGAAGGTTTTGCTAACTATTTTGGTAGCGGACATTCCAACATCCTTTGACATGTTGTTGAGTAGGAGTTTTGCAGAGATTTAGGTGGTGAGATACAAATGGATTGGTCCTCGAAACCATTTCAGGTGAAAGGATACATGAAGAAGTTGTTACCCATGTAAAAGATGAATTACACTTTCTAAAATTGAAATCTTGGAAGGTTGATATATTGTTTCAAGATAGTGGACTAGGTAACTACTTCTTGAATTTTGAAAGAGATGAGAATTTTCCTTTCCTCAGGAAGATGAAGAAGACCAATTGTGGACAATGGAATTGATGGAAGCCATTCTAGTGTAGGTTTTAGAGCCGAAGTTGTTCTAACCTCTCCTTCGGGTGAGTTACTCCCATTTTCTTACAAATTATAATTTGATAACACAAAAATAATATCAAAGAGTATGAAGCCCTTCTTCTAGGGATGGATGTTGTTGAATATATGGGTATCAAGAAGCTAAAATTTCTCGGTGAAGTTGAGGTGATTATCAAGCGAGGAATCAATATCAGGTCAATAATGTGAGACTCAAGCATTATAGGAACTGAGTATGGGACTGCATTGAATCTTTTGATGTTTTCTCGATCCCCATGACCAGAATGAGAAAGTGACTCTCTTGCAGTTTAGCTTCCTTAATGGCTCTCAACCCTCCTTTAACAAAGATAAAGTGACTATTTAAGATGGTGTTCGGTCGAGTGTGTCGACAATGTAAATCATTGGCATGTATTCAATGATGAAAATCAACTTCTCTCTTTCTTAGAGAAAAGAGATAACTTCAACAATATTTTATATGAAGTGATGCTCCGAACCATGAGTTTATGACGGCTGAATGTAAAGAAGGGGTATAAAAAGTTATTTGTCATGAAGGGGTCATTAGATTGAATGGAAACAAGATTCCAAAATGTCTTGTGTCTCTCAAAGAATTGTTTAATAAGCATGTCGATTCATCAAGAAGAAAGCTAAAGTGTCCTCTCGGTGCTCTGCTGAATTCTAGAAGGAGAAAATTGGTACCCCGTGAGAAACCAAGAATCGTAAATATTGGTAAGTATTGTTCACTTGAAGAGAATAAAATTTTCATCTCATTGTTAAGGAGGTATTGTGATGTTTTGGCATACTTGATTAAACTAAAATGGAAAATAATAGTGATTTATTCTAGCTTAATTAGATGCTATGCAAAGATGTAAATGATTGCTAAATAAATAAAGAAAGTGACCCAAGCAACAAAGAAAGGAGAAATGTAAAACCCTAATGTGCAAGGAGAGTTAGAAGGAGATTAGCTGATTGATGATGTTCACGACTTGTGTCACAAAGATGACTGAATAAATAAAATGTAGGAACGACCATCTGAGGGCTCGAGAAAGGATAGATCTAAGTTGTGTGAGCGGATAGGGCACCACTGGTCTAAGATATGGGCACCTTGGTCTAAGATCTGGGCACCTTGGTCTGTGTAGGAGGTCTAGAAACCAAACTTATAGGGTCTTTGGATGATCTCGAGGCCTTTTACGCCTATCACATATATTTTGCTTTGCATTGTAACAAATGTCCCAGTAGTCGGTGATGAAGAGGAGACATGCAAAACCCCAAACCAAACATCAAAACCCTAAAAAAAAAAGAAAGATGTAAATAAAGGGGTTGGGTGTCCTCAGCGACCATAATGGTGGACTTACTAATTGAGCATTGTACTACATCTCGGAATCGATGTAGTTGTGTGTGTGTGTGTGTGTGTGAAAGTTATGCCCTAGGTGCTCTTGTGCCAATCACATTTTTGAAGGAGTGAGCTATAAATAGATGTAGAAATGTAATAAAATGGTGGATGGAATATGAATAACTTCCCTCTATGCGAGATGAACCAAACTTGTCCCTTGTGATGGAGCTAGATGGATGTAAATGAGCTCTAGATGTCTTAGATGGAATGCGACCTTAGGTGATGATAGTCGTGCCTAATGCTTGGTCCCTCATTATGGTTTCATAACTTTATATTTATATGAATCTCTTGTTCTAATTTCATAATTAACCACGAAAAGGCCGACCACTAAAATATGGAAAGCCCAAATTGCTAGAAAGTGCCCATAAGATGGAGGTAAAGTAGGGAAAGGATAACGGTGCCTAGAATGGGACCAGAGTGCTCGATGCGGGGCCAAGCACCCCAATCGAGGTAAAATGAAAAAAATAGATTGGGAAAGTATGTGCTTTGAAGGTCGGTAGTGATGAAAAAAGAAAATTACAATGGCCAAAGGACATGGGTTAATTAGTAATTTCTTCACTAAAAACTACATGAATAATAGTATGAGACCAGACTAAATAATACCCAAAGTGTGTGATTTTGTGTCTACATTTTCCCCCACTTTATGTTGGTGAGTGGAACGCTTGGTAATATAAAGTAGATAGAAATGCATACTTGATGTCCATGTAGAGTGATGTAGAAAGTGTGTCGAAGGACTAGACAAAGCGTGGAGTAACAAAAATATGGAATGTGGAAACTAAAGATGCAAAAGAGAAAAAGTGATGAGAGTGAACCTAGGGTAGAAACACATGTGTAGTTGCCGATGTGTGATGTACTTGCATGTTAGTATGAGGTGTGTGCTGCCACAAAATGTCATTGTTGTTGATGTTGTTGTTGTTGACTACTTGTTTCTCATACGGATGGACTGCAAGGAGAATACAATCAAGTAGTCAAATACACATGTATATATGTGTAAAAACGCATGTAAAGATGCATGTATATAGTAAAAATCATGTAATGGAAATGAAAAAGGAACATGTGCACCTGATCCATGATGAGAGAAGGGGTGAAGAAAGGATATCTTATCTGCGAGTTTTTGGGCGATCTCACGCTACCTGGCCAAATAAGTGTAGGGAGAAAGATGCATTATTATCCAACCTATAATCAGACAAAAATATTGCACATTAGACAATATTTAGCCCGGTCTTATACTACTATTTAGAAGGTTCTCAAGTGTACAAAGTACTAATTAATCCCACCTTTTGGCCACCTTTTTCTTATCTTTTATTTCATCTTTCCCACATATTTCCCGATACCTATCATCCCATTTCATGACCTTTCGACATTCTAGCCTAAAATCAGGGTGCCCCAACATGTCTGACCGGGTGCCCTCGGGGCACCCTGGTCCCACTTTGGGTGCCCCGATCTATGCAAAACCTCTTCCACTTCTTTTTGGGTCACTTCTAGTTGTTGGTCATCCTTATCTTCTTCTTAGTCGGCCTTGTCGGGATTAATTATGAAATTAAGCTTGAGATCCCTATAAATATAAATTTATAAGACCATAATAAGGGTCCTAGGTCATTGCATCTTATCACTACTATCACCTCATCTAGGGATGCATCCATTGCATCACTTGCATCCACATAGTGCCATGCACTCAAGCTAGGAGATCTGCATCACACACACTGCATAGGGGAGGGATTCCATTCTATTCCATGCACACATGCTACTTACATTTATATAGCTACTATTTCTCACTACTTCACAAAGTGCAACTAGCACGAGAGACCCTAGGGAACAACAACACACACGCACATGCACACTAGAACTACATCATGGTATGTAATGTAGTGTAATGCTTAGTGATAAGTCCACTAGTTTGGCAGATGAGGTCAGTCCGACCCATTCATATGCATATTTATTTTTCTAGGGTTGGATACTTCTCCTTGTATCACAGGTCATTCTATAGTACATCCGATTTAATCCAACACGATAGATAGGAAGCACTCAGAGACACTTATCAACCTAAGGATTTGCAGATTCTATTCTCGAGCACCCGGACTATAGACCAAGGGGGTGCTCTAGTACATTCCCAAGTGCCTGTGTCATCTCAGATAGCCCATATCTACCCTTTGCGGGGCACTTGAGTGTTCATCCGCACCGCTAAGCTCCAGCTTCTAGATCTGCAACAACTGCTACATGCTGAGTCATTATCAACCAACTAAGTCATTTCCTTTCTTCTTCTCTTGCATGTTAGGGTTTTATTTTATCTAGAATAGTTTATTTACATTTATCTCATACTATTTTAGTTCATTTACAACGTTTTATTCCTCCTATTTAGATTAACACTAAAACCCTAAATACCCCATTTAGGTCCTTATTTTTGTTAATCATTTTGGTGAATCCGATGTCTTTCACGCTTAGGATCCTTATTCTTCTTATATCATGGGTCAAGCTTCTTTATCTAATTTACTTAAGAGATATCCCACTTGTCAGGATATTTTCCAAAAATCCCTAGATACCAAGTATTTTAATGACAATACGCCACTACACGAATTAAGTGTTATGCTTCATTGTTTCTTTATCGACCACTGATCTTGATGACCCTCCATCTAACCAACCCATATTAGACTCGATTTAGGCCTTACATGTAAAATTTTCTATCATGGAATCCATAATCACATCTCTTAGATCTGAAGGTCAACAGTCTAAGGATGTTTCTTAATCACATACATCCTTTATGTAATCTATGGAATCAATGATCACATCTCTTAGATATGAGATCCAAAACTTAAAGATGCTTCTCAATTACATACATCCTCTATTCAATCTATGGAATCCACCATCACATCCCTTAGATATGAAATTCAACAGCTTAAGGATGCTTCTCAATCACATGTTTGTTCTTCTTTGACATCTCCTATTCAATCTATGTCCACTACATGTCATATAGTTGAACCTCAAGTCACACCATCGCGTAACCTCTCATCCTTGATCACAATGCTAAGCCACATGACATTTCTGCACCTTTCTCGGTCAAAAATTGTTTCTTTTACCACCTACTCATTTTTATCCTCCTTATCGGAAAGCAAAACACCAAGATCGTCCATATTTCCATTATCATCGAATCAATGGGAATAATGACCATGATTGCTATGCTTTACAACGTAGAGTCAAACATCTTGAGCATCAAGGCTTTATTTCATTCACTGGAAAACATCCCATTGCATGCCCACCTACAAATACTACATTTAAAATTGTTCCTTCTACATCTACGAACATCACCCTACCGCTTCTCATACAACTTCTTCGGTTAGTCAAGAGTCACCTAAGCAACAACCTCTCCAAATTAGTTCACCATCTCCTCCTACTCCATCCTCTACAACATTATCAAATAAAAACAAATCATCACTCCTTAAGTGTTTATCTAAGTCACCTCCCCTTGCTAAGTCGTATGTTTTATTACCATGTCAAAATGAGCAACTAGCCACAATACTAAGTCGTACGCAAATCAATCACCACCTAAAGTTAAGCTTGTCATTCTAGCATCCACTATAGATCCTACATATGCCGACGATCGGGACTCCGATGACGTTTACTATGATGAAGAACCATGTGATGGTCATACTTCTCTTTCACATCCCATCACTTTTGTTAAGGCAAGTAATCCATATATTGATCCACTTAGTGTCTCTTGATTAGACCTTCATCCCATATACATTGGGGGCCATATCCATCACCCATTCCCCCTCTTATTTTGGCATAGTCATATAGTATTACATCACAAATGTTATATCTATCACTTATTTTCATCTCCTATAGGCATACCACCACACATATAATAGCTTCATCAATACCCGATGACACACCCTAGTGCTTTGGTTCACATTGGACTGTTGAGGGATTACCATTACATTGAGCCCCACACACCACACATCCTACATCATCCTATACATACCTCATCTACTAGTTATTTATACATCATCTATATCATACACACTACACTAGATTCCATTACACCTGGGTCTAGTTCCATCCGCCATTTCTATACATTGCTATCATTACATTCCTACATCTTACTTATTCTACATCCTACACTATATTTCCTTATACTTGGGTCTAGTTTTATCTATTATCATTACACATTCTACTTCTATCTACACATTTCTTATTACACAGTCTACATTACATGACCTACACTACACATTCCAATACCTTGGTCATCTATACTACATTGTTCTACGCGTTGCACTTACCACCCTATGATGCATTTTAGTTCCTTGGTCCATACTCGACTGCCAAGGGTTTACCAATCAAATGGACCTTACTTACATGCGACATGTCATCCTACCATAGTTCTCGAGACTCCTAAACAATGCTCTAGGCTATATCATCACCCACACTCATCATCACATACTATAGTGGTATACACCTTATGTTAAATCACCACTCTCCTCATCCATCCTACATTATCGTCTTACATCCGATCATCGCACATTCTATTATCCTATTCTACATCATTTTATTACATTATCATTAATCCTACTCATCACTTAGTGGTATATGCTTTAAGTTACCTCACCACCACATACTTATTCCTCACGCAGCGGTCCACACTTAGTGCTAAATCACCACCTTCTGATTATCCACCACCTACTTGATCTATATTTCATATGACTTCATCACCTATCTCGTAGTGACATAAGCTATAGGCTAAATCATCACCCTCTTCTTCCATCATGTAGTGATATACGCTTAGGGATAAATCATCACTCCTTTATTTCAACCAAGTTATGGTATACGCTTAGGCTATAGGGTCCACACACATCTTTCCATATATCTCATTCCCATACACTCATTCTATAGTGATATACGCTTAGGGCTAAATCATCACTCCTACGATAAAAAAGTCACATTCATCTTAGGGCTATAGTATTCACACACATCTTCTCCCTATGTCACATTCCATCACCACTCCCCATACACACTCATCACAGTGCGTTAGATACAACCAACACTTCTCGACCGTTTCCCGATGACACTCTCTCGTTTACGGTTCATTCTTGACTGTTGAGGGGGAAAAAATGAACCTCATTGCATACACTCGGGGGGCACGTTCCTCCTATTATTGCATATTGCATTCCATTCCATCCATCCACAACATACTACATTGTCTTGGTAGCATTTACTCTTGCTTACTAGTGTTTTGCATGCTCATTCTATTACACATGTTAGCTTTCTTTCCTATATGTCATTATCATACACACATGCACGTTCATGCCTTTGTCTAGTGTGATCACAGATACATGACATTTACACATGACATGGATGCTCACCTTCTACCCTTACTATACTTGGTCATTTGGGGAATCCACATTCATCTCATACATGTGCTATTGTTTCATTTTGTACTTAACATATTTTACTACTTTCTTCTACACGCTTTGACATATTGGTTTTCACTCTAACATGCTAACAAGTGTTTCATGTGCAACACTTGTTTTGTACGACTACATTTTTCCATGACTACCTTTTTGTTTCTACTTGTTTGTTTTGTTTGCTATTATTTATGGGATTTTCCCTTTGCTTGTGTGCACACTTGACTATTGTTTGCAACCATGATGGCCTTGTGTGTCTTACGACATCGTGAGTGATGTCCCATGTTTGAAAACCAGTTTGTGTGGTTTGGTTGTTTTCTTACGTGTTTACACTACTTTGCTTGGTAGTTTTTCTACATTTTCTGCGTATTTTATACTTATTTGCATGCATGTGTTTGGAATAACACTTGTATTGGCTAGCCATCCCCTTTTGTGTGCACCTTGGTATCTACCAAGTGTTTCCCTTTCCCCTGCAGGTACTATTCTACAGGTCAAAGTGTGGTTGGTCTTCTTTTGGGGCCACATTCTCCTTCCAGGGTCATCGCATGTGCCCCCAAAGAGGGGGAATCATTAAGGGTTTCTATTAACACAATGTATCTACACCGGTTCACACACAATGAGTGATTTCAGACCAGTCTACAAACTCCATACACAATGGCCTCAATAGGACATGGTGTCCTTCGGAAATTCTACGGAGGGGTTATAGACTCAAGTTTCAGTGGGTGGCCTCTCTACACTTCTCCATCTAGTGGCATAGGATCACCCAAAAACCAACGTAGTATAGAGATCTCTTCAACAAATTTCAGCAAAAGTAGTTAGAGTTGGAGGACACAGAGCATTTCCTCCCTACACTTCTTTAGCTAGGGTGGCGTGAGATCACCCAAAACTTGCGACACTATAGGATATCCTTCTACACCTTTCTTTTCAACATGGATCAGGTACAAATGTTCCATTTTTCTACTTACACTTTCTATTCTAGCGTATTTTATACAATGTTTTTACATACATACATATTTGAATACTTGATCGTTTTCTCCTTGCAGTTTGTCGTATGAGAAACAAATAGTCAAATTAGGGGCAATTATAATAGCAACAATGATAACGACAACACACCACGATGTTACTTACCATACTAACCATGTAGGTACACCACACACATGTAACAACTACACACGTGTTCCACCCTAGGTTCACTCTCATCACTTTTATTCACATTTTTCATCTTTAGAATCCACGCTCCTCCACATTTTTCTTTTAGTCATTCCACGCTTGAGTCTATTCCATCGACATGTTTTCTTTTACAATCTACATGGTTATCAGGTACACATATCTCTATCTACTTTATGTTACCGAGCTTTCGCTCACCAACATAAAGTGGGGGAAAATGTAGACACAAATATTGCACATTAGACAATATTTATCCCGATCTTATACTATTATTTAGAAGGTTCTCAAGTGTACAAAGTACTAATTAATCCCACCTTTTGGCCACATTTTTCTTATCTTTTATTTCATCTTTCCTACATATTTCCCGATACCTATTAGCCCATTTCAAGACCTTTCTGACATTCTAGCCTCGAAATCGAGCGCCGCAACTATATTAGGGTTTCTCGGGCTGCCCATCCAATCTGGGTGCCCCGATCTATGTAAAACCTCTTCCAATTCTTTTTGGGTCACTTCTAGCTGTTTCTCATCTTTATCTTCTTCTCAATCGGCCTTGTCAAGATTAATTATGAAATTAAGCTTGAGAGCCCTATAAATATAAAGTTATAAGACCATAATAAGGGTCCTAGGTCATTGCATCTTATCACTACTATCACCTCATCTAGGGCTACATCCATTGCATCACTTGCATCCACATAGTGCCATGCACTCAAGCTAGGAGATCTACATCACACACACTGCATAGGGGACGAATTCCATTCTATTCCATGCACACATGCTACTTATATTTCTATAGATACTATTGCTCTCTAATTCACAAAGTACGACTGACATGAGAGAACCTTTGGCACAACATGCACACACACACACACACACCAGAACTACATCAGGGTTTGTAATGTAGTGCAATGTTCAGTGATAAGTCCACTAGTTTGGCAGCTGAGGTCAGTCTGATCCATTCATATGCATATTTTATTTTTCTAGGGTTGGATACTTCTCCTTACATCATGGGTTATTCTATAGTACATCCGAAGAATCCAACGCGACAAACTAGAAGCATTCAGAGACACTTAACGACCATTCCAGATTAAAATTATGAGGATTTGCACTATTCCGAGCACCCAAACTACGGACATCAGTGGTACACTGGGTGCCCCAGTACACTCCCAGGTGCCTGTGTCATCTTAGATAGCCTAGATCTACCCTTCGCAGGCTTTTGAGTTTTCATCCGAATCAGCTGAGTTCCAATTCTAGATCTCGTGACAACCTGTGATACCATCATCAACCAGCTAAGTCATTTCCTTTCTTCCTCTTACATGTTAGGGTTTTATTTTATCTAGAATAGTTTATTTACATTTATCTCATATTGTTTTAGTTAATTTACAACATTTTAGTCCTCTTATTTAGATTAACACTAAAAACCTAAAAACCTAAAAACCCTATTTAGGTCCTTATTTTTGTTAATCAAACTACTTCCTTGAAGATGTATGAAGATATCTTTGTATTGCCTAGTTTTTGGGTGATCGACACCACCGGGATGAAGTAGTGTAGAGAGAAAATCCACCGTATCCTCTAACATATAACTCGCTCCCCAGAATGCTAAGGATAACCATGTCCTCAAAATCCTCTCTCGTATAGGGTTCATAGATTGTTTTGAGCCCACTCATTGTATAACCCACAATGTCAATGATGGAAACTAAACTGAACTGTACCGGTAGAAAGTGTTGAATGTGTAAAACTTTAAATGATGCCCCCTCTTTGGAGGTGCATGTGATGTCATTAAAAGGAGAATGTGGCCCCAAAAGAGGGCCAATTGCATAAACTAAGCTCTGCAGGGGAAGGGAATGCACTTGGTAGAAACCAAGGCACGTAAAAACAAGTGGCTAGAAAAAAATGTTAGTACGAACAAACATGCATGTAAAAGACAAGTGTACACTACAAAGACAATGTAGCAGCTAGAAAGAAAGTAATCACACAAGAAGGAAATCATAAACCATGAAAAGTGGGTTGCAAACATGGGGCATCACTCGTGATGCCACAAGACACTCAAGGACATAATGATTACATGCAAACAAACAAGCATGCACACAAAACAAAGGGCACGACCGTATATAATAACAAATAAAACAAGCAAGTAAAAACAATAGATAGCCATGGAAGAAAGTAATCTTGCAAAGAAATGATGCACACAAGCAAGCCCATTAACTTGTTAGAAAGATAAATAGTATGTCAAAAGCATGTATAACCAAGTAATTAAAAAGTGCTAAGTATAAAATGAAATAATAACACTTGTAAGAGATGAATGTAGATGCCCCAAACAACCGTTGTAGGCATGGTAAAAGGAGAGCATCCATATTGTGTGTAAGAGAAATATATCTATGATCACAACTAGAGAAAGACGTGAAAACACATGTGTGTAGATAATGACATATAAGAAACCTATCTAACATGTGTAACAAGATGACCATATATAAGCAAATGCAAGCAAGAGTGCAACCAAGATATGCAATATGTTGTGGATGGATGGAGTGGAATGCAAGATGGATAATAGGAGCTATGTTCCCCCTGAGTTAATGGAGTTGTATACAATGAGGTTCATTTAGTTTTCCCCCTCGTAGTCAATAATGAACCATAAATGAGAGTGCATCATCGGGAAATGGTCGAAGTGTGTGTTGTGTCTAACACGTTGTGATGAGTGTGTATGTGTGTTGATGATATGTGACCTAGCAATGAAGTGTGTACATGATGACCTTATAGCTGAAGCGTATGTCATGACAAAATGATCAAAGGAGTGATGATTTAGCCTAAAGTGTATACCATTACAAGATGAAGGAATAAGTGACCATTTAGCCTATAATGTATGTCACTAACCTAGTAATGTCACATGATAGAAGGTTGAATGATGAATGTGTGAGTATGATAAGGTTCATTTGATTTGTAAACCCTCAATAGTCGAGTATGAACCAAGGAACTAGAGTGTGTCATGTAGAGTAACAAATGTTATGTTTAAGCATAGTATTTCTTAAGATGCATTACATTGAGTGGATTTTTGAGTGGTTTCCCTAAAAGAGTGGCGAGGCGATAAACTCCACCACCAAGTTTGTTAGTGATAATGTATGGACCAAGCCAATTGGGCTTGAATTTTCCTTTAAGAGGTGCCTCAACATTTGTATTCTTTTAATTTTCTTTTAAGACTAGGTCACCGATATTAAACTCTCGAGAATGAGTTTTTGATTGTACATATGTATAATGTGAGATTGATATGCGCAAAGATGTTCAAGTGCTTGGACACGATGTAAGTCCAACATTTCTAGCTCATGTAAGTGATTTTCACAATATTCATTGTCTTTAAGGATGAATTTGAGAGAAATTCGTAAGGAAGGTATTTTGAGTTCAAGTGGAATAACGACTTCATTACCATAAACCAAGGAAAATAGGGTAGTGTTAGTACGAGTACAAAAACTAGCACGATAGGCCCATAGGGCGTAAAATAATTGGTTATTCCAATCAGTACCACTAGAGTCAACTGTCTTGCGTAATATTTTGACAATAGTTTTTTTGGTGGCCTCAGCTTGGCCATTGTCCTATGGATAATAAATAGTGGAGAACGATTGTTTGATTTTGAATTTAGCACTATTTTTTTAACATCCTTATTTTTGAAGGAAGTTCCACTATCAACAATTATAGCATAAGCTACACCAAAACATGTAATAATATTGGTGGTGAGAAAATAAAAGGTCTCGTAGCGTGATCAAGTGTAGGGGAGCCGCCTTGACCCACTTAGTAAAGTATTCAGTAGCTGTAATGATGTACTTGTGTCCATCAACAAGTTTGGGATTGATCATACCGATTAGGTCAAGTCCCCAAAGAGAGAAAGGCCATGTCGGTGTAATGGGTTGGAGGTTGTATGCAGGTGCATGGTGGAGATTACCATGCTTTTGGAATTTTTCACAATGAGTAACATATTCTAAGAAATATTTTTCCATCGTAGGCCAATAATATCCTTGGCGTAAAAGCTTTTGTGATATAGATTTACTAGATAAATGACCACCACACATAGTGTCATGGATCTGTGAGATGACACTGGGGATATTTGCGAGTGTGAGGAAATGTAAGAGGTGACCATAAATTGCATGTTTAAATAATTTTGTCCCAAAAATAGCATAATGAGTAGCCTCACAACGTAAGTAACGAGAATCATGAGGTTGTAGGGTGTCGTCGGATTGTTTGCTTATATAAGTAATTATAAATAGGCGTAAACCATTCAGAGTTGTCTTGACTATGCGTTATGGCGTAAGATGTAAGAGGAAATGCAAAGATAGAAGGATGTCATAAATGTGTAATTATGAATGTGGCTTGTTCATCGATGATATCTTGTGGGATGAGTGATGCAACACTAGCCATAACATCTGTATGACGATTATCCTTGTGAGGAATGGTAGAAATGGAGTAGGACTCAAATGTAGCCAAAATATCCTTTACAAGGGTGTTGTATGGAATTAAATGTTCATCCTTTGTGTTGTATGTATCGTTGACTTGATTTATGACTAGCTAAGAGTCATTGTGAATGCATAGGTTACAAATGAGAAGTTTTTGAGCGGTGAGAAGGCCTAAAATAAGGGATTCATATTCAAAAATGTTATTTGTACATGAGAACCCTAAATGGTATGCAAAAGGGAGTGGGTCACCATATGGAGTGATGAATACTATCCCATCTCTAGCCCCAGAGTGGTAACGAGACCCATCAAAATACATTGTCCATGTGTGTGGCTCGATAGTATAGGTAGTGAAATCATCGCGAAATGAATCAAAAATAGGCGATGCATCTAAGAGGGATGCCTTGGTTAATTGATCGATATAACTTTTCCTTTGATTTCTTTATGTGGTATGAACTCAAAATCAAACTTAGTGAGAAGCATGACCTAACGTGCCAAGTGTCCCGACAAATGTGTGTGGGATAAGAGGTATTGTAATGGATCAACCTTAGTTATAATATGTACCTCATTATTAAGAAGATAGTGTCACAATTTGTCCATAATGAAGACAAGGCTGAGACATAGTTTTTCAATGTAGCTATAGTTACATTCATAAGAGAGTAGGGTATGACTGATATAATATATTTCTCTTTCACATTGAGAGTCATTATGTTGTGCTAGTAGAGCATGCAATGCATGGAACATAGCGGAAATATATAATAAGAAAGGTTGATCAACTAAAGGAGGAACTAAAACAGATGGGTTTAACAAGTAGGATTTGATATCATCAAATGCTTGTTGATATTTCTCATCCCAAAAAATGTAGTATATTTCTTCATGAGTCATGTAAATGGTTGAGTCTTATCAACAAGTTGTGCAATGAATCACCGAATAGCCTGAATTTTGCCTTGTAATGATCGTAGTTGCTTGGGTTACTCACATCAACATGGTGAATCATTTTCCCCATTCACCACTCCATCTGGGTGTAAAACATTGTTCTGACATGGAAGAAGAATGGAGAAATAAGGATTTTTGTATACTTCTGCAATTTAAACAAGGACTCATTAAAAGTCAACTACCCATTTCCTATCATAGATCATATCCTATAGGTAGTCACCGGATTTGAGATTGATTTAACAAAAATGGAATTTTATTAAACCCTAATTATAGAATAACTGATTGTAGACAATGATATATAAGTGTTAAGTGTAGTATGATGCAAGTAAATAAACCAGTAAGTATGAAACCCTAAGTAAGAGATATAGAAATATTGACTTAGGCTAATTTACACCTGATTTGGAAGTGCTCTGGAATAGGAAAATTGTTGAACAAGAGGTGAACAATGTTGTAAATGCTGAGGAAAAAATTTAGAGTTCATGAACGATGTCAGACATGGGCGCCCAAGAAAGGACAGGGTGCACAGGTATTGGAGATCACATCGGGTGCTTTTGACTGTAAATAGTCAAAATCTGATTTATATTGTGTCACATAAATGTCACAAATATTCCTTATTGATCACCTCTGTGTCACTTTTTGATCGTCAAGGGTACCTATAACCTGCAAAATATAATTTCTCTTGTAAAAACCCACAAACCACATCAAATCCAAAAAAGAAAGATGCAATATGGGGAGTCAGACTAACCCCCATGGTCACCCTGAGAGTGAACCTACAACTAAGCACCGCACTACATCTCGTAATCCATGTAGTTCTGTGTGTGTGTGTGTGTGTGTGTGAGAGAGAGAGAGAGAGAGAGAGAGAGAGAGAGAGAGAGAGAGAGAGAGAGAGAGAGAGAGAGAGAGATGCCCTAGGATTCCCTTTTGGAAGTGCACTTAATAACATGTTGTAGCTAAATGTAGAAATGTAGAAAAATATGTGAATGGAATAAAGAACTTCCCCTTCCTATGTTGTGTATCTAGAAAACATAGTCCCTTCTCCCTTGAATGGATGCTAGATGGATGCCTTAGAGTGCTTTAGGTGCCTTTTGGATGTAAGCTTAGGTGATGATAGTATATACTTAGTGCTTGGTCCTTGATTTTGGTCACATAACTATGTATTTATATGATTCCCTTGTTTGAATTTTGTAATTGAAAATTGGAAGGCCGACCCATAAGTGGAAAATATTCCCAAAAGATAAAAGAGACCCAAAAGAAGTGAGTAAGGTGGAAAAGGGTCGGGGGTGCCCATAGGGGAAAGGGGTGCCTAGGAACTCCTGTCTGGTTGGGCATTGGTGTCCAAAGTCACAAAAGATAAATAAGTAAAATCTTGACCGATCAATGTAAGGTGTGAATGACCAAATAAGAAATAAGAAACCAAAAAAATAGGCCAAAGATAGTTGTCAATTACTAGTTTTCTTGCTTAGGTATCATATGAATGCTAATATGTATTTAGGATATAGAAATGTACCCAAGTGTGTGATTTTATGTCTACATTTGCCCCCACTTTATGTTGTTGAGTGAATAATCAATAACATAAAGTAGATAAGAGATGTGTACCTCATGGTCATGTAGAGGTGCGGTGAGAATCGTCTGAGTGGACAAGTGAAGCGTGGAATGAATGCAAAAATGAAACGTGGAAACTAGGAAGAGAAAGTGACCCTATGGATGAAGCGTGTATGCATTGTAACATGTTTTACTTATTGTTATGCTTATGGTTATTGCTTCTTGTAAGGACGAACCTACAAAAAGAAGAGTAAGAATGCGAGTTAAATTCATGTATATGTTAAATTAGAGAAAAGTGTGAACAAATATGTAAAAAGTATGTAAAAAGTATAAAAAGCAAAGTGTCCACTTGAGGTAAATGAGTGTAAAGGATAGAAAAAATGTCCTAAAACTACTATAAAGAGTGAGTTTTTTGGGTGGTCTTGCACCAAGTGTGATTTTTTTGGGTGATCTCATGCCAAATGTGAGTTTTTGGGTGATCTCATGCCAAAGAGCAAGTGTTGGGGAGAGAGGTCTAGTGTTACTCTCCTTTCACGATTCTACCCGATAAACAAAACTGTAGATAGTGTGTTCTTGTTGTCCTTGATTTGTTCTGAATGTACTAATTGAACTGAATGTAGGAGATAAGCTCGTATTCATTCTTCGGAGGAATATCCATGATACTGTCAAACTTCTCTAAAGGCTTATGTGAATTGTTTTGATATGAGAAACTACTTGTGTGTGCCCTCAGGACATTAACACCTAGGGGAGGACATAGGATCCTAAGTGCTCCTATCTCGAGTTTGGGTGTTATTGTATGTTTTGTGATGAGGAACCAAGTCATATTCTAGGTCATTCTGTAATTGTGTTCTTGTTTTGATTACGTGTTGTAGCTATGAGTTGTTGTATGGGGTGATTTGTTCACCCAATGTATGTCCCTCGTTTAGGGTATATGCAAAATCAATAGGAGTGTGCGGCCCAAAAGAGAGGCCCTAATGTTGATCTGAATTGTATACCTATAAGGGGGAAGGGGATGTGCATGGTATAAACCAAGGCACATATAAACAAAGTGGTTAAATACATGTGTTAGTAGAAAAAGGAGCAAACATGTCATAGTAAAACAATGTAACAACAAACAAATTTTCATATAAGATGGACCGTAAAAGTAGGTTTCAAACATGGGACATTGCTCACAATGTCACAAGACCATCGAGGGCGGCAGCGCAAAAAGTATACAAGCAATGATCGACAAGACATAAGGCATAACCCGTAAACAATATCATACAAAGGAATACAAAGAAAATGTGTCGACAAATATGGTGGCATATAGTCCTACAAAGAAAATGTTACACATGAATCACCCATTAACATGTTATAAAGATAAAGAGTATGTCAAATCATGTATGTATTAATAGAACAAGTAGTGTTATAGTAAGAATAGGAAGTAGTAAATGATGAAATAATAGCACTTTGTAGTGTGTGAGAAGGTAGATACCCATAGGAGCCTCGGTGGGATTGGTAAGAGGTACAATGCCAAGCATCATTGCAGTGTGTAAGGACCTGTAAGAAGTCTACATTCACAACTAGAGAACAAGTGAACACACATGTGTATATAGAAAATATATTGACATATTGTTGTCATGTAAATGTGCAACAGGAAATCGACAATTTTCCAAAGATGATAATGATACCCCTGTAGCAAAATTTTCATGTTTTATCATTCTGAGGCACCCTGGGTCTTCCCAATTAGTCCAGTAACCTCCTAATTAGTGTTAATTAATTCCCCTAGGTGATTTAGGAAATTAAAATCAACCCCCTAGGTGATTTTAGGAGTTCTTAAAAATGCTATCTTTGGGCAGTGTTGGGAAGGGCTATCACTGGCCTTCCCAAGAATGGAGAAACCCCTTGGAGTGAAACAGAGGATCCAAATAAAAATGGAGGTGAATTAAAGGCATAGAAACATCATGGAAGTGATTTTGGAAGATTCAGGGAAGATTTGGGGAGTTTGGAGTAGTTTGATCAAAATCAGGGTTCACAGGCCTAGGCAGTGCACAAGCCAAAACAATTGTTGAGCTTCCAAAGGTGATTTTGAGAGCTCTAGATGGAGTTAGGAGAAAAAAAAACATCTTTTGAAAGATAATTCCAAACCCTAAAATATGTTGAAATTAATTTTTCACAACACTTCGCACATTAGGTCCGAAATAAGTTTTTCTCATGCATAAGTGGAGTACCAAATGAAAATCAGATTTTAGGTATCCAATGGAGGAATAATAACCTGAGACCCACACCATTTGATTCAAAATACCATTTGAAGTTAGGATCATATAAAATTTCATCAAAAAATTCCATCGGGAGCTCAAGTTATCGTTGTTTCAAGTTTTCCTCCTGGAGTGAGTTTAGGAGTTAGTCAAATGTTGGGGGGACACATGTTAGCTCCAGGAGCGTAGCTAGATTTTGTGTTCCTCACATCCCTCAAGGTCAGGGAATTCAAGATTTGAAAAATTAACCTAGTCCCCATAAGACCTCTAGACCCTCATGAAACCTTTAGGATCGCTAGTTCAACCCCTAAGTGCTTGCGAGGACTCAAAGCATTAACAGTCATATCGCTGCCACATGTCATCACCAGGTGCATCATGGAATTTTATGTCCCTCACTTACCTTTGAGGTCAGAGACATAAAACATAGAAAAATGTGCCCAGCCCTTAAGGAATATTTCTGTCACCCATATGAACAGACTTCCAGCCCCTCAATGTTTTAAAGCTGATTTTTAGCCTTCATTCCCTACCGTCGGATCTCCGCCACGTGTCATCACCTTACTTGCCATGGAATTTTATGTCCCTCACATCCCTTTGAGGTGAGGGACATCAAGGACATGAAAATGTGCCCATCTCCCATCTCATCTTTATTTCAAAATTTTAAAATCCCTCCTGCTTCTAACTTCTAACATCTAACTCCTTCGTGCACAACTTGCTCTGTAACTTTCTCTGCAACTTCTCACCACCACTCCACCATTTCCAAATCTCAAACCATCTTCACCACAGAAAATAAATCCTTCAATCCATGAAAATATGTAGGTCCCATAAGAAATATTGATCAAACGAAGAATGAAGAAGCCAAAGTTTGAAAATCTTCATTGCCATGAAATCAAAAATCGAAGAGATCTTACAAACCGGTGCACAGATTGAAAAACCATCTGTTGCTGAGTTATTATCTCATTAAAAAATCATATTAAAACCTCCCATTTTCAGTAAGGAATGCTCATAACAAATAAATTCCACTTCCGGCTCCACGAAGAACAAAGCTCAATTTCCCATCAAACGGCAACCGGATCAAAGAGAAATTTCACCAGTGAGACAAGAAGCAAAAACCTATCACAATGGAATTGATTTCATCGTGAACGGAGACAAAAATAGACCTGAAAATTTCAATCTCCATTAATGGCCACCATGACACGGTGCTTGAGAAAAAAGTCAATGAGCTACCTCTCCACTTCTCATGGTTCTAGTGGGTGAAATTGCGCGAAAATTGGAGGGAATGATTGTTGAAAAATCTAGTTTCATGTGAACTAGTTTTTGCACCATGAAGTACCTATTTTTTAGGGATATGGAGGATTGATTTTTCATTAGAGTTCTTCCCTGTCACATGAAAACAACTGTGAAAAATGCAGCGAGCTACCTCTTCACTTCTCGGGGTTCCAAAGGGCTAAATCGCACGAAAATTGAAGGAAAGATCATTGAAAAATCTAGTTTCACGTAAACTAGTTTTCGTGCGATGAATTCCCTATTTTTATGGATATGTATGGCTGTGTTTTTTGTTAGTATTCTTCCTCGCTGATGAAAATCTCATTTTCCCACTTGTTCAGCGAAGGAATTACTCAAAATTCGAGCGTGGAACCCTAGAATAAAACCCATAATTTCAAGACCTATTTTGTTGCAATCTAACATCCTCGGTGCACTTAATAAAAATAGTATGCCTTCCTACGTAGGGGTATGTTACTTTGGGTAATCCACCATTTGAAGAGGCTATAAAGAAGATGGTGAACACAATAGGGAGCATCGCAAGACACATCATGTGAATTCATCTTCGTCACTTAAGGAGACGAGTGATTTAAAGAGAATTGATCAAAATGATTTCCACCATGATTCAAGGAGTTCATCAATCAAGTTTCAAAAAGGGTTATTATGGGAATTTTATGTTTTCATCTCGAGCTTGTGGTGGTAAACCTCATAACAGTGTTTCTAAACACTCATTTTGTGGTCGAGCATGTTTGTGTATCATAAAGTTTTCAGTCATCACTGGATTGGGAAAATGATTCAACGTTATTTAAGGGAACAATATTCATCAAGTATAGAAGGTCACCAAAGGGCGAAATATTCACTCAAAGTTCATGACTGCATCGAGGCATTCAAATCATGTCGTCACGAGGATTTTTTTCCCTTCATTCCTTCCTTCTTCCTCTCTTTCCCTCTCTTCTTTATCTCTCCATTATAATTCTTCATTATGTGTCATCATTGTATTTCATCTTATTCAATTAAGCGACCTATTTTAAATTTGTAAAAGTTATTTTCTCAAAATTATAAGAGAAATATTTAATTCATGGAAAACGAAAGGGCACAAGCGGAAATGGAAATGAAGAGTCATGTTAGGGAGGTGAAAGGACAATTTAGATTGTTATAAATTGGGATGACCTCTCCATTCCAAGGATTCCAGATTTTGGAAGAAATCTTACTATGTAGCATTGTGATAGCTTGGTTGAAGCTTTGTATTCATCACTACACATGGAATAAAAGCTACACTTCTTTTATTTCCCTTTCTTGTTTTTCCTCTATTTCTCTCTTTCATGCACTTTGCAAGCATAGTTGATCCTGTATGGAATTGGAGAGGAACTTGGTGTCCTTGATAGATGAATTTAAAAACTTGGCATTTTAATTCGTTGGTCCCACTAGCTTCACTATGCTTTCCTCTATATTGAAGGTCAAACTACTCTGGTTACTGGGTGTGAACTTTGCAATCTACTCATGAGAATAATCTTCCTTGCATAATTTTCCCCTTTTTCCTTCATCGTTGTAATTTCCTCCCTTATACCCCGTACAAGCACTTTGCCATAGGTTCAGTGGAGTGTCCCTGTATGATCCCTGACCAATTTGGCCACCCACAAAATTTAGATAGGATTAAGATTAGTGTACTTTCAGTAATGGGAGTTGTACCATTTAATCCAAAGGAGCGTAGCCCCGTGAATGTTGGTGGAGACACCTGATTTTTCTACCTGACAAATTTTCTCACCAACACATACTAAGTATTAGTCTAGCATAAAAAGCAAAGTGCACCATGTAAGTATAAGAAAACAAGAGTAAGTGCAACTAAGATGTGAAATATGTAGTGTGTATGATTGTGATGAAATGACATGCAATTTGAATGTGATAGAGCAATGTTCCCCTAGTGGATGTGAATGTGTATGAGATGACGTTCATTTTTAAAAGACCCCTCAAAAATAAAGAATGAACCATAGAACAAGAGTGCATCATTGGGAAATGGTTTGAGTATATGTGCTTTAGAAAGGTAGATCATGAAGCATAGAGCGTAAAAGGGAATGTTGTGTGAGGTTCATTTCAGATTTAGACCCTTAGCAGTTGAGTATGAACTATGGAACTAGAGTGCATTATAGGGTAGTGACAATATGAGTTGTGTATCAAGATGTGTAAGAGTGACTAAATCTAAAGCACCGAGCGTAATGTGTATGTGTAGAGACTAGTGATTATGCTAAAATGTAAAATTTAAGCCTAATATGATGTTATAGTAGCAATAAATAAATAATGCAATGAAATACAAAAATATACCAAAGAAAACTAAGCAATAAATAATTAAACCCTAATGTGCAAAGAAGGGTAAGATGCCTTAGTTGATTCACAATGTTTCTAAAGGTGTACAAGACTAGAAACTAGAAAAATCCAAAGCACTTGACCATCACACCGGAGCATATGAAAACATAGATATGGATAGATAAGGTGGAATGGGGCATTTGGAGAGGAACAGGGGGTGCCCACAGCACCCGGGTACTAATTCTAGGTGCATGGGTTTGCATAAATGCTCAGAAACCTAAATTCTCAGGGTCAAAAGATGTTTTTTAATGCTCACCTTTTGTTGTTATGGATTCACACAATGTTCAAGTGAGGTCATAATAAACTTGCAATGAATAATGGACATGTAAAACCCTCAAATAGACATCAAATCCCCAAAAATAAAGATGTAGAATGAGGGGTCAGACTGTCCTCAACCACCACAATAAGGGACTTACAACTAAGCTTTGCACTACATCTCAAACCCAATGTAGTTATATGTGTGTGTTATGCAAAATTGTTCCCAGGTTTCTCCTGTGCGTCTCACACTTGAAGTAGTGAGAAAGCAACTAGATGTAGAATGTAAATAACGTATGCGTGGAAACAATAGACTCCCTCCTATGTAGTGTGACGAAGATGAACTAACCCTTGTGTTCCTTATGATGGATCTAGATGGATGTAATGGAGCTCTTAAATACCTTTGATGTATGTAACCTTAGGTGGTGATAGCTAATGCTTAGTGTTTGGTATTTTATTATGATCACATAGCTTCATATTTATACGATTTACTTTCTTGAATTTTGTAATTAACCCTGAAAAGGCCAACTAACAAAAATATAAGATACTTAAATGGCTAGAAAGGACCCAAAAAGTGTGAGTAAAGTACAAAGAGGATAGGGGTGCCCAGAGGGGACGAGGGTACTGGCAGGCGCTTTGGCAAGGCGCTACGGTGTCTAGGATAACAAATACTGAAGTGTAAAAAGATAGATTGAGAAAGAAAAAGTAGAATACCAAGAGGAGTGACTAAAAGGAAAGAAAGGTGGCTAAAGACATGGGTTAATTAGTATTGTTCTTACTTAGGAATCATATAAATAGTAGTATGTAATCAAGACTAGATAATTACCCAAAGTGTGTGATTTTGTGTCTACATTTGCCCCCACTTTATGTTGGTGAGTAGAAATATCGATAACATAAAGTAGATAGAAATGCATACTTGATATCCATGTAGATCGATGTAGGAAATGTGCCGAGGGACTAGACAAAGCAAAAATGAAAAAAATGTGAAGCGTGGATGCTAAGGATTAGGAAGTGCAAAAGAAGTGATGATGAAAATGAACCTAGGGTGGAAACACATGTGTAGATTTCATGATGTACTTGTTGTCGATGTCGATGTGTGTGATGTTGTTGTTGGTATTGTTGGTGATGTTGACTACCGCTTCCCATACGGAAGGACCTATAAAAAAAGAAGCTGAAAAATAGTCAAATATGCATGTATATGATCAAAGTGTGTAAGGAAAGTATGTAAAATGCTGAAAATGAAAAAGGATCATGTGCACCTGATCTGTGATGAGAACAAGGGTGTATAAAGGATCTTGAAGATGATGTCGACACGTGAGTTTTCTGGGCAATCTCACACCAGTGTAATGGAATAAGTGTAGGGAGAACTGTGCTAGTGTTATCGCAACCTTTAACTACTTCATGCTTGTGTAAAACACCACTGTAGATGGTGTGCATGTGCTAAGGACTCTCTCGCCATGTAAAATGTGTTGTGTAAATGACCAAGCTAAAGACTCTCCGCCTGTCAAAAGCCTATGTGACATGTCGAAGAACTGTGTAATTTCCCCTATTATTGGTACTTAAGGAAGGTCACTATGTACTAAGGACCCAAGTCTAATTCTAAGCCCATCTATAATCGAAACTATGTTTTACTGGTACCGTGTTGTGCATAACTCTATATGGGGTGACTGATTCACCCATATGATGCCCCCTCATTTGGGGTGCATGCGATGTCGCTGAAGGAGTATGTGGCCCAAAAGAGGACCAACCATTGTGTTGAACTATGCCCTATAGGGGAAGGGAATGTGCTTGGTAGAAACCAAGGCACATATAAATAAGTGGCTAGGAAAACAAGTTTTAGTATAAGAAAAAACACTCATGTAAAAATGAAATGTAATATACACAAAAAATGTGTAAAAACATGAGAAGACAATGTAGATCGCAAAAAATAGGTTGTAAATATGGGACATCACTCATGATGTCGCAAGATAATAAAGGTCGTAATGGTCGCAAATAGACAAGTGTGCACACAAGACAAAGGACAAAGCCCATAAAAAGAGCATACAATGACAAGTAATGAAAACCAATATAATGGATAACCATGTAAGCAAGTAGCCTTACATAATAGATGATGCACATGAAGCACCCATTAGCATGTTAAAAGATAAAAAGTATGTCAAAGCATGTATAATATGATAAAGTAATGTGTTATGAAACAAAATGAAACAATAACACCTGTAGTGTATGAAGTGGATGCCCCCAGGAGCCTCTGTGGGACTGGTAATAGGTACTGCGCCAAGCATCCATGCTATGAAAAATAGATCTCAGTAGAATCTGCAATCACAACTAGAAAAACAAGTGAATGTGCATGTGTGTATGATAAAGATAATGACATATAAGATATCTATATAGCATGTGTAATAAAGTGAACATGTAAGCGTATAAGCAAGAGTAAATACAACCAAGATATGCAATATGTTATGGATGAGGCAGAATGGAATGCAGTGTGAATGATAGGAGCAACGTGCCCCTCGAGTGGATGGAAATGTATGCAACGAGGTTCATTTATTTATGCCCCCTCAATAGTCAAGAATGAACCGTAAATGAGAGTGTGTCATCAGAAATGGTCTGAAATGTGTGCAGAAGAAAGATGGTGATTGTAAGTTGTCATGTGATGTGTAGGATTGAATGCGACAAAGTAAAATTGATGAGGTGGTAGAATGTGTGATGATTTATCCTAAAGCGTATATCACTAAACGTGTGAGGAAGATGTCTAAAAAGCGTGATGATGTAGCATAAAGCATATATCATGAAATATATGGATGGAAATGATAGAAGGTGTGATGATGTAGCATACAACGTATATCACTAGGAATGTCACATGATAGAAAGATTGAATGAGGAACATGTGAATGTGATGAGGTCCATTTGTGATGTATACCCTCAACAGATCCAAGATGGACCATGAAACTAGAGTGCTTCATAGGATAATGAGTGCAGTGTGTAGAAGTGGATGAGTAAAATTTGTAATATGTGTAGTAGATTTGTGGTGATGAGAAAATATCATGCATATAGTGGGTAATGTACCTAGTGTGTGATAGAAGTTGCAAGAGGGATATTTCATACGTGTATAATGTGTGTTGTGCGAGGTATGTAATGTGTAATGTGTAGTGTGACTAAGCAATGCTAGAAGGATGTGGTTATAAATGTCTCTAAGTGTAAAATGTGTAATGTGTAATGTGTAATGTTTAATGAAATATGTGGAGATTGTGTAATGTGAAGGCGCAATGTGTGTATGATGTCAAAGATGCAGATAATGTAAATGCATAGTGGTGTAGTGATGAATATGTATGAGAAATAGAATGATGTATAATGTAGTGTCTAGCGTGCAAGATGTAGTAGTGTCTAATGTGTAGTGTGTGAGGTTCATGTGGATAGGATTCCCTCAACAATCAAGTGTGAACCATAACACAAGAGTGCATCATAGGGTAATGTCGATCCAAATCTATGCATAAATGTAGGAATTCCTAGCAACACACAAAAAAGTGTGACTGGACTGAGCATGTGGAGTAGATAATGTGTCGGCCTAACAACTCGGTGGCCAGGAAGTAATATTCTATGCGATGGAAGGATCCAGAAAGACATCATTGTAGAAAGTGGAGATCTTGGATGGGAAGAAGCATGCTCCATTAAAGGACCACATGGACACTTGGCAACCGATCTATTACTTCAGGAAGGCATGGCGGTGGATGCTAAAGCTATATATAGAGATGCTTGGGTAGAAGGAAAGGGACTACTTTTGGAGAAGAGTGTGTGGTCACTGACATCATATAGAGATTGAAGAGGTGAAGCTCTGCAAAAATAGTAATGGGTTCTATGGATTCTCATTAGGAGGGCTATAAGAGAGATGACATATCTAGAGGGATGGGTCTAGTGATCATTTTTGTAATATGGGAAGCATGGTTAGGATTTCTGATGCATGAGTCTTATCTGCATTGATACATTGGTCTGTTATGGCCTTAAGGAATGTAATGTGGTTACTTGAACTAAGATCAATGAGGAATATATGGTTCTAAATATACATTGTTCATGGGTGTAAACCCTAGTGCATCTTCTTTATATTATGAATCGATACATTATCTGTTTGATATTTCTCTTGTTGTTTGAATGGATGCATTAATATAATGCCTCATCTTAAGTTCTCAAAATGAATGCATGTTTCTTTACCCTTTTTCTAAGTTTCTATCATTGATCAATGTATTCTCATAAGACTCACATAAAGGAGGGGCTCGACACCCGCACGTGCCTCGGGTGAGTGCCCAATGCCCACTGGGTGATAGGCCGACGTCTATGGGATTAGATTGTTGTTCTAAGGTCATAAAAATGACTACACTACTTGCAATATTAATCCCCTATCTAAATTCCCACTCGAGCCTTTCACCTTCCTTGTTAATTCCTCTCTTGCACAAAATTATAATAATTTTCCGTAGGTGTAGTGGAGTGTGCCTGTTGGATCCCTTACCTATTGGCTAATAAAAAATTTATTTTTATTTACATACAATAATGGAGCTGCCCCATTCAAGCAGAGGGACCCAGTCTTAGAGTGTTGGTGAAAATCAACTAATTTGTCCCATCAAAAAATTATTTGCCAATATGTCTCGAGGCCATAAAAGATAACTCACCAAATACCGGTAGGGTCAGTATGGTGTGCAAGGTCGATAAAAGTATAATAAACAAAGAAAAAGGTCCAAAAGACATTGTCAATTACTAGTTTTATTGATTAGGAATCATGTATATATTAGTATGCTCTAGGACCTACAAATGTACCCAATTGCATAGATATTGTGTCTACACCTTCGGCTGATGTAGAGAATATGTTTTTGTTGTAACTTCTCATCATCAAAGTGGCCTATTCCATCACATTTGGTGCTTTTAGTAACTACATGTGCAATGGATACATTTAAAAATTGTAGCATTTACTGATTGTAGAGGTCAAATAATTTTTTTGTAAACAAGTGGTGGATGAATGAAAATAATTTTTAGAGGAGGAAAAGAGGTATTTTCTATAAATATAGAAGTTCCTAGTCCTCATGGTTTTCATACGTATTTTTCATGTTGAGTAAAAGACACTTAAACTTGATCTTGGAAGGATTTTGGCCTTGTTGATGGAAAACAATATATAAGGTGACCGAAACGATGATGGACTACCAAAGTGTTGAACCATAAGTTATGGAATAAATGGGTATGTCGTTGACAAGAGGAATTTGACTTAAGTCACCAAAAATAATGATGGAGAAACCACCAAAAACATCATTTTCCATTTGGGGAAAGCCTCCCTTAGTTTTTGCTCAATAAGGGACATCCACTTTGGACCCATGAAACTCATTTCATCAATGAGAATGTATCTCACATGTTGTAAAGACTCTTGGAAAGATGAGAGTGATAGACCCTCAAGTTGTTTCATATCCTTTATGGGTATATAAAAGCATGCGTGAATGATGGAGTCATAAATGGTGAATGCAGAATAATTATTTGAGCAAGCAAAAATAACAATGAGGTTGTCTAAATTGTACAATAAGATGTTATTTTTATGTTCTTGATGAGGAATGAATTTCCAGTACTAGTATAGTCTTGGATGATCATATTCAAAGGAGGATGTTTATCTTGGTGATTGTAGTGGTGAAGAATAATATTGACTGCAAGTTTCGCATCTATCAACAAGGATCATTAGGAGTGCATGTTAGAAGAATGCATACAAAGGAATATGTGGCCAACTCAGTTGAGCATTAGAAAAGTAGAGGTATTTTCTTGCAAGAAAGGTGGGACATCACTAGTGGTCTAATTGTGGTGGATGTCATAATATCGATGCCCCGATAGGTCTGGGTTCATTTAATGGTATGCCACTATTAAGTTGGAGTTGGGACAATGTTTGACATTCGTCAAGTTGTAAGGGGTATTCATTGACATCATGATCATTAGTAGAATCTTCTACAAAAATATGGCCACTATTAGAATATGTGCATTCAACATGCCATGGTCGGTAAAAATGGATCATGTGGCTCCTAGTTTGTAATAATATCAACAGGAGGCTTCTAACTCGATATTGATACTTGTTAAAAGTTTTTAAAAGAGAAGTTCAGTAAGAAAAATGCTTTATATGTGTGGGAGTCACATGTAGGAACTTCAAAGTAGCATGGGTAGATGTGAAAAATGGTTGCAATTTTTCTTTTTCTCCATTTGATAATGGCATCATGTTTGACGTCGACCATGATTTTGTAACTTTAATTATGGGGAGTGATTCCAGGAAGGCGGACACACCATGTATGTATCAATTATTGTTGAATTCATAGTAAAAGGAGTTACTTCTAAGGAGACACACACAACACCTTCTTTCCTACATTAAGAGAAGAAAATGTGTGGCTACAAATTAAAAACAACTTCTTCTATAACATATGGAAAGCCTCATGTGCACTAATATCACACTCAACAACACTATATATTAAAAGTTTCCATAAATATATAGAGGATGGTTCATATGGATGTGCATTTTTGAGATTCTTGTAAAGCATGTGGTGGTAACTATTGGAGTGTTTATCTAATTTAGATGAATACTTTGTAATGTATTTTATAGCTTCATGACAATAGAGAAATGGTTGGAAATCAACATTAGCTCTCTGAATAGAAAGCATATATGTGTGTTGAATGTTCAAACTGTCATCATTATGGAACAATAAGTTTTTTTCACTGTCATTTTCTACCAAATTTGAAGATAGGGCTTGCAAATTACCATGGGGAATTGTAACAAAATTGGAGAGATGTCCCTTTTTCCATAAGCATGTATGTTCACTACATTTAATGTGAGTTCAAACAAAGTTAACAAAATCTTCTAGTCCTTTTGAGAATTTCTTGCAATTATGGAAGGGGTTCCTAATAAGAAAGGGTTGTCATTTATGAGGCGTTGAATGTTTTTGTTTCCTTGGGAGATTCTCACATTTTTTTATATACATATTTGTTAAAATATTCATTTTTATTCTTACAACCGCATGTGGATCTTCCCAATTCAAAGTTTCAATGTTGGGTATTTTCAAAACCAAAGGAAGTCATGAATATGTGTAGATCCTTTTATGTTGTCATTCATACAGGGAAGGAGGGAACTAATTATGTAATACTGAGACTTAGTAGGGCACAAAAATATATAGCTAAAGGGAAATAGTTTTGATGCTCAACTATACCAATGGTTATGTGCTTGCAAATTTTTTCAAGCACCTCTTAACATAATATTGAGAATCGATTATGCATGTAGATTGAGGCACAATAAGGGTTAGATATAATAGTATATATTTTCCATCTGTTTTCCACATTTTCATGTCATGGTAATTTTACATACAAATGGACCATATGTGTACATTACACAAAAGGTCAATCCTTTTATTGAAGCATAATTACATATTTTTTATATAGTAGGTAACAATTGAATTTAGGATTGCAAGAAAAGGATTATCACATTTGAGGGAGATGTATGTAGAGATTGGTCATCTCAATTATAAGGCATGGCTTGAGAGGAAGATAATAATTCACCCAAACCATGGAATGTGTTGCAATTGGGAGTATTAGGGGTGGTATGCTTGTGTATGTGTTAGCATTGACAAATGGGGGCATGCAAAAGTCATGGATTGTAGAGGGAGGAGGCACCAACATCTAAAGGTTGATATAAAGGGGGATTTCAGGTGGGTTCAATGGATGGTGTTTATTATTGAATACAGGGACACCTTCTATGTGACACTTTTTCATTAAGGGGTTGTGTATGGGAAAGATATTTTTGATGTTGATGTGCATTGATATATTCTTTGGATATTGTGTAGCGTTCAAGTCTTCATGCATTAATTTCTAGAGTTGACATTGGAAAATATGTTTTAGTGACAAAGGGAATCATGTATAATACTTAAAAGGAAAGGAAACCATTAGGAAAAAATATGTGAAGTGACATAGGAGAAATAATGTTATCCATTTACTTGTCTTAAAATAGTTTATAAACAAAATGTGGAAGGGAGAAATGCTTATACGAAATAAGAGTTTCAAAAAAATTACAATACACATATGCAAAGAACAAATGGTCTCAGTATAAGCTTTATTTCCATAACAAGGAACATAATATGCAAGAACAATATAATATTGAGCAATAGTTGAAGGAAACACAAATAAACAAAGCACATAATAAGTCAATAAAAGACAACTACGAGGAAAATTTGCTGTATGCCTAGATTTGGATCACTTGCAAGATGGATTAGTTAATATGAAAACCCCAAATCAACTACTAAAAACATAATGGGATTATGTTTGTCATTGTGAAG
Source organism: Taxus wallichiana var. yunnanensis (assembly GCA_018340775.1). Lineage (NCBI taxonomy): Eukaryota > Viridiplantae > Streptophyta > Pinopsida > Cupressales > Taxaceae > Taxus > Taxus wallichiana. The sequence continues at coordinate 882,719,147 of CM031239.1, read as the reverse complement.
AGAGGGAAAATTGTGGTTTCTTTTATTGAATAAATTGGGTAAAACTCTTTCAGATATGAATCTAAAACTACAAAAGCACACTTGAAAAATGTTAGTTGTTTTTGGTGGTTAGGGGACCTTCCTTAGTTAGATACCTAACCCTTTTAAGGAGATAAAAGACATTTAATTGATGTAAAATGAAAAAATAGTAAATAAAATGACAGGTATACGTGACTCGGAGCACATGACAATCACAATTACATTTCGCTGAGAATCGCACGGAGATTGCAAGCCAATCACAGTTGTGATTTCTACATGTGTTGTAATGTTTCTAGAAACAGTTGTTGCAACAATTTAGGTCTATCCTTTATGCTTCACCTTTCCTTCTTTAAGACTTGCAAAACCAAAATATGTGAGTAAGAGAGAGAAAACTCAAGTATAGCTTTAGTGTATAAATATTCGGGGTTGGAATGAGGGGGTGAGGGTGCTTTTATAGATTTAGAGTGCATAGGGGAGTGAGACACACATGGTTGCAATTTGCATTGGGTATGCACATGTGTATGCGTGACGGGGCATAATTAAATGTTAGTGGGTGAGGGTTAGTAAATAGGTCCATTTTATGGGGTTTTTTTATTTTTCGGTCTTTTGTGTTTTCTAATGTTTTTATGTTTTAGAATAAGGGACCTTATGCACAAGGTCCATTTTTATGGTGTCTACATTTTTCACCTTTTTGAGTTGCATGTATGCAACAGGCAAGATGCGGTGTAAAAATTGAAGATGAGATGTGAGTCGTCTAACCCTATGATGGTGGTTATCATAATTACTGGCATAACCAGTTGAATAGATAGAAAAGAACATGGAAATGTGATTGATGAGACACTTCAAAAAGATTTTGTGAAGGGATTGATAGGTTGATTTCATGAGGTAAATACTATAGAGTCGGTTATTTTATGATTGAATGATTAGATGTCATAAAATTAGATGAGAAGGGTTGTACATGATTCCCCTCTTAAGTGGCATTTTTCAAAACTACATGTTTCCCCAACGTAGCACGGGATGAAAAGTGGTGATTAAAGATGAGAGAAATTGATCCTTGGCGAAAGGCGCGATGAAAAGAAATGATGACGGGGTCACCCAAGTCACGTGTATGTGAAAAAGTGATAATGTGTATTTTAAAAGTGGATGCAAGCACTAAAGTCATGATGTGAAAAGGGGAGGTGAGGAGTTGATTGAATTGAAGTTGACAAGGAACACACTAGGCGAGTGAGGTGACGAGTAACATAGTGCATGCAATATGGTGATTTGGGTTGAGTTGGGCAAGTTGAAGGTTGATCGGAAAAGTTAGAAGAGGTGGAGGTCAAGATGGACAAGTTGGAAGAGATGGAAGCCAAGATAGTCGAGCTGGGTGGGTGATTAACTAAAATTAACTAATATGTAGTATGTGGGGATAATTAATATAAACTATGAAAAGTGTAAATAAAGTAAATAAATGCAATAAAGAAGTATGTAAATGAGATAAATAGTTATGAAAAAGGAAATGCTAACCCTGATGTAAAAGAGAGAAGAGGAAATAACTCAAATGAATAACAAATGCTCATGGGATTATATCACGAGGTGACTACAAAATCTAGAAGTATCAACAACTATGCAAAAGATCTAAAAAGGATGGATTTGGACTGATTCCCTAGACTAGAGCGCTTAGGAAGGGATTGGGGCACTGTGGGTGCTCGGTCTACAAATTGGGTGCCTTGATTCAGTAACAACTATGAAACTAAATCTCATAGGGTTGGGAGGTGGTCCAAAACCCTCGTTGTGTTTCGCATGAGACTTGTTTTGTGACAGATGTTTCCAATAATCCAAGATGAATGTAAAGACATGCAAAATACCAAAAGATGTATCAAAAACCTAAAAAGAAAGATGTAAATGAATGGGTAAGAATGACCTTAGCTGCCACAATAGTGGGCTTACTAACCGAGCGTTGCCCTACATTTCAAACCCAAATTTAGTTCTCACGAGTGTGTGAATAGTGTGCCCTAGGTGCTCTTATGCCACCACACTTTGTGAAGTAGCGAGTAATAACTAAATGTAGAAAATGTAATAGTATGTGTGCATGGAATAGAATAGAATCCATCCCCCAATGAAATGTGATGTAGATGTCCTAGCCTTGTGCCTTGTGATGGAGCTTGTGGATGTAAGTGATCTCGAATGTAATGGATGGATGTAACTCTAGATGGATGATAGTAGTGAATGATGCTAGGTCCCTCATTATGGTCTCATAACTTTATATTTATAGGTTTATCTTGATCTAATTTCATAATTAACTCCGAAATGGCCAACCATTAAAAAGATAAGAAACTAAAACGACTAGAAAGAGCCAAAAATGTGGCGAGAAAGTGCTAAAGGGATTGGAGCGTTCTTGGTGGGACTAGAAAGCCCATGGGTGCCCCAAGACTAATCTGTTTTCCCTAGTCGAGGCTAAAACAATGTGGGATGACATAAGCTAACTAGGTATATGAATGTAAAGTGTCAATAATGATGAAATAAAATAAAAAAAGATGGCTAAAAGATGGGGTTAATTAGTACTTTCTTCTAAAGTGCATGATTTTATGTCTACATTAGTGAGTTAGCTGAGTTGGTTAAGGATCTAGCCAAGTAAGGCTGGCTAGCTGGTTGAGTTGGCTAGGAGATGATGATTGAGTGGATGCATTAGGTGGGGAGCTAGCTGAGCTCAATGAGTTGGTGGGATCTAGCCAAGCTAGGCTAGATGGTAGGGTGAGCTCGATGAGATGGGTGGAGGTTGATCACTATTGCGACTTGGTTGGGGGATGAGTCATTACTTGTGACTAGGGATGGGCAAGTTTGTAAATGTCGGGGAGTGGAGGAAAGGTGAATAGTTGACCATGTCACTACCAGTAACTTAGAAAGTTGGGCATGGTGGATGTGATGATTTGGTCTAAGGATGACCGAGTCATGTTAGCGAATTAATGGGGAGGGTGAGGTGGAAGTGGCTCACGAGGTGAGCTTGAGGAGATAAATGTGAGGGAGGAATGCTAAGATATGTGAGTGAGGAGCTCACAAGGTGAGCTGACAGTGAATAGGTGGGTAGTCAATGGGTGAGGTAAGAAGCCGGGGTGGGGTGACTCGGTGAGGATAGAAGTAGTAGTGTGGGGTAGGGGTGAACAAGTCACTACAAAGGCATGGTGTAAAGGGTATGCCCGACTCGGAGAGTGAGATGAAAGGGTGGGTAAGGAAAGTTAAGAGAAATGGGAGATAGGGTTGAGTTGCAATTACGACTTAGTCAAGGTGGGGTTGGGGTGGGGGAGAGGTGAGCGGCTTAGCGTATGGGTGTAGAGAGCTAAGGGATGGATGCATGAAAGGTGACATAAGGGTGATATTATGGGGTTAGGTAGTGAGCTCGGTATTTATAATGATTGAGATGGGTGGAGAGGAAGGGGTTGTCGAGTCACATGCGCGACTCACCCAAGCTGATAAAAAGGGTGAGGAGCTCACGGGGATAGGTAGAGGAATGAATGAGTAGGGTGTGGGAAAGTTTAGTTGTGAGAGGAGCAAGCTCGGTTGCAAGCGCAACTAATTTGAGAGGTAGGAGTCAAGGTAGATAGAGGGAAGTTAGGGAAAAGAGGATCTCAGTGAGCGAGTCACTAATGTGACTCAACATGGTGGGTGAGGTGGGATAGCCAAGTTGTGATAGGTAGGAGTGGCGGGTGAGGCGGGGGTAAGTGGAGTGAGTGGGGAAAGGGATTCAACTCATCCAAGATGGCCAAGGTGTGGGGCGGGAGCTTGGGATATGTTATCCATTTTTGCTCCCTTACGAAAAAATGGACAAAGAGGGTAAATTGGACTTGGGACCGTAAAATTACTTCATGAAGCATTCTAGGGCATTTCAGGTGAATTTTTGTGTTTAAGGAACATTTACAGTGTTACAGAAGGTTCGGATCATCTTTGACTATTCATTTTTTTCTGGGTTTTTGGGCATAGGGTTTTCTTGAACAAGAAAATTACATCTGCAAGCCAAAATTTATCCAACATAGGCAAAAATGGTCAAAATTGATAGACAAATTTCCAGAGTCCTACTATACCTCCATGATGCCTCGTAATCCGAGAAAATTCCAAAAATCCATGAGACTAAGGTAAAAGGTTGAAGAAATGCAAAAATGGCCCACAAAAGGGCTCGAGCTCAAATAGCTCACCAATAATCTTAGCAAGCTAACATGATGCATAAGGAGGTGGGGTGTTAATGAGTCAAGAATGAGATGTCGAGAAAAATTTGAGACGTATTTGACAAAGGGCCGAACAAATTGGTGAGTTTCTCGGCAAAGTGTTGGTTTTGGAATCAATCTTGTAATATGGAGGCAATTCAAATCAGTGCAAAAGGAACCAAGCTCAATAGTCAAGCACATCACCAAGCCAAGACACAAGGGATCCCACTCGCGAGGGGGTTAACGTCGACATGACACGAGGTTGAGGTCGACATCGTTGAGATAAGCAAGAGATGAAATGTATGTAGGATCGAGTTAGCCATTGGAATGGATGCGTGAGGAGAATAATGTCTCGGGACACACAACTATCGAGTAGGGTTGAAGGATTATCTCGTTACAACGAGTCAATGAGACATGGAAGGTAGAACTCGACTAGCGCATGTAATTTGAGCCATAATGTAAAATGCCTAGTCAAGATGACCTTTCATTAATTAATCACCCCTTATATCTAGACTAATTAATTATTATTAATTAATTAGCTTTCCCTTTCATTTAACCAATAAATCAATATTTAATTGATTTAATCCCCTTCTAATAGCCTAAATCATACTAATATTCCTCTAATTAGCTTCTATAAGCTTACATCTACCTATTAGTTAATCACCTTTGATTAATTAAAACACCCCCAACTCCCATGACTTGCTAAGTATAAATTAAACCCTTCTAAAGTAAGGTTACCTTTTATAAAGCAACCTTATCCATTCCTAATCTTGTTTTACCTTTATCCCACATGCAAAGGGATGAAGTGTTTCCTTTATCCATTGGGCTATATAAGGAGCCCTCCTTCTACCTTTATACCTACACCTAAACTTCTTGAGAAGAAAAAAGCAAAGCATATAGCAAAATAGACTAAAAGCTTTCCTTTGTTTTCTTGAGAATTCACCATTTGGAAGAGTTAAGCCTCTTTTCTAGCCAAAGTGCTTAGGTCATATGGGAGGTGTCAAAAGGGTCTTGTAGCCCAACTTTGATAAGCCCCCATTCCTAGGTTCTTGGAATATCAAGAGCAACCTATTTGATTATCATGGAGCTTACATAGGTTCATTTATTTGTTGTTAATTAAAGAGAATAGAGGATTTAGACAACTTAACATGTTAATTTTTTCAAAGTTTTATATGATAAATGTGTAGTAACTAACCTTGCTTAATTCTTATCTTGATGGTGCTTTGTATTTTGTTTAATTTTGTTAATTAAGACTACTAGGTGTTAGTCTTTATTTTCATTAGCATTAGTTTAAACAAATCATGCACACATTTGGCACGCCTGGTGGGACCTAGTCCCTTGGCATTTTAGTTTAAATTCTATTGTTTTGGCTAACTTTTGATATGCACATGTAGTAATTAATGTCCATTTTCTTGGAATTTTTGCTAATATTATATGTGTAGGTTCTTGTTCATAGCCATCATTTTAATGGGTTGTTGCCATTTTAAAACTAACTTGCTAAAATTTGAAGTATTGTGAGCTTTTTGTGTTTTTTGCCGTGTTTTGGTTGTAGGAGTGGCACAGGTGCACTAACAGGAGCACAGGCACATTTATGGTGGCGCAGACACCTCTCGGGTGGCACAGCGCACTTTGTCAGAAGCTGAATTTCTATTTGTTGACCCCTGACGCACATACACTAACCCTGGCACACATGTCCTAACCAGCGTGCAAGCACACTAACCCGAGAACATATGTCATTTCGTACTATACCTTCACTATAACTCAAAACTGCTGGATGCACACACCCTAACCCCGGTGCACATGCTTTTTTTGGTGTGCGACACATTTTTGTACGTAAGAGTTTCATTTGACATCAACTTAACCTAGGTGCAGCATTTTTCCAGTGGCACACACGCTTTTATGGTAGGTGCATGCACTTTTCTAGTGGCGCAGGGCATGTCGAAATCTCTAAGACTATTTTAATCTTGTGGCGTACACGCCTGGTGCACACACGCCTTTTCGGTGACATAGTGGTGGTGCACACACTTTTGGTGCATATTTTTGGTGGTGCAGGCACCTCTCGGGTAGTAGGCAATCATTGTCAAATGGCATGAATTACTATTTTTTCCCCGTGCACATACACTAACCTTTTGGTAACCACGCACAGCAGCACACACTTTGACAGATGTCATTTCGTGCATCAGTACCTTCACTGCTTTTAAACCCGTCGGATCGGCACACACATGCACATGATTTTCTGTGGCGCAAGCTTATCAATTTGATATTATTTTAATTAGCGATGGCACACTTTTCCTGGTGGCACACATGCACTTTTTGGTGGTGCACACAGCGCTTTTCTAAGACTATTTTAATATTTAGTGGCACATATGCCTTTCGGTGGTGCACATGCCTTGTGGGCACACACGCATATAAAAAGGGGGCACATAGTATATCTGTTTAATCCGGTTTTGGTTACAACTTTTTAGTGCTCCTTGTTTTGATCATAACTTTTGACTCGTTAACCCATTTTTGAGTTTGAATAGTGTATGAAAGATAACGAAGTGTAATTTGTGAGGAAATTCCAAAATTTAGATACCTTTGGTATACTAAATTCTATCACAAAACTCCCAAAATGCCCCGGAGACCTCCAAAAATGCAAATTACTAAAAACTGTTAAAAAAGTGCAAAAATTGGATTTCTAGAATTTTTGATTTTCTTGGTTTTCTAACTCTTGCAGGGTTCTAACAAGTGGTTTACAGGTTTCCTTTGCATTAGGTTTCTTTATACTAACTTAATAAAAAACATTTGCATCTTTATTTGTGAAGGTTTGAAACGCGTATGCTCTTCCCTCATGCCTTTCTAGGTGATCTTGGGAATCGAAACGTTTCACCACTTTCTTCATACTTGCAAAATGGTTTAATTAGCTTTCAAAGTTGGTTAAAAGGAACTTATTTTCACATTGTACTTAGGAATTTTCCATTTATTACAAATTTGAGTGAGATACCTTGTTGCGTATGCTCTTTCCTTGCGTCTTAGGACGATCTGGGAAATCAAAAACAACATCTTATCTCCTTTATATGACGTTTTGGAAAATTACTAACCTTGGTATGTAGGACCAAAATCACTTGTCAAAGAAAGGAGAATCAAAAAAAAACAAAAACCCTACTAATATAGTTGTTTTTGCGGGTTGCCAAAAATGTGTTCCACTTAAAAAACCACACCTAATTAAACAAGATAAAAAAAACAACATATTCAAAACATTGTATTGCAGGTTTTGGAAAAGGGTATGTCCCTCTCCGCTCAACTGGAACATAACCCCTTTGGCATAACACCTTAAGCTACAACAATGGGGGTGGTTCTAGGAACCCCAAAGTAGTCCACGTAAGAGGGAACCTTGTGGATGAAATGGGAAGTGCTCCACTACCTACTTGACTAGTGATTCCTTTGTGAGATAGCATTACAAGTTGTCCCTATCATGGTGACCCTTTTATAGTACACATGGATGCATTTAGTTTCCCACTATTGTGCTTGAAGGGGGAAAGTAAAGTCGAGATACTCCCAAGATAGTCAAGGGACTGTTTGGGTAAATCACGACCTCATTAAGATAACTTTGTAACACCTAGGATGAGAGAACCACCTAGGAAAATATACTTTGGCCAGGAGCCCACTTTGACCATTCTAAAAATAATGTTGAGTTGTGAGCCATCTTTTCATCACAAAACGTGTGACGCATTACTTTCGCTTAGTTTTTCACTTGCCTTAAGGTGAGGCTGAAACTCTGCCAAAGTGAAGCCAACATTTTTCATCCCCATTTTGATCTACTTCCTTCACATTCTTTTGACACTTTGTTGATCAAAAGAAGGGTGACTACCTTTGTGTTACCAATTGATTGTTTCGCCACTTTTTTGTCCATTTACACCCATCCATGTTTGTGGCTGGGTTAGTTAAATGTCTAAAGTGTGTGGAGATGTATTTATATCATTGGTAGCCTTTGTGATCTTGATACCCACGTCAGGATCATCATCATAGTTAGGATTGATTCATCATTTTATCTCCCTTTGACATGTTACCTCATTTGCATTGTCTCGACATAATTAAGATACTTATGTCATGTTTCTCATAAACATGATCTAAGTGTCCACATTGTGGCGTTACGCTGCCCATGTTTTAACACATCCTTAGTATACTTTGACTTAGTTTGATTTCAAACATTGTCCCAAATCTTGAAAGGTGTCACTTACTTTGTTTGCATCATTTCGATACCACTTTGACACTAATATCTCACTTCTCCACGAAGCTTGATAGACGTGTCCAATTGGTGTGGTTACGTGGCTTACATTTGTAAACCTCACCCTTTAACATTTAGGTCTTGTTGGTTGTTGAACTTGTCATGGTATCCTTTGATTGGGAGTCACATCTACCCTTTGTTAATATTTACACCTTGTTCATTTTGAGCTTGATGTAAATATTGACATTGTGTTGATCATTTTTGCATCGAACTATCACTTTGCACATTTTTCATATGGTGTATTTCCTTGTTGATTGGCTTTGTGTTTCACACTTGCATGATTGTTCCTTGTGATTATTCATTCAGAAAACTTATTTTCTAGGACAATCCCTTTTTATCTCATCGATATTACATCATCACGATGTCTATTTTCCTTAGACCTTCTTCAAAAATCACACACGCATATCAATACTTACAAAATGTCTAGTTAGTTGTCCTTATGCTACCCAAAATCGACATGTCACTTCCTTCCCTTTGAAGGAGTTCCATCACACTATCTAGATCTAGACATTTGTGCTTAAAACAACCAAAAATGACTAACTATCACACGGTTCCCCATACTTACAAAAATACGGAACCTAGGTTTAGCAATTCAAATCAAAAGATTCCCATTACAACTAAACCTCATTTGGTTCTTCATGTGCTAGAGAGCCCATATGGGTAACTCGTTCCCCACCTTCATCTCATAGTCGGTGGTATGATTTGGATGCTTCTGATCCAAATTATTATTCGAGTTCCCCCACTCTTCTTCTAATTCTAATCCAAACATTTCCTCTTCTTCTGAGGATTCCAATCCAAATATTTCCTCTAACTTTCTTCTGATGATTCAGATCCAAACTACTATTTGGATTCATCTAATTCAACTCCTAAGTCATCTAATGTGACTCCTATGTCATGGTCCTCCCTATCTTCGTCAGGAACCTCTTCATCATACATTTAATATGACTCCTATGTCGCGGTCCTCCCTTTCTTCACAGGACCCCTTTTATCAGTCACCTCAACGATGTCTTCTTCCTTTGAAGATACGTGTGACTCCAAATCCCTCCAATCAAACATCTAATACAATTCTTGAATCATGGTCCTCTCTTTCTTTGTAGGACCCTTGTTATTATTCATCCATGTGATTCTTGAATCACGGTCCTCCCCTTCTTCGCAGGACCTTCTTCATCAATCACCCCCAATAAGTCTTCCTTCTTTGAAGATTCATGTGACTCAAAGTCCTTTGAGTCAAACATCTAATCGACCCATGCATCACGCAATCTACAAACTTTGGACTTAATCCTACTAGTTTACAGATGATATACCATCATATAGGTAGGTCCACACCACCTTCTTCTACTCCTGAGACATCTAGCTACACATCTTCTTCATCCCCCACATCATCTTCTTCTATCAATCATCATCAAACATCTTCTAAGTCTTCCACACCAAGTGAACCTCTTTCTTCCAATCAACCCCTGGTGGTCGATCAACAACTCATACCGATTGATCTCTTTTAGAATGAAGAAACAATCAGGGCATTTATAGGGGCATATGAAGATATTCCTTTAGCAGATTACGAAAAGGATTCTCTTTAGACTTTGATGTCTACATATTGTGAGGAAAAGGTTGATTCCTTTTATCAAGAAATGGAGGAAGAGCCTCGATCATCATGTACTTGATCCTCCTCTTATTCTTCCATCTTCACATTCTTCATTATGTGATGAAACTCCTTGGTCTTGCATTGATCCATGGCCTATCTTCTCATCACCCAATAACTCTTTGTCTATCATAATTCCTCAATCACAATCTCTTATGGGGTCAATGCCAAGTAGCCCTTCATCTTCATCTAGGTGTGGGTCACCTTCTAGTAGCCCTCCCTCTGCTATTTTTGGGACATTTTTGAGTAGTCCACTATCTTCTATTCTTGGGGCATGCCCAACTAGCCCCTTGTCTTCTAGGTATGGATCACCCCGGGTAGTCCATCATCTTCTATTCTTGGGCCACATCCTAGTAGCCCATCATCTTACATCTATGGGTCACGTCCTAGTAGCCCTTCTTCTTCTATTCTTGGGCCACATCCTAGTAGCCCTTCATCTTCTATCTATGGGTCACGTCTTAGTAGCCCTTCTTCTTCTATTCTTGGGCCACATCCTAGCCCTTCATTCATCTTCTATCTATGGCTCACCCCCCAGTAGCCCATATTCTTCAATCCTTGGACCATATCCTTTTCATCCATCACATTATTCTTCTACCAAAGATGGTGGCAAGCCCATGGTCATTTCTCACATCAGTTCTAAACGTCCACGTTCACTTTCTTCTCCTTCTCGGATCAGAACAAGTCACGTGTTAGCTTATAAGAAACCCAAACAATTTCTTAATCAAGCTCAGATCAAAACTACAAAGAGCTCTATAGCTCCCAACAAATCAAACAATCTCAAAATTCTAAATCAAGCGCGATTCAAGAATGCACACCAACGTAACCATCAAGTATGGCGCAAAGTGCATAAACCTCTGGATGGGGAATTAAATCTCCCACATACGAAATCCATGTTTCAAAACAAATCACAGTCATTTGTTGAGTGTGAACTCACCTCGATCATCGAGATCGGGATAATATCACTCTTGATAAACAAACACGCCTAGTCTCCCTTATCAAGGAAGTCACAAACATTGTTGTTGGATCTTACCACACGAGTGACTTTGTTAGTCCCACCTCTTAAAACTATCAAAAATCTAAAAATAAAAAACAATTCAAAAATACAAAAAAAACATTGAGAAAACACAACAAAAATCAAAGGTACAAAGATCAAACATTGCAATCAGGTATTGTGTACACATGGATGTTTCTTTCTTCCCTTCCTTGTTATTCTTCTGCAAGTCTTCCTACCATTTTCATCCCTTTGGTGATGTTTTGGTTAGCTTATTCACACATTTTGTGACATTTATCTCTATGGTATCCATTTGACCCTGGTCTTTTATCACCTTGGTAAATTAAAGAATGACTGACCTCTTAGAGATCTATCACATTCAACATCTAATAAACTTGTTGTGAAGAAATTTTGGACATATTTGTTGACACTAGCCAATGTCATCATCATTAATCACTTCCACCTCCTTCCATCAAGCCATCATGGTTCTTAACCCCTTGTCAAACAAGAGAGCTGAAATAAGTTTTCAAAAGCAAAAGAATCAAAATCAATCAAAAATCAAAAGCTAAAAGCTAAAAGCAAAAAAAATTGATATATTACTCTCTCTTGGGGTATTTCCAATAATCTCTATCGGGGCTATGGATGCCTAACGATAGGTAGTAGAGAAATGTTGTGATTAGAATCAAATGCATCTCCGTCGGGGCTATGGATGCTTGGCTGGCAGCGGAGCAATGTACGGCTATCCTTCCACCATCCATTCACAAAATCACCTTTCAAAATAAATCATTCCTACACATTAGCTAGGGTGTCTTCACTTGTTGTCTATTAAATCTTCCCTTGAGAGGTAATAAATTCCACATGCACACACTGGATCTCTATGAGTAAACAGGATTAGTATGTTACCAAGTGTCTTTTTTGGACCTTGTTCAGACTCTTACTCTAGTCCATATCTCGTCTCACGATTTGTGCCTTTGGCTAATCACTTCTTCATCATGAGGCTTCTAAGCTACATTCATATCATTCACATCATTCTTCTACTTCATTTAGAACATCCATGTGTATAAGATTACTTTTTTCCATGTTTGCGGACACCTTTGTCCCTTTCACAAAAACAATCTTCTCCTTCCTTTCTATCATGTGCTTTTAGGCCAACTTACGTTGGGGGCATCCTTGCTTCTTCCCAACACTTCATTGGTTTATGTTCATCATCATGTTGAACCTATCCATAATGGCCTTGGGTCCCTTCTACCTATGAAGAGTTTTCCTTTGAATACTCCCACCTAATCGTTGGGAATTTTTGCATCTTCACCTTTCTCATACACACGTGGCCTTATGCCCTTGTACATCCCATCTATCGCTAGGGGCATCCACGCTTCCTCGTCTTCCTATACATAGTTTTAGAAAAATTTCAAAATCAACAAAAAACATTCAAATATGTTAGAAAAATCATCAAAAAATTCAAATATGTTAGAAAAATCAAAAAACATTCAAATATGTTTTAGAAAATTCTAAAAAATTGAAAATCATCCTACAAAACATTTCACTCTTTGGTTCTCACTTGTTCATGTGTGCGACTTGCGGATCATCTTGATCTACCTCCATCAACAAAAGCTAGGTTGCTTACTTCATCTGTACTCTGGGGCACAACAAGTTTCCTGGTACTGTTTATAGTGCACATTGCTTTTCCATCGGACCCAAGTGTCCTCCGTTATTCCCCTCACATGTATCCTTGCTTGGGGCACCATCATCAACCCTTGTCATTAATTTACACAGGTCATAATTGAAGCTTGATAATAAAAACATTACATTATGTTTCTCTATTAGTTTAGCTTGTTTACTTTCTCGTATTGCATTGCATTTTGTATGTTGCATGGAGTTAGGCATCTTTCACTTTCTCGTATTGCATTGCATTTTGTATGTTGCATGGAGTTGGTATTTTCAGCAATGGACAATTGTTCATAGTATGGCTTTTCATGTCATTCTACTTTTGTCGTATGCTTATATTTTCATAAGGACCAATGATGTAGATCTCTTGGCAATATGATGACATCAAATTGTTCCAATAAACAAGGCTAGAGGCTAAGCTCTTCTCTCCACTCCTCCATATTTCTTCTACATCACTTTCCTCTCACCCCTAATCTTCCATCTTCTCGGGGCATCCTACCCCCTTCCCATTCTTCTATCTATTTCTCACCTTTTTCGATCGTCGATCGTCTTCCTTCATCACCCCATCGACACTCGAGGGGGCATCTCTCCCTCCTACTAATTTTTCTTCTATCCCTTCAAAATTTCATTATCTACTATCTTTGAAGTGGCGTCACTTACGCCACCCCAAAGAGGGGCAAATGTAGACACCCATAATTACGCCCGAGCAATTTAAATACTTAAATTGTGCTAATTATCTCCTTTTTCAAATTGGTGACATATCATCAAAAGCACTCATATTCTCTCTTATCATCATTAATTAATTACAATACACTAATTAATTAAGTCACCTATCCAAAAATACCCTAATTAACGACCTTCCATTAATTAATCACCCCTTCTATCTAGACTAATTAATTATTATTAATTAATTAGCTTTCCCTTTCATTTAACCAATAAATCAATATTTAATTGATTTAATCCCTTTATAGCCTAAATCATACTAATATTCCTCTAATTAGCTTCTATAAGCTTACATCTACCTATTAGTTAATCACCTTTGATTAATTAAAGCACCCCCAACTCCCATGACTTGCTAAGTATAAATTAAACCCTTCTAAAGTAAGGTTACCTTCTATAAAGCAACCTTATCCATTCCTAATCTTGTTTTACCTTTTATCCCACATGCAAAGGGATGAAGTGTTTCCTTTATCCATTGGGCTATATAAAGATCCCTCCTTCTACCTTTATACCTACACCTAAACTTCTTGAGAAGACAAAAGCAAAGCATATAGCAAAATAGACTAAAAGCTTTCCTTTGTTTTCTTGAGAATTCACCATTTTGGAAGAGTTAAGCCTCTTTTCTAGCCAAAAGTGCTTAGGTCATATGGGAGGTGTCAAAAGGGTCTTGTAGCCCAACTTTGATAAGCCCCCATTCCTAGGTTCTTGGAATATCAAGAACAACCACTTTGATTTTCATGGAGCCTACATAGGTTCATTTACTTATTTGTTGTTAATTAAAGAGAATAGAGGATTTTATTTATTTGCATTAGCATTAGTTTAAACAAATCATGCACACAACATCGAGTGGCTCGATCATGGTGAGGAGGGGCACTTCAGATATTTGGGAAATATTACATCGGAGTTCGAGACTTCTCGGGTGAGTTGGTGTAAAGCAAGGGAGTCCAAAATCCGAACTCTAAATTTCGAGTTTCGTAGTTTTGAAGGATTGGAACTCAACGCGTATTGGGAGTTCTACAGGGATACAAAGAAGGTATAAAGGTTCGATGCGTTGGAACTTTGAATTTTGATGAGTTATTTCAAAGGTCAATGGGGATTCATGGTCAACATCTCGGTGGCTTCGGACAATTGGTGCATCAGGTTTCAGGTTGGAGCTCGATGTGATTGGGAGGACATATCTCGAAGTCTAAAGGTAGTAACCTAACAAGCCAAGCAGACAACTCAACGGGGTCACACATTTTAAGGCATGTTAGGGAATGATGTCGCATGGAGTCTAGGTCAAAATATGAGCCGTCAAGGAATGGTTGGTGAGAGTTAATGTGGTGAGTCATTCACCGAGCCACATGGAGAATTATGAGATGTTGATGGAAACGTGGTAGATGCATTTGGTGGGCACACACGAAGTGAGAGTTAAGACACAACCGGGGGTAGTGGAAATATGGAACTCACCCAATGAGCCATATTGGCTCGGTAGAATGACAAATCAAAAGTGGGTGGTATAAAATGTGAAGAGCTCGCCATGCACATAAGCCGAGCTCATAAGGGAAAAAATAAAAGGACCTCGCTAGCCGGATCGACGAGTTGGGTGGTGAGCCATTTTTCTCGAGTAAGCCATAAAGACCCCCTAAATGCAAATTTAACATTGTAGGGCCCCACTATGGACCAAGGTGACCTCTTCAAAAATTATTAAAAATATTATTTTTAATTAAATGGAGAAGAATTCAAATTTTTGAATTTAGGAAGGCATGGAGGGAGAGATTTCTTCGGTGCAAGCATGATGTAATCAAGCATGGGGTGCTACTGAAAGTAGGCATGGGAAGTTGCGAGGAGACCATACTTTGCTACAGCTTACACCTAAGTTTTAAGAACTCTCCCTCTTTCTCTCACACACTCAAAGAATGCTATAAAATGAAGGGAATGCAAAATTATAGGGGTTAGAAATTTCTTCCATGCTTTTCCTCTTTTTTCCAAGCTGAGTTGTTATGAATTTAGAGGCTTTCAAGCCTTCCTTCGAAAATTTTTATAACAACTTTTGCCTCTTCCTACTATATGATGCACTGTGCATGTGTTTGGAGTAATAAAAATAATGTTTTGTGATTAATTGCCTATCCTTGCATTATTTTTGTTTCTCTCTTTTCCTCTCCTCATGTTTGTAGGTATACTTTGCAACCTTATGTTTCCATTGCAATTTTTGGAAGTTATTGTGCTTATTGGGAATGGTGAATGCATGTATTGTGGTTTGTGATACCTAGTATATCCTCTCCAAGTTCATCCCTCTCCATTGGCAAGTGGGAATTTGTCTAACAACCCCTTTTCTTGGTGCATCACCACTTCTAGTATAGGTTTTATTTCATGCAATCTATCTCCCTGTCCCCTTAGAATGTTAGTATAGGTTTAGTTAGTTGTTTTGCTTGCATTAGGAGTAATGTAGCGTTAGGATTAAGAAGAGGAATCTAGACTTTTCTAGAGTTCCACCTCAAGTCCGCAAGTCCCACAACTTGAGAGGTGGTACCCATGTTACCCAATCACACTAAATGCCTCATTGATATGCTGAAAATTTGGGGGTTCTGTGATTTGGTGATTACAGCTTTGGCACACTTGGTGGAACTAAAAAGGTCATATTTTTCACAGGTGTGTGTATTTGTATCCATTTCATTTCATTAATTTGTTGTGATCTTGATGAAATTACAACCTTATGAGGTATACCTAAGCACAAATGATGACTACATTGGTCCAAGTAACCCACTCTTTGAGTTACAAATTCCATCCATTTTTCGTTCCATATTTCTTCATTTTCTTCCATTCATGAAGTTTTGCAATCATGAATTCATTCCCACTTATAGTAGCAACAATGCTATCCATCTTCAGGCTATTATAATCCACCCCCAGATCAATTTTATGATGAAAATAAGTTTGAGTATGCATACCCACATGAGCAAGATGAAAATCAGTTTGGTCATTCACCAAAGTTTGAGTCATGAAGAGAGAAAGGATATGCAGATTTTGGAGGCTATCCTACACTTGAGGACTATTTGTAGAGAAAGGTTCAAGATTTGGAGTATAGCATGGTGTAAATAAGGATTAAGGAAATGATAAAGGAATCCCAAATTGGTTTTAGAATTCCATACCCATGGAATGGCTCTATACTAAGTAAGTTTAATCCTCAGCAAAAGCTCCATTGGATAACTAAAACACTGCTTGAAATTGGAAAATGGATTAAGAAGAGGGAATCTTATGAATATAATGCTAGTCAATCCTGTCAATGGGAAATCCCTACATTATCACCTCACATCCCTCTTTTTCTATCTCCATCCATGCAATCTCGGTTTGAACCCCACTGTCCCAAATTTCTAGCTTCTCCCCTATTGTGGAATTCACTTCCCCATATCATTTTCTTCCATCTCATCTTGAATTTTCTGCCCTTTTCAATTATATGGTTCCTTCCCATCTACAACAATAATAAGTTACACCTTTTCCACCACCCCAAATAATGAAAGAAGCAATTAAATCCCAACCCACCCCTCCTCTTGCAATCCCAAATCCATTTTGGGAAGACCAAAATCAGAAACTTAGCAAAGGGAAGGAGAAAGCTAAGGAGCTTAACAAGTAAGTTATTGTAAAAAATTAAAGGAGTGGGATGCAAGAATTAATTCCAAAAAATTCCACTCATGATTTTTTGGAATATATAGGGTAAAAAGAGGGTTTTAGAAGGTCCCACAACCTTATACAAAAAGCCCATCAGGCCAGATTTAGCAATTTAGAACATAGCAAAAAAGTACCCATGGAGATTCCAAAAAAGGAAAACGAAAAAGACAAAAAAAGAGAGAAGATAACATCGAAGAGATTTTTCAGCTCAGAGATAGCAATTCTAGCTCTGGGGGAACCCGAGTCCTCCGCAAGTTGTTCCGCAAGGGTGATGAGCTCCGAGCAATCTTTGGCAATGGCGCTCCTAGTAGAATCAGTGAAGGCCTCCCAGGCCTTCAAGGCAGTGAAGGCACGCTGGAGCTTGTTTAAAATAGATGACACCAAATCGACTCTGCGCTCCTCCCTCTGAGAGTCAATAGTAGTCGCAGCTCAGTAGGAGTTGAGTTCAAATTTAGAGAAGATTTCATAGTGTCAGCAGGAGGTTCACTGTCGTCGTCAAGGTGTCTAAGTGGAGTGGGGTCATTCATATGCTGGTTCGTCTCCAACTGCTCCGAGGCCGAGGAGTTAGGATAGAGCTTGGCGAGGCCCAAAATGTCTTCAACAAGGGAGGTATCAGGGCTTGAGACCGGGAGACAACTTTAAAACTGGTGTTAGTGCCTTCTAGCAATAGGCACGAAAGGTGCGGGGGAAACCAGGGGGAGCAGAGGGCTCGAAAATAATGAGGGGAGGGCTAAGAATGGTGACGTCTGAGTCGAGTCAGAGGAAAGGTACAAATGATGGTGGCACCGAGAAGAGCGGAGGGAGGTGGAGGAGGGGCGGGGGAAGGCGAAGGAGAACGGCGATGGTGACCAATTTTGGGGGAAGCGATTAAGTCGGCATGCGAAGAAGCATCAAAAAAAAGTAAGTACAGTAAGCCCTGGTGGAGAATAGCCCCTTCCCCGTCACGAGCCAGCTGAATAGAGTGCTCGAGAGATTGATAGAGGAAAGCCACAAGATTAATCTTTTTCCCCAATGCAGATGAGAAAGGATGAAGAAGTGAGGGCCATAAACCAGATGATAATGGCCATGTCAATGGTGAAATAACACATTACAACTTCAGCGACTCTATTCCATGGAGGAGGCAAGGAATCACATGTGTAGCCAGAGAGATATTTGACCGGCTTATCCCCTGGAGCGATGAAATCCTACATTTCAGCATGCAGTGAGCGCTTGAAATAGATGTCGCCGATGGTAGGAAGACCCGTGGCATCAACGATAGCATTGGTGGAGATAGTAAAATGTGTGTTACCAATCTGTACCTCCCCTTCGACCAGGAAGCCATAACGACATACGAGACTAGGGCCGAGTAGCCCGCCATTCTCTCTAGGAAAGTCGTGATGCCATTTTCCAGTAAAATGTTCCATACCTCCACATCATCTTTAACCGAGTCACAGGCAGTAGGCTCAATCCACTTCAGTTGGCCACCCATTGTTGAGAATTTTGGAAAAGTGCAGAAGAGAGAGCGATGGGGGTCCTTTAAAAGCCCACCCAGGGCGTGGGAGCTATCGGCTTCGCCATCATTGTCCTCCTACCATCATCATATGATTAAGGGGAGGAATTACCCCATGCGTGTGGAAATCCTCCACATCATAACACATCTCCCTCATCAAATGGTTCAGCGCCAAAGGTCTTTTCAAAATAAATCAAACATAAATGCTGCCACCTTTTGAGGAGGCCATAAAGGCATTGCTAAAACCCATATCAGCTCCCCCTTCAACCAGTCAGCATTGGGATAGATCATTCTGAGTAATTTGGAAGAGATCAGCCGAGAAGTTGTCCATCTAGCTTTGTTGACTCTCAAGGAGAACTCCAATGTTAGCTAGGTGGTCCGCCACTTTATTCCCCTCCCGTAAAGACATGCTGGAACTGAATTTGCTAGAAATTTCTTTGTAGAATTCTGATATCAGCTATGATATTTTGGATTGACCATTGACCAAAATCAGCTGACTACAGGAGATTGATGATGTTGAGGGAGTCACTTTCAACTTGGAGAGGATCATCACCAAATTTGATAGCCAACTCAAGGCCTTTGAGGATGGCCATGGCTTCCACATGATGGTTGGTGCCATAGTTAAGATTATGAGCAGAGGTAGCAACGATAGAGCCCGAGGAGCAACGAAGAATGGCTCCTCCACCTGATTTACCAGGATTGCCTTTCGAGGCCCCATCCGTATTAAGTTTTCTCCAACCCAAAGGTGGAGGAAGCCATCGAACTAATCCCCGAGTAGAGGAAGTGCCTTTACTTATAGGATGAATAGCCAACATACCGCTGCCACTCCCGAGAGTTACAAATTTGGATTTTTGCTGATATTTGGACCAGAGGTGAGAGTTGAGATTATCTTGGAAAGTAAGAGCAATCTGGGTAGCCACCCGATCAGGTTCAAGACTCTGGTCTTTGAATATTCTTCTATTCCTTTCTTTCTAGATGCCCCATATGCCATGCGGGAGGAGAAGTTTCCAGCTAGAACCAGAGCCGGATGAGAGAAGGGGGAACTCCATTGAGAGAGGGTGTCCTGAATGGACTCAGGGAAGGTCCAAACACACCCATCCTCGATAAGAACCAATGCCAGATAACTTGCGAAAAGGGACAGTGGATCAAAAGATGGGCAGAGGATTCCACCTCCTTAGTACAAAGCACACATCTAGTGGGAAGAGAGAAACCCCTCCTTTTCAGATTTTCTCCAGAGAGGAAAGCATTCTTAGAAGAGAGCCAGGAAAAAACCAATTTTGGGGATGATCTCCTTCGGCCAGAATTTGGTGAGGGGGACCAGAGTCAGCACAATGCATTGAGAGATAAGCAGCCTTAACCGAGAAAGAGCCAGACGGGGAGAGGGGCCAAATTAGCTCATCTTCATGTTGGGAGAAGGGGATATAGATGGATGAGAGCACAGTTCTAAGTGAAGTTAGAGCATTCTTTGATTGCTTCACTTATATCATCCCAAACTTGAATATTCCAGGAGGGAATGGAATTCACCACCTTCCAATAGCCCAAAACTAACCTTCCCTGCTTATTAATGAGGCTTCTTTTCATAGGGTCCCATGAGGGATTGTGATCAAGAGGCTCGTCCCCAATCCAATGATCCCGCCAGAAGTCAATAAGTCTACCATTTCCAAATCTCCATTTAGTGCCAGCCCGGATAATGGGGAGGGAACTAATAACAGAATTCCAAATGGCCGAACCTCGAATTGGATTTGAAGTGAGGAAATCTTCATTATTAGCAAGGTACTTAGCTCTGAGAAGCTGAGCCCAATGAGAGTTACCTTTAGCCACGTCCCAGCCAAGTTTGGCCAGGAGGGCCACATTCATGTCAGCCATCCTTCTTAGACCGAGCCCACCCTGAGAAGTCGGCTTACACACTTCCTTCCATGAGACAAGATGGATCCTCTTCCTTTCTTCCATCCCAGACCACAGGAAGTGCTTTTGGATTTTTTCCACCACCTCCTTCACCGAGTTGGGAACTTTGAGAAGGGACATGAAGTAAGTAGGAAGACTTTGGAGGGTGGCTTTAACCAGTTGGAGTTTTCCAGCCTGACTGAGCAGAGCCCCTTTCCAGGCAGTGAGCTTTTTTGGTATCTTTCAATGACTGGATTCCAGAGATTTTTAGATTGCTTACCATGGAAGAGGGGGATGCCAAGATAAGAGGTAGGGAGGTCCATAATATTGCACCCAAAAATATCCGCAATCTTTCTCTGAGTCCTAGGAGCAGTGTTGATGAAGGAGATGTTGCTCTTGTTGAAGTTGATTATTTGCTGAGAAGCTGCTTGGTAAAGAGATAGGATATCCATGATAGCCCAGGCTTCAATCACAGAGGCAACACTTAACAAAAAAGTGTCATCAAAGAAACGGCTATGAGTGGTAGAAGGGAAGCTGAGGTGATTTTCAGACCCGAAATGACAGATTGACTTTTAGCTGCCTCCAGTGCTCACCGAGGAGTCCGCCATAAGAACAAAGAGGAAGGGTGACAGGGGGTCACCTTTCCTGATACCTCTGCTACTTTTGAAGAACCAACTAGAATGCCATTGATAAGAATAGAGAAGCAAGGAGTCACAATACAAGAGAAGACCCAACTACACCATCTTTTATCGAAACCATATTTTTCCAGACCCTAATTAAAAAAGGCCAGCTGACTCTGTCAAACACTTTTTGCATATCAAGCTTTAGGATCATTCTAGGGATTTCGAGTGATAGGCCGAGTGGATAGCTTCATGAACCATAATGATACCGCCTTGGATGAGCTGCCCCTTAATAAAACCGTTCTGGTTTTGTGAGATGAGAGCATTCATTAGGGGTTTAAGCCTGGAGGCCAACATCTTAGTGATAATCTTGTAAGCGGTGTTGCATAAACTGATTGGCCTAAAGTTGGAGACATCTTTTGAACTATGCACTTTTGGGGCAAGGGCAACGAAGGTGGTATTCCATTCTTTTAGAAGATTGTTATTGATCTGGAACTCATTCACCACTTTGAAGAGATCCTGCTTGATGGTCTCCCAGAACACTTGGAAGAAAGCAGCAGGAAAACCATCCGGCCCGAGCTTTGTCCCTTTTCATGGCAAAGACCACTTTGTGAATTTCCTCCATAGAAAAAGGTTTGATCAGATTATTGTTCATCTCAGAAGACACAAGATGTGGGATATGTTGGAGCATGGAGGCCATTGATTGCTCCGAAGGAGGCTGATCGACCTGGAGGAGGTTAGAATAGAAGGAGACAAGCTCATTGGAGATATCAGCCTCAGATGTTAACAGGGTACCCGAGGACGACACCAGCTCTCTGATCTTGTCTCTACTCTTATGCTTGGAAGTAGTGATGTGGAAGAATTTGGTGTTACGATCCCCCTGCTCGAGCCAAAGGGCTCGAGAGCGTTGCCTCCAATAGGTCTCCTCTTCTTGAAGCGTGTTGTGGTAATCACTGAGGAGGGAGGTTTCTTTTTGGTGAAGGTGATCCAATCTCCCCTCAATCTCCATTTGAGCAGAGACTTTAGCCAAATCCTGAGATAGCTTCTGTTTGCAGAGCTTGATGTTGCCAAGACCGTAGACTTCCATATTTTGAGTGTTTTTTAATTTCTTTGAGCTTGCTGGAAAATCTAAACATGTCAGTGCCCTCAATATTGATATTCCACCATTTGGCAACAAGAGGGTTCAGGTGATTATTCTCAAGCCAGCAAGCTCGAACCTGAAGGGAGGATTCTTGGTATTCAGATTGTGATTTGCACTCAGCAGGAGAGGGCTGTGGTCAGAGGCAGCCGGGGGAGGGATTTGAGGTAGAAGTCAGGAAAGAGAGATCTAGTCCAGAGAGCCCAGAGATCTATCCAATCTACTTTGAATATGGTTCCTACCCAATCTGTGGTTTGACCACGTAAAGGAGGAACCGTGAAGTTCCATGTCAAGTAGTGAATTCTCCCTGATGAAGTCAGCCAGAGCTTCCATGCTGGCGGTCATGGCAGGAACTCCTCCCTGTTTTTGAAGGAAAAAGGGGACAATTAAAATCCCCCATTATTAATATGGGAATTTTACCACAAGTGTTGATGAAGTTTGTGATATCTTTCCATAATTTCCCACGTTGAGTCTCTAAGTTGGGGGCGTAAACATTGATGGCAATCCAAGTGGAGTCAGATCCAACCTCTTGGAAGAGCATGCATAGAAATTTGGGATGCTTGAACAAACAATCCCCTTTGAAGCTTCTGGGATCCCATAGGGTACAAAGTCCTCTGAGTTCCCTGCTGAAGGTTGAGATTCAAAAGAAGCAGCCGGCCAAATTTTTAGGAGTCGATCGTCTTTTTTTAGTTTAGTTTCCTGTAGCATTATGATATCAGGAGAGTTCTGGAATTTGATATCTTTGATGACTCTTTGCTTTTGAAGAGAGTTGAGCCCTCTTATATTCCAAGAGATGATCTTCATTTCTTTGATTTGGATTTTCTCCCCACCACCATGGGGATTGTGCTCTGCGTTCCTTGAGCGACATTAAGAGTAACTTCTTCTGAGTTTGATATTGCTCGGAATCCTTCCCCTTACTTTTTCAGTGCCAATATCAGGTTTCTTGCTGCTGATCCTTGTATAGTGGACGTTGAAGTTGTCATCGAAGAATGGGCCGAGGGGGAGATGGTAGAGTCCAAGGGAGGGGGAAGAGGGGGACAGGGGGAGATTCAAGGAAGGGGGTTCCAAGGAAAGGGGACCAGAAGTGGGAAGGGGGATGGGGAGGAATGAGAAGAAGACATGGGTGGAGGGGGAGGAGGAAACAACCAAGGAGAGGTTAACCTCCTCAGAGGAAAGGGGGAGAGCCGAGGGAGACAAAGGGATGATGGGACTGGAGGGCCAGAGAGGGGGAACAACCTCGGAAAAAGGATCAGAGGAAGTGTTTATTTCTCCTTCTTCTAGGAGAGCAAAGGAATTAGAGGTGGGGATGATAGGGATCTCAATAGAGGATGGTTTAGGAATAAAGCTTCTCTTAGTTTTTGGGGAAAGGTTTTGGGTTTTGGGTTTCGGCTGAGGTTTGGAGGGGCAACTAGAGGCCCGATGGCCAATGCTTTTGTAGAAGGAGCATGCTTGAGGAATATATTCATAGTCAATATTCTGTTTCCAGTTCCCAAGATCCGATATTAGCTCTATCTCTTTTGGGAGGGGACAACTTACGTCAACATTAACACAAAAATGAGCATGGATGAATCTAGTTTTAGCTTTAGTTGCTTGATCAATAGCAATTAAAGATCCTATGGAGAGGGCAATACCTTCAATAACCATTGGATGCCAGAACTCCAGGGGGAGCCCCGGGAGGTGAACCCATATTGGGGCTTGGGTCATGGATTCAGTGTGTGGGTTGAAACCTGGAGACCATTTCCTGAGGTAGAAGCCACGTCTACCAAAAAACCAAGGGCCACCGAGAAGAACTCTCGCGAAATCCTCTTTCATGCTGAAGGAGAATAACATGAAACCATTAGGCATTGCCGCTATTTCAAGCGCTCCACATGGTTTCCATTTCAACCGTGCCCATTTTTTGATATCCTCCAAAGGGGGTCTAGGACCCATCAGTTTACCCACCAAGGAAAGATCACGAGAAGCGTAGCAACCTCTCGTGATGTGAGAGGGAATGCACAGTGAGAGGGACCCATCTGACAGCGAAGGAGAGAGCTTTTCCAAACTAGGAGCGGAGGTGGAACCCTCCACTATTTTATTCCAAGCATCGGTGGCTTTGGAGAGAGGGCCCCTGACATGAGGGACCCCTGATCCGGACCAGAGGGGTTCGGAATCGAGCTAACCGACCTAACCTAGGGGTTATCATTACTCCGCCACTAAATTCCACTCATGATTAAGCCTCCAGCTAGGGTTGAAATTTAAGAACAGGTGGGAAAGAATGAATGTACATAAGAAAAAACACAAATGGATGAATACCATGAGTCTATCTCGTTCAAAATGTTGGATCTATGTTCATAGGAATCACTAAATAAGAACAATTTTTTTGAGAACAATTAAATCCAAATCCACAAGAGGAGGATAATGTGCGAACAAATGTAGAAAGGCTTCCAAACATGCAAAATGTTACAAGTGAATGTAGTCATGCTCACTATTTTACATGTCAAGAGCTTGCAACACTTTTGGGGATTACATTAGTGCACCAAGGTCATCATCATATGTTGCAAATAGTGATCAAAAGCTTCATGTTACGGAGGAGAAACATACTGATTTAGAGGTCTTGAGTGAAGAAAAGGAAACACATGAGGTTTCAAATTCTTCTCCTTCTTCATCTTGTCAAAAATCTGATTTCTTAGATGAATTTGAGCTTTCTAATTTCATGTTTGAGGATGAAGAAGATCAGGGTGAAAAAATGCCAATCTGGAAGACACCATGATGGAAGTTGAGTGCTTGCACAATCGAGAGAATGAAGAGGTAGATTATCTATCAGATTTGGAAGAGTGTTTTGATGGACAAGAGCCTATGGAACTTGAAAACTTTGTTAACCCATCGCTCCTCTTCCAACACAAGATGCCTTTTTCCATGAAAGGAGAGGTTCAAGAATAACTTACAATTCAAACAAGCCTCTTGAACCAATATTGGAGGAATTGAATCTTCCATGTCTATCATTGAATGAAGAAGAAGAAGATCACATGGGAGAAACTAAGTTGAATTTAGAATCCCTAAATGGATATGACATCATTAAGAGTTTCATGCTCTCAATTTTAGAACTTGATTTAGTTAGTGAACTTGTGATGGAAAAGAATGTTCTTGAAAATCATGATGCTCTCATCATTCCTCAAGAACAATAAATGGAAGAGTTTTACCTTTTAAGTTTCATGTTGAATGAGGAAATTAAAGTTGAGGAAGGAAACTCCTAGGTGAGGAAAAAACTTCAAATACTTACAATGATTCACCATTGACTCTATTAGAGGGTCCAAGAAATCCCAAGAAGCTGCATGTTGTAGATGAGATTCTTATTGCTAAGAAAGAAGAAGGGGGAACGTAGTTGACACAAATTTTATACAAACCACCCAAGTGGAACATCAGTTGTTTGTAGATGAGCAACAAAGCCAAGATCATCTCACAGAAAACCCCACTTTCTAGGAAGGTTTGTATGAGGAATTCATTATTAAAGTCAAAGTTCAAATCAATGTGAAAATTCAATGGCTCGATCGTGTCCCATCAGGTATTTGGCTTCATTGGAGCCAAAGGAGAAGCCACAACTAGTCACATTCACTTCGAATGTGAGGGTGAGTTTCATAGTCCCGAGGATCAGCTACAATGCCTCTACAAAATAAATGTAGAGCAACTAAAAGAGGCATGCATTCTCTTTTCATTTGATCCCTTAGTGAACCAAGTGGAGAATCGAGGCTTGTTTCATTTTTTCACTCTCAGTCTCGACCATGACCATTGTCAAATCATCTGCATGGTTGCCCATTATGAGGAAGGGAAGCTATTTTGTACAACCATTTGCAGGGATCCTTTAGCTCACACGTGCCTCCGAGTTAGGGCGGGATAGGATTAGTTTTGCTTTTAGAAGAATAAGTGCTGTGCACACTTTGCATGTTTCACTTGAAGCATGTATGTTTTTAGTTTTGTACATAGTGTGTGTTGTGTTTTATCATTTCTCTTTCATAGTGTGTCAGAGGTGGAGTGTTGATAAGAAGGAAATAATAATAATTTAATAGACTTCCAAGATGTCCCAACTCAACAACTGTTTTACTAAAACTATGCAATGTGCTATGCATGCCAAAAAATCATCATATTCAACATGATTAATACTTGGAAATATCAGATTCCAGGACAATCTTAGTGTATCATCCTTCATCATGTAGGTCAATTCATAGAGGAATGAGAAAAAGTGAAGATTACAGATCAAAACAATTTTCCACTCATGTAAACTATAAGATGTTCTTATGGAGATTGGAAAATGTAAGCAGCAGAAAACCAAGGTTGAACAACATTGCGGCTTCCGAGGACAAAAATTTAAGTGTTTAGATCAGTTTTAGGCTACCAATAATGACTCCATGCCCAATGGAGGCTTTAGGCTACTTGGTCTACCCCATCTAGTAGGTAGATGTCCCTGCGAGTCGCCAAAATGTTATCCTTTTTTCCCCCTTGGGAAAAAATGGACAATGGGGGTAAATTGGATCCAGAACCAGAAAAGTCCTTAATGAAGCATTCTGGGGCATTTTAGTTAAAATTTTGTTTTTAAGGAGCATTTACGGTGTTACAAAAAGGTTTGGGATCATCTTAGACTATTCTTTTCTTTTATGGGTTTTGGGGGCACAAGGTTTGCTCGGAATGAGAAAATTACATCTTGCAGGCCCAAATTTATCCAACATAGGAAAACAATGGTCAAAATTGATAGACAAATTTCCAAGTTTCCTACTATACCTCCATGATGCCCCAGGCCGAGAAAATTCCAAAAATCCACATGGATAAGGTAGAAGGCTAAAGAAATGCAAAAATGGCCTGAGGGGGCTCGAGCTCAAACAACTCATCGAAGCTTGCGAGTTAACACGATGCATAAAGAGGTGGGGTGTTAATGAGCCAAGAGTAAGTTTTTGAGTCAAAGTTGGGATGCATCGAAAAAGGGCCGAGAAAATCGGTGAGTTGCTTGGTGAGGTGTCGGGTTGGGAATCAAGCCCGCAATATGGAGGTAGTTTGAAATTAGGTACAAAATGAACCAAGATCGTTGGTCGAGCACATCACCAAACCAAGACACAAGGGAGCTCGATCGCAAGAGGGTTAATATTGATACTTCATAGGTTGATATCGACATTGTTAAGCTAAGTAGGATATGAAATGTATACATAATTGAGTGAGCCATTGGAATGGCTCGGTCGGAAAGAATGGATCGGGCCACATATATATCGAGCGGGGTTGAAGCATTAGACTATGTAATGATTCAATGAGACATGGAAAGGAGAGCTCAACTAACATGTGGAATCGGGCATGCAAAGTAAAATGTCGAGTCAAGATGGAGCTCGAGACATAGTGAGTTGCGAAGGTTGTAGGGATGTGAAGACTGGAATAATAAGCTTGTGAGATCGAGTTACACATAGAGTTCATCGGGGTTGTGACATTGAGTGGCTCGGTTGCGGTGAGGAGGGGAACTTGGATTTTGGGAAAATGCTACATTGGAATTTGGAGACTCCCGTGAGTTGGTGTAAAGCAAGGTGGGAGTCTTAAATTTGAACTCCAAATTTTGGAGTTTTAGAGTTTTAGAGGATCGGAACTTGAAGCGTATCTCGGAGTTGTGGGAGGCGACGAGGTGCAAAGGTCGATGCATTAGAACTCCAAATACGATGAGTGATTTTAAAGGCGAATGGGGGCTTCATGGTCAACAACACTTTGTGGCTTCGTAGAATTGGTGTATTAGGTTTTGGGTTGGAGTTTGATGCGACCTGGAGGATGTATCCTGAAGTCGAAGGCGATCAACTAAAGAAGCCAAACATACAACTTCAACAGGGTAACGTTTTTCAAGACATGTTACTGAAATGGCGTCGCATGGAGTCTAGGTCAAATGTCAATCTGGTGGGCATTGGTTAGTGAGAGTTAATGTGGTGAGTCATTCATTGAGCCACATGGAGAATTATGAGACATCGGTGGAAACATGGCGGATGCATTCGGTGGGGACACGTAAAGCGAGATGTAAGACACATCTCGAGTGGTGGAAATGTAGAGCTTGCCTAGCAAGCCATGTTGGCTTGGGAGAATGACAAATTAAAAGTGGTGGTATAAAATGTGAAGAGCCCATCATGCACGTAAGCCGAGATCACATGGGTGAAAAAAAGGAGCTCATTGCACCAACTTGGCAAGTCAATGGCGAGCCATTTACTCGATCGACCCACAAAGACCCCCTAAATGTAAATTTAACCCTGAAGGGATCCACCATGGACCAAGGTGACCTCCGAAAATTATTAAAATATTATTTTTAATTAAATGGAAAAGAATTCAAATTTTTGAATTTACGAAGGCATGGAGGGAGAGCTTTTTTAGGTGTAAGAAAGATGCAATCAAGCATAGGGTGTTACAAAGTAGGCAAGGACAGTTGTAAGGAGACCATACTTTGCTACAATTATGCCTAGATTTTAGGAACTCTCCCTCTTGCTCTCACACACTCAACAATGCTATAAAATGTAAAGGGAATGCAAAATTACGGGGGTTAGACATTTGATTCATACTTTTCCCTCTTCTTTCCAAGTGAGTTGTTGTGAATTTAGAGGCTTTCAAGCCTTCCTTCCAAAAATTGTAATGGTAACTTTTGCCTCTTCCTGTTGTAATGATGCATTGTGCATGTGTTTGGAGTAATAAAAATGGTGTTTTATGATTAATTCCCTATCCTTGCATTATTTTTGTTGCTCTCTTTACCTCTCCTCATTTTGCGGTATATTTTGCATCCTTTTGTTTCTATTACAAGTTTTGGAAGTTTTTGTGCTTATTGGGAATAGTGAATACATTTATTGTGGTTTGTGATACTCGACTATCCTCTTCAAGTTCATCCCTCTCTCCCATGTTGGTAGACTCGGGAATTTTTCGATAACCCATTTTCTTTGTGCATCACCACTTCTAATATAGGTTTTATTTCATGCAATCTCTCTCCATATCCCATTGGAATGTTAGTATAGGTTTATTTAGCTATTTTTCTTGCATTAAGAGTAGTGTAATGTTAGGATTAGGAAGAGGAATCCAACCTTCTCCGGAGGTCCACCTCAAGCCTGCAAGTCCCATATCTTGAGAGGTGGTACCTATGTTACCAAATCACACCGAATGCCTCATTGACATGCTGGAAATTTGGGGGGTGCTATGATTTAGTGATAATAGGGCGTTTAGTCATGAGCGTGACTCAACCGGTAGGTAGGGTTGGGCGGGCAACGAGGTATGTAGAATCGACGAGTCGGTGAAAGGGGGAGTTGGGGAGCGAGGTAAGTCAAGAAGTTGTTAGAGTGAGTCGCCGAGGTGAGATGGGTTGGTGATGGTAAGTGTTTTATGATTTGTTTGTTTTTTTAATTTTTGGCATTTTTGAATTTTTGAGAGGTAGGCTAGGGTGTAAGGAAGGTAGTGATGATGTGGCAAGTATGATGAATTGCTATGAGGAGGGTGTGAAAAAATGAAAAATATAGGGAAAGTGGAAAAAATATATAATGTGGATGATGTAAAAGTGATGAATTGGTGTGCAAAAGGCAACATATACCTGCAGATGTTTAATGTAAGTAGCTATGGAGTGTAAGCATAAAAATGTATGGTCACAAAAACAAATCGTAAGATTTATCTAGGTGATATGGATGTAATTTGAAACATGAGATGTGGTGAACACGTGAGGAGTAAGAATTCACCAGTCATGAGAAAAAAAAATGTCTAGAACAAGAGCTTGAAATAGGTCTAAACCACACAAGGTGATATGGTAGCATTGTGACTCATTGAGAACTAGTGTGTGCACATAAGAGTTAATTGATTGCTTGAAATGAAGACCCATTTAACAGTTAGTGAAAACACAAGCCAATGTGTAGGTGTGAGTGAAACAGGTGATTTGTGATTTACTGAGATGGAAGGCAATTGTAAGTCATTCATTGCTTTGTTGTCAACCAGTGTATATAGCCTTGATGGAGATACATTTGATTCTATTCGCAACATTTTTGTACTTCCATCGAGTCATCCATAGCCTCGGTAGAGATACTAGAAAGATCCCTGAGAAAGAGTGTCGATATTTCTCTTCTTTTTATTTACTTTTGAATTTTGACTTTGATTGTTTGGATTTGTTTTTCACGTGATAGTCAACTCTCTTGGTTGGTGAGTGATTTAATTTAATTTGGATTAAATCTATATTACAGAGTAAATAATGTGATAAATGATGTACAAATGATAAAATACAATATGACATAAGTAAAATAACATGCAAAGTATGAAACCTTAAGCAAGAAGGAGAGATAAAGGAACTTAGTTGATTTTTGAATGTACAAAAAGTGCTCCGGGGTAGGTGTGATTGTTGAACAAATTGTAGACAAGTTCCTTACTGCTGACTATGAAATCTAGAACCTAGGAATAATGCTTGGAAAATGACGCCAAGTGCGGGACAAAGGCACATGGTCGTTGGTGACTATGTAGGAGCTCAAGATCTTATTTTGTTGTCTCATAAGGGTTTTGTAAATGTTCCTGTTTATCACCCGATATTTGCTTCTTGATCTTCGAAGGTTCCTACAACCTATAAAATAGAAATTCACCTTGACATAAACACAAACCACATTAAACTTAAAAAGGAAAATACATAATGGGGATTTGGACTGACCCCAGCGGTCACCCCGAGAGTGAACTTATGACCGAGCATTACACTACATCTCAAAATCCATGTATTTCTTGTGTGTGTATAAGAATGATGCCCTAGGATGCCCTTAAGCAAGTTATACTTGATAATGGGTTGTAGTTAGAATGTAGCAATGTAGTAATATGTGTGGATGGAATAGAACAAACTTCCCCTTCCTATGTTATGTATGCAGAAGTATCTAACCCTTATCACTTGAATGAGTGTTGTATGGATGTCTTTAGAGTGTTTTAATGCCTTTGGAGTGCATGCTTAGGTGATGATAGTAATTATTAGTGCTTGGTCCCTCATTTTGAAAGCATAACTATGTATTTATATGATTCCCTTGTTTAAATTTCGTAATTGACAACTGAAAGGCCAACCCATAAGTGAAAAAGATTCCTAAAAGATAAAAGATACGAAAAAGAGCGAGTAACATGAGAAAGGGTTAGGGGCGCTGTTGAACCCGAAAATGACTAAGTACTAAAGCAAAGGATAAAAGAATATTCTAGGGAATCTTTATGGTTACGGGACTGGAAAGTGGAGGTTTTTATGGCTAGATGGCATCTGCATGGCATGGGAACTCGAGAGATCAAGATATGATGACATTTGGCATGCGGGCTTGCTTCTGAATGATGATCAGGTGAGCTTCCATCCTATTTAAGGAAGCATTTGGATCTAGACAAGGTATTATTATTATGACTATAGAGTTAGAGAGATTAGATATGGTGTGAGGCCAGTGTGTATGCAATGGTAGATTGTTAAAATCAATAGGGTTTCTAGTTCAGGGATGATCTATTCAATTTGCTATGACCTTTTTGATGTAATATGGCTATATATATTGTTAATCAATATATGAAGGGTTGTGGGTTATGTTCAAAACCTAGTGTATTTCATATTACTCATGGTACATATATGGTTCTCTTATGTTTTTATAATGTTTACATTTATATCATGGTGCATTTATGCTTAGATCTAGTAGAGTAAATGTTTGTATTTTTTTCTAAACATTCCTCCATTAATGGTGAAGCATTCTTACAAAGCTCACATAAAGGAGGGGCTCAAAACCCACACACACACTTGGTGAGCACCCAACTATGTTGGGTGATAGGACGTGCTTGGGATTTTAAGGGAGAAGGTAAATGAGGCTACATCTTGGTTCCATTTCAGGACCTCTTTTGAAGTTGTTGTGAGAATGGTGTGTGATGACAAAAATGCTTGACCTTGGACAAATCGAGACTTGGCTTAAAAGCACATGGAGGATGAGTTTTCTCAGAGATTTAACACTGGACCTGAAGTTTGATGCACATAAATGGGTAGAGGAGCACTGTATCATGAGCTCTATGAGACATTCTTTTTTTTTTAGAGTTGTATGAATGGCTATCAACATATGCATCAAGGAAGAGTTGGTATTATAGACCTCATGTTTGGACCCAAGAAGAGTATCGAGGTTACATGATGTTGATCTGAACATGGACTCATGTTGTTGATCACTAGTGGAGAGGTGTGTTGACTAGCTATACCTTGGAATACATGATTTCTATGTATTCTTTCCCAGATTGCTGAGTTTGAGTTCTTGTGGGAGCCAAGAGGATCATTCTTGTGTTATGTCATTAGCCATTAAGATCTTGATCATCACTCTGAGTATGGAGGCATTTCCTATGGTAGCTAACTTCCCACTAGGTGCATGGGCATGGAAGCTGGTGTGGTGAGAGATGGTGGATCCTACGGGAAAAGAGAGAGAGAAGAGAGGCAGCTCAAGTATAATGAAGCATGAGAGAAAGGGAGTTGGTGAGACAATGCATGAAGTTGTTGGAGTGATGGATTTATGGAGGTAGATGTTGTGGGAAGGATTTGAGGTTCACGAGAGGGCATGGGACCTGAGAAGTCTATGTGCTACCCCATCTTGGCAAAGTGTGGGAGAGAAAACCCCTCAGATTTTGGTGAGAGCTCATCATATGAAGAAAGGAGGAGAGTCATAGGTGCACATCTTAGCCCACCCAGTGACCAAACCCTGGTGCTTAGTTTTCCAGTATCTGAGACAAGTATTTCTAGTCCAGTTGGTGTTAGTGAGAAAGTAACATCAAGTAGATATCATTTTACATTACACCCATCTATGGCCACACAAACATTTCCATGTGTTTGGAGGTATTTTTTTAGCATCATTTTGGGAAAAGTGTGGGTACACAAAGTTTGGGTATCACATCTAGAAGTGGTTCTACATCACAAATTATTGGTGCATAGTTTAGTGATGATGGTGGGTACATGCAGAGCATCATCATCATCAGGCCCCTTACCTACTGATGGGAGGAGGATCTGGTGGATCCAGGAGGAATAGGAGCTAGTGGATCTAGTGGATCTAGTGGTGGAGGAAACACAAGAGGGAATCAAGGTCCTGGATCTAGCGGGACAAGGACCACAACACCATCAACAAGTGTTTTATGAGATGTCTCTACATTTTCCTGATTACAAGGGTGTTGAAGATGCCATGAGCATGTACACAAATGTGAATTGCTATGGTGCACTAAGGGAATCACTACCCTGGAGTGGAAAGAAAGTCAGTTTGCAACTACATTGCAAGGGCACATGCATATAGTACTAAAAGTATGACCCCATCAGATGGTGGTGGATTATACTATGTTGTGATGACTTCTTGGTGGAATTCCACATTCTTGAGTTTGAGAAAAAGAGCATCAACGCATTTGAAGGAGATTCAACAAGGGATGATGCAGAGAGTGTGTGGGAGTATGATGTGCACTTTTAAAACTCTTCTATCAAAATTTTCTTATGATATCCATCCCTCACAACATGCTCAATGGTTCATTGGAGGATTGATCATGCCTTTCGATGAGTGCTTTCCCACAAGACTTTCACATCCACAGCGAGGCCTTGGAGGCTACTTTGCACATTGAGGCCATCGGAAGCATTGACACTAGAGTAAGCCCATTTTTAGAAGCACAAATCACTGCCATGGTGAAAGCAGCTTGAGAAATTATCTACGAACTCATCTCATGAGACTCATAGTGGACTATGGTGCATGGATTGTGAGGTAGAAGGACACACAAAATATAGTTTCCCATGAAATATGGTGCATGCCATGTCATTGGATTGTGAGATCTATCATGGAGATCATGATCCAAGTAGATGCCCATTGTTGTAAAGCACGCTCTCTGTAAAGAATGTGTCTTCTTATTGTAATATTTTCTCATCTATGATGCATGATACAAAGGATTACCATTGATAGACCAAATCCATGATGCCATTGATATTGGTGTGTGCTAGACCAACATTGGGAACAATTCTAAGAATGAAGGTCATCAGTTTGAAGGGCACGGAGATGGAGGTGGTCGAGGAAGAGGTTTTTCATGGAGGATTGAGGTCATGGTGGTCAAGGAGGTAGGAGTGAATTTCCCCATGGAACTTGTTACAATTGTGGATCTACTAAACACTACAAGCGAGTGTCCAGATTTGTTACAATGCTCATGGTGCAGGAAGAAGCATAAGTATGAGGAGTTCCCTGAGTTGTATATGAGCACATGAGCTAGAACTAGAAGAAGGACAGGGGGCATGGGAATGGTTAGTGTGAAGTGAGATGATGATCCATTATGGATGCCTAGGGTGGCACATGACTCTGAGTTGGAACCTATCTTAGTAACTACACAGTGGAAGCCATGCACACACACCAGGGAAGAACCAAAGAAAAAAAGGCCTCTCATTACAAGAGAAGAGGTATTACATGGGAAGTATCCTGATCCAACTCATCAAAAGGAGGTTTACCAAGAGACCATGGAGGTGATTAGAAACTACAAGGGGAGATTCAATGTTTGAAGGAGAAATCATGAAAGTTGGAGCAGAAAAAGAGTGTTGAGGTCCCCTAGAAGGACATGGAATGAGGTCAGAGAAGTGTGTAAGATGTTGTGCCAGAGAATATTATCCCTCTCTTAGGAGAGTGGCTAAGAGAAAAAGTACCACACACTAGAGGTGAGCATGAGAGGCAGGTCTTACATGCTAATCTACCCCCTCACAATATTGATTATGATAAGGAAATCACATTGAATGCAGTTGTGGATGGATGGATCTTGAGAAACATTTTGATTGACATGGGTGTGAGGGTCAATGTTCTCACTTTAGATGCATGGAATCAGATGGGAAGACCCCATTACAACCATCTTCAAATGTGTTGTATATGGAAAATAGGACAAAGGCTATGCCCATCGAGTATTGAAGGATGCATCCATAACCATCCAAGGGGAAAATTTTACTAGAGACTTTGAAGTCTTAGCACTTTCTCGAGGTAGATAACTTTCCAGCCTACTTGGATGCCCCTAGTGCTATAAGAATAATGTTGACTTGCACTTTAACAAAGGGTACATAAGTTTCGAGAAAAGAGGAGCATGCATCATTATTCCACTAAGATGATGGGAAGTCTATGCACCCTATGTGGAACCCTTGGGAGAAGAGGACTTAGATAAAATCTATGCACACCATTAGAGACCCCAAGGTTGTTCATCCATCAAGAAGGAGTCATTCAATGGGAAGATGCTCAGTCCATGAGTGATACAACTAGCATTGCATGTGACAATTGGGCGCATGGGACCTATGAGCTGATTGGGAGACAATTGAAGGGCACCATGACTCACATCACTAGGGCACACTTGGTTAGGCACCTGGGAGGAAAATAGTTACCTAGATATACACTAGAGAGGGTAACCCTAACATCTTTCTACATGCGATGGAGGCATAATGGACCTGTCAGATAGAAAGGAGGAATATGCTAACTTATACCTTGCATGGAATGGAACAACATTGTTGGTGGGTGACCCATCGAGACAACCTTCTAGAGTGGCATGTGAAGTGAGAATCACACTCTCTATTAGGTTTCGAGGAGCAATGCACCCTCTACAATACACGACTATCATGGGAAGGAGTCCACCTCATTCCACATCCAAGAGTGTGAGAGAACCTAGATGATGGGCATGGAAGCCTTTCCTCCTTCACTATGGGTGCATAAGTTCTATTCCACCCTATAGGCTATGTGCACATGTGGTATATTCATTCAGAGATGCATCATCATATGGATGAAAAAAGAAGAAAAATGACAACATATATTATTCAAAATTTTGAGTATCAAAGTTCAAGCCATCGGTGAATGAGGCATTGTCAGGTAGTCAAGCACCTTACTATGGGAGATAGTGCCATGGATGAGGACCAATCCTAGAGTTGTTAGGAGAACCTGAGTTGGGGCACACTTCATAGAAGAAGAACCAAGAAGAAGAGATGGAGGAGGTACAACTTGAGCATGCCTTCCTGGAGAAAGAAAAAGGAAAGTTAGTCTATTTGATAGATGATGAGGAAGTGGAAAATTTGGATGTTAACCATACAGAAGGTATGTATGAAAAGTATTAGATAAAGCAGATGAGAAAGTGTGCACATACCATGAGCCCTTGAAAAAAAGAAAGTTAACATTGGTATAGAGATAGAGCCAAAGGAAGTTGTCATTGAGATTACTTGGTCGACAAGAGGTTTCAAAAATAGTTGATCTACTGTACGCATGAATTCCAAGATTTGTTCCCACGTGGGTACCATGAGCTTAAAGGAGTTCACCACTCACTAGGGGAAATGAGGATTAAGTTAAAAGAGGGTGTGCCTAGTTTGGAAGAGACCTTATAGGATGAATCTAAATCTATGCATCAAGGTTAAGGAGGAGATTGATAAGATGATAGAATCTGGTATCATTGAGGCAATTGAGAATCTGAGTGGGTGAGCCCAATGGTAATTAGTATTAAAAAGGATGGAAGGATAAGGATTTGTGTTGACTATAGGGACTTGAATGTTGTGTGTGTCATAGATCCTTTTCCAACCCCATTTACTAGGATCTTGGAAGGAGTAGCAGGGTGGGAGATCTATTCTTTTACAAATGGATTTTCAGGTTATCACCAGGTGAGAATTGTGAAGGAAGACTAGGAGAAGACTACTTTCACCACTAAATGGGGAAGTTTTTCTTATACGGTCATGCCTTTTGGGTTGAAGAATGCACCTATGCACTGTTGTTTTTTGCATTGTAGTAGTATAAGCCTTTCAAGACTTCATCCATAAGTTTCTGCAAGTTTACCTAGATGATTGGATGGTGTATGGGTTAGTAAGAGACCATTGTGACAATCTGAGATTGATGTTTGAGAGATGCAGGAAGTTGAGTATCTCACTTAACATTAAGAAATGTGTCTTTTCTACCCCATTTGGCACTTTACTTGGTCACATCATATGTAAGGAAGGCTTATTGGTAGACCCTGCAAAAGTGGTTGTTATCTTGGGTTTGGAGGAGCCTACTAGTCAAAGCATGGTGTGCGTGGATTCTTAGGGCACATGGGATATTACAAGAAATTTATCAAAGGCTATGCCAAGATTTCCATGCCATTGGAGGAGTTGTTGAAACATAAAGGTAAATTCCATTGGGGTGAGGCAATAGATGGATTTTGACACACTAAAGGACAAACTTACCACTACTGCCCCATTTTGCACTTTCCCTCTTGGGATAAGCCCTTTCATGTGCACATAGATGCATCGTCAGGATGGTATGGTGATTGGAGTGGTCTTAGCACAACCTAGAGAGGGGATTGTTGACCATCCCTTGTGTTTTTCTAGTAGGAAGTTAACTCCAAAAAACAAAATTATACTACCACAGAGTGCGAGGCATTGTCATGATCTACGTGCTGCACAAATTTAGGCAAGTATTTGCTAGCAACACCTTTTATTTTCTACATGGACCACATGGCATTAAAGTACTTGGTGAACAAGCCTGTTTTGCAAGGGCACATATGCCGATGGGTCTTATTGTTTTAGAGTTTGAGTTTACGGTTGTGGTGAAACCAAGGAAGAGCAATTTGGGACCTAGCCATCTATCACAAATTAACTCAGAGAGGATGTGCAGAAGCATTGAGGACACAATGCCATATGCACAATTGTTTAGATTACAACACACACCCTCTCTGACTTGGAGGATATTGTTTTTTTTTGAATGGGTGTGGTGCCAAAGGAATGAAGGCCTTGGAGAAAAAGTAGTTGGCTATATGCACATGCCCTATATGTTGATTGGTGGAGACCTATACAAACTAGGCCGAGATGAGGTTTTGTGTGTGTGTGTTGGAACATGAGCATACTACAATCATGGAGGAAGCTCATGGTGGCATTGTAGGAGGTCACTATGTGGGGAATGCAACCACACACAAGATCCTTGTTGGCAGGCCTTTGGTGGGAGATGGTTTATAAGGATTGTATTGAATATTGCAAGGCTTGTGATCATTTCCAAGTGCCTTGGTAAGCCAGAGATGAGAGAGATGAAAAATGCCATTAAGACCTATTGCTAGTGCAGAGCCATTTGAAAAATGGGAAATTGACTTTTGGGCCCTATTTCCCAAATGCACGTAGGACAAGTTCACACTATATTATCACTTGCACATATTATCTTACAAGGTGGGAAGAAGTGGCCTACAAAGGATTACATGGTGGCTACAATAACTAGGTTCTTATGGGAGAATATAATCAATAGGTATGGATGTCCATTGAGCTTAACGAGTGATAGGGGTACATTTTCTTAAATGAGACTATTTGAATCTTGTTGGTAGAGTTTATGGTGGCACATCACAAAAACTACGCCCTATCACCCTCAAGCTAATGGAACTATGAGGCATTTAACAAGATATTAAGCCACACATTAACTAAATTTTGATGTCGGAAGAAGGGACTGGGATGATAAAGTCTCTGTAGTGTTATGGGCATATATAACAACTTATAAAAGGTTTGAACAAGGCCACACCCTTTCAATTGGTGTTTGGCATGGAGGAAGTTCTTCCTGTGGAATTCATGTTGCCATCTCTACATGTATTACATGCATGGGAGGATTGGATGATGAACAAGCATTAGAGGAGCACATTGATAAACTTATGGAGTTGGATGAGGCGTGTCATTTCCAGATGGAGTTAAAGATGGAGAAAGCATGAAAAAGGCATGACATGATCATCATATTAAAAAAAGAAGTTTGAGGTTGGGAAGATGGTCTTATTGTATGATTCTAAGTTTTACGCTACCACCCAGGGAAGCTCAAGGTGCATTGGTTGGGACCATATACTATCACTTACATACTTGATTCAAAGCTTTCTAGTTACAAGCATTGGATGGCACACGGTTTCCTAGTTTCTTTAATGGGAGTAGGTTGAAGCCCTACTATAAATAAGTCTTCTTGTGTGTTTGTAAATAAGGTAGTATTTCAGTTAGCTTAGGATTTCCCTTAATGCATTTTCCTTTATATGTGTTTCCTTTCATCATCACTTTTCTTTGTCTTTTGTTTTTTTTTTTTGTGGGCATGTTTGTGCATTGGTAGCCAGTTTACTATTTAAAGGGTTTTTATGTGCAAGAGGACCACACATCCATTTAGTGTGGGGTGGAGAGTGTAAAGAAGAGTTTTAGTGAATAGTGTGGTAAGAAGAAAGTGTTGGGAGTGATGTTGATTGAAGGCCCAATGAGAAATTCAAAAGCATGTGGGTTCAGAGGAGCAGGCATGTAGCAAAAGTGATCATGGAGAAGATTGGTGTCAAAAGCTTTATAAAAACCACATACAAGGATAAAAGCATAGAAAACTGAGGTAGGTGGTAGTAAGAACTTGGCTTAAGATGTAGAGGAAGATTGACTTTGGCACTATGAGAGCATGCATAAGAATTTGTGGTCGATGAAGTTTTGCATGCCAAAAGGTTGTGGAGTTTCACAAGTTTGCACGTGAAGGAAAAAGTGCTAGAAAAAAAGTGCACAGTGAGAGGATGGTGTTGGAAAAATATGAATTTAATGTGGTTGTATGGTGGTAGGTGGCATGGGAGTTAATGTGGGAAAAAAAAAAGCTATAAATAGAAGGTCGGGAGAGTTATTCTTTTTACCTTGCATTTTTTTGTTGAAGAGCTCTTGTGAAACTAGGGCATCCTTGCAAAGAATTTGTGAAGAGTTGTGTGAAGTGGAGAAGTTGGATTTGTGAACCAGAGTGGAATGGAGTACACATGGGCATGCACAGGAGGTTTTTTTTGATTCCCATGAAGTTTTACATTGTCTTGTGGAAGGAGAGTTTTCCAGGTTAGGGTTTGCAGAGCTAGGGCATGGGTTTTGAAGATATTTGAAGGAGGAGCCGAGGGATAGAGCAGTGTTAAAGCATGATGCAAGGAAGAATTTACAAGGACCTGATGAGAAAAATGGCACCAAGGAAGGGATCAAATGTTTCACCAAAGAAGGGAAAGGGAAAGGGAAAAGGAAAACCCACGTATCGACAAGTTTTAATGAGGAGTGGTACGCGAGATGCAATACCCAGATGGCATTTTGATGGGGATGGAATGGGTTTCTCACATGTGCAAGATGGTTATCAATGATTATAACCACATGAAAGATACCACAATGAGAAGGAGATGGTGTTGGAGCTAGTTCACCCAACTAGAGAGAGAACACAGGATGAAAAACCTGTGTATGATGATTCTGTGAAGACCACATTGAGAAGGCTGGACTTTTGCAACTCTATGAGTTTCCATATTTTGGAAAACCCAAAAGGTTATACCAAGTGGTTGATGTCACACATGCATGAGACTATTTTTACTTTGCAAGGAGAATGCACTTAACTTCTCAGTTGATCTCCAAATACACTGGGCTTATCTACACTGAGAATCACTGGAGGATGACTTGGGTGACAAGGATGCGTTAAGGAAACAACCATGGAATATGAATACAAGAAGGGTTCACACTACTTTGATATCACCAAGATCACTAACCCAACAATGAAGATGGTCACACACTACTCACCAAGTTGAATGGACAAGAGCGGTGGACACAAGTGGACAAGAGGTGGTTGTACATTTGCAAGAAAATTTTAGAAGGAACAATCTACAACCTCTCGGCCTTCATTATGGAGGAGATCATAGATGTCACATGTGATGGGGATAAGATCATGTATGGTAACATCCTTCTTACCATTGTGTTTTCTAGATTGGAGTGCCCGATGGGCTGAATAGCTACGTATGGGAATACCCTAATGAGAACCCTTCCCCCACTAAGAGGTTTGAATCATACACTTGTGATACAATGACTACTCCATATAAAAGCACACTTTGGAGAAGTGGTACAAGAAAATGCATGATGCATTTTTGGAAAATGGAGAATCCTTGAAAAACTTCCAACCTTGGTGGATGGTGAGGCTGAGTTCATGGTATACCAACACTTTGCATATAGGCAGATTCACTTTAACAGATGGCATGAAAAAATCCATGGTGTAAACTACCATTTTCCTTCACAGTGCAAATACTTTCAAAGCATGGTTAATAGGTTCAAGGAGGCCAAAAATTTTAGATTTGATCTAAGTGAGGTAGATCAGATCACCACACACTGCGCTAAAACCTTAGTGTATCCTAAGAAGCACATGCATATGTGGAGAAGTATGTCTCTCATGACGTACATATGGTAAAATCCATGTCAATACCTATTATAGGAAAGACAACAACAAGGGTCTATGTACACCTAAGGCCCAAGTTTGAAAAGGGCACATGTATGTTGAGGATGATGTATCCATCCCAGAAGACCCCACCGAAGAAAGAAGGTGGTGCCAAAGAAGAGAGAAAGGGAAGAAACTCCAGCAAGCAAGGGCACCAAGTGCATGCGTATAGTTTAGACCATGGAAGCACAAGAGTCAGGTGTGGGCACAAGTACTTACACTCGAGGAAGAAATCCCCCATGAAGGAGAAGTCACCTAAGAAGGAAATGTCCCCTATGATGAGGAGTCACCAATGAAGAAGAAAAAAAATGGCATAGAGTTTAGACTCTGAGGAGACGGAAAGCATGAAGGATGATGACTCCGAGGAGGAGAATGAAGAGTGCGTGAGGAAGGTAAGAGTCCCCCTATGTACATGATACATGAATCTGATGATGAGAGAAGAATGATTATGAGGAGGGGCTCATAATGTGGGAGGAAGTGAAGAAGAAGTAGGGATGAATGCAAAAAGACCCCACACCTTGGCTTGAGAGGATAGTTGGACAACATGGAAAGGGAAGTGGAAGACATCATTCAAAACTTAGTGGTGGAGCACAAGTGAGCACAACACTGAAGAGATATTGAGAGAGATGGAAGAGAGCATAGACAAGGAGAAGAGTCTAGTGGTCAGCTTCCCAAAAGCAGCACACACCGGTGGTAAAGGTGTGAAAATGGTGCAAAGGACACATGACTTATGTCAATGACCCTAACAAGGTCCTACGTGCACGTGTTCTTCAAAGCACATAGTGCCCACATAACCAACTCTTTTTTTGGTCATCTTTTGAGAAAGATAGTCATACACACACACAAGGAAGATGATGTTGTCATGGAATTTTGAGTCCCATGTTGATGAGCCCAAGTTTGAAGTTGGCATGCAGATGTAGTAATAGAGATGTATAAAACCCCAATGAGGTGAATCCTATCATGGATACTCAATGGCTAACTAATGAACATGCCTATAACATGCACTCAACAAGGTGTCAATAAGTAAGTAGGCATGGTTATTCAGGAGGAATAACAAATCAAATCCTTGGAGGAAGAATTGGAGGAAAAGAATAAGGAGATAATAGAGAGAGATAGGGAGATAAAAGGAAAGAGTCCATAATTACATAGTTGAAGGTTGAGTTGAGAGAGGAGAAGGAGAAAGTGCGTGAGACATACAAGAAGGTGAGACTATCTCAGACTCCATCATTCTAGCATGCCCAGATTTGGCCCCTCCCCTATAGAAAGAAGTATGAGTCATGAGTCATTTTCTCTTCCTAGAGGATTTGACACACTTGATCATCAAATGGAGAAGAAACCACTTGCACTGCATTGAGTCGAGAGAGAGAAAGTTTTGCATGAAAAAAAAAGAGAAGTTGAAGGTTGGGAGACCATTACTCGTACTCCGAGCTCCTTGCCTCAGTTAAAACCATGGCACATGGCCAAAGTTTCTATGAAAACTATGGAGATAGGATAGACAAGGGTGGCAAGTGTATATTGGTTTTACCCATGAGGTGGACCTAAAGGAGTTCCAGAGAAAGAACAAGGGTAATAGGGTGGAGTGGGAAAAAATCATAGTAGAAGTTGAGAAGAAGTCAGAGGTGATT
The DNA here is from genome assembly GCA_018340775.1 of Taxus wallichiana var. yunnanensis. Taxonomy (NCBI): domain Eukaryota; kingdom Viridiplantae; phylum Streptophyta; class Pinopsida; order Cupressales; family Taxaceae; genus Taxus; species Taxus wallichiana. The sequence continues at coordinate 882,676,096 of CM031239.1, read as the reverse complement.
GAAGGCCTAAGGGTCTCAATTAAAAATAAAGTAAAGGAATTATATCCCCAGGTCACACGAAGGATGGATGCACTTGAGTGACCTTAACAAGAAGATGGAAAACATTGTTGATACAATTTGAAAGGCTAAGGGTGAAGAGTTATCATTTGATGAAGTCAACACACTAATAGGGGATTTATTTCAACAAGCATAGAGTGAGGTGGATGCCTGGAATAAAATTGAAGCATCCTTGAACAAAGACTTCCCAATCCTTGTGCAATAGTAGTAAAATTATTTTGTTCTTTGGTGCAAGCCAGTGGGTACAATTATTCTTTCCTTCCATTCTTTATTCTTTGATTGTTGAGGATAGATTGTTTCGAGGATGGATAACATGTTTAGTGTGGGGTGATGTTGAGCCCAAAAATGACTAAGTCCTAAAGCAAAGGATGAGAGCATGCACATGGAAGGTACTATGGAGAAAAACATGCGGGTGAAAGTGCACAAGGAGAGGTAGGTTGGCACATGTGGGGAGAAGAAAAAGGGTTTAAGGGTTTAAGGACTTAGCCACATTTTAGTTAAAGGGCATCACATGCAAAACATGTGAAGCTGTGGATAAGCATAATGATGACAAGGTTGTTACATGGAGACTTGAGGCTCAAGAAAATAATATTCTAGGGAATATTTATGGTTATGGGATGGAAAGTGGAGGTTGTTATGGCTAGCTGGCATCTGCATGGCATGGGCACTTGAGTAGATCAGATATGATGATGATGGCATGTGGGCCTTTCTGAATGATGATCAGAGCTTCCATCCTATTTAAGGAAGCATTTGGATCTAGACAAAGGGATTATATTATTATGAGATGGATAGAGAGAGAGAGAGGTAGAGGTGAGGGGTGTGTGTAGAGGCCGAGTGTGTATGTAATGATAATGGATGGTGATAATATATGTATGGGTAAAATATTTGGTTCTAGGGGTGATATAGGGTTTCTAGTTGTAGGATGTTATTATCTTGATCTTGATCTATTTGGTCTATGACCCTTTTGATGTAATATGGCTACTGTAAACACTTGTTAATCAATATATGAAGGTTAATTATCTGTGTATGATGTGCAACTTATGATCATGTAGAGAGTGTGGAGAATAGTGTGCCAAGTGGACAAGTGAAGCGTATAATGATTGCAAAGTGAAGTGTAGAGACTAGAAAAGGGAAGTGGACCCTCGGGGTGAAGCATTTTCCTTTTGATGTAATATGGCCATTGTTATGTACACTTGTTAATCAATATATGAAGGGTTGTTCTGAATATTTGTGTTCATGGGTTCAAACCCTAGTGTATTTCATATTACTCATGGTATAGATATGGTTCTCTTATGTTATTGCAATGTTTACATTTATATCATGGTGCATTTATGCTTAGATCTAGTATCTTTACTTCTGTGTTAGAGTAAATGCTTGTATTTTTATTATGTAACATTCCTCCATTAATAATGAAGCATTTTTATGAAGCTCACATAAAGGAGGGGCTCGGTGCTCACACAAGCACCTCGGGTGAGCACTCACTGATGTTGGGTGATAGGTGCATGTGCTTGGGATTTTAAGAGAAGGTAAACAAGGCTACAATGCCCGGGAGGGACATGGGCCCCAGGGTGCTACTATCCTAGTGGCACCGTGTCCGAAGCCATGAAAGATAAAAAAGTAAAGTTATGACTGGGATGTATGGTATGTAAGACCAAATAGAAAACAAGAGACAAAGAAAAGAGACCAAAGATAGTTGCTAACCACTAGTTTTCTTTCTTAGTAATCATGTAAATGCTTACATGCTTTTAGGACCTAGAAATGTATCCAAGTACATGATTTAGTGTTCACATTTTCCATCACTTCATGTTGTTGAGTAAATACTTGATGACATAAAGTAGATAAGAGATGTGTACCTTATGATCATGTAGAGAGCGTGAAGAATAGTGTGCTAAGTGGACAATTGAAGCATAAAATGATTGCAAAGTGAAGTGTGGAGACTAGAAAAGGGAAGTCGACCCTCAAGGTGAAGTGTTTGTGTTTTTGTATCTATTGTTGTGATTTTATTTACTATCAGTAGGTTGATTCTTGTTGCATATTAAGGATGGACCTACAAAAGAAGAGTGAAAGAGCAATCAAGTTATGTATATAAAAATCTGAGCAAAGTATGCAAAAGTATTAAAGAGAAAGTGTTGGGGAGAGAGGTCTAGTTTTACTCTCCTTCCATGACTCTTCCAAATAAGCACCACTACAGATGGTGCATCCAAATTTGTTCCTATTGTTTCTTTTTCCCGATTATCTCGACTCGCTTTCAAATTTTTCTAATTGTACCAATTGAAGGAGCTAGAATGTATTTTGTAGCGAAGGTCTCGTGCCTATAACAATAGAACTGCTCTAAAGAATTATGTAAACTATGATAATAAGAGAAGATGAATGTATGTGCCCCCAAGAAATTAGCACCTAGTAGAGGTCAGAGTTCCTAGGTGCTAGTGTTTGAGTTTGGGCATTGGTGTCTATATTTTGTGTTGGACCCAAGTTAGATATTGGGTTGTTCATGACCGTATTCATGTATTGTCTCCGTATTGTTCTATGTTGTATTGTAGCTCTGACTTTGTTGTAGTGATGATTTGTTCACCCAATGTAAGTCCCCCTCATTTGGGTTGCATGTGACGATGGTAGGAGGATATGGCCTAAAGGAGAATACCTGATGTTTTTATGAGGTGGATACCTCAGGGGTAGGGGATGTGCATGGTAGAAACCAAGGCACATGCAAACAAAGTGGCTAGTAATATGTGTTAGTAGAAAAATTAGCAAGCATGTAATAGAAGACAATGTAACAAGTAAGTATGAAAACAAAGTGGATTGCAAAAATTGGGTTTTAAACATGTGACATTGCTCATAATGTCACAAGATAGTTAGGGTCGTAGCGGCCAACATCATATTATGAGCATACAAGAAAAAGGGCATAGCCTCGTAAACAATGACATATAATGGAAAATAAGATCAAACAATTTATGATGAGATAACCATGATGGCATATAGTCCTACAAATAAAATGCTGCACACGAAGTACCCATTAACATGTTAGAGAGATCAAGATTATGTCAAGGTGTGTATAAATCAACAAAAGGTAACATAACTGTAATGAGAGATAATGAAAAATGTAGCAATAAAACCTATGTAGTATGTGATAGTAGGGAAAGTAGATACCCCTAGGAGCCTCGGTGGGAGTTGTAAAAGGTATAGTGCCAAACATCATTGTAGTATGTGTAAAAAAATTTAAGAGATTTGCATTCACCATAAAATACCAAGTGAACACGCATGTGTATATATAAAATGATAATGACATACTAAGAATCTCTAACATGGAAAACAAAGTGTAACATGTAAATAGAATAAGCTAGCAATAGTAAATGTAACCAAGATATGCAAATGCAATGTATGAGTGTGATGGTATGGAATGCAAAGTGTGAAGATGATATGAGTAGTGTGCCACACCAACGGATGTGTATGCAATGAGGTTCATTTATAGAAACCATCAAAATTCAAGAATGAACCATAGAACAAGAGTGTGTCATAGGGTAATGAGTGTGTGAGAAGAGATGCTAGAAAGATATGTCATGAAACATTGAGCGTAACGTGTTATGATGGGAGGTTCATTTCAGAATTATACCCTCAATAGTCAAGTATGAACCCTTGAACTAGAGTTCGTGATAGGGTAATGACAATACAATGTGTGTATCAAAGGGTATGAAAGTGTGTAAAAGTATTAGTAATGAGGCATGGAGCACAAAGTGTGGTAGTAGACATTAGAGATAATTGATAGTGCTAGAAGGGGGGAGAAGTGCAATGCCCCCAAGTGTGCCAATGATGGAGATCTATGTGATAACATGAGAGATACCATGCCATTGTGGGAGAGTGTTAGTTGTGTCATGAGAATAGAGGGAGTCATCACAATGGTAGGCAGGAGAAAGAGTAGAACCAAGGTTGGATTTTGGGTTGAAAGGAGGAAGCCTAAAGAGGTCATGTAGAGTTTGTTGGTATTATGTAGTGAGTGGTTACTTATTTGGAATTGGTAATGCTTTGTAGAAGACTTTCAATAGGAGGAGAAGAAGAAGGATGGATTTTGAGTGGTGGTTGCTTGATAGGAGGAGGAGATGGAGGATGGATTTTGAGAGGTGGTTGCTTGACAAGAGGAGGAGATGGAGGATGGATTTTGAGAGGTGTTTGGTTGGAATGGGTTGGATAGGCGGCTCTTAATCGATCGAAGGAGTAGTAGTTATTATGGCCTAATTCTTATTAGACATGGAAGGATCGTAGTTAGGAGCCCATTGGGATTCAACAATCGAGGATGATTCTAAATTAGAATGTTGCACAACAAATAAGATAAAACCCCGATGCTCAAGGTGCTTAATTATTCATTTTAAAACATAACAATCATTGTCATTTTGACTATTAATTTTATGATAATTAAAAAATGGGATACCTTGGTATTTGACAAGAAAATAAGGAGGGTAGTAATGATTATTTGAAAATTTGATCACTAGTGAGTGAGGAGATGAGGAAGAATATCACATTACTTAGCATTGAGATTAAACTTGAGAGGCGTGGGTAGCGGTAAGACACATGGTTCAATGAAATGATAACATATAAAGGACAAGATATGTAGAAGAAGAACTAGCATGGGACTTAGAAGCATCCTTGAGATGTTGTATTTCAACTTTAAGAGATGTAATTTTGGTTTCCATAGCTTAAATGTTTTCTTGAAAAGTGTGTGTGTAAAGATTCAATTGACTCTAAGATAGTTGGATTAGTTGGAGCATTAGGATTGATAGATTCATTAGATAGATGATTAAAATTGGCACTTACTTATGCAAGAATCATATTTCTAGGGAGATATATAGTGTCGAGGGATTTTGGAGAACATCTTTATAAGGTGGGTACATTTGAAGTAATCGATGCAAGGAGAATTGAGGAATTTTAGGAGCCACAAAAGTAGACCAAAGAGAGTAGGAAAAAGAAGGATCCAAATGTTTGATCATGAGTGGGGGTCACCAAATGATAAATGATGTATAAAAGCTAAAATACAATTTGACACAAGCAAAATAGCATGCAAAGTATGAAACCCTAAGCAAGAAGGAGAGATAGAGGAACTTAGTTGATTTTTGAATGAACAAGAAGTGATCTGGGTAGGTGTGAGTGTTGAATGGAATATAGATAGGATCATTACTACTCACTATGAAATCTATAACCTAGGAATAATATCTGGACATAGTTGTCCAATGCAGATAGAGGCGCCTGGCGCCGGTGACTAAATATAGGCGTTGGTGACTGTGCAAGAGCTCAAGATCTAATTTTTGTTGTGTTGCAAGGGTTTCACAATTATTCCATGCTGATCACTTGATATTTACTTCTTGATCATTGAAGGTGCTTATGACCTACAAAAGATAAACTCACTAGTACATGCCAACAAACCACCTCAAACCTAGAAAGGAAAATGCAGAATGGGGAGTTGGATTAACCCTGATACCACCTCAAGATTGTAAACTTACAACCAAATGTTGCACTACATCTTAGAATCCATGTAGTTATTGTGAGTGTGTGTAGGAATGATTCCCCTATGCAAGTTGCACTTGATAGCAGGTTGTAGAGCTAGAATGTAGCAATGTAGTAGTATGTGTGGATGGAAAAGAATAGACTTCCCTTCCTATGTTGTGTATGCGAAGTATACAACCCCTGTCCCTTGAATGAGTGGTAGATGGATGCATTTAGAGTGATTTAGTTCCTTTGGAGCGCAATGTTAGGTGATGATAGTAATGTTTAGTGCTTAATCCTCATTTTTAAAACATAACTATGTATTTATACGATTCCCTTGTTTGAATTTCATAATTGACAACCGGAAGTCCGAACTATAAGTGAAAAAGATGTGCAAAAGATAAAAGATACCCAAAAATACCACCCGAGTGTTTTTGTCCTAGTTGGGCAATCGTGTCTAAAGCCATGAAAGTTAAAAAAGTAAAGTTCTGAATGGGTTGTAGAGTGTGTAAGACCAAATAGAAAATAAGAGACAAATAAAAGAGGCCGTAGATATTTTTAAACCATTATTTTTCTTGCTCGGGGATCATGTAAATGTTAGCATGATTTTAGGACCAAGAAATGTACCTAAGTGTGTGATTTAGTGTCTAAACCGAGGGGTTTAGAACCATGAGAGGCTTGATGGAGGGAGTGAGAGTGATTACGGAGATGACATTGGCCTACGTCAACAAATAATGCCCTAGGGTCTTCAATGCACGTTATTAAGTGTATAAGTGTGCGTGAATCTCAAAGAGGACAGTCATTCTTAATTCACCAAGTAAGGAGAGACCAAGTTCAAATAACTATAGTAGAGACTATTGACTCACAAAACATGACAACAAGATGATCAAAGTGTGCACCAAAAGTTGTGAAACAAACCAAAACATGGAATGTGAACGAACTGTAAATGAAATGTGTAGCAATGAATAAGAATTGGAATGAAATAGGAATAAGTGGGGAAAATGTAGAAGAACATCCATGGGAAAACGTTGTTTATTACATTTTTGGAATATATAGATTTTTGAAAGATGTTTAGTTGTGTGAAATTGGGTGTTTGTGTTTGTGTGGAGAATTAGGTCATGTTTTGAATTCGGGCCAAATGAAGAGAATCAAAATATAAGAAACATCCAAAATGTGTTAGTAGATACAAATGCAAGACCCCCTAGTCCACATAGGAACTAGATGAATTAGGGGACTGTATATGATTTAATTTAATTTAAATTAAATATTAATTTCAGAGTAACTTATTGTAACTAATGATATTAATGTAACTATGTGTAGTAGTGCAAAAATAATAAACATTCAATGATATAAAAACCCTAAGCAAATGAGAGGGGAATATGACTTAGGCGATTCTCGCGCAACCCGTGAGTGATCTGGATTAAGTATCTCGTTGGATCCGGATAGAAACAATGTCGAACATGCTCGATGAGGGTTTAGAACCCTAGGTATGTAAGGGACATGAGCTCCTTAGAAGGACATGAGCGCCCTAGGTGTTAGGGCCGACTGATCTAGAGCCCATGTATGCTTAGAGGCTTAAGTTCGATCTTTTTGGGTTGGAATATATTCACTTCTACTCACTCTTTGTCGCTTTGGTTTTTCGTTATGTCGCCGGTCATGTTTGTAACATGAAAAATAAGTAGATCTACCTATACATACCCATAAACCACATCAATTCGATAAAAATGGAGAATGTGGAGTTAGACTGACCTTGGCGGTCACCAAGAGTGAACTTATGATTGAACACTACACTACATCTCAAACCGCATGTAGTTCTCTCGTGATTGTTGATTAAACTAAAATGGAAAATGGGGACCTAATTTAGTTTAATCGATGTTATGTAAAATGGTAAATAACAACTAAATAAATATAGTAAATGACCCAAGCAATCTAAGCTATGAAAATATGAAACCCTTAAGTATAAGAAGGGTTATATAGAGCTTAGTTGATTCGGTAATGCCTCGGGACAATGTCACAAAATAAACCTGGATGAACTGAATGCAAAACAAACACACGTAAGCTCCGTAAAACACAAATTTGAAACATTAGGCTAGACTTGGGTGTGTGGAGAGATAAAGGGGTGCTTGTGGGTGCCCTAGTCTAAGATATGGGTGCCTTGGTCTCAGTGAAAAGGTTTGCAAACCTCCTCTAAGGTGTTGTTGGATATTTTCCCGCCTTTGTTTCCTATTGCACTATATTTTTGGACTACGCAATATGTCATTGAAAATTAGTGATGAAGGAGAGACCTGTAAAACCCTAAGACAAGTATCAAACCACTAAAAATAAATATGCATATGAAGGGTTTTGAATGTCTTCGGTGGTCATAATGGTGGACTTACTAATTGAGTGTTGCACTACATCTCAAACTTGATGTAGTTCTATGTGAAATCATGCCCTGGGTGTTCTTGTGCCAGTTGCACTTTGTGAAAGTAGTGAGCAATAACTATGTGTAAAAATGCAATAAAATGGTGGATGGAATACAATAAACTTCCCTCCTATGCAATGTGATACGGATGAACCATCCTTGTGTCTTGTGATAGAGCTAGATGGATGAACATGGAGCCTTTAATGGATGCAACCTTAAGTGATGATAGTAGTGCTTAGTGATCTCATTCCTCATTATAGTCTTATAACTTTATATTCATATGGCTCTCTTGTTCTAATTTCATAATTAATCTTGAAAAGGTTGACCACTAAAAAGGTAGGAAGCTCAAACAGCTAGAAAGTGCCCAAAAGTGACGAGAAAATGTAAAAAGGCTTAGGAGCTCCAAATGGGACAAGGCACCTAGGGCACCCAAGTACGAGGCCAGCACCCCAGAGAGGTAGAATTATGCAAAACAACAAAAACAGACCGGGCAAGTATGTGATAAAGGTCGACAAAGTGACGAAAAAAGCTAAGTAAAATGACCAAAGGACATGGGTTAATTAGTAAATTCTTCACTTAAAAACCATATGAATCGTATTATGAGACATGTTGTTGCAAATTAGCGGTACCCCTAAATGCAAATCAAGGTTCTAAGTTGATGTTTAGGGCATCCAGTGTGATTGCACAACATTGAAACCTCTCTCCAAGTGTGGGACTTGTAAGATGAGAGAGAAATCTCTAGATTAGAGGCTGGTTCCTCAAACTCCTCTGATTAGATCTATTATTTGCACAACTGCAGAGGTTCAGATCCTAATTTTATCTTAATTTGCAAGGAGACAGGGATAAGAAATGCAAAAATTAAAACTAAATTGATAAGGGTGATACACCAAAGGAGTGGTGAGCACTTCTTACTCATGTAAATTGACACAAATCAGAAATTGCAACATAAAACATCATGCACAAGTTGATAAGCTGTAAACAAGGGTTTGAAATGAAGCAAACAACACATACAAAGGACTGAAAGCATTCACAGAGCCTGCATTGTGATTTTCAACATCAAAATCCTTGTATTCCAACACCAAAGAGGTAGAAAAACCTGTTACAATCCCTAGAAGGTCTGATACTTGCCAAAATCACTTGTTGAAAGTGAAAACAGAAGCTTCTTTGTGCAAAAAAAGTGTTCCCCTTTGAAAAATGAGCCAAATCTGGCTTTTACAGTGCATGGGTCGAACCCAGGAGAGAGAAAATGTGAAAAAACGTGGGAGCCATTCCTCATTGACCAAAATGCATTAAAAACAGCATGGGTGACCTGACAGACCCATCCCCGACATTTTTGACCATGCTGGAGAAGAATGCGACCCATTTTGCATTAAAATTGGTTGTTGAAACATCAGTTCTGTCCATGGGCACGTACCAGAAGTATTTTTTGATTTTCTCCCTCCAAACTAAACCAAAATTCAAAATTTACCATGGAATCTTGTAGAGAATTTCACCAGCTTTCCATTGATATAAAGAACACAAAATATGAGCTCTGGATCGAAAGTTATGGCCATTTGAAGATTTAGGGAAAAAACAGGCCCAAAACGGATCGGCGGGAAAAAATTTCGAATTTTACCTCTTTTTTGCATTTGGAAATTTTTTTCAAAATCCCGCGCTCCACCACTTGGATGCCACATGGCATGATGTGATTGGCCATGGGCTCATCCTTGAAATTTTTCTTACGGGCCCTTCCTTAGAAATTTTTTGCCACTTGGACACGTGGCACTACTTTATTGGCTCGGGCCAAAATTCAAAAATTTTCCTGCGCAAAACACTTAGCAAAATTTTTCACTTCGCCTCCCCTGCTGACACGTGTCACGTCCTGATTGGCTCGGTGGGCCCATGGGCAAAAAATTTCCTTTTTCAAATTTTGTCCAAAACTTGAAAAAAATTCTAAGTTTTTTTCTCTTTTCTCCGCCACCTCCTGGGACACGTGGCAGCTTCCTATTGGCTGCGGGATTCCAAGGGGAAAATTTCCCACAAGAACTCTGCTGAGCCATAACTTGAAAAATATGAGGAGTTAGGAGGAAAACTTTACCTTTTTGGAAATCTGAGAGAGATCTCTATCCAATGGTGCCATTTCCAGAAAGATTTGAGTTCCTGAAAACCAAAAAATGGAGACTGAGGCACAAGAGAGGCAAGAACACAAGGAGTTAGCCACAAAAATGAGTAGGGGCACATTTTGGATAACAATTTTGGCGACTCAGAGGGGTCATCTACCTGCTAGATGAAAATACCAGTTGCCTGAAGCAGTCCATTGGGCATGGAGTCATCAAATTTTCTGTTTGGAACCCCAACTGACTTAGAATGTTGCAAGGAGGAAGATGGAATATCACCTGATGGAAGTAAGGACTGCAAAACATCTCCAGGGACAACAAGTTGTGCCAAAGCACTTAGGGAAAGAAAAACTAACCTACAAAAAACAATGTGCACAAGCACTTGAAGGAATGGAAACCTAAGCTAATATTTACAAGGTGGAGAATTTCCCTTTAGAAGCAATGCTTGAGATAGATTCCATTGACTGGAATCTGCAGTTCTTCACCATCTAATGAAGACAATTGGAAAGCATTTCTATTCTTGCACTTTGTGACCATGTATGGGCCACTCCAAATGGCATCAAATTTTGAATGCCTTCCTAGTTTTTCTCTATCTGCATCCCATTTTAACACTAGATCTCCAACCTGGAAAGATCTACTCTTGGCCTTCCTGTCAAAGGTCTTCTTGATCAAAGCTTGATCCTTCTCCATTGCTTGGGATGCCTGATCTCTGATCTCTTGAAGCTCCATCAACTCTGCATATCTCACCTCCATGGGCTCAAATTCCAACAGCTCCAACTATTTCATGAGTTCCAATGTTGGCAACTCAAGAGACATGGGCAAGATTGCTTCTCTTCCATAGACAAGCCTGAATGGAGAGTTACCTGTGGATCTCTTGGGAGTTATCCTATCAGCCCATAAGGCTGATTTCAGTTTGGTATGCCAAGACCTCTGATTCTCATCAAGAGTTCTCCTAATGATCCTCAACAAGTTCTTGTTTGTAGACTCAGCCTGGCCATTACCTTGAGGGTAATAGTTTGATGAAGTACTTAGGTAGATCCTGTTCTTGACAGCCCACTCAGTCACCTTGGATCCAATGAATGCCAATGCATTATCTAAAATTATTGTAGCAGGTATGCCAAATCTGGTTACTATGCCCTCATAGAAGTCTAAGATGCTAGACTCATTTGCCTCTTTGAGCGCTACTGCTTCAGTCCACTTGGTGAAGTAGTCTGTGGCTGTCAAAATCCATTTGTGCCCTTGGCTTGAATTGGGATTAATGACTCCAATGAAGTCCAAACCCCATTGCATGAATGGCTGGTCAACTGAGATTGGATGCAATGGAAGGGCAGCAAGTCTCTCTTTTCCTGTGAAGAATGCACAATTCTTACACCTCTTGATCCATGCAAAGCAATCACTGAAAATCTTGGGCCAATAATAACCAGCCTTCATAATTTTTAGAGCTGTCACTCTCGGTGCAAAATGACCACCAGCTGGTCCACCATGGAACTCTTCCAACACCCTATGAATCTGATTTGTGCTAATGCATCTCAGCAACACTCCATTCACATCTTTCTTGAACAAAACTCCATCAACAATGGCATATGGGACAGCCTGCAATCTGAAGTATCTTCTTTGGGTCTTGTTCATCTCCGGAGGGCATAGGCCTATGCTTAGGAAGTGCATTATACCTTGGGTCCAGCAAGGAGTGGGGACAACATTATTTTCTTCTTGAGTGCCACTTGGCTCATGGCTGTCTTGAACTATCAAAATAGCCTCTTCTTCATTGCATACTTCTTTTTGCTTACCCAAAATCAGCTGCTCACACAATCCTTTTCCTCTTACCAGCTTGGTGACCTTGATCTCAATGTCATACTCCATGACACGAGTGATCCAACCTGCCCTTTTCTCATTCAAATCTTTGTTGAGGAGGAAGTCTTTAACCCCAACATGAGAGACCAGCAACTGGACCTTGTTGTTTGAGACTAAATGCTTGAATTTCTTCAAGCTTCTGATTACTGCAAGTACATGCTTCTCAATAAAAGAATACCTCACCTCATAGTCATCTAGGCTCTGGCTGAAGAAAGCAATTGGCTGCTCATCGTTGTCCTTGTTCTGCTATACCAAAATGGCAGAAATAGTATCATTACCTCCAAATGCATAGAGGATGAAATCCTTGGAGAAGTCCGGGTTGATGAGGGTTGGTGCTTGAGAGATGGCTTCTTTGATTGCTTCAAAACTCTCCTTGCCTTCTGCTGTCCACTTGAAAGCCATGCTTTTCTTTAACATTTTGGTGATAGGTTTGACAAGGGCTACAAAATCTGGGACAAACCTCTGAACAAAGTTTATCCTCCCCAAGAAACTCTGAAGGGCTTTCTTGTGGCTTGGAAATGGTAGTGCTCTTATGGCTTCAACCCTCTCTGGATCAATTGCTAATCCTTCTTTGGAGACAATATGGCCAAGGAGCTTTCCTTCATGTGCAAGAAAGATACACTTCTTAGGATTCAAAGACACTCCAAATCTCCTGCACCTCGTGAAGACTTGTCTCAAATGAGAGAGGTGGTCTGCTGCATTTTTGGAAAAAATAGTGATATCATCAAGGTATATCAGCACCATGTTGTTAATCAAACCTTTGAACGCCATGTCCATTGCTCTTTGGAAGGTAGCACCAGCGTTGGATAGCCCAAATGGCATTTTCCTGTATGCATAAGTTCCCCATTTGGTTGTGAAGGTTGTCTTGAACTTGTCTTCTTCCTTCACCATAATATGATTGTAGCCTTGAGTAGCCATCAAGTAGTGAAAACCTCTCGGAGCCAGCCACAACTTACAAGATTTGATCCATGGAAGGGAGTGGGTAATGGTCCTTGAGAGATGCTCTATTCAAGTCTCTGAAGTCAACACACAATCTGATCTCTCCACTCTTCTTTCTGACTGGAACCAAGTTGGCAACCCAACTAGAATGCTTGATTGGGAATATGATCCTTGACTCAATCAGCTTGTTCAATTCTTTCCTCATGAGAGGCTCCATATGTGGATTGACTGGTCTTTGTTTCTACCTGACAGGCTTAGTATTTGGATCCAATTCAATGGTATGTTGAGCTAAGTTGGGATTGAAACCTTTCAAGTCTTCATAGCTCCAAGCAAACACATCAGGGAACTCTTGACACAACTGCATGAACTCATACCTTTCTTGTTCAGTTGTCATCTTTCCAATTTGTAATGGTTTGTTCTCTTCCACCAAGATGGATACTGAATCCTCTCTCTTGACCTGAATGTTTGCTTTCTCCTTCCTAAACTAATCATTGGGATTAAAAATGGACTCCAAAGTGATAAGTCCCTTGGGCAGCTTGTTAGTTCTTAGCTGTACCACTTGGTCACCATACTGTTGTTCCAATTTTTCTTGATTCTTAGCTGAGAACTCAACTTCTTCTTGTAAGAAATGGATGATTTGTTGGTCATTCTCAAACACTTGCCAACTTACATTGTTATCTGGCACTGAAGGCCTCATAATCATGTGGATGTTTGGTTGTACCTTGTCTTGTTGAATGCTTTCCACAATGTCAAAGGCTGCCCCTACTGCTGCAAGCCTGTCAGCAGCTTGGTTCTCTTTCCTAGGAATGGATTTGATGCCAAAACCCTCAAAATCTTCCATGAGGTCCCATACCCTATTCTTGTAGCACTTGAGTAGATCATTCTTGGCAACATGTTGTCCCTTGACCTGATTTACAATCAATTCACTGTCACCAAAGACTTGCAAGTTCTTTATTCCTCTCTTTATTGCCCAATGCATCCCTTGCACCAAGGCTTCATATTCAACAGTGTTATTGGAGCATGCAAACTGAAATCTAAAATCTGAATAGTACTTTACTCCTTGAGGTGAAACAAGCATGGCTCCACCTCCTGCACCTTGTCTACTCCTTGATCCATCAAAAATAGCTACCATACCTCATTGTCATCCTTATAGTTTGGCTTGGTGATGCTAGGGATGGGCTGATCTTCTTCATGTATGTAATAGACTCCTAGCTCAGATTCTTCTACTTCTTGATAAGGATCAAAATCATGTACCTTGTTTGCCCATTCATCAAGAGTTAGATCCAAGATGCTTCCAACCTTGGTGTCAGCTTCATCAGTGCTTGGGTGATCTTCTTGATCAAATGTTGAACAATTGGCATTGATCTGACTTGGAGTGTAGGGCTCAATGTGGAAGTTTGCAATAGGTTCAGACCTGATTGTAGCTTTGGTTCCATACCTCGTTCTGAACAGCATGTGTGACCAATCAGCAAACAAATATCCTCCAATCTTGGCTGTGAAGTCCCTTGACAAGCATAGGGCAAAGAGTGGTGGAAGGTCTATAACTGATACATCTTGTAAAACAACAACATTTGGACATGCATGCAAGGTAAGACTCAAGTTTCTAATCACTCCAACTATTGTTACTATTGTCCCATCTAGCTGCACTACCCCTTTGGATATGGTTTCATACTGGAGCCCTAGCTGATCAGCTATTTGTTTAGGCATCACTGAGCTACTTGCCCCAGAATCTATCATGCAATTGTGCACTAACTGATTTCCAATGATTAATGAAACATAGAAAGGAGGGGGCTTCAACATTTTACCTTGCTGTCCTCCATGATTCCCTTCAGGCTGGGCAGCATTTGTGAGCACTTTCTCTTGCATCTGAACTTGCTGATTCGAAGTTGGCCAGTCCTTCATGGCAGCTTGTAGCAAATCTCTTTGGCCTGGGATAGATAGGGATTCCCACATTGATATATTTACATTTGTCTTCTTCATCTGATCAATGATACTGAATGGTGATGGAGGATCTCTTTGCTGTCCCTTGGTTGGCACATTCACTCCTTGCATGTGGGCAGCAACAACTGGTATTTGAGTTGGTCTAGGAGCTGTTCTTGGCTGCCCTTGTGCATTTGAAATTGGATTTTGCTTGCCAACCATTTGTGGAGCCATAGAAGGTTGGAGATTGGTTGGAGCTAATGGCTGCTCTTCACCCAAATTCCTTCTTTTTGACCTTGTGTTGGCTGCAACACCTTGAGAAACTACTTGATTCATGCCACAGAAATCTTCTGCTTGCCAGTTTACCAATGTGGTGTCATTTGGGGCTGATTGCTTTGTTGGAATGTTTCTTGTTGTTGGTTGTTTCCTTGACTGCCTTCACCCTCCACACCAGTAGTTGTCACCATTAATGCTTGATTCAAAGCACCATTGAAGCACATAGATTGGTTATGAGGTTCATTACATGGAAAACACCAATCATACTCCTGAGCAACGTTGTTTTGTGTTGGAACCAATGCCTTAGAGGCAGATATGGCATTAGGATTATAGGGCTGAAATGGTCTATTGGTAGGAGGCCTTGTTTGATTTATATTTGCAGCTGGATTAGGAGATATTTGTGGTTGGTATGGCTTCCTGTTAGGCTGAGCTTGGGGCTGATAAGAAGGTCTAAAACCTTGGGCTTGTTGCCTCTTGAGAGTAACCAACTCATTGCCTAAATTTTGCAATTGCTTCATGACTTCTTGAAGCTCATTTGGGGCACTTGGAGATGAAGTAGAAGCTTCATTTGAACTCTGATTTCTAGGAGTGGGAGAAGGAGCCAAATTAGGTGCTTGATTAGTGTTTGGGCTCTCTAAACTTGGAAACAATGGCATGGGAGGTCTAGGGGCTAGTTTGCCAGCTTGGATCAAACAATTTTCAGCCCTAATGGCAATGCTATAAGCCATAGGGATAGTTATGCCTCCCATGGACTGAATCAACATAGAAATATCAGAATTTAGAGCTTTGAGGTAGTAGAGAAAAGCACCTTCCGCTGTTGGCCTGACTGCCACTGGAATTCTCTCCCAAGTCCTTTGAAATCTGAAGTTAAAATCAGTCAGCTGCTCATTGGGAGCTCTCTTGATGGTTGTCAGCTGCTCCAAAAGAGACAAGTTGTCTCCCTTCTCTCCAAATTGCTCATGAAGTGCTATACATAGCTGGTTCCAATTCTAAATAGAACCTGAGGCAAGACTTCTAAACCATTGCAATGCTTTCCCCTTGAATGAAGATGCCAGCAATTTGATAGCCACTTACATCTCATTGATTTCATGAATTGCACAAAGGTTGGCAATGTCTTTAACATGATCACCTAGAGTAGTCTGATTCTCTCCAGTGAAGTATGGAATGTTCTTCAAGGCTACAATTAGAATTGGATGTTGTGCATTGAGAGCAAGTGGGCTCTTCTTGTGAAATTGACATAGGGGTTGTTTTGTGCCATTCTAATTGGCCTTAGAACCCTTGTTGATTGAATGAAAGGCCTACCAGGTGGAGGAGTTGAGAGAGTTCTGTTTGGTGGAGATGGAGACCTTTGGATTCTCCTCCCACTTTGCCTTACTCTTGGAGATAACTACAAATATTCAAACAACGCCTCTTCTTCTCTAGCTCTTGACCTTGTAGTGATTCTTCTCATGAGTTTTCAGGTCTACACTGCTAAAACCAGCTGATTCTTCCCCTTGGAGTCGCCAGATGTGCAATTTATAGCTCTTTTGAAGCAAGAAAATTACAGCAGATGCACATCAACTTTGTAGCAAAAAAATGAGACCTCTAAGGTCCCACCGGCGTGCCAAAACTATTGTTGCAAATCAGCAACACCCCTGGATGCAAATCAAGGTTCTAAGTTGATGTTTAGGGCATCCAGTGTGATTGCACAACATTGAAACCTCTCTCCAAGTGTGGGACTTGCAAGATGAGAGAGGAATCTCTAGATTAGAGGTTGGTTCCTCAAACTCCTCTAATTAGATCTATTATTTACACAACTGCAGAGGTTCAGATCCTAATTTTATCTTAATTTGTAAGGAGACAGGGATAAGAAATGTAAAAATTAAAACTAAACTGATAAGGGTGATACACCAAAGGAGTGGTGAGCACTTCTTACTCATGTAAATTGACACAAATTAGAAATTACAACATAAAACATCATGCACAGGTTGATAAGCTATAAACAAGGGTTTGAAATGAAGCAAACAACACATACAAAGGATCGAAAGCATTCACAAAGCTTCGCATTGTGATTTTCAACATCAAAATCCTTGTATTCCAACACCAAAGAGGTAGAAAAACCTGTTACAATCCCAAGGTCTGATACTTGCCAAAATCACTTGTTGAAAGTGAAAATAGAAGCTTGCTGTGCAAAAAAAGTGTTCCCCTTTGAAAAATGAGCCAAATCTGGCTTTTACAGTGCATGGGTCGAACCCAGGAGAGAGAAAATGTGAAAAACGTGGGAGCCATTCCTCATTGACCAAAATGCATTAAAAACAGCATGGGTGACCTGAAAGACCCATCCCCGACATTTTTGACCATGCTGGAGAAGAATGCGACCCATTTTGCATTAAAATTGGTTGTTGAAACGTCAGTTCTGTCCATGGCACGTACCAGAAGTGTTTTTAATTTTCTCCCTCTAAACTGAACCAAAATTCAAAATTGACCATAAAATCTTGTAGATAATTTCACCAGCTTTCCATTGATATAAAGAACGTGAAAATTCGAGCTCTGGATCGAAAGTTATGGCCGTTTGAAGATTTAGGGCAAAAACAGGCCCAAAACGGATCGGCGGGAAAAAATTTCAAATTTTACCTCTTTTTTGCATTTGGAATTTTTTTTCAAAAATCCCCGCGCTCCACCACTTGGATGCCACGTGGCATGATGTGATTGGCTGTGGGCTCATCCTTGAAATTTTTCTTACGGGCCCTTCCTTAGAAATTTTTGCCACTTGGACACGTGGCACTACTTTATTGGCTCAGCCAAAATTCAAAAATTTTCCTGCGCAAAACACTTAGCAAAATTTTTCACTTTGCCTCCCCTACTGACATGTGTCACGTCCTGATTGGCTCGGTGGGCCCATGGGCAAAAATTTCCTTTTTCAAATTTTGTCCAAAACTTGAAATTTTTTCTAAGTTTTTTTTTTTTTTTTCCGCCACCTCCTGGGACACGTGGCAGCTTCCTATTGGCTGCGGGATTCCAAGGGGAAAATTTCCCACAAGAACTCCACCGAGCCATAACTTGAAAAATATGAGGAGTTAGGAGGAAAACTTTACCTTTCTGGAAAGCTGAGAGAGAGCTCTATCCAATGGTGCCATTTCCAGAAAGATTTGAGTGCCTGAAAACCAAAAAATGGAGACTAAGGCACAAGAGAGGCAAGAACACAAGGAGTTAGCCACAAAAATGAGCAGGGGCACATTTTGGATAACAAGACCAAGACTAAATAATTCCTAAAGTGCATGATTTTGTGTCTATAATTGTGTGTGTAATGATGCCCTAGCTTTCCCTTGTGCAAGTTGCACAATGATAACAAGTAAGATGTAGATTGTATCGAGTATGCAAGAATGTGTGTGATGGAATATAATGAACTCCCCTCCTACAATGTGTATGCAGATTGATTTAGCCCTTGTCCCTTGTATGAATGTGTTATATGTATCCTTGTAATGCTCTTATTCCTTCGTGTAAGATTAGGTGGTGATAGATAATGTTTATAGTGCTTGGTCCCTTATTTGAGAGAAATAACTAAGTGTATATATATATATATATATATATATATATATATATATATATATATATAAATGATTCCCTTGTTTGAATTTTGTAATTGACAATTGAAAGGCCAACCTAAAGTATTAAAAGGTGAACAAGAAGTGAAAAGGACCCAAAAGGGTAGGAAGAAGACAAAGAAGTTCGAGTTCACCTGATGAGGGATAGGAGCACTGGGCACTTTTGTCCTACCTAGGCGTTAGTGTCTGAGGTCATCAAAAGATAAATCATTCAAATTATGACAGAGTGTAAGATGTGTAAATCCAGAAGTGCAATAGATAAAGTAATCAAAAGGATAAAAGGAGTTGTCAACCACTAGTTTTCTTGCTTAGGAATCATGTATACATTAGTATGCTTTAGGACCTAGAAATGTACCCAAGTGCATAGATTTTGTGTCTATATTTTCCCCACTTTATGATTTTGAGTGAATACTTGATAACATAAAGTAGATAGAAGATGTGTACTTTGTAAACTGAAGAGAAGCGTAGTCGATAGCGTGTCAAGTGAACAAGTATCCATGTGAAGTGATCGTGATGTGAAGCATATTAACTAGGAAAGGGAGGTAGACCCTAGGGGTGAAGTATATGTGTAGTAGCATGTTCTTGGAGATTATGCTTGTTGATATGATCTACTTCTTGTTTTTGTAAGGAAAAACCTATAAAAGAAGATAAAATGAGTAGTCAAAGTTATGTACATGAGAATAAGAGTAACATATTTATAGGTAAGTAAAAAGTGTGTAAAATTAGTAGCTATGGAAAGAGTGCACTGATGTATAAGAGAGTATAGGATAGAAAGTTGTCATTTTTGCTTTGGAGATGTTGTTAGATTTGAGTGTCTTATTTCCAAAGGTGAGGTTTTTGGGTGATCTCACACCAAGAGTAAGTTTTTTTGGGTGATCTCATGTCAAGGATGAGCTTTTTGGCGATCTAATGCCAAGTGCAAGTTATTTTGGTGATCTCACGCCAAGAGAATAGGGTTGGGGAGATAGGTGTGTTTTTCTCTCCTTCTATGATGCTTCTCAAATAAGTGCCACTGCAAATTGGCATGTCCTAATTTGTAACCAATTGTAATTGTATTATATCTGATTGAATGAACTCTATAATTGAAGGCAAGTTCTGATACTTTGTAGATCTCAGTAGTGTAACCTGTTGGAAATTGTGTTGAACTGAGAAACTATCTATTTTTTCCCCCAGGACTCAAGCACCTACTATTCCTATATGCTATTGGGCGCTAGTGTCTGTTATGTGTTTGTGATCCAAGTCTGATTCTAGACCACTCTGTGAATGTAGAACATTTTCACTTCTATACTTTAATGTTATGTTATGGAGCTTTGAGCTACTTTTGGAAGGGTGATTTTTTTACCCAATAGATGCCCCCTTTTTGGGGCGCATGTGACAAATGTAGGAGGATGCGGCCCAAATGAGAGGACCTAATACTTGCAGGGGTAGGGGATGTGCATGGTAGAAACCAAGGCACAAATATAGGCTTAGAAACAAGTGTTAGTGCAAACAAGCTAACATACAATAGAATACAATGTAATAAGCAAAATATGAAGACAAGAGGGACCAAAAAAAAAGTTGGTTTTAGACATGGGACATCACTCACAATGTCAAAAGACAATCAGGGCCGAAGTGTTAAATAGTAAAAATGATGATCAAGCAATGACATAGGGCATAACCTGTAAACAATAGCAAAAAATAACAAGCAAAAAGTGACAGATAAACACAATTGTATAAAGTCCTGCAAGGAAAATACTACACATGAAGCACCCATTAACATTTATAAAGATAAGTAGTATGCCAAAGCATGTATAGATCAACAAAAGGTAAGTGTTAGTGCCAAAAAGTAATGAAAATTTTAAAAATAGGACTTGTGATGTGTAGAGTATGAGCGTAGTGAAGGTAGATGCTCCCAGGAGCCTCGGCGGGACTAGTAAAGAGTAATGCATGATCATCATGAATTGTGTAAGAATATGTAGAAGTACTACATTCACCTCAAGAGACCATGTGAATGTGCACGTGTGTATAGAAAAAGATAACGACATACTAAGTATCCAACTAGCATAGGAAACAAAGTGTAACATGTAAATAGTATGAGTTAACAAGAGTAAAGACAACAAGGTGTGTAGATGTCATGTACATGTGATGGTGTGTTGTGATATGTAAAATGTGTAGATGAGAGGGGTCATATTACCTCTAATGGAATGTGTGTGAGATGAGGTTAATTTAGGAATGTTCCCTCAATAGTCAAGTATGAACCATAGAATAAGAGCGCATCATCGAGTAATGAGTGCAAAGTATATGTGATTAGAATGCTAAAAAATAGACATGAAACACAAAGCATGAGGTGTAGAAAATAAGTTATGAGTAGATTATGGAGATAACCAAGAGTGATGGAGGGGGAAGAAAGTGCGATGCCGCCCAAGTGTGTGATTAAGGTTCATTTAATTCCCTCAATAGTCATGTATGAACCTTGAGAACACAAGTGCGTCATCAAAACGAGTGTAAAGTATATGTGAAAATTATCAGAAAGATAGACATGAAGCACAAAGTGTGAGGTGTAATAAATAAACTATGATTAGATGATAAATATAACCGAGAGTGAAGGAGAGAGGGAGAAAGAGTGATACCCTCATGTGTGTGAGTAAGGTTCATTTAATGCCCTCAATATTCATGTATGAACCTTGAGAACATGAATGCATCATTGGTTAATGAGTTTGAAGTATATGTGACAATGGTTAAAAAGATAGACATGAAACATGGAGCATGAGGTGTAGTAAATAAGCTATGAGTAGATTATGGAGATAACCAAAAATTATGGAGGGGGAAGAAAGTGTGATGCCCCAAGTACACAAGTAAGGTTTATTTAATGCCGTCAATAGTTATGTATGAACCTCGAGAACATGAGTGCGTCATCGGGTAATGATGGTATAGATGTGTATTGGAGAAGTGATAGTGCTTATAAAGTTAGACATGAAGCATGGAGCGTGAAGTGTAGTAAATAAACTATGAGTAGACAATAGAGACAACCAATAGTGATGGGGGAGGTAGTATGATTCCCCACAAGTGTGTGAGAGATAGAATGTTTTCCGACACTAGTGAAGAGTGAGGGACCCTTATCTGGTATCCAAGAAAGAGAGGGCATGTGACCATGGTCTAGAAATAGTGGTGTAGGAGAGTATCTATGTGTATGTGAGGGAGATCGATGTGGTAAATGAGGTGGAGAAAACCTATGGGAATGGGATGCCCAGGAGTAATGGACTTAGGCCAAGGAGGTGGGCTAATGGACTGGTGAGTATGACGGGGTCATGATGCAGGTCATGTATGAATAGGAGAGCTAGATAAAAATATAGATTTAGACTTGAGAGGTGCAAGAGGCCTAAATTCCATGGATTGGTGTTAAAATAGAGGTAAGATTGGGCTGAGGTAATGGTGTACATGGTGGAATACCTTTGATGGTGACTACTTTCTTGTTGTGAATGAACTTATGGTATAGGCAGAGCATGGAGGGGATAGCTTAGGTATCCTGGAGCCTAGAGATACCTAAGACTATGTCACAACCCTTAATTTCAGATGTAACTAGGAATGAGTGTATGGTATGGTAAGGGACCCACCATTAATGGGAAGGACAACATGCCTATAAGAATTAGGGATTAGAAATGTTATTTGAGAGGTTGGAAAGTTGATAGCTAGCAAGAGTGCCACAGAGCATGCATTGAAATGCATATGGGATCGACCATAGTATTATTGATGATATGAGTACCAATAGAAGTATTAATATGCGTGAATTAGAGGAAAATTATAGTACGGTATTCGCGATCCAAAAATGTAATAATTGGTGATGGCATGTCAGTAGTGGTAATGAGAAAATCAAACATGGTCATGAACGGGGAAGCACAACATGATATGCATGATTGAAAAGGAATCAATAGTTGGCTTGTCATGTTTTGGTAATGGGTCATTGAATATTTTAAGCTTTTGATTATCATTGACCAATTTAGAAGTAGAGGGATCCGAGAGCGTGATTGCATTATTATCGATGAGATCTTGAATGATATGTTTAAGCTTAAAACAATGATTAGTAGAATTCCCATTACATTGGTGATAATCGTAGTGTGCATTTTCATTATAGTTATGACATCATGATTGAGAAGGGTATCTAGATTAAGCGGTGGAGGGAGAGTAATCACATTTATTTTGATGAATTCTAGTAATAGGAACCAAGGTGCATAAGATAGCTTAGTAAAGGTATGCCTTGGGGATTATAATTTGATCTTGGTTGGTGGTGAAACAATGTTGATAGTAGATTTAATGTCGGTAGGCTTAGGAGATGGTTTGAATGTATATTTGGCTTGAAACTTAATGGAAGATGAGGAAGAAATATCATAATAATTCAATTTTCCCATAGATAGTAATTTTTTTCACGTAATTTGAGTGTGTGACATAATTGATCAAAGGAAGGAGAAGTTTCGAAAATGAAACTCTCTTGGAGTGGAGGAAAAATAATTTGAATGAATAGATCTTGCAATTTTGAATTAGTTAGAACATTGGTCATTTTGGCAAGGTTGTTCTTATACCACAAGACATAGTCCACAAGATGTTCATTGGATCCTTGTTTGATTTTGTTCATATCTTAAATATTCATAGAAAAATGAGAAAGGAAAGCATCATCTAAAGATGTAAAAGATGTCACTTGAATGGAGTAGAACATAATAGAACCATCACATAACATAGTCATTTAAGCTTTGAGGAAATAATTTAGCCAACAATGTAAGGTCATCAACATAGTCAAGACATGCAACATGAAAGGAGTGAAGGTGTTCTTGAGGGTCGTCATGGCCATTGAACATAGGAAACTTAGGTGCAACGAAAGTTAGGAGGTAATAAATAAGAGGAGATGGTGGGTGCAAAATGGATATGAAGGAGGAGTGAGGAATATAGAGATAACGAGAAGGATGAAGAGGCTTGTTGTAATTGGAAAATTTGGGTTTGTAAATCATGGTATAATGAAGCTAGGTCATGAGTTCCTGAAGAGGAGGTATGTCTGTGTGTGAGAAGTAATAGGGAGGGTAAAGTGATTTGTAGGAGTAGGCATAGAAATAGGGACAATAGATGTAGGTGGAAGAGTGGTGGTGGTGAGGAGGAAGTGTCACAATAGGAACAAAAGTATCATTGGAGACTGGAGGGTTGAGCTGAGTTAATCACGTGGTCTCATCATGAGCAACGAATAATAAAAAAGATCTAAGTCTTGGGGGTGTTAAAAATATAAGCCTGGAGATCAAGAAGATATTCAGATCGCTAAAGGTTTCATAAGTCTCAATTATTTAAGAAGATCATAAGAATATCTTGAAGCAAGGTAGGGTTCGAGTGAATGGGTTCACCAAATGATCTTATTTAAATTGAGTTAAATCTTAATTTTAAAGTAAATTATTGTAGCTAATTATATTCAGGTAACTATGTATAGTAGTGCATGAGTAATAAGCATTCAATGGTATAAAAATCCTAAGAAAATGAGAGGGAAGATGACTTAGCTTATCCCGCACAACCTGAAGTGATTTGTACTAAGTATCTACTGGATATGGCTAAAAATAGTGTCAAACAGGCTTGATGAGGGTTTAAAACCCTAGGAATGTAAGGGAAAAAAACACTCACAGAGGACAAGACCGCCCTAGGCATTAGTGATCGATATGGGTGCATGTGTATGCTCAAATGCTTAGGTTATAATATTTTTTGGGTCAAAATATATTCACTTCTACTTGTTATTTTTTTCTCTAGTTTCTCTATTATGTTGTCAGTCATACCTGTAACCTACAAAAAAAGTATCTACCTACATATGCCCATAAACCAAATCAAATCTAATAAAAAATATGTATAATGTGGAGTCGATGACCCCGACGGCCACCTGAATAGTGAACTTATGACCAAACACTACACTACATCTCAAACTCCATGTAGTTCTATGTTTTTGTATTTGTAATGATGCCCTAGGTTTCCCTTGTACAAGTTGCACGATGATAGCGGGATAGATGTAGATTGTACCGAGTATGCAAGGATGTGTGTGATGGAATAAATTAAGCTCCCCTCTTATGTTGTGTATCTAGATTGATGCATCCCCTATCCCTTGTATGAATGTGCTAGATGTATCCTTGTAATGCTCTTATGCCTTTGTGTAAGCTTAGGTGGTGATAGATAATGCTTATAGTGCTTGGCCCCTTATTTGAGAGCAATAAATAAGTATATATATGATTCCCTTGTTTGAATTTCGTAATTGAAAACTGAAAGGCCGACCCAAAGTGTTAAAAGGTGACCAAGAAGTGGAAAGGACCTAGAAGGGTAGGAAGAATATAGAGAATATTAAGATCACTCAAGAGGGACAAGAGCACTTGAGTGCTTCTGTCCTATCTAGATGTTAGTGTCTGAGGTCATCAAAATATAAATCAGTCAAGTGTTGACAAAGTTGTAAGATGTGTAAAGCCAGTAATTGCAATAAATAAATCGATCACAAGGCCAAAAGGAGTCATCAACCACTAGTTTTCTTGCTTATGAATCATGTATACATTAGTATGATTTAGCGCCTAAAAATGTACCCAAGTGCATAGATTTTGTGTCTATAGTATAGAAGAAATTGATAGACGAGGTAAATAATTGGAGTGGTGGAGATGAAGTTGATGATAAGTGAAGCAAGAATACATAATATAAACCATGAAATGGTGGTGTGTGAAGAACTAAGTGTGGTAATGAAACACATTAGAAAGGTGTTGAGAATGGTGGGTGTGTGAGGGAGTTTAGTGGTCGAGGACATGAGAATAAAATAATGGTAGATGGTACAATGTTATAAAGCATGGTGCTAATGATGATATCATGTGGACGAGGCACAAAGAAAATACTAAGGTCTCAAGGAAGCTTGAGAAGAAATGGCGTGAGCTTGTGATGATAGGATGATGACATGGAATAAGAAGTGATATGTAAGAATGAATTTCAAAAAATGATAATGTGGGATAAAATTAGATTAATTGGCAAGTGCACTTGGATGTGGAGGAGGATTGTGAGGCACATTGGTAAGAATAAAGGGATGTGTGGGTGTGATTAATGATGTGAACTCAAAAGGAAAGGCAAGATAATAAAAATGGTGCCTGAATGAGTGGTGATGAATGTAAGAGGGTGAATGTGAAAGAAATATCTAAAGGAGGTGCAGTAATGAGAGCACATGGAGGTGACTTGAAAGGAATAGATGAAATAATATATAGATATGAATAATGAGGAATAGAGGGGAAATGAGTGTGAATGGTCTTAATAGATGTTATAGGATGTAACAGAGGTTCTGCAAGAAAGAATGGGGATTGAATGGATGGTGAAAAAGAAACTAAGGTGCATGTAGAGGATGATTCTAAGATAGATGGAGTGATTAATGATGAAAAACTTAAGGTAGGTGTAGAACGGGGTGTGTGATAAGTGGAGTGTATGTGATCGAAGCAAGTGAAGGTGGGGAAGTAATGGAGGTGACATAATCACATGATGATGGAAAATTAGATAAATGTGGTGATAAAGTGAAATTTTCTACCAAGGATGGAGATGAGACCATGTCCATAGCAGAAGGACATGATAGTGGAGATTGATACTTGTATGATGGAGATAATGAGTGATTAGATGAGTATGATGGTGTTGAGTACAAGATGGAAGCATGTAATGGAGGATATTGTGATGTTTTTGATTTAGATGATGAGACACTAAAAGTGCATGATGATTGTGAGTAGTGGGAAGTGAGGAATCAAATTATGGAGAGGTAACACATGGAGAAGAAGTGGGAATATTATTGTGTGAAGTGATTGGATGGTCATTAGTGGATGAAGGAAGAGGAAATGGTGGTTCAATGAAAACTTCCCCCTTGTTGAGAAGGTCTTGAATGATACTACAGAGTTGATAACACAAGTCAAGAGAAATACATTCATTACAATGGTAAACACATGTGTCATGGGAGGAATGCCATAATGGTTGGGGTAAATTGTGAGGGAGTGTGATGATATCAACATCAATCAACTTGTGGAGAATAGAGGAAAGTGGCTCGGTCAATGGGGTGAATTTGTGAGGGGGTTGGATGAAGCTAAAAGCCTTATGAACATGAAATGAATGAAAATATGTGGGTGTCGAAGGTGATGAAGTGTGAGGAGGATTCGATTAGATGACATTGTGAACATGAGAGTGTAATGATGTGGTAGGTGGTGAAGTAATGGAAACATGCGGTAAGGAAGGAGGACGACCAAGATGGACATCCTCAAGGCGCTATGCCATGTGCATGATCTCATCAAATGTGTGTAGTGGATGTATTTTTAAGTGGTGTGAGATGTGAGGGACACAACTTTTGGAAAATAGGTAAATGATCTCGGATTGTGGGAGGGAAATGAAAAACCGTGAATAAGAGAATGCCAACACATGACAAAGTCAATAATGGACTCGTTATGGGGTTGGTGGAGCATGTAGAGGTCAACGAGCATCGCTTTGGGTGTAATATGGATGGAGAAGTGAGATAATAAGGTATTGTAGACACAAAATCATGTACTTAGGTAACTTTCTAGGTCCTAAAATCATGCTAGCATTTACATGATTCCTAAGTAAGAAAACTAGTAATCAAGACTATCTTTGACCTATTTTATTTGTCTCTTGTTTTTATTTGGTTTTACACACCCTACAACGTAGTTAGAACTTTACCTATTTATATTTCATGGCTTTAGACACTAGCGCAAAGCCAAACACAAAAGTGCCTAGGCACCACGACCCTTTCTCATCTTACTCACTTCTTTTGGGTCTCTTTTATCTTTTGGGAATCTTTCCACTTATGGGTTTGCCTTCTAGTTGTCAATTACAAAATTCAAACAAGGGAATCACATAAATTCATAGTTATGTGTTCAAAATGAGGAACCAAGTACTAAGCATTACTATCATCACCTAAGCTTGCATTCCAAAGACACTAAAGCATTATAAAGGCATTCATATATAATACTCATTCAAGGGAAAAGGGATGTATACTTTTGTATACATAACATAGGAAGGGAAAGTTTATTCTTTTCCATCAACACATTCTACTAGATTGTATCCTTCTAGATATAACCCGCTATCAAGTGAAACTTTCACTAGTGCATCCTAGGGATCATTCTTACACACACTCATAGGAACTACATGTAGACACCACTTTTCGGCATGTTGTCCCCTCACCCCATGTTGGATGATTTTTACCATCATTACATATACTCTTCCCTCTTTCCTTATTTCTAAACACTCACATCCCCCATTATCCCCCAACCATTATTTATTTTTCATTCTAAACCTAGTATTTTTATCCCCCTTCACATCTCTCCTAAATACCCTTGTATTTTAATCACCCCATTATATATTATTATTTAATATTTACTTATTTACTTACCCCATTTAATCCCTTAAATATCTCACCTACCACCCCATTTTAATCCCCTAATTTTCTCACCTACCTCCATGCAGCTCGAACCCTTAATCAGCCCATCACCCCTCTTCTTTCCATTTTGATTACCTTAATACCGAAATCAATTCTTTATCTACCCCGGTTTTCGGTGACTCATCTAGTCACACAAACCTATAAATCCACATTTACCCCTCCTTTCAAAACCCCGAGAAAATTTGAGATTTTAACCATCCTTGTACATTTGTTGCCTTTTTCTTCATCTTGGGAGCCTCTATCATCACTGATCTACCTCAACATCCCTTTACATGTGATTATTAGAGTTTTGAATGCTTTGAAGATTTCTTGGACATCTCTTCGGGTCTTGTTTCTTTGTTTTTACAAGTTTACATGTTTTGCTAGAGCTCTGCTGTCCTTTAGCTATCTCGATCCACCTTAGATCCATCCTACCATCTCATCAACCTATAAAAATCTTATACTCGATCTGGTCATTATCAACCCTACATAGTTGTCATCAACTCAATCCTTGATCCCCATCCAATAAGTTATCCTTTGCATCCTCTTTTTCCTATCCCTATCTTGGTATCAATCTAACATCTCTGCTCCAGATTTTAGCTTAGTTTCTATGCATTTGTGATCATCTCTCGCATCGGTCTCCATGGACTACAACATTTGGATATGGGTCATTGTTGACCCACTCAGGGTTTACCTTTTTTATCTACATTTTATCACTATCAGGTCTTATTTCAACATCTCTTAGCTTATATTAGACCTATGTTTCAGGTTGTTATCTGCATACTTTTACTTATTATCATTTATCATATTTTTTATCAAAAGAGGGTTGACATCCATCCTAGGAAGTTCTCACTTCTCAAGACTAACTTTGTCAGAAACCCTTCATCTCCATCGTTAATATTTTTCATGTGTTATTTCTCTTTGTTGTGCAAGTTAGCAAGCTCGCAGATGGAAGGGGTTGTTTCTTTTGCACCTTTACTATCTCCATTGTCATCTACATCGGAGGTCACCTAAACCCTCCCATATTTATGAGGTTCCTTGACTTCTTGCATACTTTTCACCAACCTCGAAACAAGAGCATGATTTCTCGTGAAACACTAGATGGAGTCTTAGATGTAGTGCATCGCTCGATCGTAAGTTCACTCTCGGGGTGACCATTGGGGTCAGTTTGACTCCCCATTTTACATTTTCCTTTTTAGGTTTGATGCCATTTGTGAGCTTTTGTAGGTGAATTTATCTTTCGTAGGTTACGATACGTTCCGTGACCAAGTGTGAACATTAGGTGATTAATAAGGAACAACAACGAAGACCTCACGATACAACATAAATCTTATTTTGAGCCTCTACGTAGTCACCAACACCTAAGCGCCACCGTCCCGCTACGGACGCCCCTATTTGACATTATTCTCGTGTTCCATATTTTATAGAGGTTAGTTATGATGTTGTTTCTATTATGTTCATCACTTATCCTTGTTTAGATCAATTCTAGATTGTGTGTATATCAACTAAGTCTTCTTATCTCATCTTCTTAATTAGGGTTTCATACTTTACATGATTATTTACTTGTGTCATTTCTATATTTTAGCACTCATACAATAAGTGACTTTCAGAATACTTCAATTTAATTAATTCAAATTAAATTAAATCATTTGGTGAACCCCACTTGTGATTGGTCATTTAGATCCCTATTCTATCAGTTTCTCTTTCATGGCTCCTAAGGTTCCTCAAGTCTCCTTGCATGACCTGCTTCAAATGCACCCACCTTGCAAAAATATCTTAAAAACCCTAGACACTATGTACCTCCCTCGCAATATACCACCTACTCAAGTTAGTTCCATTTTTTATCATCTATCTAACAACTCTATTGGTCCTACTCCTCCATCCAATCAACTCATCTTAGAGTCAATTCAAGCTTTACATTGTTTATTTCAAGACAAAATTCAAGCTATGGAAATAACAATTACATATCTTAAAGCTGAAATCCAACATCTCAAGGATGTTTCTCAAGCCCATGCTAGTTCTCTTTCTACATCTCATTCTACTTCTATGTCTTCTACATGTGCTCATATAAGTGAACCCCAAGTCATACCACTACCAGCGCCTCTCAAGTTTGATTCAAATGCTAAGAAACATGATATTCTTCCTGAGCTCCTTAATCACCAATTGATCAACTTGTCATCTACTAATTGCTACCCTCCTTATCAGCTTTCCAAATACCAAGGTCTACCCTTTTGCAATTATCATAGACTTAATGGATATCATTATAGACAACAAAATTTGGTATCGCTACCATTTTTCCCGCATTCACTTCTTTTAACCATGGTCACTTATCTAGACCCTTCATTTTAATTCATATTTTATTCATATTCCCATCTTTCCCATCTATTATCCCATTTATCTTAAATTATTTCTAATCCTCAATAATTATCCCCGATCCTCATCTCATTATCTAATTGATCCTAATCACCCCCAATCAACCTCTAATTCTCCTCTCTAGGTTTTTTATCATCCCTAAACTACCTAGTTGCTCATCCCTAGGCTCCCCTTAGCCTTTATTTACTCCATTTCATCCCTCACCTACCCATTTCATCTCCCTATGCAACCCTAACCCACCTAAGCCTCCTAAAACCCTAATCCCACTCCTAATGGGCTTGATGCCTTGAGCTAGGAATCCTCCCACCACCCAAATGGATGGTTCCCTATGGTTGGTAACAACCCACCCATGTCATCGTTGAACCTATAAAGCCACCCACACCCATCCTTCCAAAGGGATGTAAAAATCAAAATTTTTGTTTGACTTGTGATCTTATCTTTGTGTTTGAGCTTCTCTGTAGCTATTTCATTCTTCTTTGAGTCCCTTTGAGCTTGCTTTCATCATTTGTGGAGACTTTAGGGAGATAATATTTGCCTTGTATTGGTTTATTCCATTGTTGCATTATAATTATTGTTATTATAAGATACTAATGTTTTACAAGTCCAACTACCATCATAGATCTAGATCCAACTTTCCTTTTCATCCATCTTGTGTGCAAGTTGTCAATCTAGCCCATCCACTTTCGGTCAAACCTAGGTCAACCTAGGTCATTGTCGACCCTACTCTCCTGTTGCATCACTTATTTTGCTCTCCAAATCCATAGCAATTTATTATTATTTTTCTATTTCTAGTCAGTTCCCATATTTTTCATTTTGTCACTTTGTCACCCAAATCCACTCTGTCGGTCCTCGGTCACCACCAACTTACCTAGTCATCATTGACTGGTCCATATTTCCATCCCATCTCCGTAGATCCTCATTTTTTTACATCCTTTCTATTCTACTATTTAGAATATTCTCTCTAGGTTACCATTAGTTGCTACAGTCTTCATCATCTTCGAGATCTGCACATAAATCCTTTTAGATCTCCATTTTTGGTTGCTTTTTTATTCATCTTCCCACTATCATTGTAGAATGGAACTTTTTAGCCTAGGTCACCATCGACCTAGCCAAGTATATTTCATTTTTTGTTAATCTAGATTAGATTTTCACTTTCCTTTCATTTTTGCAATTTCAATTTCTGTTTAGTTCATATTTTGCATGTTATTCAGTCCTTTATCATTTATCTTATCTTCTTTTATCAATACGAGGGTTGAAATTTGCATAAGGAAGTTCACGCTTCTTATAACCGAATTTATTAGGCAACCCCTCATCTATCATCTAATCCATTTTCTTTTTAGTTGTCTTTGTTGTGTAGATCCATCAAACTTGCAGCAAGGAGTCTACTGTGTGCACGTCCATCATCATCATCTTATCCCAAGGTACCTTAAACCCTTGCATGTTTTGAGTTGCTTGATTTTATTTAGTATCTAGTTCACTAATCTAAATAGGAAAGAGAAAATTTCATCCAAAATTCTGGTACACCTAGTGGGATCATCCTCTTAGGCGAGTCTCTTGCAATTCATTTTTCATTTTCCATATTTCTTCTATCTTCCACTAACATCGCAGGTAGAGGCTTTTCTTTTTCTTATTCGTGTTGGGATTTTGGATTGCTTGGATATTTCTTGGATATTACTTTTTCTTGCTTTATTTTGAAGATTAGATAAAAAGGAAAAGAAAAAAACCATGTATTCCCCTTTTATTCTCATCTAATCTTCATATTTGGTTTTGGGCTTAAAACAAACCTCTTTCATTATTTCTTGTAAATCTAATGTAATTAGGGTTTTAATTGGTTGCATTTCACACTTCTTCACACACATCCAAACACACAAATCAAATTCACACATCAAAACAATCCCATACTAGGTGGACCTAATTGGGATTTCATCACCCAATAGGAAAGTTGTCGCTTGTGTTTTGGCCATGTTATAAATCCTATACAGACTTGGGCCTCATGTACCTTTAGGTATATCGAGGACTCCCATCCAAAACTACCTAAAACTAGCCTTAGATTTCCATTTCTTAGGTACCCTTGTTATCCACTTCCCCTTTTTATTTTTCACATTTGCTTTGATTAATCAAGATAAAGAAAACATTGCATGACTTGTTTGCTTTAATTAGTATAGTCATTTTTTTCTTTTTTGTTTCATGCTGTTATCACACGCTCTTTAGCTAGGAAAATGGAACAAATTCTTGCATCAAACAATCCCATCATTTCATCCTAATCAACTTGCTTTGGCCATTGTCTCATCCATGCCTTTGGTCACCTCTTCCATGGTCACCCAACCTTTGATCATCAATCCACACCATCAAGAATATCTTGTCCAAACCACTACCCATGATGAGACTAATCCCTTTTATATCATCAACATATCCCATCTAGGCCGACCATGCCTCAATCTGCTACATCAATTGAAGCTTTTGGGCCTCCCATTATCCCTCATGGAAATGTGGAGTTCTAAGAGCTCCTTGATGCTAATCTTGTGGCTCTCCATGATTACCTTCTTAGGAAATCAACCCAACTTCCTATCGATGGGCCACCTATCCAACAAATCTATGCTTATCACTCCAATCCCAAAACAACCCAAGTTCTTTCTTCACAACTTGCGTGTTTTTCCTAGAGCCATGAATGAGCTCACTATGGCCCAAAATGTGCTTGATCCATCTTCTTCCACTAATCCTCAACCTCATCAAACCACCCAACTAGTCATACCCATTCCTCCTAATCTACCTCCCATCAACACAACTATCACTACCTCCACTCCTATCACTTCTTCATCTACCATCATCACTAGTATCCCCATCCCATATTTTCAAAAATCCCAACAATTTCATCTCATATCTAAACATCGTAGTTAGTCCTTACTTCTCATATCCCACATTCATGTAAATGTCATCTCTTCCCAACCTCACCCAATGAAGTCTACTCACACTCACCAACCTCCTCCTAGGGGTGTTTACCATTACATGATGTCTAATCCAACTCCTAAACAAACTCAACCCACCAACACTCATTATCTACCACAACAAGTTCATATCCCCATCTCACAACAACCCACCCAATCTCAACAATCATATCACATTCCTATTTCTCAACATCAACCATTACAACAACCCATCCAATCTCAACCAATGACCTACATTCCTCTTCATCAAGAAATCCCTCAAACACCCACTCATTCAAAATCCTACCAACAACCCTATCAAGCCACTTCTCATGTCGTCATGAACCATAACCATCTACCTCTCATCCAACCACTTCAAATGACCCTATGCATGCCTTGATGAATAGGTTGGCTAGCCTCGAAGCTGCTACCTTGGGACCCAAGGTCACATTCTCCTATGAAAAATTTGCAACGAACCTATCAATCCATTGGTCCCATCAAACCTTATCCTCCTCATTGGGAACTTCCAAAATTCACCAAATTTAATAGTAAGGAGGATCCCCAACAACACCTTCATGTGTTTAGGCATGCATGTTATCTCATTTCCCATGATCAAGACCTCATGCTTCACACTTTTCCTATGTCCTTGGCTAGTCCCACATTGGATTGGTATAATGACATCCCCAAAACTCATTGTTCTCATTTACCCAACTTGCGCAACTCTTCTTAGAACATTTCTTAATCAACATTACGCACAAGATCACCATTACATAATTATACACCATTCAAAAATTTGATGACGAGTCTATCACATACTTTGTCACACGATGACATGGAATCATAAATAAATTATCATTTTCCTTTCCACAAACAGATCTCATCAAATTATTTTCACGCTCTTGTGCGAAGCATATCTCATCCACCTTACAAATCCAATCATTTCAGACATTTGAAGAATCCTTCACTATGGCTCATAAACTTGAGACTCATGCCCTTGAGCAAGGCCAAATTAATCTTAGATCAAACAAGCCAAAATATGAGTTTACTAAACCATCTACACATAGCGAAAAATCTAAAAATACAACCAATGTCATAGTGGTTAAGTCTTCTTCCATGTCCACTTCTAATACAAGGCCTCAACAAAGAGCTCCTAGACCACCACCCAACTACACTCCTCTTGGAGAATCATATAGCTCTATATTCAATAAATTGATGGCAGTCCATCTCATCACACTTCCCCCCATTCGACCATTCGATGAATCAAGACCTAACCAACTTGGTATTGTGAAGACCACTATTGCAAATATCACCAAGTTTGTGGACATGATATAGAAAAATGTCAAACCTTCAAATATCTTGTCCAAAAACTCATCAACCAAGGTGACCTTCAAGTGGATAACCCTAACACACCTCCCAATCAACCACTTGATGTTTTCAAACAACCATTTCCTAATCATGCACCAACAAATCAAACCACCCCTTCTACATCTCAACCACCCAATGCTCACACCATTAACACCATCAACACTATCAACACCATTGATCAAGATCTCACCCCATCAACAACTCCACCTACTTCACCAACCACTACATCTACCCCTTCCTT
This sequence comes from Taxus wallichiana var. yunnanensis, assembly GCA_018340775.1. Taxonomy (NCBI): domain Eukaryota; kingdom Viridiplantae; phylum Streptophyta; class Pinopsida; order Cupressales; family Taxaceae; genus Taxus; species Taxus wallichiana. Next base: position 882,641,170 of record CM031239.1, on the reverse strand, counting down.
AGACATTGTCCCTATATCTACACTTTTACCAACACCCATCCCCATCTCTACACCAATCATATCCACACCTATATCAACTTCTACCATTGATTCTACATCCACATCTACTTCATCACTTGTCACATCTACATCGGATTTGACTATACCCACTACCTCACCTACATCTATTCTACCCCACCTATCACATCGGATCCATCCTTAGCATCTATTCCAATTCCCTTTCTACACTTATACCTGCACCAATCACATCGAATATTGTGACCACATCTACATCATCCTCTTCTCCTACATCTACCTCATCCTTTGAAGATTTTTTAAAAGCACTCCAACTCACAATGACTTCAAATGATGTCCCTATCTCATCCAAAAATTTGACACCCCCACATCAACCCAATCTACATCTTCTTTAGACCTCATCAAACACAAGTTACTTCCTCCACCAATATCAACCCCTACACCACAATCTTCAAACCCTCCATTTGAGATCATTGTCATCCCTACCAAGGGTACCTCTTCACAATAAAAATCTAAGACCCTTGGCATGCTTCCTCAAAGGTATCTTTCGCATCCTCATAAAAATATAGACATCCCCCACCTAAGATCAAGAAATCCAATGTCACATCATATATCTTAGGACCACCCCCATCTCTCTTAGGGCCATCCCCTTCATCCAAAACACCATAACTGACCAATTAATATAAATAAAAACAATCCAACCCTTCTCCAAAATCTGATCTTTCTTCTAGGACATCAACCATCACTAAATCTAAATCTAAGACATCCAAACCTCGAAACACTAAGACTCAACCTTCAACATCCAAGTCATCTCTCACATCTACATCCCAAACATCCACCTCTTCTAATCCCAAACTTGAATCTAAGACTCCTATTACATCTCACAAAGACAAAATGCCTCTCAACACTTTGGTTGAATCATATGTGGAATTCCTTCAACACTTGCTTCAAATTTCCACCATCACACTCCCTCCTATCAAGGCCTTTGATCCACATAGTAAGAAGCCATCATGGTTTGACTCCAACCTCATTTGTAATATCATCACACCCCTGGACATGACACAGAACATTGTAAAGCACTTCAAACCATTGTCCACAACATTATTGAGGAGGATGACCTTCTTCTTGAAATAAATCAATCTCCTCCTTCCACCTCCTCATCCATGACCATTTCAACATCTACATCATCAACCCCATCCACAAAAGTACACAAGTCCCCCCATTCATCACATAATTTTTTCACCATCCCACCACCAAATGAATATTATTCTAAGGATGGTCCCCCTTATTCATCAATGTTGTTTGGATAACTACTTTTTCTAGTCCACATGACTCCAAACCAACAACCCAATCAAAACCAAAGACTTTTATTGCCATCCCTCCTCTTAAGGAGCTTACCTCATCCACACCCCCATCAAAACCTAAGGTTGTTGTCATCATTCCTTTTGGTGAACCCACTTCATCTCCATCCCTATTATAAAAAAAAAAACCTAAGGTTTCGAGTGATTAGCTGCCCTCGGCCTATTGAACAAAGTATTGACAAACAAATTCATTAGGCCCCAGTTAAGATGTCACTTTATGAGCTTATCCAAATCTCTCCATACCATAGGCAGGCTCTCACTGAATCCTTGAAACATATCCCAACATGTAGTTATGAGACTCGGCCTTTCGTATATCTAGTAGGAGCGTTTTGAACTTCTAATTCCATCTCCTTTGATGATGCTAAGATCCTAGACATTTCACCGAGGACCATGACCTTCCCCTTTTCATCATGGTTAGAATCAATGACACCTTCATTCGACAATCCATGATTGATAATGGAGAAAGTATCAACATTATTTCATCACATACCTTTGATCATCTCAAGATCCCTAACTCCATTTTCACCAAATAATCTATGGTCCTTCATGTATTTAATTATGTTATTGTTCCCACCTTGGGGATGATTGTCCTTCTTATCTGCATTGGTGAGAAGCTCCTCCATGAAGTATTCTATATAGTATAAGGGGAGTTTCAATACAATGTCCTTCTTGGATGACCATGGATTCATGCCATGTGTTATGTCCCTTCCACACTTCATTGTTGCATCAAATATGAGCACGAGGGAAAGATCTTGACACTCCCCACTAATGCTCCTCCCTTCAAAGCATGTAACATGACTTATCGACCCAACGATGTCCTCATTCCAAAAATCATCCATCTCAACCATCCACTAGTTCATCCATATCTTCCTCTAAGCTTCCCAATGATGATTCCTTAGACATGGTCATTGATAACCTCATGCTGGGGGAGTATCATATTCTCATGCTCAACACCTTCCCCACGCCTCATCACATCGATAGACCTAAAAAGATTTAATGTATCAACCTAATGTTAGGGATATCATTCCTTTCAGCCCACCTCATCTTTGCACCAATCTCATCTATGGTGGTGTCAATTATCCTTCTTCTCACATCGATGATCATCCTCACGCCAGACCATATACTTGGTGGTTTTGGCTTCCTCTACAAACCATCCTTTACTCACACGTATCTTCATCATTATGCATGGAAAGGATTTGGCATGGGACATTATGAACATGGTGTACATGACCTTGTTATTGATCAATGTCACAAACCTCATGAAAAATTTGGACTAGGTTATAAAGAGAAATCTATTGATCCCCTTACACCATCTATGATGCTTACAGACATGCCTTCTCCATCTTCTCCATCCCACGAGGCTATGGATACGGATGACACCATGTCCATCTCCTCTAGCTTTTTTTAGTCTCCATGATCACATTGGGACCACTCACTTATCAACATGAGGGTGAAACTAGGTCCCTTCCTCTTCGTTTTCTTGATATGGTAGAAGAAGACTCTTCTACCATTGACATTCTTTAATGCTCGATGATGATTCCATTCTTTCCTACATTGGGAAGAAGATTATTATCTTCATAAGTCCTTACCTCCTAACACATCCACTCTTCTCAACGAGTCCACCATCAATATCAACATCGAGACTCCATAAGAGCCTCACATTCTCAAAGTGGGTCAATCCCTTGATCCACAAGAGCTTGAGTCTTTCACCGCCTTTCTTTACAAACATAGCGAAAATTCACATGGTCATATTATGACATGTCAATCCTTGATCCTTCCATTGTTTTCCATAATATTTTCACCATTCCTAATGCCAAGCCAATTAAGTAAAAGCTTTGCTACATGCACCCTCGAGTTACCCTCCTTATCAAAGAGGAGTTACAATGCCTTATTTCAATCAACTTCATCATTCCTATCGACTATCCTCAATGGGTCTTTAATATCGTACCCGTCACTAAATCATCTAGAAAGCTTCACATTTGTACTGATTTTTGAGATCTCAATCTTGCTTGTCCTAAAGATGATTTTCCCCTTCCCAATATCGATCAACTCGTGGACCTTACTGCTGGTCATGAGATGCTTTCTCTTATGGACATATTTTTTGGTTACAATCAAATCCTCATCACACTAGAATACCAACATAAGAATTCTTTCACCACTCCTTGGGGTAACTTTTACTATTGCGTTATGCCATTCGGTTTGAAAAATGTTGGAGCTACGTATCAACGAGCCATGACTTACATCTTTCACGATCTCATCCATAAGACAATAGATGACTATGTTGATGATCTTTTGGGTAAATCCAAACATTGACGTGATCATATTTATGTCCTTGAAATCCTCTTTGAGCATCTTATCCACTTATTTCTTCATCTCAATCCAACCAAGTGTGTATTTGGAGTGTTAACTGGAAAACTCCTTGGCTTCATCGTATCCATCAAGGGTATTGAAGTTGACCCCACCAAAATAAAGGCTATCTTTGAGATGCCTCCTCCTTCCAATATTAAGCAACTTCCATGCAGCTCTAAGGCCAAATTCAATTAGTTCACATTTTCATCTCATAACTTTTAGATTGTTGCCAACCCTTCCATCATCTTCTTTGATGACACGGACTTCAATTAGGATGATAACTACCAAAAATATTTTTAGGATCTTAAGAAGTATCTCTTATCCCCTCCACTGCTTACACCTCCATGCGAGGGGGATCCCTTCTATCTATATTTCCATGCTAATGATCATGCCTTAGGGGATATGCTGACGCATTGTGATGATTAAGGCCACAAGTAGGCCTTTTACTACATCAGTCCCTTCATGATTATGAGACTCGTTACACTAAAGATGAAAAGTTGTGTTACACTCTCTTCTTCGCAACTTCTAAGCTTCACATTATCTTCTCAATCACAAAACTTATATCATCACTAGCTTTCATCTTCTCAAAATGATGCATTCTAAGCCTTATCACAATGATCACATCAATCAATGACTCATGCTCATGATTGAGTTTGACCTAGAGTTCATCTCTCAAAATTCTATCAAGGGCCAAGCTATTGTAGACCAATTAGTAGAATCCCATCTTTTTGATACTCATATTCCTCATGAATAGTTTCTAGATGAATCCATCAACAATTTCCATCATGAGTATTTTTCTCTTAGGATGAATCTTCTTTTTATGGTTCTAAGTGTCAAAAATGGGAGGCATCAACATCATTATCATTCCTCCTTGGGATACTCCTATCCCCATCGCTCAAAAGCTTGACTTTGAGTGCACAAACAATATGGCAGAGTATGAAGCCCTTATCTTAGGTCTTGAAACTGTTGTATTTTTGGGGGTTCAAATCCTTGACATCTATGGGGATTCCAAGCTCATCATCAAATAACTTATAGGCGATTATCAATGTAAAAATGACCTTCTTAGAAATAAAAGGACATTTTCCTCCTTCTTAAGGACTTTGATTCTTACACTATCTAAGTCATCCCTCGATCATGTAATTGTTTCACTAACACGATGGATTCTCTTGCGTCTCAACCCATTGAAAATAAGTGAATCAAAACTTTCTTTTGTTATTCACTATCATGATCAACCATCTCATGAGTTACTACATGTCAATCTTGTTGAATCCAAAGTGTGTCGATCTTTTTTACTCTCAAATATTTTATCATCTATCTAAATCCATCATTCCCTCCGACCTATCTAAAATGGTAGGAGGTCATTCCTTCACCATGCTAATTGGTATGTCATCCTTGACAACATTCTCTATAAATGTGGGTTTAACGGTATTCTTCTTCGATGCCTTAAATCCCATGAATCAATTTGTGTTATCCAAGAGGTCCACGATGACATTTGTGGTGGACACTTTAGTGGATTAACTATCACTAAGTGCATTATTTTCCCCATATATTATTGTCCTTATCTCAATTATGGTTACTTTGCGAATATGTTAAGAAATGTGTCAAGTGTCAAGAAAATTTGTAATCTTTTTCGCATTCCTCTCCAAACCTTACATCAAACTCAAGACCTTTGGCCCTTCTCGTAATGGGGCCTTGATCTCATTGGTACCATCAATCCTCATTCTTCACAACATCATCATTATATCATCACCACAACTAAGTATTTCACCAAGTGGGTGGAAGAAATTCCACTCACCTCAACTAAATCTAATCCAATTGTTAACTTCATCTATCACCACATCATTTTCCACTTTGGCGTTCCTCATAAAATCATCACGGACAACAAAAAGTTCTTCAAAAAAATATGTCAAGAATCTTTGCGAATCATTCAATATCAATCTTAGCTTCTCCTCTCCTTACTATCCTCAAATTAATGAGAAATCTGAAGTAACTAATAAAACTCTTCGTAACATTTTTGCTAAGATCACAAAATATCAGTCGTAATTGACATCTTCATATCCCTTTTGCTCTTTGGGCTTATCGAACTAGCATCCACATCTCTACGGGTGTTACTCCCTTCTCTCTTTTCTTTGTTTATGAAGCCATTCTTCCCCTCAAAGTTCAAATTCCATCCTTGTGTGTGTCTCTTCGCGAATTCATTTCTAATGAAGATTATTACCAAGAGCATCTAACACAGCTTGAATCATTAGATGGATGTTGCCTTCTCACTCTTGAGCATCACCATATTTATCAAGAGCGCATCAAGCGTGCTTATAAAAAGCACCTCAAATAATGTAACTTTAATGTCGGTGACCTTTTCCTTCAAGAAAATAAGAATGTCACTACTCTAGAGAGGAGCCAACATGGAAAGTTTTCCCCAATTGTATTAGCCCTTACATTATCACACATAAGTATGGGTCGGGAGCCTATCGTTTGGCCTCCCTTGATGGTAAACCAGAAGTATAACCCCTTAATGCATTACATGTGCAACCATTCTATTGTTAACATACCTACCAATGAGCACTTAGTCATATCCTTAGATCATTCCTCCATCATTAGCCTCTTCCATCTCTCATTGTAATGATTTGGAATTATGTGGTCTACCATCACCTTCCTAGTCATGACCTTAAATATGGGTACCATGACTCTGTCCATAGAATTTTCCTTATGGATAGGTTATCCCTTCTTGGTGATAACTCCATAATCATTACATCCATCACCCTCTTATCTGCCTATTGGAACCACACAAAGGGTCCAAAGGTGTCTCTTGTACATCTTCTCATCCCCTCCTAAGTGGTCTACTTAGCTATACCCAAATCTTCTCCATGTCAAAATCTCGATGCTTATATCTCATGCTATCTTATCCAAAAATAGATTGATCCCTCAAAGGACAACTGTTCATATAATATAAAAATAAAAAATAGACTGATCCTTGAAGAACATCTATCATACATATCTTATCTGTCATCAAAAAAAGAAAAATAAGCAAAAGTATACCAATCCCTCGAAGGATGGCTACTCTATTATATCATAGCAATGAAGGCTTCCTACATTGATAAAAATTCTATATATCCAAAATCAACAAAGATATAACAAATAATAAAGTGAGAATCCTAAGAAATCTTCCCACATTGATCAACTTTCTCATATATTACAAACTTCCAACAATGATCAATTTTCACTCTTCCCTATTTATTCCTAATGGGCTTGATGCCTCGAGCTGAGCATCCTCCCACCACCCAAATAGATAGTTCCCCACAGGTTGGTGGTGACCTACCCAGTCACCGTAGACCCTATATAGCCACCCATAGCCATCCTTCCAAAGGGATGCAAAATTAAGCTTTTTGTGCAACTTAAAATATTATCTTCGTGTTTGAGCTTCTTAATAGTTGTTTTAATCTTCTTGGAGTCCTTTTGATCTTATTTACATCATTTATGGAGACTTTAGGGAGATCATATTTTGCATTATCATTATTACTATTATTAACTACTAACATTTTATAGGCCCAACTGCCTTCAAAGATCCAAATCAAACTTTCCCTTTCATCCATCTTGTGTGCAAGTTGTTAATCTAGCCCATCCACTTTCGGTCACACCTAGGTCAGCCTAGGTCACCGTTGAACACAAAACTATTGCATCACTTATTCTACTCTCCGATCCATAACAGTTTGTTATTATATTTCTATTTCCAATTAGCTCCCAGATCTCTCATTCTATCACTCTATCATTCCAGATCCACTATGTCAATCCTCGGTCGCCACTAACTCATCCCAGTCGCCATCGACCTAATCCATATTTCAATTCCATCCCCTTAGATCCCCATTATCTTACATCCTTTCTGTTCTCCTAACTCGGATATTCTTTGTAGTTTACCATCGGTTACTTCTACAGTCTTCATCATCTTCGATCTGCACACATAGCCTTTCATATCTACATTTTTGGTTATTGTTTTGATTCATTTACCCCAGTCACCATCATGTCAACTAGACCTCTACAGCCTGGGTCACCATCAAACCAGCTAGAGGTATTTCATTTTGTGTCAATTTAGGTCATATTTGCACTTTCCTTCATTTATGCAATTTTCCTTTTAGTTTAGTTCATATTTTGTATGTTATTTAGTCCTTTATCATTCATCTTATCTTCTATTATCAATACGGGGTTAACATCCACATAAGGAAGTTCATGCTTCTTGGAACCAACTTCGTTGGGCAATCCCTCATCTACCATCTAATCCATTTTCTTTCTAGTTGTCTTTGTTGTGCAGATCCATCAAGCTTGCAGCAAGGAGTCTACTTTATGCCCATTCATCATCATCATCTTATCCCAAGGTACCTTAAACCCTTGCATGTTTTGATTTGCTTGATTTTCTTAAGTATATAGTTCATTAATTTGAATAGGAAAGAGAAAATTTCATCCAAAATCATGATAAAGATTGCTATGCTTTAAAATGTAGAATTAAACACTTTGAGCATTAGGGATTTTCTTAAGTATCTATTTTCTCTACTATCAAATATTGCGAGAGTTCTATTGCTACATTTTCAAGTACTTTTGATTACAGCATTACCCTACCTTTCATTGATTTATACACGCCTTGACATAATTTTTATCTTTCTAACATGTTAACGAGTGCTTCATGTGCAACATTTTCCTTGCAAGACTATATACCACCATGGTTATCTGATACACTTTGCTTTCCATTGATTGCTATTGTATACTCTTGTTTGTGGGCTATGCCCTTTGTCTTGTATGCTCTATATACGTTTTTGGGTGCTTCGGTCCTGATTGTCTTGTGACATTGTGAGTGATGTCCCATGTCCAAACCCACTTTTTCACGGTCTATCTTCTTTTCATGGTCTATCTTCTTGTATTGCATGCTTCTTAGCTTTTACTACTAACACATGTTACTAGCCACTTTTTTTTGCATGTGCCTTGGTTTCTACCATGCACATTCCCTACCCCTTGTAGGTATACAATTCAACAAAATATCAAGTCCTCTCCTTTAGGGCTGCATTCTCCTACCATCTTCGCATGTACCCCAAATGTGGGGGAATACATTGGGTGAATAAATCACCCCTATAACGGCTCGTAGCTATAGATCATGACAACACAATATAGGAACAATGAATAAATATAGTCATAGAATGACCTAGAATCTGACTTGGGTGCTCAACACAACATAGACACCAATGCCCATCATCGAATGTAGCACCTAGGCGCCTATGTCCTCTCTGGCGTTAATGTCCTAGGGGCACATACAATCAACTTATCAGATTAACACCATTCAATAAATCTTTTAGAGTATTTTTAAAGTTATAGGCATAGTCCTCTAGCTACATAATACAATCTATCTCCTTCAATCGATACAATCAAAATAATTCGAATAATCGAGACAAAAGGAACAAATCAAGATGCACCATCTGCATTGGTGCTTATTGGGCAGAGTCATGGAAGGAGAGTAACACTAGACCTATCTCCCCAACACTTTCTATTTAGCATGAGATCACCCATAAAAATTACACTTGACATGAGATCACCCAAAAAAATCACACTTGACATGAGATCGCCCAAAATCAAGCTATTGGCATGAGATCACCTAAAAACTCACTCTTCACAAAGATTTTAGAACATTTTTCTATCCTTTGCACTCTTTTGCATTAAGTGCACACTTTCCTTTACTACTACTTTGTTATACTTTGATCCATTTTTCATATACGGGACCTTGACTACTCTTTCACTCAACTTTTATAGGTCCATCCTTAATACACAACAAGAAGCAACCTACAACATAAAATATAAACACAACAACAAGTACAAGCAACATACCTACTTCACCCCCGAGTGGTTACTTTCCTTTCATGGTCTCCACACTTTACTTTAAAATCATTCTACCCTTCACTTGTCCACTCTACATGCTATTTTCTGCAAGCTTTATATGATAACAAGGGACAAATCTCTTATCTACTTTATGTTATCAAGTATTCACTCAATAACATAAAGTGGGGGAAAATGTGGACACAAAATCACATGGAAGGTAAAGGAATTACTCATTGGTGTGAGTCACTTTCCACATCACTAGGCAGGTCATCTCACTTAGGTGAGGTCATAGGTATATGTTTCATTTTAGGGTCATCATGATATTCCCTTACGCATTAGTGTGTCATATGCGTCATTAGGAGTTACTTCCTATTCTCGGGAATGTAACTCCCCTCTCCACTTGAGAGGTCATGATTACAATACTAGGGGTTACATAACACCCTCTATATGTACACCACTTCAAATCTATGAGATCGATGCTTAACGAGGTTCTGCCCTATTTTTGAATCTTTGCATGCACCTATGGTTGATGCTCACTCTTCATGAGATCTTGTCATGCTGTTGGTTTGCACCATGGTCAATGTTCATGCCATCCTACATGATCCTCATGCTTGGCATTTTCAAATTCTCCCTCATGGTATCGTGAGCACATGTTGTGTAGAACCATGCAACTCTTTGGTTTTTATGTTTTTCAAATTTTCATTCATGATATACAGTTTTTTTCAGCATCCATCGTAATGGATATTCCGGTTGTGCTCTACTTGCACTAATTCGAGGTTTTAATCTTGTTCATGGTTCATTTTTCAAGTGTTTGTGTTTTCCAGGTTCACTTTGTTCCAAGATTTACATGCGTGTTTTGGGGTCTATTACAGTCTTAGGTTATAGGTTTGAGGTTCTAGAACATTTTTTCTTGTTGATATGTTAAGGGTTTTTTTAGGTCTAAAACTGGTTTTTGAGCTCAAGTCAGGCCCACTCATCTAGATGGGAACCAAGCTCACTCCCACAACTTGTTTGTTCACCTCTCCATCTCAGCTTGTGCATGAATGTTTCTAACTTCTTTGTGAGTTTGCATTGGGTTTGTGTTTGGGGTTGTATCGACCTTCGACCACTCGTTTTGAATACTTTGGCTTTGCATTGTTGGGATTTGCATTCTCCTTGTTGTTTCCCTCCTAGTTTATGACCTTATCTTTGTTACGTTTCTAGTGTTCCTTTTTCGGTTGGCCTGGATCCAGTTCTTTGTGCCTTAGTGTGTGCTTTGGTTTCTTGCTGCGAAACCCGACTAATATTTGGCCTTCTTCTGATCCTCGAGGTCCTTGTTATGTGTTCACTATCATTCACTTTATCGGTCTGCTTCCCAGTTAATTTGTTGATGTTGCATTGGTCCATGCCATATTACTATACTCATGCCTATCTTCACACCAACCTTTGGCCATTTCACTTAGTGTTATCTCTCCTCATAATTGTATGTGCACCTCTCGATGAATAACTCCATGTGACTCGATATCGACACACCTCTCTCGCACAACTCGGTCGTTACTCGGTGACTTGGCACCCATTTCATGTCCCTTATGTAGATCAAGACCATCCCGATGTATGTCACCCCATCTAAAAACTCACAGCTTTGAATTGACACACAACTCACATAGAGAGGTCTTCCAACCTCGGTCGCCCAACTTCCCGACCTAACTCGTCATATCCCTCGTTTAGCTCAATGACTCAGTAATCCACGGTACCACAAAATCACCGGCACTTTGATGTCCCCTGCTCATCTCCCAAGCTAACTCCATGCTCTTCTTATATAGCTTGACTCACCGAGCTCCCAAAGTAACTTGCCAAGTTTCATCCCTCCCCCCCACCAAGCTCTGTAACTAGCTTGCCAAGCTCGCTCCAGCTAGCTAGCCCCTTCGGGCCTCCAAGACACTTCTTCCTCTCTCTCTTTCTCTCCAATTTTTGGATTTCTTTCCTTTTTTCTCCTTTTCTACACATTGTACAGAATTGTAAAGGGAAAAGATAATAAAAATTCATTGTACAAAGGGGAGTATATTTTTCCGGGCTCAGTATACGGGTTATTGGGATTTACGGGACACTTTTCGACTTGCTTCATTGTAGTGTTCTTCTTCTCCACCTGTGACTAGCGAGTGCATCTCGCTACAAAATTATGGAAAGAGAGCCTTATTTTTTGCATTGTGAGATGCATTTTCTCTCACACTAAGTAGTCTATACCCTTTTCTTTTGCTTTCACCTTTTGTGCTTGATTGCGTGTGTTCCTCTAATTTCAAATAGGACTTCATTATGGCCTCCACTCTCACACACATTTTTTCCTACTGTGAGGTGAGTGGTCAACTATCTGACATCACATGAATGCACCCTATTATAATCACACACTACTCATAAATTATTGTAGACGGGGGTTATAAATGTTCTTCTCTGGTTTCGTGTTCCTTGTAGATGCATTGTCAATTTGAGTCCAACATCTTCTACCTTTTTTGTATCCACACACACCATTCTTCTCTTACACCTTGCACTTTCCGCTTTTGCATCATGGAGGATGCTCATTTCAGACTTGAGCTTCGCAGATCACCTTACATCCTCCGTCATTTCTTCTTGGGAGAGATAACTATACATAATTGTGTGCTTCCATGGAATGCTACTTCGTCTACGAGGGTCTTACATGCTTCTTTCTTTGACCAGTTCTTGCACTCACTAATTCCAGTCATCTTGAGGAATTTCTTGACACTTGCGACCATGTTGTTGGTCACTTGATGTTGTCCATCTCCAGACCTCTCCGCATGCACATGGAAGAATCAGATCCTCCCCACCACATAAAGAGCATCTTTTAGTATTTTTTAAGACCCTTCATATACTTCCGCCGTTATTACTACTATTGATCCATTGTCTCCTCTTCTTCTTCGTGTGATGGTAGTTCCACTGACACAAAATCACTTGATTATTCTTTTGATCATGAGGTTTGTGCTTCTAGTTCTAATGTCGAGAGTATCATAAAGGACTTCTCTCCCCCTCTCACCTTTCCGAGTGTTGACACCCATCTTATCCCATAAGACATCGAGTAGTATCCTTCTCATCCTCATACATCCATTACACCACCCTCCTTTCTACTTCGAGTACACAAGGCCCTTTCTAATCCTCTTCCTTAATGCATGGATGACTTATACCTGTCTGGCATCACTCTTCTATTTGTTGAGACCCCTCAATGGGACGAGTATCTACCCGACCTTCGTCGTATTTTTGTAGAGTGTACTTGTGATGCACTACAAGTTCCTCATCCTTCTTCAAGTGTTTTAGAGGAGTTCATCATCTCCATTATTAGGAGTGCCCCTTCCGATATTCTAATCACTTCCACTTTTCAAGAGAACTTCATTGATCCAACCTTGTTTGTGGATCTTCTTTCTATTGTGGGGGTTGTTGTGTTGCCTTCACATCACTTGGACATCCTTTCTGTGATTGTTCCTCTTCTTCACTCTAATAGTTCCGTGCGCGTGGCATTACCTTTAGTTCCTTAGCACCTTCTTGCTAGACCTATGTCACACTTCTATAGACCATACTCAGAGTTCTTCATGCTTCTGCCTTTGGTTTCCTTCGCGGAGATGGAAAACTTTCAACACTTCATTTTTGTCCTTCCTAAGGGTAGGAACACGATTCGGTGCATGTGGTTATTCTTTAATCGAGAGGTAGAGGATCACGTCATCGACACTCTTTTGGGAGACTTCCTAGAGTTGTAGAGTTCAGATCCTTCCACATCATAATTTGTGTTCCTCTTGTCTCCCTCTTCTTCTCTCTTCTTCTTCTTTCCGAGATATTTCCCTTTTGTACATGGGTACCTTATCAGGCTCCTTAGTGGTTGGGACCCATCTTTGGCATCTTTCTTAGATTAGAGAGTGTGTTTTTCTCTTGTGGTGGATGTTTTTCCCATTAGGTTTTCCTCCATTGCTTGGGATCCCTTATTGTGCATGGGTACCTTATCAGGATTTTGTCTTTGGGAACCATTTCTCTTTTCTAACTTTTCACCTCATCCTAAGTTTTGATGAAGGGGGTGTTGGTGTGAGTCACTTTCCACATCACTAGGTAGATCATCTCACTTAGGTGAGGTCATAGGTCTAGGTGTCATTTTAGGGTCATCATGAGATTCCCTTATGTGTTAATGTGTCATATGCGTCATTAGGAGTTACTTCCTATTTTGGGAATGTAACTCCCCTCTCCACTTGAGAGGTCATGATTATATCACTAGGGGTTACAAAACAACCTCTATATGTACATTGATTCATATCTATGATATCGAGAGAGATTCTAAGCTTAACAAGGTTTTTCCTTTTTCAAATCTTTACATACACCCATGTTCGATGCTTGTTCTTCATGAGATCTCATCACACTACTAGTTTTCACCACATCGATGTTCATGTTATCCCACATGATCCTTGTGATTCACATTTTCACATTCTCCCTCAATCTAATCTTTTGTGTGATAATAAGAGTTATATTTCTCTTGTTAATAATCTAGTTCAACATCATAGAACAAAGCATATAGAGATACATATGCATTTTATCTGAGAGAAGGTGCTCTACTGTGATATAGATCTCTTGTACTACCTGATTTAATATCAAGATGCAAATATGTTTACGAAGCATTATGTATTGTAAATTTCTGCAAGCTTCATGCAATGCTAGCCCTTTTAGAGTTTCCATTGAGGGGAGTGTGCATGAAAATGCCACCTCTCAATGGGTGGCCATGTGTTTTTTCCTTCACCTCTAACTTGTGCTCCAAATTTAAATAATTGTAAAATATATTTTTATTATATTAATAAACTTATCACTCTAAGTTTACTATGTAGTCCATAATGTTGCATCATGTTGTAAAGGAGGTCATTACTTTATAAAAGGATCCTATAGATGCTTTGGTATATATTTTGTTTGAGAAACGTGAGATGTAGTCTCGAAATCATGCTTAGCCTAAATCATCACTTCTAATTTATGGATTCCAAATCCTTTTGTACCAAAAGGTATGTTTATCATGATGAAGGTGTATAAATCCTTCAAATGTGATATGATGGCCTAAAACCTCACTTTGGTTTAAGGATTGTAAATCCTATTGTATAAACATGTAATATTGGGATACAATCCCACTTAATAGGAAGGGGGAGTGTTATAACATTAATATTAAGTGTTATATATATAAAAACTATAGTTTATAATTAAATAAATTAGAATATATAATATTTTAATTTATTTAATATAAAATTTAGGTTTATGGTTAAATTGATTTTTATAATCAATTAATTAAATGGTCGGGTGCTTCACGAGAATTCACACCCATTTGAACCATTTAAAATGACTTGCAAGACCAGATGAAAGATAAATTCATTCGGGTAAATTAAAATTGATGTGGAGAGCGGTGAGGTGATGGAGTTTTACAGGACTATAGTTATGTTTCTCAAGATACTATAAATCTTACCTTTGTCCGTAGTTTTTACCCTTTGGGATTTTTCCATGTTAAATCATTGTGTCGTGTGTTATTTATATTTTTGCATTATAGTTTTTATTTATTTAATTAAATACGTAATATTTAACTTGGTTAATAATAGTTTAACTGTTCGGACCTCACACACTATGCATAATTAACTCTTTTAAATTATCATACCTATAAATATGGAGCAATGTTTTATTACATAGGTATAAAAATAACATTCTTCATTTACATAGGAATGTAAGCCATATTAAGGCTATTATTATTATATCTCGGTGAGATGGGATTTTAGGTGGAAAATAAAATAAAATATTACCAAAGAAACTTACTTACATGTACTTTAAATTTAGGTGGGCTGCTTGAACCTTTGAACACACCAAAAATATTTGAAGGATTTAAAAATCACTTGTGAGAGAGAGAAGTGAGAGTTTAAAATAAATAGTGGGGTGGTCCATTTATAATCCGAGGTAAATTATAACCCCCACTAACCAACAATGGTAAATATTTAAATAATTTAATTTATCTAAACCAACCTTATTAGGTACCATGTCGAGGTCCGAGCTATAAATTAAATAATACAAAGTGGACTTAATATTGTAAAGTAAATAACATAATAAAAACAATATAAATAACACATTACACATTTGACATAGGTTTATGTGAAAAACCTCATACGAGGTAAAAAAATACGGTGAAAATATAGTTTTCCATTAACCAAGAAACTTTACAATCAACCCATCTGGTAAATCTTCTTTACCTCGCTCCTCTACCATTTCATTCAATATATTTTAATTGGTTTTCACCAAAGCCATGAGAACCCTATTTAAGTGGTTTTTACGAGTGTGACTTCTCGTAAAGCACCCCTCCACTTAATAATTGATTTTAATAATCAATTTAAACATAACCAAAAGTTTATATTAAATAAATAAAAAATATTACATATTTTTATTTATTTAATTATAAACTAAAGTTTATAACATTATAAGAAAAATTAAGAGGGGATTAAATCCTACTTAATATTATTTCCCTAACATGATATACCTATCAATATTCATGCAAGAACAAAAAATAGTAATTGGAAAGAAACAAAGAGAATTCTAAGATACATCAAAGGAACCGTGGACTTTGGCCTAGAGTACAAGAAGAAAAATCAATTCTTCTTGACAAGTTACTTCGATTTAGATCATGTGGGTAACATCGATAATAGGAGATCCACTTTTGGCTTCATATTATCATTGGGATTGTTATCCATTTTTACCCCCTTGGTAAAAAAGGACAACAGGGAAAATTGGACTTAGGCATTGGACGGGGCCTTCATGAAGGTATCTCGGGGTATTTTAGGTGAAAATCGGGTTTGGGAGCATATGTAGTGTTTTAGGAAGCTTGGAATCCTTGAAACATGTTTTCCTCTTACGGTTTCAAAGGTTTAGAGCTTAGCTAGAGAGAGAAAATAGACTCCCGAGGCCCACATTTAGTTTAAAAATGGCTAAATGGGTAATATGCCATGGGCATTCCATTCAGTCTCTATAGCCCCTAGAACTCTAAAAATTCAAGAAAAACCCAAAAATGCATAATAAAATATGAAAAATAGCCAAAAATGGTCGGGGAGATAAAATAGCTCCCGAGTTGTTGGACGAGCTAAAGAGTAGCTCGGTGAGTTGGTCGGGAGGCAAGGAGACAGCTTGACGGCTTAGAGGGCTCAACACGGTGGAATGATTCAAGTCTTAGATGCAACTCGGGAGGTAAGCCCAATGTAAAGAGCGGCATGGCGTGAAGGATGGCTCACCGAGTAGCTCGGCGAGCCAAGGAGTTTGCATGGATCGTGGACACGGAGAAGAAGTTTGACATTGGTGGGGATTGAATCACCAATCATGTTGGTGAGATATGGGAAAAACGTGACACAAAGGCATTAAAATCATATCGGGTGAGCTAGGGTATTAGGCCGATCCCGAGAATAGGATGTTAGATCACCAAGGAGTTGGTGAGGTGCATGGCGAGCTCAAGGTCATGTCGGCGGGAAAAGGAAATGGAGTGCTCATTGAGCTAGTTGGTGAACCATGGAGTTGTGTTGGGTTAGAGTTCGATAGACATCGGGGTTTGGGGTTTTGGAAGCACGAAATTAGAGGGCACCTTGCGTAGAGAGGGGTTGGATGTCGATGTGCATAAAGCCCGAAGTCGATGGGATCGGTCGGGTTCAATGACCGTGTCGGGGTTAATGGGTGAGTTGACATCGAAGTTTGGGAATGTTAACATCGAGTTTGGGATGAAGTTATCGGGTTGATGTTTGATACATTACAAATTCTCAAAACCCAAGGTTGGGGAGCTTATCAAGGTGGAAGTGGATATCGGGGTGGAGCTCGGGCTTGCCATGGAATCGTCGAGAAGGGTAGGCGCTCGATGCTATGTGAAGCTTGAAATGCAAAGTCCAAATAGGCACGCCGATATATTTTAGGGACTGGGCTACTTTAAGAGGTGAGATGGGGGCATTTCGAAGGTTGGGTTGTTGGGCGAGCTTGCCTAGCCAACATTAAAGACAAAGCAACAAGTTGGTGGGAGGAGCCAAAAAGTGACACAAACAAAAATGGCATAACTTCCTTCATACTCGACTATTTTTAAAAAGTATAGTCATTGGATTCATAATGCGAGATCCTGTCACATGAAATATTAAAAATTAAAAGTTGGTGGAGTAGATGGGAGAAAAATAAGGATAAAGTCTTAGGTTTAGTTAATCACTTCCAGTGCAAAAATGAAGTAAATGAAGGCATGTAGGCCCATTTCTTCTCCCACAAGCCAAAGTTCAAGTTAGTATGGGTTTTGCAGGTGATCCCATCCCTTTTGCGGGTAAAATTATTATTTTTGTGGATGATTGGAACAGAATTTGAGCTTCTTCCCTCTCTTGATTCATTCTTCTATATATTGTAAAAGGAAGGTTTATTGAAGGAGTTGGACATTTTTGTTGTCTAACATCCCTTCTTCTTTGTGAGGTAGTTTGTGGAGCTTCAAGCCTCCTCTTCTAAGCATTGCAATGAAAATCATGCCTCTTTCCTCTCAAATGGTGTACTATGCAAGTATTTGGAGCAATAAAATCAATGTTTTGTGATTATTTCTCTATCCTTGCAATATTTCTATTGCTTTCACTTTCCTTTCTTCATGTTTGAACGCATAATTTGTGTATTATATTGCTTTCATTAAATTCTTGAATATTTTTGTGCTTGATGAAGGTGGTGTATTGCATATATTATGGTTTGTGATACTTTCCTATCCGCTCTATGCTAATATTTCTCCATTTTCATGCATTCGAATTTTCCAACACCCCCTTCTCTTGGTGTTATCACCCCTAGTGTAGGATTTAGTTTCTTTCATGTAATCTCCCTCTCTCCATGTCTCCTTAGAATTGTTAGGATAAGATTAGATAGGTGTTTTTCTTGCATTAAGAGTAGTTTTAACATAGGATTAGGAAGAGGAACCAACCTTCTCTAGAGAGTTGTCTCAATTGTAAGGTCCCACACCTTGAGATAACTCCATGTTACCCAATTACACTTGGTAGCCCATGCACACACACATGAAAAATTAGAGGGTGATGTGATTTGGTGATAACATTTCTGACACGCATAGTGGGACCATAAGGAAGTAATTTTTGTAGGTGTTCCAATATAGCATCTGGTCTACATTTTCATTACGACAAGTTGGTGTGATCTTATTGGAATCTTATCCTTTGGAGGCTTTTTGATAACACATTTAGTGACTCCCAGGGTCAGAACTTAGTGGTTTTAGTAGCCCAAATTTCTCAAATTCATGAGAAGGATCCAAAACCAAGTCAATAACAAGAGAAAAGGTATTATTTGAGTATTTACAACTATCTCCAAGTAGAGGAAGAATAAGAAAACAAGTTCATAGATCCCCATCTCCACCAAATAGAACCCTTTCAACACCTCCACCTGGTAGACCTTATCTTCAATCAGCTAGAGTTATTAGACCAATCAAAATGGCTCAACAACCACCTCCAAATCCATTTTTTAATTTTATGGGCATTAGTTGACTTTCCCTCAATGCACAAAACCCAATTCCACTGATAACCTTGAATAACATCCCATTCTTTAATGGAGAAAATCACACAACCCCAATTAATCATATCTATGACATTGCAAATGTCTGTGCCATACATGAAATTGTTGAGATGGATGTGGAAGTGAAAATTTTAGCTTCTTCTTTCAAAGGAAAAGCTTTGTAGTGGTTTAGAATCTTGAGAGTAGGGTCAATTTAGAATTGGGATCAATTGTGCATAGTTCTTTGTGACCAGTTCGGGAAAGGGAGGACAATTTATCTCTTTTGGAGTAGTTGAATACAATCAAAAGAGCACCAAATGAACAAATGGTTGACTTGAATTTCAGATTCCAAAGAACTTGGGATAGGATTCCAATTTTTGTAAGACCATTTGTTGAAGGTGCATTCCTCTATTTCCTTAAAGCTCTTAATTCTGATATAACTATGATGATACAGTCTATGGGAGGGAAAAAATTGTTAGGGGTTTATAACATAGCCATTAGGGAATAAAATTGCACGACTCAAGCCAATAAACTTGCACCTAAACCACATATGCCTATTTATCTAGAAATGGGGAATCCTAGTTCTAGTCAAACTCTGAATTGACCCCTATTCTTGCTCCTAAAAATTAGAGCTCCAATGAAGATTCCACCTCTTCTAGCACCTCGGTGAGCTTCAAGAATTCATGAAACAATTTGAGAATCTAGGCAATGATTTGGTATCAATCAAGAGGAACCATGCCCAAAATTTTTGACTTTATCAAATTCAATCCCAACCAAATAGGCCCACATATCAGTCTAATAAACCTCCATCTCAATTTTTAAATCAAAACCAACCAACGAGGACAACCTTCCGCTACTATAAAATTTCAACCATACAATCCTAATGCAACATCAACATCCAGAGCCTTGGTTCCAGTTCAAAATAATCTAGCCCAAGAATATGAATGGTGTTTTCCTTGTAGGTAACCCCATAATCGGGAATATGTTTCAATGGCATGTTGAATCAAGTCTTGATGGTACAAATTGTTCTGTGCCCCAAGAAACAAATGAAAAATAAAATTATCAACAAGAAAATGCACATGAGGCAGCTTAGAATGAAACTTCACTAGTAAACTGGTAGGCAGAAGATTTTTGTGGAATTAATCGGTCTCTTTCTCAAGGTGTAGCTATGAACAAAAGATCTAAGAAAAGGAATATAGAGGAAGGACGGTAATCAAATGCCAATGCTCCTCAACCTTCTACCACACTTCAGGAGTTAGTTTTTCAAATACAGTTCCAAGCTCACGAGAATCAGCCCAAGGCACCTATTATATCAGCTCATATACTAGTTCAAGTACATGATAAGGTTGTGGTGAACAAGGGGCAGCAAAAGACAATCCATCTCTTTTCAACATCATTGATTAGATGAAGAAAAAAGGTAAACATATCTATTTGGGAATCTCTAACAATCTCGGGACAAAGGGAATTGTTGTAGGAAACTATGGCAAATTTATCCATTCCAAATCATGCACCCAAGGATCAAGACAAGGTACTAACTAATGTAGTGGAATAAGAGAGAGGTCACCCAAAGGGAAATTTGAAACCTTTACCATTTTATGTATCTTTTATCATTAGGAACAATCTTATACACAATTTAATGATTGAATTGGATGCAAACAACTCGTGATGCCTAAGCAAATTGTGGATTAACGGGTTTAAAACATGAAACTGTCTCTAAAGGAGTAGTGCAATTGGATGGGACAATAATGAAAACTATTGGAGTGATCAAAGGGTTGAATCTCACATTGCATGTTTGTCCCAATGTCACAGTTCTTCAAGATGTGTTTGTAATTGACTTACCACCAATCTTTTCATTGTGTTTGTCGAGGAACTTCATGGCTAAAATTAGTGGGTACCAATCAGCTGATTGGTCTCACTTGATTTTTAGAACAAGGTATGGAACTAAAGCTATAATCATATTAGAACCAATTGTAAATTATCACATTAAGCCTTACATAACAAGTCCAATCAATGTTAATTGCTTAACCTTTGATCAAGAAGATTATCTAAACACTCCAGAGACAAATACTAAAGTTGGAGGAATTGGACTTGACACTTGATTAGTGGGATCATAAAAGACATGTCTATGATCCGTATAAGGAAATGGAGAAATAAGAATCAATGCTCATATCTCCCAAGAGGTAACAAATACTAGTCAACTTTCTGGTTCCAATTTAGTTGCTCAAATAACACAATTGAGTTTGAAACATTGATCCATGTATTGCCTTTGGGAAAGGAAGAGAAGTATTAAGAACTTTCAAGTTTTTGGAGATAGTGAGCTAATTTTGAATCAGATAAGAGGATTAAATGCAACAAAAAATGACCTTCTTAAGAGCTATAAACATAGGGCATGGGATCTCATAGAATATTTTGAGGCATTTAACATCAATTCCATACCAAGGAAGAAAAATTAGGTTGTAGATAGGCTTGCAAAAATTGGGGCACCATTTGATTTGGTTGAGAGTATCAAGAAAGACCAAGCACAACCTCATATCAGAGTGGTAGTAAGACTAGCTATCCCGGATAATAACACAAGCTGGAAAGTGTTTGAGAGCAATCAAAAAATTATCAATTTTCTTAAATAAGAGGTTGAGTTCTCTTTAAAAAACTAGGACAAATTGGAAAGGTAGTATGGGGATCAAGTAGTCCATCTCAAGAAAAACAAATTTTCTAAAGGCCTAGTGACTCTTGAATCCATCTTCAATCCTAAAGACTAGTTCCGAAAAGTAAAGACTAATATCCAAGTCAAGGGAAAGACTCCGAGTCCATATCGGTGGGTGAGGGTAAAGTACTTCAAATTGGCAAAGTAAGTACTTATCAAGAAAAATCTGATTTCATTCAATTTTCAAGAATTTCCAGATATCTTTTCCTGGAGTTATGAATATTTGAGAGGCTTTGATCCAAGATTGGCACAACATACCATTGAGTTGGATCTAAAATATAAGCCCATAAGGAAAAAGTCAATGTTGATGAACCCTCACATTGAACCTCTCATGAAGAAGGAATTAAGAAAACTCATTGAGGCAAGCATCATCTTTCCAATCAAGCACTCATCATGGGTAGTAAATCTAGTTCCAATCGGGAAAAGAAACGGATAAATCAGCTTATGTGTGGATTTTCGATTTGAATAGATATTCTCTCAAGGATCACTATCCAATTCCCTCCGTGGAGTAGATCTAGAAAGTGGTACCTGGTTCAGAAAGGTTCTCATTCCTAGATGGCTACTCGGGCTACAATCAAATCATGGTGAAAGAGGAAGACCAGTTCAAGACAAATTTCACCACAAAATGGGGTACATACGCCTATAAGAAGATGCCATTTGGCTTGTCCAATGCCATATCTACATTCCAGAGGGCTATGGACATGGCATTCAAGGGGCTGATAAACAAGATGGTTCTTGTGTACTTAGATGACATTACTGTATTCTCCAAGAATGTAGCTGATCACCTCTCTCACCTCAAGAAAGTGTTCAAGATATGTAGGAAATTTGGAGTATCTTTGAATCCTAAGAAATGTATATTCTTAGCTCATGAAGGTAATCTCTTAGGACACATTATGTCTAAGGAGGGATTGATAATTGATCTAGAAAGAGTTGAAGATATTCATGCATTACCCTTACCAAGTCACAAGAAGGCTCTCCAAATATTCTTGGGGAGAATCAATTTTGTCGAAGGTTTGTGCCTGATTTTTCCACTCTTGTCAAGCCACTGAAAATGATGTTGAAGAAGAGCATGGCATTTAAATGTACAATAAAGGTAAATGAGATTTTTGAGGCTATCAAGAAAGAAATATATTAAACTCTAACTCTCATAAACCCATATTTCTCTAAAGAGTTCATCATCTATGCTTTCTATGGTTCGACACAATCTCTTGCCATTTGGGTGCGAGATGAATAAGGAGGGATCCAAGCAACCCATTGCTTTCTTCATTAAATCTTAGAGGATTATGAGGTGAGGTACTCTTTTATTGAGAAACATGTCCTCACTATTATAAGGAGCCTAAAGAAATTTAGACACTTGGTTTCAAACAACAAGATTCACTTGCTAGTGTTTGATGCCGAATGAAGGAATATCTCCTAAACAAGGACTTGAAAAGAAATGGCAGGTTGGATCACCCGTGTGATGGAATATGACATAGAAATTAAGGAAACCAAATTGGTCTGTGGTAAAGGTTTATGTGAACAGTTGGCTTCCTATCAGCATGTTGAGTCAAGAGATGAAGAATAATTTGTTTTGGTGTTACAAGATAATCAAGTACAAGAAACAGATGTGTACCCACTCCTTGTTGGACTCGGGACATGATACATTTCCTTCAAATATGTCTATGCCCTCAAGAGTTGAGCAAAGAAAAAATAAGATATTTTAGACTCTAATCCATTCCATATGTTCTCATTAATGGAATCTTATTCAAGAAAGATGTGAATGGAGTTCTCTTGAGATGCATTCCAATAGATCATCTTAAGAGAGTGTTGCATGAGTTCCACGATGGATAAGATGGAAATCAATTTTCCCCATGAGTAAAAAACTCAAAATAATGAAGGTTGGTTACTATTGGCCCATAATGTTTAGTGATTGCTATGCATGGATCAAGAGGTGTAAGAAATGTGCATTCTTCACAGCAAGGAGAAGCCACCAAAGATCCCTCAACCCAATCTCATTTGATCAACCATTCATGCAATGGGGATTGGATTTCATTGGGGTAATCAATATAAACTCAAGCCAAGGCCACAAGTGGATACTCATAGCTATAAATTATTTCACCAAGTGGACTCGGGAAGTAACACTCAAGGAGGAAAATTAGTTTAGTATACTAGATTTCTATGGGGGAATTTCTATTAGGTTCGGTGTCCCGACTACTATCATATCAGATAATGATCTAGCATTCCTTGGCACTAAGATATCAGAGTGGGCTATTAGGAATGGGATATACTTGAGTACCTCCTCAAACTATAACCCCGGGGTAATGGACAAGTCACGTCAATGAACAAGAATTTTTTGAGAATCATCATAAGGAATCTAGATGAGAATTAGAGGAAGTGGCATACCAAGCTCAAATGATCCTTGTGGGCTGATAGAATCACACCAAAAAGGTCAATTAATAGCTCCCCATACAATCTAGTCCACAATGGAGAAGTAAGGCTACCCATATCTCTTGAGTTACCAGCACCGGAGCTCCTCAAGCAGTGGAACTATCCAAATTTGAGCCCATAGAAGTCAGGTATGTAGAACTCATGGAGTTGGAATAACTAATAAATCAAGCACTACAAACCTTGGATAAGGATTAAGATTTGATCAAGAGGAGTTTTGATAAGAAGGATAATTTTAGAAGTTTCTAAGAGGGAGACTAGGTTCTAAAATTGATGTAGATAGGGATAAGTTGAGAAAACATTCCAAGTTCGATGTTATATGGATTGGTCCCTACATGATCACGAGGTGTTGTTGGCAAGAAAATTTGTCCTATGGAAAAATTGGTGGGTTTCAAGCCAATGCTATAGGAATCTAAGTCCCTCTACTTGAACGGTGTAACTTCTATATGTGCATGCAAAAATGGTGGATTCCAATGGTGGCCTTTCGACCAAAGATCCAACAGGGACACTCCACTGACCCTGTGGCAAAGCTAGCAATTTCTCACTAGAGAAGAACTTCATCTGAGAAGGGGAAAGGGAGTGAGAATGGAGGTAGGATAAATTTATGTTGTGAGTAGAATATCAGATGCCCACACACATTAATTAGAAGTCTCGTTTACATGCATTTATAATTGGAAGAGAAACAAATCATGTGGGAGAAGCTACAAGACCGAATGAAACTCATTGATCGCAAAGTACCAATTAATTCCTCAATCAAAAAGGCAAAAATTCCTTCTTTTCTTATTGAATCTTGGGAAGAGTTTGTACATAGCTTGAGGATGGAAGAAATTCGAGGAAGAAGAGAAGAATAGAAGAAGTGTGGCATTTTTCTCTTTTTCAGGCACAAAGCACTCTGGTCTTTTCTGAAATCAATCGCCAACCCTTGGAATGACGTCGAGAAGTCATTATATTCTTCACAAGAAACCATTACAACATTACAAATCATTCACACCTCTTTGAATTCCTTTATCATGAAGAAAAAGCTCATGGCGGCTAAAATCGAGACCTTGTAAAAGTAACCATTACATTTGATTTTCCAGTTTGAATCTAGATTGTTTGATTTGCTCCTCTAGCTTTCAATTTCGGTCGTCCATGTGGCAGGAAGGGATTAGAGCGGTTACGGGGGAAGCCCTTTGCATTTTGTGATTTTTAGAGATTTGGCAATTTGGAACAAATTGGCCCGCAACCCCGCTTTGAATTTTCAACTAGGACACGTGGCACATTCTTATTAGAAATGGGATCACGGTCTTTTTCTCAACATTTTAACCTTTTTTACAAAAAGGTTCAAAAATCAATTTCCTTCGCCGCTCGCTACTTTGATTTGACTAGGACACGTGGCACATTCTGTTTGTAGGTGGGGTCGCGGTTCTCTTCTCAACATTTTAACCTTTTTTGGAAAAAGGCTCAAAACTCAAATTCCCCGCCAACCCGCTGCTCCGATTTGAATTTTCAATGGCGGGCCTTTCCTTTAACTTTTCCCTACGGGCTCAAGCTCTGAATTTTTCCTTGGTAGCCTAATCGGGCTACGAGTTACTTTTTAATTTTTCATATTTTTACAAAAAGGCTCAAAGTATTGAATTCCCTCGATGGCCCGCTCATCTGCCTTGAATTTTCAATGTATTCCACCACGTGGTGATTTGGCGCTAAATTGGTAATTGACTTTCCCGCCCCAGAGTTGCGCCATTGCAACACATGGAGTTCTCTACTCAGCCTTCCATACTTAGCTGATTTTACCTTCATTTTGGGCCTGGGACACGTGGAGAGCCCGCGCTCAATCAAGACTACTCCCCTCATATTTGCATTTGGAATTTCACCGTTGCGACACATGGAGCTGTCCACTGAGTCTTTAAAGTATAACTGGACCGCACCAATCAGGGAGACCCACATATCATTGAGGAATGCTTTGAGGAAAAATTTGGTGGGGAAAGAAACGCCCATCGTTCCCGACTGTGGAAAAATACACAGAGGAAGAGAACTTCGTCATTTTGAGTCCAATTTTCAAATTTTCTTCATGAGCCAGAGGCATGAAGGAAAAATAATGATTCAACGACCTGGGCCATGGAACAAGTGAACCATTTTGATAAAAATGGGAGGGGCAAAAGGATATTACGTGCACAGACCAGGAAGAGGAGGATTTCTAAAAATGAGTGACACGGAGGTTTAAACAACTCAAGGGCACAATTTTAGCTAATTCCTTAAATCTCAAACTTTCCTTAGACACTAACAAAGGGCGTGAGCTCAAAAATTTGGATTTGGCAATGAAAATGCAGAGCTTTTTTCAGGAGACAACAACTGGCTCTAGCTTGGGGACATGGCATGAACTGGGCATGGCTAGGGCATGACATGAGGATCCAGAATCTTGAGTTTCAAAACATATTACGTTTGACTAGTGCCTTATCCATTGGGCCTTGCAGAGTCATGTACAATTCTCGAGAAAGAAAGGAAGAAGGAGGAAACACACAAACCAAAGCACACACA
The DNA here is from genome assembly GCA_018340775.1 of Taxus wallichiana var. yunnanensis. Taxonomy (NCBI): domain Eukaryota; kingdom Viridiplantae; phylum Streptophyta; class Pinopsida; order Cupressales; family Taxaceae; genus Taxus; species Taxus wallichiana. The sequence continues at coordinate 882,614,425 of CM031239.1, read as the reverse complement.
ACAAAACCAAACAAAACAAAACCAAAACCACACAACAACAAAGGGAAAAACACACCTACAAAAGCACCTATGGTACAAGGCGGGGACAACCCGCTTCTACTGATGATACAGTTTCAAGTATTTCCCACTTTGAGGCAATTCTAATGGTGTTCCATCCAGGTATGAGAGGAGAAAAACATTCTCACCACAAGCTTCATGAATTTGGAATGGGCCAAGCCATAATGAATCAAACTTTCCATGGCTGCCTTTTGGTTCTCTTCTCTTGTCCCACAACAGGACAAAATCTCCAACCTTGAATTCTCTTGCCTTCACCCTCTTGTCAAAGATATTCTTTACTTTCAATTGGTGTTCCTTAATTCTATCCACCACTTGGCATCTGCTTTCCTCTAGCTTCTCCAGGAAGAGGATCCTCTTGTCAATGGAGTCTTTATATTGACCATCTTCTATTTCTTGCAGCAACTTGAGAGCTGACATCTCAATTGTGAGGGGAATCTCTACCTCAACTCCATATAACATTTGGAAAGGTGACATACCTATTGTCTTCTTAGGAGTGATCCTATCAACCCACAATGCATCATATAATTTCTTGTGCCGCCCTTTGCTTCTCATCAACTAGCTTACAAACAAAGGTAACAATGTTCTTGTTTCTTGACTCAACTTGACCATTTCCCTATGGATAGTAGTCAGAGGAGTGAGATAGAGAGATTCCAAATCCATAGAAAAACTCGGTGAGCTCCTTAGAAGAGAAATAGGTGGCATTGTCTACAACAATCTTATGTGGTACTCCAAAACAGACAATGATATTCTCTTTGATGAAGTTGTAGACCGTTTCAGAGATGGCCTGCTTGGTTGGAATGGCTTCCAACCACTTGGTGAAGTAATTAGTTGTATTGAGTACATAAGTGTGCCCTGCACTTGAATGAGCATTCAAAATACCAATAAAATCTAGCCCCCATTGTTGAAATGGTTCTTCAATCACCACAGGCCTGAGTGGTAATGCAACTAGTTGCGGATTTCCAACAAATTGTTGGCATGATTTGCATTTGGAAACCTAATCTTGAGTGTTTGCAAAGATGGAGGGCCAATAATATCTTCCTCTAAGGATCTTATGTACAATGACCATTGCTGAGAAATGTCCTCCACAATCTTGATCATGATAGGCCCTGAGAAACTTTTCTTGTTGCCCCTTTTCTACACACCTGAGGAAACAACCATCTAGGCCTCTCTTGTAAAGTGCATGATTCCATATCACAAACTTGGCTACCTTTAGCTTGAGTTTCCTTCTTTGTTTGTATTCAAGATGAGGAGGGCATTCTCCATAAGTGAGGTAGTAAGCAATATCAACATACCACTCATCAGTAGTGGTGACAAAGAGCACTTGTGGATTGTCTCCTAAACAGGTTGAGAAAACACCATATTTTTCTCCTTGCTGAGCCTTAAGGTCTTCATCTTCTAATCAGCTTGCACAAACCATTTCCTCTCACCAGATTAGAGGGTCTAATCTCCAAGTCAAACTCTTGGGTCTTTTCCATCCAACTTCCTCTCTTAGCCCTGGGATCTTGTTGAGTCAAAATGGACTTGATTGCACTTCCAGGGACCATCACCACTGTATGGGAATTAAGAATGTAGAATCTGAAACTTTTAACAACTTTAACCACTGCGTAGGCATGTTTCTCCAATTGACTATACTTTAGCTCATGATTTTTCAAGGGACAGCTCATGAAAGCAATGGGTGCTTCCAAACCTTCATCATTTTTCTGAGCAAGGACAACAAAGAGTGTATGTTCTGATGCATAGCAATACATGATGAAATCCTTGTTGAAATCTGGAGATACAAGAGTTGGAGCTTTGGCAATGGCTTTCTTTATCTCCTCAAATGTTGCTTTTCCTTCCTTATCCCACTTGAAACATGTTTGAGGCTTCATCATGGAAGTTATATGCTTGGTCAGTTCAAAAAACTCACTCACAAAACGACGAAGGAAGTTTACCTTTCAAAAGAATGAATGGACTCCCTTCTTTGGTTGTTAAGGATAGTGTTTGGATAGCTCTCGATCCTCTCAAGATCAATGTATGCTCCATGCTTATTCATAATGTGTCCCAAAGAACTTACCTTCGTGACTCCAAAAATTTCATTTCTTAGGATTTAGAGAAATGCCATATCTTTTACATGTTGCAAAGGACTTGCTCCAAGTGACAGATATGATCTCCCCTCCTCTTTGAGAAAACCGTGAGGTCATCCAAGTAAATGACAATGCAATATTTCAAATATTTGAAGGCCAAGTCCATTGCCCTCTGGAAAGTGGCTCCAACATTGATCAAGCCAAAAGGCATTTTGTTGTAGGCAAAAGTGCCCCAATGTGTTGTGAAGGTTGTTTTGTTGCAATCCTTCTTACGCCACCTTAATATGGTTGTACCACGAGAATCCATCAAAAAGAGAGCATCTCGATCCAAAGTGATGCTTGCAAAATATGATCCATGATTGGAAGAGGGTAGTTATCCTTGAGAGATGCCCGATTCAAATTTCAAAGTCTACACAAATTCTAATTTCTCTATTCTTCTTCCTTACTAGCACAATGTTAGCCACCCATGTTGAATGGTGGATGGGGAAAATTATTCTAGCATTGAGCATCTTTGTCACCTCTTCTTTGATAACATCAACAATCTTTGGATTGTAGGTCCTTTGCTTTTTCCTGAAGGGCTTGGCTCCTTGCTTCAAAGGAATGGAGTGGTTCATTTCCTTTGGCTGAAAATATTTGAGTTCATCATAGGAATAAGCCAACACATCTAAGTATTTTTTAGCAGAGCAACAAACTTTCTCTTCTCTTCTGGTGAGAAGCATTTACCAATATTAACCATCCTTGGATTCTCTGAAGTGCCAATGTTTTCCTAATCAAAATCAGATGGACATCAAGAAGACTGATTTTCTTTTTCTTGGATGAACCTGTCATGCTTGTCAAAGAGATCTTCCAAAGAAACTAGGCCTTTAGGGATTTTGTTTCCTTTCAGTTTGATTACTCCCTCTTCATCAATCCCCTCAACTCCCTCCTTCTCTTCTTTGGGAATTGATTCACGGTGTGGGTTTTCACTTCCTTCAAAGAAAATATTATTGAAGTTATCCCTTTGTTCTAAGAAGGATAAGATCTGATTGTCATAATTGAAGACCTGCGAGTGATTTACATTGTCTGGTACTGGGTCTGAACACCATCTCAATGGTGACTTTATCCTTTCCAAAAGAGGGATGATGTGTCATTAAGGAAGTCAGCCTTTGTCATAGAGAATCATCCTTTTCATTCTTCTCCCTAGGGATAGCTTCAAGGGAGAATACATCAAAGGATTCAATGCAGTCCCACACCATGTTTCTATAATGCCTGAGTCTGTGATTTTTTACCTGATATTGTTGGCAGACTTGCTTCACCACAATATCTACATCACCTTTACATCTCAGCTTTTTAATTCCCATGTCCTCTATTGCATTCATGTCTTAGAGTAATGCTTCATACTCTATTATATTATTTGTATTGTCAAATTGCAGCTTGTAGGTTAAAGGATATATCTCATTGGAGGGAGAGTATAATACTACACCAGCCCCTGAACTTGCTCTGGAATGATTGCCATCAAACTCCATTGTCCAAATATGATCTTCTTCTTCTTCCATGAGGAGTGGCAAGTTCTCTTTCTTTTGTGATGTAAGGAAGTAGTTTCCTAGCCCACCATCTTGAAAAAGATGTTAGCTTTTGGATCATCAGATTTCCTTACTGTGAATTTCATCTTCCTGACTAGTAACAAATTCTTCATTTCTCCTTTCATTGGGATAGTTTCAGATGACCAATCCATTTTTATTTCTCCACCTATATCTCTCCAAAAACTTCTACTCAACACCATACCAAATCATGATGGGATGTTTGCCACCAGAATGGTAAGGAGTATCTTCTTGTCAGGGTAATTAGCTAGTGCGACCTGAGCATCCTTAATCCTTCCTACCAATGGAACTTGTTTGGATTCCATTGAATAGTATGTGTCATTTACCCGGTCAAAGTAAGACCAAGAGCATTTAAATTTTTTGCTGGCATCACATTATCTCGAGGCTCGGAGTCTACAATGCAATTGTTCAAATAGAAACCTTTGGTGATAAGTGATTGGTAAAAAGGCTCAACTCTGTTGGTGTTGGAGGCACTGAGGGCTAGCATGTTTTGAGAAGATGGTGTGGGAAGCAAGCCTTTAGAATTAGATATTGGGGATGTAGAGTTACCACCCTAGACTGCTTTGATGAATCTGTCAAATTGGGCAGGATGTGTTTGTAGGTATTCAATCTTAGAGAGCTGAACCTTGGTTTTGCTTGCATGCTCCACAAAGTCAAATGGAGCTATGGTAGATGAGGAAGAGGTTCCAACAATGGATGAGGACTTAAATGGAAGAGGTTTTGTTACTTTTGGTGCTGGGTTCTCCTTTTCAAATGTAGCAATTGACTTGGAAGGAGGTGAGGGTGTAGCCCTTGATTGAAATTTAGATGTTCTTGCGAACAAAAATTTAGAAGAGAATTGATTGCTCTTAACAACCTTAGAGTTAGAAGAAGAGTCAGATAACTTACTTGGCAGAGCAGCATGATCCTTGGTAACTAGTGAATCTAGTTTCTCTTTGGCTGATTCCATGGAAGGTGGTAATGGTGATCCTCTGTTGATGATCTTTTTGTGGAGGCTTTGAAGAGCTGTCTTCTTTGCTCTTCCTATCATCTGCTACAACTATTGAGGCTGAAACACTATTCTTGGATTATGCACGAGTGAAGACAACACATAGAAAACTTGGAGCTTCTTCATCACCTTCCTCCTCATCATCAATGTACTCAATCGGCCCTTGTGCATGCCAACGTCTTCAATTTTAAGATAGTTTTCATGGTCATCCATGCTTTCCTCTTCAGTTTCCTCAATGTCTACTCCTTCTTCCAATTCCCCAATGTCATAGATGGCATTGAATGGTGGTGCTTCAAGAGCAAGCTTATGAGGGGGTGGAGCAATTCTTGGTCTATCAGGAGGGTTTGGTCTCCTTGGAGCATTCCTCATTGTGATTTGTGGTAGCTGCTTCTTCAAAGCAACTAGGTCATTTGCCATTTTTTGAAACATTGGATCGGTGGTGACCGAATTTGAACTCGCCTTTTTGCTTCCTATTTGGCCCTTTTAATTTTCCAAAAAGAATTATATTTTCATCGGTCTCAACTACAAAGTCTTGAACTTCCATCAATGTTCTTGGTTGGGCTCTTCGAGGAAGAAACCAACTTCTCGGTGGCAAAGCACCGATGAGGAACCTTTTCAAGTTGTTTTCGGGGGACCACATCTTCTGGGATCCTTCTTGTCAACCTTTTATACCTTGCTACAAAATATCTCACTGATTTAGAGGTATCCTTCTTCATCTGAACCAATTGGAACAGCAGATCCTGACAATCTTCTGTGCTCTTGAACCTATGTTCAAATGCACTTCTTATGTCTTCCCAACATGTGACAGATCTTGGGGGCAAGCATGTAGAACCATTCAACAGCCTTTTCTTGGAGCAACTCCATAAATAGCCTAACTAAAACATCTTCATCTTCAACTCCTAACACTCCACAAGTAGTGATGAATGTTGTTACATGTTCTTCTTGGAGTTGAGAACCATCCCCTTTGAATTTTGGGAAGTTCTTTCTTGAGCCTCTTGGGAGGTCATGAAGTGGTTGTGGAAGGGTGAGTGGACTAGTATTCCTTCCCCATGGCACGTTAGGCCTACGTACTTCATCTTCATGATCACCCATTCTATTCCTGTTTCTAGCCTCCAGTCTTGCTAAGGTTGCTTCTGTTGCTGCTCTTTCTTCTGCTTCGAGTTGGAGTCTTTCTATTTCTTCAAGTTGAGCTCTTATCTCCTCTTCAACAACTACCTCTCTTTCAAGCTCTTCAAATGTGGGATCAATTTGTCCTCCTTGCCTCAATTCGGGTGTATCTTCTCTCATCTAGCTTGAAGATTTATGCTCTCCTTTGGGGTGTTGGAATTTGTCTCTATCTCTCTAATTTGACATCACATTCCTCTTCCAGGTCCAGAATCCTTATGGCAATGAAGTATTGATTTACACTTTGTTTACTGTGCCAAATGGATTCTCTCATATCAAAAGCAATGTCTTCTTGGATGTGAAAGAGTAAATCAAGTATCTCAACAGGAGGATTTCCCTGAATAGTCATGATTTACATCCATGTAGTTCATGTGATTATTCAATCTCCAGAAATTTTTCACTTATAATCTTTTTTTATGACCCTGAGGTCATTTTTAGGTGCAGATGCTACAAGATTTGCCCCATGGTGGGTGCCAAAAACTGTTGGCGAGAAAATTTGTCTTGTGGACAAATTGGTGGGTTTCAAGCCAATGCTATGGGAACCTAAGTTCCTCTACTTGAATTTTGCAACTTTCGTATGTGCATGCAAAAATGGTGGATTCCAATAGTGGCATTTTGACTAGAGATCCAACAGGGACACTCCACTGACCCTGTGGCAAAGCTAGCAATTTCTCACTAGAGAAGAACTTCATCTGAGAAGGGGAAAGGGAGTGAGAATGGAGGTAGGAGAAATTTATGTTGTGAGTAGAATATCAGATGCCCACACACATTAATTAGAAGTCTCATTTACATGCATTTATAATTAGAAGAAAAACAAATCCACGAGAGAAGCTATAAGACCGAATGAAACTTATTAATCACAAAGTACCAATTAATTCCTCAATCAAAAAGGTAAAAATTCCTTCTTTTCTTATTGAAGCTTGGGAAGAGTTTGTACATAGCTTGAGGATGGAAGAAATTCGAGGAAGAAGAGAAGAATAGAAGAAGTGTGGCGTTTTCCATCTTTTCTGGGCACAGAGCACTCTAGTCTTTTCTAAAATCAATCGCCAACCCTTGGAATGACATCGAGAAGTCATTATATTCTTCGTAAGAAACTGTTACAACATTACAAATCATTCACGCCTCTTTGAATTCCTTTATCATGAAGAAAACACTCATGGTGGCTAAAACCAGACCTTGCAAAGCAACCATTACATTTGATTTTCCAGTTTAAATCTAGACCATTTGATTTGCTCCTCTAGCTTTGAATTTGGGTCATCCACATGGCAGGAAGGGATTGGAGCGGTTACGGGGGAAGCCCTTTGCATTTTGTGATTTTTTAGAGATTTGGCAATTTGGAACAAATTGGCCCGCAACCCCGCTTTGACTTTTCAACTAGGACACATGGCACATTCTTATTGGAAATGGGATCACGGTCTTTTTCTCAACATTTTAACCTTTTTTACAAAAAGGTTCAAAAACTCAATTTCCTCCACCGGCCCGCTGCTCCGATTTGACTAGGACACGTGGCACATTCTATTTGTAGGTGGGTCACAGTTCTCTTCTCAACATTTTAACCTTTTTGGAAAAAGTCTCAAAAATCAAATTCCCCGCCGGCCCACTACTCCGATTTGACTTTTCAATGGCGGGCCTTTCCTTTAACTTTTTCCCTGTGGGCTCAAGCTTTGAATTTTTCCCTATGGGCTCAAGCTCTAATTTTTCCTTGGTAGCCTAATTGGGGCTGCGGGTTACTTTTTAATTTTTCATCTTTTTACAAAAAGGCTCAAAGTCTTGAATTCCCCTGATGGCCCGCTCATCCACCTTGACTTTTCAATGTCTTCCACCATGTGGTGATTTGGCACTGAATTGGTAATTGACATTTCCTACCCCTAGAGTTGCGCCGTTGCAACATGTGGAGCCATCCGCTGAGCCTTCCATACTTAGCCGATTTTACCTTCATTTTGGACCTGGGACACATGGAGAGCCCATGCTCAATTGAAGACTGCCCCCTAGAATTGCTTGGAATTACACCATTGCAACACGTGGAGCCATCCGTTGAGTCTTTAAAGTATAACTGGACCACACCAATCAGGGAGACCCACGTATCATTGAGGAATGCTAAGGAAAAATTTGGCGGGGAAAGAAACGTCCATCGTTCCCGACTGTGGAAAAATACACAGAGGAAGAGAACTTCATCATTTTGAGTCCAATTTTCAAGATTTCTTCACGAGCTAGAGGCATGAAGTAAAAACAATGATTCGATGACTCGGGCTATGGAAAAATTGAACCATTTTGATCAAAAATGGGAGGGGCAAAAGGATATTACGTGCATAGACCAGGAAGAGGAGGATTTCTAAAAAACGAGTGACACGTAGGTTTAAACTGCTCAAGGGAATGATTTTAGCTAATTCCTTGAATCTCAAACTTTCCTTAGACACCAACGAAGGGCGTGAGCTCAAAAAAATTGGATTTGGCAATGAAAATGTAGAGCTTTTTTTAGGAGACAACATGTGAAAAAGTAACAATGATTTCCAATTGTTAAAATCGGATGGAGAAGGACTACGATTTGAGTCAATGGAATCTACCTTAAGCACTATTACTATAGTAAAATCTCACCTTTGTATACCTTAGGATTTCTAATTCCTCTAAGTTCTTGTGTAGACTATTTTATTGTTAGAGTAGGTTTCGCTTTCCCTATGTTCCTCGTGCACATGTTCTATTGCTCCTAATGGTCTCCTTGCATAGTTCAATATCTTCCGAGAGAAAAGTGTTGTAGGAAGAAGCTTAAAGTTACAGGAAATAATTGCAATTTCCAAGAATTATCAAAAGAAAAGAGAATAAAATCCGGTTCAGGGACAAATTTCAATGTTTTTACTCTCTTGTCTCTTGAACACCCACAGTTGAGCTTATCGTGTCTCTTGTAAAATCGATAATCATTTCAAAGGTGGCAACTTATGTGTTGTAGATGACATATCTCATGGCACTTCTCGGTCCTCGGTCTTAGTAAACAACCCTCTATAAATTTCATTCAAATTTCTCTTGGGTTTTGAGTAGAAGGTCAACCTCAAATCCTCCCTTCTCACTCATTGGAACTTGTTCAGTTGAAAAACTTGAGTTATGAATAACTTCACCCTTAGTAGTGTTTTAGGTAGTGTATAGAATAAAGAAAATCAATTTTAATAGCAGTCCCATTTGCTTCCCGAGGCCAACATGTGTTTCCAAGCTCTATAATGTTAGGTATTAGCCAAGAAATCAGTTCGATTCAATCCTTCAAACTTGGAAAGAAATAAAATTTTGGGGGTAGGTTCGGTCTTCATTTTCACCCCAATAGATGAGTTTGCAGAGATGGAGAAAAGATAATTTCATATCAAAACAATTTTCCACTCATGCAAATTTCAAGATTTTCTTATAGAAGTTGGAAAATGCAAACAACGGATCAATTGCAGGTTCAAACAACACTTTAAGTAGATTCAGAGGTCAAATTTTGAGGGTTCGAGATCAGTTTTGGGCTATCAAAGATGACTCCATGCCAAATGGATGCTATAGGTTCTTGATGAGCCCCATCTAGCAGGTAGATTTCCTCGTGAGTCACCAAATTTTTATCCATTTTTACCCCCTCGGTAAAATGGGACAACATGGGAAAATTAGACTTAGGCGGTAGATAGGGCCTTCACAAAGGAATCAGGGGTATTTTAGGTGAAAGTTAGGTTTTGGGAGCATCTGTAGTGTTTTAGGGAATCTTGGAATCATTCGAACATTTTTTCTTGTTTTGGGTTTTAGAGGTTTAGAGCTTAGATGGAGAGAGAAAACAGACTCCTCGGGGCCCACATTAAGTTTAAAAATGGCTAAAATGGGTAATATGCACCGAGACATTCCACTCGGTCTCTATGACCCCTAGAACTCTAAAAATTCAATAAAAACCCAAAAATATAAAAGAAAACTTAAAAAGTAGCCAAAAATGGCTATGGAGCTAAAACAACTTGACGAGTAGTTGGATGAGCTAAAAAGTAGCTCAATGAGTGGTTGGGAGGAGAGATAGCTGGTGGCTCATAGGGCTCGGCATGGTGGAGCGAGTTAGATCTTGGATGTGGCTTGAGAGGCGAGCCCAATGCATAGAGTGGCATGGCATGAAGGATGGTTCATCGAGTAACTCGGGGAGCTAAGGAGTTTGTATGGATCATGGGCACGAGAGAAGAAGTTAAACGCGTCACAGGGATCGAATCGTTGATCATGTCGGTGAGATATGGGACAAGCACGTTGGAAAGGTGTTGAAATCAGCTCAAGCAAGTGGGGTATCGTGTCGATCCTACAACATAGGAGATTAGATCACTAAGGAATCGGCAAGGTGCATGGTGAGCTCGAGGTCATGTCGTGAAGGTAAGGAAATTAGAGGGCTTACTTGAGCTATTCGGTGAGCCATGGAGTTGTGTTGGTAGGAGTTCGGTGGACATTAGGGTTTGGGGTTTTAGGAGCTCGGACATTAGAGGGAACCCCAGCATGTAGAGGGGGTTGGATTTCAATGCGCATAAAGCCTCGAAGTCGATGGGCTTGGTTGGGGTCAACGGTCATGTCGGGTCAACGGGTGAGTCAACATCGAGTTCGGGCTTAGGGGGTCGCCAAGCATGGTAGGTCCCGATGTAATGTGAAGCCCGAAATGTGAAGTTTGAATATGAGTGCTAAGCTATTTTGAGGACCGAGATACTTCAAGAGGTGAGTGGGGCATTTAGGAGGTCTGGTTGTTGGGAGAATCGCCTATTGAAGACAAAGTAGTGAGCTGGTGGGAGGAGCCAAAAAGTGACCCAAACTAAAAATGGAATAACTTCCTCCATACTCAACTGTTTTTAACAAAATTATAGTCATTAGATTCATAATTTAGAGCCCCATCACATGAAATCATAAAAAATTGAAATTTAATGGAGTAGGTAGGAGAAAAATAAGGACAAAGTCACAGGTTTAGTTAATCACTTCCAGGTGTAACAAATGAAGTAAATGAAGGCATGGAGGCCCATTTATTCTCCCACAAGCTAGAGTACAAGGTGGTATGGGTTTTGTAGGTCATCCCATCCATTTTTTAGGTAAAATAATTATTTTTTGGATGTTTGGAATAGGAATTTGAGCTTCTTCCCTCTCTTCCAATTCATTCTTTTATATATTGTAAAAGGGAAGGTTTATTGAAGGAATTGGACATTTTCATATATACCCTCCCTTCTTCTTAGCTATGAGGTAGCTTGTGGAGCTTCAAGCTTCCTATTCTAATCATTGCAATGAAAATCATGCCTCTTTCCTCTCAAATGATGTACTATGCAAGTATTTGGAGCAATAAAATCAATGTTCTGTGATTGTTTCTTTATCATTGCATTATTTATATTGCTTTATCTTGCCTTTCTTCATGTTTTCAGGTACATTGTGCATTCTATTGCTCTCATTACATGTTTGAATGTTGTTGTTCTTGATGAAGGTGGTGTATTGCATATATTGTGGTATGTGATACTTGTCTATCATCTCCATGCTCATATTTCTCCATTTTCATGCATTGAGAACTATCCAACACCTCCTTCTCTTGGTGTTATCACCCCCTAGTGTAGGATTTTCTTTATTTCATATAATCTACCTCTCTCCATGTTTCCTTGGAATTTTATGATAGGATTAGATAGATATTTTTCTTGCATTAGGAATAGTTATAGCATAAGATTAGGAAGAGGAACCAACCTTCTCTAGAGAGTTGTCTCAACTGTAAGGTCCCATACCTTGAGATAACTCTATGTTACCCAATAACATCAGTAGCCCATGCTTTGTTAGGTTGTGGAGCCTATTTTCATGTGAGAAAGTGTTGAAGACTGTACACTAAGAGTACTATACACTTTCCACAATTGTGTGTCATCGGGGTTCGGGGTCGGACCCGGCCACGAGTGAGGGTTCTGGGGCACAACCCCCGAGAGAATTTTTTTGGCCTTAAAACATGCCCGATATACCGGAAACATGATTTTCTCATATGGGTGGGATTTTTATCCATAGGTTTATGGGACAGTTTTGGCCCATGGTTTTGATACCCATGGTTTTGTAAAACTGCTTAAGTAATTGTCTACTTATGTGGTTTTGTGCATATGGTAGGGTTAATGTAACATTGCAGATGTTTTTGAATTCGGGTGTGAATTCTATAGATTTTGTTGAGCATAGCTCCAAACAGATCTGGGTATTATATTGAGAGAGTAGTGGCTTGTAATAAAATATGAGCAAGTGATTCTTGGTGGACGTAGCCCAAATTGGGTGAACCACATTAAATATTGTCTCTTTGTGTTGTGTTATTTTATTCTACACTTTTATTTGAGATTTATAATATTTTCTGCATATTATTTTCTATTGTTGTGATTATATTAGGGATTATTCCACATATTTTATCCCTTATTTCCTAACAATTGGTATCGAGCTCTGTTTGGTTTGCTAAAGTGTTGAATCATAGGGAAAGTTTTATCTTGAGTGGGAGTTATGGCAGATGATGGAAGATCAAGGGTTGATAAATTCAATGGGTAGAATTTTAGTATTTGGAAGATGCAGATGGAAGATTACCTTTATCAGAAGGATCTTTATATTCGATGTCCGAGAAGGTGAAAAACCCTCGAGCATGACGGATGCATAATGGGATTTACTGGATAGGAATGCACTTGGGACAATCCGACTGTGTCTTGCATCTTCGGTATTATCTAATCTTTTAAAGGAAAAGACTACAAAAGAACTGATGGATGCATGGGAAGTTATATGAAAATTCCTACTTTCTAATAAGATATTTTTAATGAAAAATTTGTTTAATATGAAGATGTCTCGAGAATGGTTTAAGAATGAGATCATTTAATTGATTTTAATACGGTTGTAAATATGCTAGCTTTAGTAACAATAGAATTTGATGAAGAAGTTAGGCATTTATTAATTTTGTGCTCTTTACCTAAAAGTTGGAATAGCCTGGTAATGGCGGTAAGCAACTCGGTTCCAGCTAACTCAAATTTTAATTTTGAGGATGTTGTAGGGGTCATTCTAAGCGAGGAAATGCGAAGAAAAATATCCGGGAATCTTCTACTTCATGGAATTCTTTGATAATGGAAACTAGAGGGAGACAAAAGAATAGAGGAAGCCGTGGAAAATCAAAGGATCGGGCAAGGTCAAAATCTAAAATCAAGATAGTATACTTGCACTTGTGGAAAGTCCGGGCATGCAAAGAAGGATTGTTGGGAACTCCGGACAAGAAGAAACAACATGAAGAAAATAAGGAGGCAAATGTGGCAAGGTAATGTATATCGGGATGCTTTGATTCTTTCTTTGCACAATATTATCAATCTTGGGTTTTAGATTCGAGGGCTTCTTTCCATGCTACTCCACATAGGCATTATTTTGTTAGTTATGTTTAACGTGATTTTGGGCATGTTTTTCTTGGTGATGATGAGCCTTGCAACATAGTTGGAAAAGTTATGTTCGAGTTAAGATGCGAGAATGTGAATACTTGGATATTGAAGGATGTTAGACATGTGGCTACATTAAGATGAAATTTGATATCGGCGGGCGGTTGGGAAGTGATGGTTGTACTATGATATTTACAACGAACTCTTGGAAGGTTACCAAGGGTGCTCTTGTGGTTGCAAGAGGTAATAAGGTTGGAACCTTATATTTAACCACTTATAGCACTAATGTTTGTAATCTTGTGGCTTCAGAAGTAGATACAACATTGTGGCACTATAGGCTTGATCATATGAGCCATAAGGGCATGGAGATCATAAAGAAGGATTTTCCTAGATATACAAAAACAAGTTTGGAGTTATGTGAGGACTGCATATATGGGAAACATAAGTGAGTAAGGTTTCTCAAGGTTGGACCTAAAAAGAAAGAGAGTAAGTTAGAGCTGGTGCATTTTGATGTGTGGGGGCCGGCTCAGGTATCATCTCTTGGGGGTTCAAGTTATTATGTTAATTTTATTGATGATGCAACAAGGAAAGTTTGAGTTTTTGTATTAGAAAAAAATCGATGTATTTGAAACTTTTTTTAAATGGAAAGCCTTAGTAGAGAATGAAACAGGTCTTAAGCTAAAACATCTCAGGTCAAATAATGGAGGGGAGTATTGCAGCAATGAATTTGATGATTACTGTTCTAAGAATGGAATCCGCAGGAAAAAGACAGTTCTAGGAACTCCGCAGCAGAATGGGGTGTCAAAAAGGATGAGCAAAACAATAATGGAATCTGCTAGGAGCATGAGGTTACATGTAGGACTACCTCTTTCTTTTTAGGGAGAAGTGATGAGCACAACTGTGTACTTGATAAATAGAGGACCCTCAAGTGCTTTGGATGGAGGCATACCTGAGGAGGCTTATTATGGTAAGAAAGTTGATTATTCATTTCTTAGAGTCTTTGGATGTGAGGTGTTTTTCCATATAGACAAGGATGATAGGACCAAGCTAGAGGCTAAATTAGAAAAATGTACTTTCATTGGTTATGGTGGTGATGAATTTAGATATAAATGTTGGAGTATTATGGAGAATAAAATCATTCATCTAGGGATGTGGTCTTTAATGAGAAAGTCATGTATAAGTAGCGAGTTGTAGGAAAACAGGAAGAATCCAAGAAATAATATGCAGCAATAGAGGATCTTCCAGATGGAAAGTGACTCATGAATCGGTTCAGAACCTCCTCAACAGAACCCCAAACTCCTATATTGAGTAGGTCGTCTAGGGTAAGAAGAGAACCTAAACGTTTTTCTCCTTCTCTTTATTATTTATTACTCACTGATAGTGGAGAGCTAGAGAGCTTTGATGAAGCAATACAAGTAGATGCTAGGAAGAAGTGGGAGCAAGCCATGATAAGGAGCATCAGTCTCTCATGGAGAACCAAACATGGGATTTGGTGAAGCTACCCGAAGGGAAAAGATCATTACAGAACACGTGGGTGTTCATAGTCAAAGAGGAAGAAGGAGGCAAGAAAAGATACAAGGCCCGGTTGGTGGTCAAGGGGTTTGCACATAAAAAAGGTATAGATTTTGATGATATTTTTTCTCCTGTAGTAAAAATGACTTCTATTAGAACTGTTCTAGGAATAGTTATAGTAGAAGACTTGCACTTATAAAAACTTGATGTAAATACTACATTTCTCCATGGTGATTTGGAGGAGGAACTATATATGCAACAACCAGAGGGCTATGATGTCAAAGGTAAAGAGGAGATGGTGTGCAAACTGAAGAAGAGCTTGTATGGCTTGAAACAAGCTCCACGTCAATGGTATAAGAAATTTGATAGCTTCATGATGGAGCAAGGTTATATTAGATGCCATTCTGATCATTGCGTGTATACAAAGAAATTTTAGGATGGAATTTATATTATCTTGTGTTTGTATGTGGATGATATGTTGGTTGTAGGTAAAAACATGTAGAAAATAAAAGTACTCAAGAAGCATATAAGTGAATCCTTTGCCATGAAGGATTTGGGGGTAGCCAAACAAATCCTTGGTATGAGGATATCTTAGGATAGGAAGGAACAAAAGCTAAATTTATCTCAAGAAGAGTACATTAAGAAGGTCTTGAGAGGTTTAATATGTAGGATGCTAAACCGGTTGGGACTCCTTTGGCAAGCCATTTCAAGTTATCAAAGGAGCAGTGTCCCAAGATAGAGTAAGAGAGAAACCAAATGTCCAAGGTACCTTACTCATCAACGATTGGTAGTTTGATGTATGTCATGGTGTGCACCAGGCTTGATATTGCCCATATAGTGGGAGCGGTGAGTAGATTTATGAGTGATCCAGGTAGAGATCACTAGTAGGCATTAAATTGGATCCTTCAGTATTTGAGAGGGACCATGGGGACAGTTTTGTGCTATATAGTGGATCAGACACCACTTTGTGTGGTTATGTAGATTCAGATATGGCTGGAGATGTAGACAGCAGGAGGAGCATGACAGGTTATGTTTACACTGTAGGTGGGACAACAGTGAGTTGGATTTCATGACTATAGAAGCTGGTGGCTTTGTCAACCATAGAGGCTGAGTATGTTTCAACCACAAAGGTAAGTAAAGAAATGATTTGGTTACAAAAATTGCTTGAGGAGTTAGGCCATAAGTAGGAGGAAGGAAAGTTACATAGTGATAGTCAGAGTGCTATACACCTAGCTACGAACTCCGCTTTCCACTCTAGGATGGAGCATATATAGTTAAGGTACCATGTCATCAGGATAACTTTGGAGGAAGAGAAGTTGAAGCTGGAGAAGATTCATACCAGTCAGAATCATGTAGACATGATGACCAAGGTGGTCACAAGGGAAAAATTGAAGTTGTGTTAAGCTTTGGTTGGTCTTCACAGAAACTAGTGAAGGGTTAAGAAGCTTTCTCAGAGGAAAACTAGTCTCCAAGTGGGATATTGCTAGGTTGCGGAGCCTATTTTCATGTGAGAAAGTGTTGAAGACCGTACACTAAGATTACTGTACACTTTCCACATTTGTCTCGCCGAGGTTCGGGGGTGGGTCGGGCCCCGAACAGGGGTTCGGGGGTGCAACCCTTGAGAAAATCTTTTTTGGCCTTAAAATTAGCCTGATATACCGGGAAACATGCTTTTCTCATATGTGCGGGATTTTTGACCCATAGGTTTATGGGACGATTTTGGCCCATGGTTTTAATACCCACAATTTTATAAAACTGCTTAAGCAATTGTCTATTTATGTGGTTTTGTGCATATGGTAGGGTTAATGTAACATTGTAGATGTTTTTTGAATTCAGGTGTGAATTCTGTGGAGTTTGTTGAGCATAGATCCAAATAGATCAGGTATTGTATTGAGAGAGCGGTGGCTTGTAATAAAATCGAGCAAGTGATTCTTGGTGGATGTAGCCCAAATTGGGTGAACCATGTTAAATATTTTCTCTTTGTGTTGTGTTATTTTATTCGCACTTTTGTTTGAGATTTGTAATAGTTTCTACATATTAGTGTCTCTTGTTGTGATTCTATGAGGGATTATTCCACATATTTTATCCCTTATTTCGTAACACATGCACATAGACATGAAAAATCGTAGGGTGATGTTATTTGGTGATAATAGGGATCTAGACTGATATCATGGGGAGAAAGAAACAAAGTGTTGTTTCATGCTCTTCAATTAAATTATATTATCACGGTACATGAGGAGTTGTCTATAAAGTGATATGGCTACATTTCATACTTGAGGGATTAGGAGTACCACAAAAGTAACCAACCACCTTATATGTTGATAATGATGGTGCTCTTGAAATTATTTGAGATCTAGTGTTTCTTGAACTAATAAAAAACATTAAGGTACATGTACATTTTATATGAAAACATGTGAACTAAAGCAAAACATCCAATTCAATTTTTTCCCGATAGAAGAGCAACATACAAATGTCTTCACTAAGCTACTTGCATGGAAAAAGTTTCAGCCATTAAGAGAATCTCTCTCTTGTTCAATTGAGATCACACTATATTAAGGGGATGTTAGATTTGGTTTTAATTTGTTAATTCATCATTATATATAATGTAGTGTAGGTAATCGATATTACTTACTTAAGTCAATAGTTTGTTACAACATAGTTGTCATATGGTTTAGGAAATAGTTTCATTTTCATTTTTAGTACTTTTATTGGGTCATGTGCATATCTATAAATATTACGAACCACTTTTATTTAAGAATGAATAAAGATCAACCAATATTTAGTCTTGCATTAATATTATGTATGTTCATCAATGATTACCAATAAACACATGTAATTTTTATTTCATTTCACGAGGATGAAAATAAACAAATCTTAACAATCAATTTAAAATATGGTATAAATGTAGGACCGTATCATGTTTTGCATTTAGATTTTTTTAAATTTGATTTTATCATTTGAATAAAAGAATGGTTGGTCATTTAATATATTAATTATAGCTAAAAGGCTTCAAGCTTTCTCCCTCACAAGGTATTCATGCCATGGTAGCCTCTCCTGCTCATCCATGTCATCATCATCCACAACAAAGATATTATTGTTGATGTTGTGGTGAATGCCCAATATTGTGGTCTAGTTGGGCATGTTAACAAGTATAGACTTGGCATGAACTCTTATACCATCCTACACATTGAGGGTACCGGACAATAGTTAACTAAAACAATATTATCTTTTAACTAAGATTCATGATTGCTTTGTAAACTCACACAAACATGGGCTTTGAAGCTTTTTAAAGTAGAGTACACCAATAATGTCTCTTCAACAAGAAAAATAATCAAGATTAAGCTCATGAAAATGACAGATCTTTAATATCAATGGTTATCATGGATATAATCTCAATATAATTATAAAATTACTTTGGATCTTCCACGTCATTACTTTGGATTTTCAGTTATAAGTACACATAAATATGTGAAAATATGAACGTGACAGGACACATACATATGATGATATTATGGTAGATTGATTTACATGAACACAAGAATAAGTGGTAAAAATTTTTAGCCAATCAAAAACTAGATAAATACTTCTTAATTTTTTTATAAAAAATGTCCAAATTCTTAATTCTTATTTGTTGAAAGCATGGAGTAATAATAAGAAGTTAAAGTGCAATTAAAATTTATATGTAACATGTTGGGCATGGACTAATTACGTCGATAGGCCTTCCTATTAGAACGAAGGTTGTTGTAAGCATTCTATTTAAAAAAATCAATGACAAAGAGGTAAAATTCATACAAAGGTTTGTTGATTAAATAATTTACATCCCTCCAGGTGAGCTCATACGTTCTGCAAATAGTTCTCCCTATGGAATTGACATTTTCTTGATATGTGTGAGCCATAAATTTATTACAAAATTTCACATCCCTCAATTGGGATCCTTGACGCATGTCGAGACAACCACTCTTAATCTAATGGGAGAAAAATGATTTGACGTATATGGATAGGTTTTATGGGACTAGTCTATTGTTACGCCGAAAGGCGTGTTCTATGTGGGAAAGCCCGACCCCTTCTGACAAACAACAAGACATCAAGGATCACGATTAGTTGGTCGACGATGCACGGATTATCCTCTTCCGTACACGTGGCACGCAACAGGGTCGAAATTACTATTCTATTGTTGATTTATTTTTGAAATCCTCCGGACTGACCAGGGACAGAAAACTTGTAAGGAGGAGACCCCTGCACCATGCGCGACAGAGGGAGAAGCATTCCGCGAGTCAGAAATGGAGGACAGGTTCAGGAGTCATTCCTGAAGGTGGACATGCCTCTGTCATCACCAAGAAAAAGGAAGTATGGTTTCCCCCTTTTAAGCTCGTACCTCTGCATCCAAAACAATTAAAATCCCTGAGTTCAACGAACGGAGCAGAGTCATTTGTGAGCAGGACGCCGGGAAACTGATCCATGAGTTCAACAGCCGGGAAGAAGGGAGTAAATCCATATGTGAGCAGGAGTGGATGTTGAAGAAAGAGATCAAGACTCTCACCGAACAGGTCAAGAAACAAAAGGATCTCACTTCGCTAATAGAGGAGCGCCTCCATTTCCGCCCGATTTCACCTTTGAGCAACTCCGTCTCCTCAAATACCAGGTCGAAACCATGCTTGGAAGCGTACAACTGCTACTTTCTCAAAAGACACCTTCCTCTCCTTCTGATGCTCAAAATTACATACACAAGTTGACTAGTCTGAATCGCTATATGCACAATGGCCATTGGATTCTTGTACAATAAATTCATTCTAATCGTGTAATGATCACTTATGTAGGGTTTATGTAATAATTCTTGTACAATGGCCGCTTCTATGAGCATGTGCATATCTGGGTGGGTTAGGGTTTCTTGGTCCAGCACCACAAAATAATCCCCCCCTTCTTGGAGAGAGTTTGGCTTTTTAGAATTACATTACATCCTTTCTTTGTAGTTTCTGCAATGCAGTGCATTACGGCTACGGGTAACTTAGTGCTCTCCTTGAATTGCCCTGTCAAGGGACTGTATCACCATGTATTACTAAAGCTAGATCAAATTCTAGCTTTTCAAAAAATAATAGTCATCTTTATCTATAATTATACTTCAAATGACTCTGGTTGTTTAGCCTTTATGAGGTGGATGTCAAAACAAATGAATTTATTTGATTATTGGTTGATCTCAATCAGGTTTTATTGAGTGAGGTAGTGCTGGTTTGATCTCGAATTTGAGTGTTTTTGAAGCTAATGAAGCCATTTGGCTACAATTTACATAAACTTGCATAATGCTATGGACTGTGAATGAGTATTCCTCTGCCTACATGAGGTTAAAGAATATTGAAAAAAAGTTTGTTGTTATAAAAAATAGAGCTGCAACAGAGAAAACTAATACAAATTGCATTAATCTAGCTTGCATTACATTTAGTCCAATCTGCCCTCAATGTTGTGCATGGTTACATTTTTATAGTTTTTCTAAAATATAAATCGCCTTCTACCCGGTTATTAGTGCTGCTACCAAGATCGTTGGCTCGCACAAAATAATGAAAATGTATGTTCTGATTCGAGGTTTCTAGAAGGTAAGGAGAGAATGTTTTGCCAGAACAGAAAGTGTTAGAAACATGTCGGCGAGATTTTTGGTTCTGTTGGCCTTTGAAATTTCTGTCCGAAGCAATTTCCTTTGAGTAGCAATTTATTGGAAAGAAACCAGATACGGATCATCGCATTTCTCGGTTGTCTAATCTTAAGAACTTTGGTATGTTAGAAGCCTCTGTTCAACATTTTCCTGTAATTGTTGTGTCTTTTCTTCAAATTTCCTTTAATGGGTATCTTGAACTGACTTTGTATTTTTTCTCATGGTTGGGCAGGATACCATTTTTGGTTGGAGATCGCACACTGATTTCAGATGAACCACAAAATTTTGAAGAACAACAGATTGTATCTGAAACTTAGTAAATTCTACATGTTCAATACCGAAGAAATATATTGGTAACCTTAATTTCCATCATCGCTAATAATAGATTGTGGAGTAGTAATTTCAGTTCTGCTAGCGAAAAATGATTATCTTTAAGTAGAATTGTTTTCCGTTATGAAGAATACAGGGTGGTCCTGTGAATAGTCAAGCCACCAAAGACAATAGAGATTAGAATTTTCGTGTAATGATTCCTAACTAACCTATTTCATTGTTCGTAGACTGGAAAAATAGAAATGAGTACGTCCAACGAAGGTGGGAGGAGTGCAAGGATTGTCCCGGGGCTCAATGGAATCAGTATTGATGTATTCAATGGAGATTTCAAGGCTTGTGATAGAAGTGTTTCATTTTCTTCCTTTCTCTCTGGAAGTGATTCTTGCCAAGCGGTACATCGACCTTCCATTGAAGCAGGCAGTGGGAATACAAACAATACATTTGTAAAAGGGTTGGAGAAGCGAATCTCTTTGAGCAAGAGCGTGACGAAGGACACTGAGATCAGTATCTTCCGAGCAGAAAAGTATTTCAGCTCTGAGCAAGAGAAGAGAACTGACGCAAATCAGGATTCCACAACGCAAAGCTCCAAGCCAAGAGAGAATTCCAAAGCCAGAATAGAGGCAGGAAAGGACAAGGTATTGTTCTCTGGTACTCATGATATATATGATTCTGGTAATCGAATTCCCTCTCTTGCATCTTCCATCGAGCAGTAAATCACACTTTCAGGCCAGGAGGGGCAACTCCGACAACTTCTTCGAGGCGAGCTGGAACAACCAGTTAATTTAAGTCACCAGCATCGGCTTCCGGTCTCTGTTCTAAACCATTCTCTTTGCTTTGAAA
This sequence comes from Taxus wallichiana var. yunnanensis, assembly GCA_018340775.1. Lineage (NCBI taxonomy): Eukaryota > Viridiplantae > Streptophyta > Pinopsida > Cupressales > Taxaceae > Taxus > Taxus wallichiana. The sequence continues at coordinate 882,592,877 of CM031239.1, read as the reverse complement.
ACTGTTCTGCCATCTGTATTATGAAGCTGCACTTTCTGTTATGGAGCTGCAATTCATGTACCTTTTATAATGCATCATACAACTTAATTATTTATAGTCGAACAACTAGGAAAATATAAGATGTAGTCTATAGGAAGCTCCTATGGTTGCCTAAGAGCGCCGAGGCAAGTGTAATGGTACTGAAGAACTTCTAGGAATTTTTACAATTTAGAATTTCCATTTTATCATTTATAATGTTGTTTTGATTCTCTTCTTATGTTGAATTCATTTTAATCTATAGGAATAGTTTGGTGATTATTTATGCAAGAAAGATCTTGTTTTCTTAAGCGGGTTGTGGAAGTGTTATCTCCCCAACTATTTCTACAGTTTAGTCCACCACGAACTACCTTCTTGTGTTTTGTTGTGACACTTGGTCATATCCAATCCCATCAGTGGTGTCCATGAATTAAAGAATTGTAATTCATTAAAATGTAAATAAAAGAACTGTGACAACATCTCTGCAAAGAGATGTCAAGATTTGAACACTAGTTCATAGCTTGAAGATATTTTGAAGAATTAGAGAACTAAATTGAATTAGTCAAAGGTACATGATGATAAAATAAAATAAAGTTACAAATCAACAAATGAAAGGCTGGAAAGTTGGAAAAGTTCAACTTCCAGGCATTACAAATATAGTAGTTATTGATGCATTGCACTATGGCATGGATTTGGAAAGGTCAGACTTTGATGCAAATCCTCGCTGAAAGTGATAAAAGGATTGGCAACGGTCAACTAATGTGCAATGCTGAAGTTGGCACCATTCAAATAGTTGACAATAAGTGCAAGATTTTTCTGACTGGATTGGTGTTGGTACCAACTTTGGAAGTGAATGTGGAAGCTACGCACCGTAAGCATTGGTGTCGGATGGACAAGGCATTGTGCTGATGTTGAAAGCATTGGTGTGAGTGAACTCTTGGTGGGATGTTGAGTTTGGAAAAGGTACATAAAGTCGAAACAACTAGGAAGGAACAAGGACATACAACTGGTTTTATAATGCATCGTGAGAACAACAATTTGTCAGAATTTAGAATCCAAAGCATTTTGTTGGGTCTTGATTTCAGTTTAGATATAATTTGCAGACCCACTATGAATAATTCAAATAGAGGAGTAATTTTGAGTTTGCCAACATTATTATGTTTAGATCTTGCAAATTCTACTTTATTACAAGTTTTGAAAGTGTAGAAAACTCCACTACCTATGGAATGAAAGTAAACACCACATTTAGACACTCAACTCATAGATTATCATCGCGTATGTAAGAAGTGGTTATACGCCTCTGTATGCATTGGATTTGAAGAATGTAGTTGTCAGCTGAATTGACGTTCAACTTCTCACTCTCTTTTCATGTTGCATTACCTACCCTTTTTTTATTAAACACCAAATGAAAGTGCATTAAAAGAAAAACTTTTTTCATTCATTCCTTCCAATTTAGGTAAATGTAATACAATATTTCTTTTATCTTCTAAACGAATTTGTATTATGATTCCATTAAATAGAACAAAGTTTAGGTTTAGCACTTGAAAGCAGGCTTGGAAATTGACAAGCTGTAGGCCTTTTTTGTGATTTTAACTGTATATTAGAGGTGCTTTTTTTAATGTCCATACACATAATACTTATTTACATATATATATGAATAGATTGTAAATATATCTATAAAAATTTCTGGAATATACAACCACCTGAAAGAGTTGGAGAATTTTGATTTGAAAGCCGCACATAATTTGAATTTCACTTAGTTGTCTAATCTGCCTGTATACAGCCACCTGGGACTTTCACTTAACCTTATCTCTTTAACACTTTTTTGCACTTCGTCCCCCACAAAACCAATTTATTTTGACACATTTTGTCAAACAATTCCTATGATGTATATGCTTCCCTGTTTCATATGCATTAACTTTTAAATGTGTATGGCATTTTATTTTACCAGAAGTAAATCATCCAATGTTTTATAAATTTAAAGTATGGTTCTGAATCGCAATTGAGATCTTTGCACATATTGTTTGCTGTAATTTTCTTCATGCCATTGGTTTACAACATTTGAATTGCACTTAAAGATGTTAAACATGTTAAATTTCATTTTGGGGTGTGAGTTCAAATATTTTCTTTGAGGAGGATAGATGTACTGATTATGCATGGGAATTTGCAAGCTATTGAGTGAGTTTGTTCCAAGTATGTTTCATTGTATGTTGCTCAAGTGTGTCTTTGGGATTAGTTTGTTATTTGTAGAGATATTTTTGTTACTTATGTTCTCCAGCTAGATGCTTATATTATTGGCCAATTTTGTAGTGTGACCTGTAATGCTTACCAAATAAAGTGATACTGCATTTATGTTAATAGTTGTTGAGGTGTTGTGAGGAAGATTCTGATCATTAAACTTAAAAATTTGTACTCATTACTGCTTTGTTTCCTCAACAAGTTTCAAGAAGATGGACATTTCTACCAAAAATATGTAGATTAATTAGTAAAAATTTGAAGAATAAAATGTGTTGATAAAATTCTTCTTGATGAGTACACTTGATTGATTTTTTTCCTTAAGCTTTATTAGAATAAAGGGGAACTTTAAAATTTAAAACTGCAACTCGTCTTACAGAAACATGGAACATTCTGAATTTCATTGATGCTTGTAATATTTTATCAAATATAATGTGGTATTTTTCTCTAAGAGATTTGTTCTATCTTATGGGAGTGATAGTGAAACATATTTCATCTATGGAGATGAAAGGGAATGTTTTGCAAATAAAAAAATAGAAGTTAATAAAGGGTTAAATTTGGGCGTCTATGAACTTTTCAAGTTTTTAAATTAGGCTTATAAGCCCGAGTTCTTCAAATATTGGTGACTGATAAATCATGTTCAACGACACACGAAGTGTTCCGAGAATACTTGCCTTCAAAAAAAAAATAGTTGGCTCCAGTGTCGATACAACGCACCTTGGGAGAATAGAGCCACTTCTTTATTGTTTGTTGATGAGAGTGCTTCAGTTAAATACCTCCCTTCAAGGAATGATGATAGATTGAACACACACAATCCAACAATGTTATCCATATGGAGAGCCAATATCGATTGTCAACCTGTGCTATCTTGCCATGATGTCCTTAAATACATTTCTAAGTATGCTTCCAAAGTGGAACAAAGGTCAGAAACATACCACCAAATGCTTTCTACATTGTCAAGAGGTTTAGATCCTGATCTGCCTGCACATTTAGCCATAAAAAAATGTTAACTGAGAGTGTGGTTGAACATGACATTAGCGCACAAGAAACATGCCACATGCTCCTCAAATTGCCACTTCTAATGTGCAGTCACACTTTTGTGACGCTAAATGTAGGCAGAAAAATCTTAAGAAGTTGGGTTGAAGCAGAGTGTGAGGATGCAGAAACATCCCTGCTTTTAGATGCATACAGGGTCCGCCCTTCAAACATGGAAAGCCTTCCACTCATTGAAGTTGCTCGCGACTGGAGTTACAGAAAATATCACAAGCGCACTAGGTGGAAGAGTCATACCCATCCAACTATTGTTCGGGTGTTCCCCAAATTTCAATGCGTTCCATCTAAGGACTCCCCTCTTTTGAACTTTTATGTTGGTCTGAACTCCTTCTATACAAACCTTTCCGCAACATTTCTACTGGTATTGGTTCAATACCTCAACAAACCATTTCCAATTGGAGCTTTTTCAGATACAATTATCGGCCTTGACATATTGCACGGCGTGAATCAAATCCGTCACTCACCTCTGACAGAGACACTGAGTCCAAGGCCGAGCCCCCCCTTCCTGTTGAGCAACTATATGATTGGCAACTGTTGGCTCGATTCCACCCCTGGAACACTTCTTTCCTTGACATCTTGCAAATGTTGGGCCTTCGTGAATTTGACACCCTCCACAATTGGAGTGCACATCGTATTCCTATTGCTCTGTAGTCTTTTGGCACCACTTTCATCGAAGATAATAAGGCAGACCATATTTCAGCTTCCTTCGTGGAAAGATTCGACCCTCCAGCTTCAGGTTTATCTCCAGAACAACAAGCAACTTTCAACATAGTTATTCAACACTTCACGCACATATCCAACCTTCCTCCACTGAGACTTATTATACAAGGGACTGCAAGTACTGGAAAATCATTCCTCATTAACATTGTAAAGTCTTCATTTGCCTCTTCATCCAGCCAGGGCCTTTCACCTCTCCTTTTGCTCGCCCCAACAAGAGTTCCTGCTTTCAACATTTCAGCTTCGACAATACACGCAAGCCTCCGATTCCCATTAAAGAAATCAAACCCTTAGAGGGCCAAGCTTTATTGTCTCTTCAAGACTCCCTCAAGCACATCAAATACATTTTAATTGATGAAATGAGTTTCGTCGGGCCAAATTTGCTTTCCAGAAATGACTACCGTCTTAGGGAGGCTTTCCCGCACTTCAAATATTCAACATTTGGAGGTAGATCTATGATCCTTGTTGGAGACCTCGGTCAACTTCCTCCGGTTATGGACATCCCACTTTATGCCAAAGCAAGTCTTACGGAGCTACCCTTTGGCGAGAATTCAACATATCTGTCTCCCTTCATTCAATCTTCCGACAACAACACTCTGATCCAGCACAGGCATCATTCCAGAACTTGCTGCTTAACATTCGTAACGTCATCCCTCTGATCTAGGACTGGCAGCTCTTATGTCAAGATCCGATTCCCCCTTTTCGAACAAGAAAGCATTTAATTTAAAGAAGGCCCTCATCTTTTCACTCAGAATGACCTTGTGGACTCGCACAACCTTATTATGTTGAAGTCCCTTAACTCTCCTATAGCCAGATCAATTTCTGAAAATACCATACATTCTACATCTGGCGATACCGAAGATGATCAGTTGAAGCCCAAGGTTCTTCTCCCAGCCCTCGTCTTAGCTCCTTATAGCGATCATGCAATCATGGTGCCATACCTTCTTTATAACAGTCATGCATGTGTATATCACGTGTATTTTGTGTCGATAACCCCTTTCGGTTCGTGTTTGTATTATCTGCAACTAATTTAAACACCATATTTGATCTATGTTTGTTTACAAATATGTTCAAAGTTTCTTCCTGCGCTCTACTTCTAACCAGTCTAATATAACTAATGGATTTTTTATACCTCGCTATTATTCTTTTATATTTAATGCTCAAGATCTTGTTGCTTATGTTTTTTTTTTCACGTTTTTCTTAATTTGACCATATCCCCACCACACTATATAATCTTCTACTCTGATATACGTTAAATTTCATTTTATTATCCATTCTTTTAGATTTGCTCCACTACTTTTCCTTTTTTGACTCCTACCATTACTTGCATTTACGAGATATATTGATTTTTAACACTCTCCACTTTCCTTAGTTTTACCTCTTCTCTTTCCCTCCTCCATTTCCTTTTCCCTTTTTCATTTCTTTTATCCTTTCCGTCAAATGCATTCTTCTTCGGGTTTCCTCACGCATCAACAAGTGTCCAACTTGACCATTTTTCATAGAGCATTGATGTTGTTTATCTAACTATAGATAATGTTTTGATAGAAGTCCATGCCCTTGTTGGACAAAATTCTTGGAAGATATGTTGTCTCATAAGTGGAAATGATTGTGAGATATATAAAAATGGGATTTTTGAAAAGACCTTAGAAACTTTCCCATGAAATGTAATTAGTAGGTGTAAAGCCGACTCCACAACCTTTTCCAACATCTTCTCTACATCCGTGGCATATCTAAGTACCAAAGTTCTCGGTGTCACTGAGGCTTCTAAGAAAGTAATAAAAAAATAGAGTTTATATCTTTGCCATCAACTTAATGTGAGTGGTCTTATTCTATAGAAATAAACAACTTAGTCCCCTATTTTCTATAAGCTTGTGATTTTACTAGAATTTCAAGTTAGCATTATTAATGGTAAAGGAATTCATGGTTATTATTAAAGTGTTGAATATGTTTAGCAATGGCTTCTTATGAATTACAATTGGAATACATCAAGTTCAATATCTATTGAATAAATTGCTCCATTTCACGACCCTCTTTCAATGGATTTTATAGTAAGACATGGATATAAGTGTTAGTATATGAGTTAGCGTTATATATTTGCATTATTAGACTTCCATGACTGATTTTAGATTAATTACGAGTAACTTACTATACTAAATGATGTTCAGTGATAAAATACAAGAATGTGCCAAAGAAAAAGCATTCAATAATGTAAAACCCTTGGCAATGTAGACACAAAATCTATTCACTTGGGTACATTTCTAGGTCCTAAAACATACTAATGTATACATGATTCCTAAGAAAGAAAACTAGTGGTTGACAACTCCTTTTGGCATTTTGGTTACTTTATCTCTTGTACTTTACTTTCCTTACACATCTTACAATTCTATCGAAACTTGAATGATTTACCTTTTGATGGCCTCGGACACTAGCACCTAGTTAGGACCAAGCCCCAGGCACTCATATCCCTCTCTTTCTTCTTCTTACTCTTTTGGGTCCTTTTCATTTCTTGTCACCTTTTAATACTTTGGGTCAACGTTTCAATTGTCAATTATGAAATTCAAGCAAGAGAGTCATATATCTACTTAGTTAATTCTTCTAAATAAGGGGTCAAGCACTATAAGAATTATTTATCATCACCTAAGTTTGTACAAAGTCAAAAGAGCATTACAAAGCACACTCATACAAGGGAAAATAGCTATATTGATATGCATACACAACATAGGAGGGGAGTTCATTCTATTCCATCACACACATTTTGCATACTTGGAACAATCTAGATCTAGCCCACTATCATCATGTAACTTGCACAAGGGAAACCTAGGGCATCATTTCACACACAAACATGAGAACTACATGGATTTTGAGATGTAGTGTAGTGCTTTTTCGTAAGTTCTCTCTTTAGGTGACCGTTGGGGTCATTCCAACTCCACATTATGTATATTTTTATTGGATTTGATGTGGTTTATGGACATGTGTAGGTAGTCATATGTTTTGCAGTTACAAAGCGATCAAAAACCCTAACAAGAAAGTTAAAGTGACAAAGTGAATATTGGAGCGAATGCCTTCTGACCCGGAAAAATAAGAACATGAGCCTCTAAACGGACATCAACACCCAAATCAGTCACTAGCACTGGGATGCTCCTTTCCTCCCGCAAGCGCTTCTCCTCCTACAAATTTATGTACTTTTGAATCTACATCAAGCTATTACGACATTGTTTCTAGCATGTTCCAATAGATACACAACCCCAATCATTCCTAGGTTGCACAGGATCATCTAAGTCATCTTCCTCTTTCATTTGCTTAGGGTTTTACATTATTGAGTGCATATTGCTTACACATTACTATATTTTATCACATAAACATCATTTAGTACAATAAGTTACTCGAATTAAGAGTTAATTCAAATTAAATTAAATCATTTGGTGAACCCCACTCATGATCGACCACTCGGATCCTTAGTTTTCATATTCTATCGATTTGTCTTTCCCTAACCCCAAACCCTAGTTGCATTAGGGTTCATATTTCCATCTATTTTCTATCATACATATGATCTGCATAGTTCTTCCTATGGTTTCATCATTGGTCCTATCCTCTGGGTCACTTTCTAGGGCTCTTATTTCACAAATTACCTTTTCTTTCATATCATGGCCTCTAAATTTCCTCAAGTATCCTTAGCTCAATTAATTAAAAAGCACCCGGTTTGTAAAGATGCTTTCAAAAATCCCTACACACAATGTACCTCCCTCGCGATACGCCACCTTCATAAGTAAGTGAAATTTTCAATCATATCTCCAACCCCTATTAGTCCCGATAACACAACTAATCAATCCATCTTTGAGTCAATTCAAACTTTACACATTTTTTATCAACATAAATTTCAAGCTATGGAAACCACGATTACATCCCTCACAACTGAAATCCAAAATATTAAGGATGTTTCTCATTCCCATATTAGTTCTTCTTCTACACCTCATCCTGATCCCATGTCTACTACATGTGCTCATACAAGTGAGTTCAAGGTCTTACCACAACAAACACCTCTCAAGTTTAATTGAAATTCTAGGAAACATGATATTCTCTTTGATCTTCTCAATCACTAGTTAATCATCTTGTCACCTACTCATTACTACCCTCCTTATTGGCTTACAAAACATAAAGGTTGCCCATTTTGTAATTATCATAGATTTAATGGACATTGTGACAATGATTGCTATGTTTTAGACTGAATAATTGATCAACTTGAGCATCAAGGACTTATTTCATTTTCTACAAAACATTCGGTTACATGCTCATATCCAATTACCAAACCCCAATGGGTTCCCAAATCTAATCATTCTATGTCTAATGAGCATCACGTAATAGTCACACATGTTCCTTCTCTAGTAATGCAAGAGTCACCGCACACCCCATCTAAGGCCAAACCATCAAAGGAAGAATAATCAATTCCCTCGCCACAAGCTAACATTCCTCACCAACCTCCTATAATTAAGCTTATAATTCCTCCTTTTGATCTAGATAATTCCTATGTCGATGACTTGGGACACATTTCAACATCCACCACAATGACATGGTCTCTCTCTCATTATCACATAGATCTCTATCACTCGCACACTTGGGGGCATCAAACTTCCCCTCATAGTCATGCATTCTAATCAGTAGTTGCCTATCCATACTACTCACATACACACATATACCTTACTTTTGTTTTGCACTTCATGTCAATCTTTCTAGCAACACTTTATCTTATCTACACTATGAGCACACCTTGCTACATCTATCTATTCTTATGGCTTCCCTTTCCACTCCTATGCCACTCCATACACACTTTTCTCCTTATGATTACTTATGGATCCATCTTACACATACTACTTTATATATATGGTATACATCCTTTCATTCAGCTTTACATACTCTAGATATTCTTGCTTACAATGATCACATATATTTGTCAACAACCCTTGATATACACACTTGGGGGCATTTTACTTTCTCCCCCATCACTATTAGTTGTATCCATAATATACTCTTAACTTATCTACTATATGTCACACTCACACTTCATGATAAATCTTTCCTAGCATATTCTCTCAAATCACATACAATACCCTTGCCACTCGATGATGTAATATTGTTCTATGATTCATACTTGACTGTTGAGGGCACAATTCGTGAATGAACCTCACATCACACATGTGCGTTGGGGGCAACACAACCCCTCTCATCTACACATCTTGCATATCACAACACACCATCACTTTCACACAACATCTGCACATCTTGGTTGTATTTACTCTTGTTAGCTTATACTATTTACATGTTACACTTTGTTTCCCATGCTAGTTAGATACTTACTACAATTTTATCTATTTCTATACACATGTGCGTATTCACATGGTATCTTGAGGTGAATGTAAGAATTTTACAGATTCTTACATGATGCATGATGCTTGACACTGATCTTTACCAATCCTGTCGAGGCTCATGGGGGAATCTACCTTTTCTACTCTCGTACTCCACACATCACATGTCTTATTGATATAATACTTATTACTCCTTGTAACTATCACTTAATTTTTACTTGATCTACACATGCTTTGACATACTATTTATATTTCTAACATGTTAATGGGTTCTTCATGTGTAGTATTTGCCTCATGCAGAATATTGTATAACCATGGTTATTTGTTACTATTTGTTTGTTATTGTTTTCCACTATTTGTTGGCTATGCCCTATGTCTTATTTGATAATTGTTTGTTTATGGCTGCTTCAGCCCACTTTTGAGTGTTTTATGACATTGTGAATGATGTCCATGTATGCAACCTACTTTTTATACTACCTTTTGTCTTCACAATTGCTTGTTACATTGTATTCTAGTGCATGTTAGCTATTTTACTCTAACACTTGTTTCTAGCTTACATTGTTTTCATGTGCCTTGGATTCTATCATGCACATCCCCTACTCCATGTAGGTATCCACTCTACGATATGCATATCAATTTTAGGTCCTCTCATTTAGGATGCATCCTCCTACATTCTTCGCATGCACCCCAAATGAGGGGGGCATCTATTGGGTAAAAAAATCACCCTTGTAGCAACACAAATATATAGAAATGAACAAGAAAATACATAATTAGAAAAGTAAAATAGTTACAGAGTGATCCATAATCAGACTTAGATCACAAACACAGAGGAGCCACTAGCGCCCAGTACCAAACAAGAATGGTGGGCAATTGTTTCATGGAGGAAAAAATAGATAGTTTATCAGTTTAACACAATTTCCAATAGTTTACAATATATATCTATAGTATCACGCATTTTCCTTTAGTTACAAAATTCATTCAATCGGTTTCAAATTGGGACGTGCCAATATGTAGTGACACTTATCATTTGAGAAGCATCATGGAAGGAGAGAAAAACAAACTTCTCTCCCCAACACTCTTCTCTTGGCATGAGATTGCCTAAAAACTCTTTCTTGGCATGAGATCGCCCAAAAACTCATCCTTCACATGAGATCACCGAAAAAACTTTCTTTTGGCGCAAGATCGCCAAAAACCTCACCCTTGGCAAAAAGACACTCAAATCCAGCAACATCTCCAAAGAAAATAAGATAACTTTCTATCATACACTCTCTTATACATCATATAGGTCCATCCTTACAAGCAACAAGAAGAAAATCACATCAATAAGCACAAGTTCCAAGCATAGCATGCTTCTATGCATATGCTTCACCCCTAGGGTCTATCTCCCTTTCCTAGTTGCCACACATCACATTGCGATCACTTCACCCTTCACATGGCTACTTGTCCACTCAACACTCTATCGATCTACACTCTTCTCTCTCGAATCACAAGGTACATATCTTTTATCTACTTTATGCTAACGAGTATTCACTCAACATAAAGTGGGGGTAAATATAGATGCAAAATCTATGCACTTGGGTAAATTTATAGGTCCTAAAACATACTAATGTATACATGATTCATAAGCAAGAAAACTAGTGTTTGACAACTCCTTTTGGCCCTTTGGTTGCTTTATCTATTGTACTTTACTGGCCTTACACATCTTACAGTTCTATCGACACTTGAATGTTTTACCTTTTGATGGCCTCAGACACTAGCACCCAATTAGGACAAAAGCGCCCAAGTGCTCATATCCCTCCGTGCTCTCTTGTCCCTCTCTTTCTTCTTCTTACTCTTTTTCTCATTTCTTGGTCACCTTTTAATACTTTGGGTCAGCCTTTTCATTTTTAATTATGAAATTCAAGAAAGGGAATCATATATATATAATTAATTACTTCTTCTAAATAAGGGGCCAAGAACTATAAGCATTATCTATCATCACCTAAGCTTCTACAAAGGCAAAATAGCATTACAAAGCATACATTTAGCACACTCATACAAGGGACAATGGTTGCATTGATCTGCATACACAACATAGGAGGGGAGTTCATTCTATTCCATCACACACATTTTTCATACTTAGAACAAACTAGATCTAGCCCACTATCATTGCCCAACTTGCACAAGGGAAACCTAAGGCATCATTTCACACACAAGCACAAAGAACTACATGAAGTATGAGATGTAGTGCAATGCTTAGTCATAAGTTCACTCTTCGGGTGACCTCTTGGGTTAGTTGGAATCCATATTCTGCATCTTTTTATTAGATTTGATGTGGTTTGTGGACATGTGCAAGTAGTCATATGTTTTGTAGGTTACATGTGTGATCGGAAACCCTAATAGAAAATTCGGGGTGACTAAGAGAATATTGGAGTGAAGAATTTTTGACCAAGAAAGATTTAGAATGTGAGCATCTAAGTGGACACCGGTGCTAGATGGGTCGGTAGTGCCTTAGACGCTCATGTCCTCTCAAGGGTGCTTCTATCCTACACATTTTGGTACTTTCGAATCTGCATCGAGCTATTACGACATTTTTTCCGGCTGTTCCACTAGATACACAACCCCTAATCATTCCTAGGTTTCACATGATCAACTAAGTCATCTTCTTCTCTCATTTTCTTAAGTTTTTACATTATTAAATGCATATTGCTTGCACATTAATGTATTCTATCACTTGAACATCATTTAGTACATTCAATTACTATGAATTAAGATTTAATTCAAATTAAATTAAATCAGATTTAGCATTATATCTTTGCATTATTAGACTTCCATGACTGATTTTAGATTAAATTCAAAATCAACTAATGGGAGGAGTAACATTTTCCATGGTCAGAAAATTCATATGCTTTTTGCCAAACTAGACATCATATAAGATAACAGAGGAGAGTGGGTGATTGATAATGATGGATGTCCTGGCGACGAGAGAATATTAAAAATCTAAACTAATGGGGGAGTAACATCTTTTGGGCAATCGATAATGCTAGACATCCCATAATGAAAGATTATTCAAAATCTAAATTGATGGGGGAGTAACATCTTCCATAGTTGCAAAATTTACATTCTTTCTCGCTAAACCATACATCGTACAAGATAGTAGAGGAGAGTGGGTGATTGATAATGCCGAAGTCCCACAATGAGAGAATATTCAAAATCGAAACCAATGGAGCGAATGCGTCTTCCATGGATGTGAAATTTACATTCTTTCTTCCGAACCGAGATGTCGTACAAGATAATGGAACATAATGGGTGATTGATAATGATAGACATCCCATAACAAGAGAATTTGGATGTGTTGAAACTATTGACAAGGAGAGGGCATGAGATTGTATCAATATATGTTAAGAATCCTCTAGCCTCCTTGATGCTTTTGTATTTGCATGGAAATGTTGATGATTTGGGATAGATGTATGAGATCTTTATTGAACTTGAAGTTCACCTTTATATTTTGAATATGAAATTCATATTATTTCCAACAAACCTGACATCGTATAAGATAACATATGACAATGGGTGATTGATAGTGATAGACATCCCACCGTGAGAGAATTTGGACATGTTGAAGTTACCGACAAAGCGAGAGGGCATGAGATTGTGGAAATACCCGTAACGAGAAAATGTTGACATGTTGAAGCTTCTAACAAGGAGAGGGAATGGTATTTTGGCAATGTCTTTCAGAATCCTCTAGCCTCCTTGACACTCTTGTATTTGCATGGTTCAATGCTATTGATTTGGGCCATATGTATGAGCTCTTTATTGAAATAAATGTTCACCTTTGCATTCATCGTAGTCGTATGATTTTATAGTGTTGATTTGATCGAGTGATTGATAATGACGAATGTACCACAATAAGATAATATTCAAAATCTAAACTCATGGGGTGAGTAACATCTTCCATAGTTGTGAAATTTACATTCTTTACGCCAAACTAGACATCATACAAGATAACAAAGGAGAGTAAGTGATTGATAATGACAAACATCCCACAACCAGAGAATATTCAAAATCTAAAATAATAGGGAGTAACGTCTTCTATGGTCATGTGAAATTCACATTCTTTACGCCAAACAAGATGTCGTACACAATAGCAGAGGAGAGAAGCGGGCAATTGATAATGATGAATTTACCTCAATGAGATAATATAGACATGTTCATGCTAATAATAAGGAGAGGGCATGAGATTATGGAAATGTATTGGAGGAATCCCATGGCCTCTCCGAGACTCTTGTATTTACATGAAAATGCTTGCCAATTTGGGCTAGACGTATGAGCTCTTTGTTGAACTCAACATTCACCTTTGCATTTTGGTTGTGAAATTCACATTAATTCTACCAAAATCGACATCATAAAAGATAGCGAAGGAGACTGGGTGATTGATAATGAAACACATCCCCTAGAATGTGGATGTGTTAAAACTACTAAGAAGGAGAGGGTGTGAGATTATGACAATGCCCACAATGAGAGAATTTATATTGTTGAAGTTGTCAACAAGGAGAGGGATGAAATTGTGGCAATGTATGTCAAGAATCCTATATCCTCCTTGATGCTCTTTTATTTTCATGGAAATGTTTTTGATTTGGGCTAGACGTATGAGATCTTTGTTGAAGTCAACGTTCACCTTTGTGTTCATTGTATTCGTATTAGTTTTGAGTGCTAATTTGATCGAGTTCAATTTAACTAGTCCAATTCCAAGCTTTCATCCTCAAAATCAAATTTTGATTGAAAAAAATTATTGTGTGTTTGTTCATGCACATATCAATATGAGGTTGTTATTAGTATCACCATCCTTAAGTATTTGGTCCGCATTAAAATGCATGTGCATCTTTAAGCATACCAAGTCATAATTTGGTCAGGAGGACACATCAAATAGGTCAAAGTTTTACTTACTTTCAAAGAACCCTTTGAGACACATAGGATCTAACTTACTTTATAATAGTGTTCTTCTTTAGGTATTGAATTTAATTTTTAAATTTATTAATATGGAGTTTAAGTCACAATAAGACACAATCAAGATCATGCACATACATTTATGTTAGAACTCTAAGGTTTAGGTGTTCTTCTTAATAATTGTATGAATGTAAATTGTGCATAAAAACTCTAAAATCATGGAAAGCGTAGAATAATACTTGAAAGTAATACCTTAATTTTTGGTTAAAGTGTGTATAGTTTATTAGATAAAATTTTAGGGGCTCCATTTTCTTATGAAATGAGGTGCCTCATTTCAAAATGTGGCATGTTGTGAATTACCAATTTAGAATTTAAAGTGTGGTTTTCTTGTTTGAATGTCCTCTAGATTTTTTTGGTGTTGTCCACAATGACTAGGAGTGAAGTAATTGAAAATACAACATGTGACAAACAACTAATTTTGAATTTCAATCTCACTCCTGTTTTGTATGCTCACATTGCCTACTGATCTAAACAAATTGCCACTTCCTTCAATCATGTTCCTCTTCTTTTGAATTCCCCATTCTTCAACTTCCCACTCTATATTTTCACTCTACAACTATATAGTTCAACATTATCACTCCTCTATGAAATTATTAAACAAGAATAACAACATTTAACAAATTCTTTGATAGGTTTAGCGCCCATGAGACGATGTCACATGTTACATATTTTCAATAGCTCATGTGCCCCTACAAATAATATGTCAAAATCGAGTATTCCATTGCTTTGGTGGCATCCAAGGTTGTGGTGTTGGCATTAACACCCGCCACTTTTAGCACATCACAAGTGTCCACCCACACCTTGCTTCAAATATCTCACATTGGCATAAGCTGGGAGGAATGTTTTCGATTTCTTTTAGATCTAAGGCCAATTGGTTTTTTTGGATAACTTGTAAAAATGTAAAATGAACATAAAAACTCTAAAATCATGGAATTCCTAGAATAATACTCAAAGTAATAACTTAATTTTTGGTTCAAGTGTGTATAGTTTATTAGATAAAATTTGAGGGCTCTAATTTTCTTGTGAAATGAGTTTTCTTATTTCAAAATGTGGCATATTGTGAACTACCAATTTAGAATTTAAAGTGTGTTTTTCTCTGTTTGAATGCAATTCTTTTAGTGTTGTCACAATGATTAGGAGTGAAGCAATTGAAAATATAACATGTGTAAAACAACCAATTTTGAATTTCAATCTCACTCCCAACTTGCACTCTCACGTTGCCTCATGTCAAAACAAATCTCCATTTCCTTCAATCACGTTCATCTTCTTCTCGAATTCCCCATTCTTTAGCCTCCCACTCTAAATTTTCACTCTCTGAACTATATAGCTAAAAATTATGACTCCTTTATGAAATTGTTATACAAGAATAACAACATTTAACAAATGCTTTTACGGGTTTAACGCCCATGAGACAATGTCTTATTTTACATATTTTCAATAGCTCATGTTCTCCTACAAATAATTTGTCAAAATCAATTTTCCATTACTTTGGTAGCATCTAAGGTAATGGTGTTTGCATTAACATCTCGCCACTTTTAGGGCATCATGAGTGTCCACCTGACAACTTGCTTCAAATCTCTCACATTGACATAAATGGGAGGTACTGTTTCAATTTGTTTTAGATCTAAGTCTTATATATATTTTGGATGACTCGAAAAAATGTAAAATGGATATAAAAACTCTAAACTCATGGAATGCATAGAAGAATACACAAATTAATAGCTTAATTTTATGTTTTTGCTCAAGTGCATATAGTTTATTAGATAAAATTCGAGGGGCTCCAATTTTCTTGTGAAATTTGTTGTCTCATTTCAAAATATGACATGTGGTGAACTACCAATTTAGAATTTAAAGTGCGCTTTTCTTGTTTGAATGTCATCTAGATTATTTTGGTGTTATTCTGACGATTAAGAGCGAAGCAATTTAAAATCTAGCATGTGGCAAATGACCAATTTTGAATTTCACTCTTTCTCGATTTACACTCTCACATTGATTGTTGTCTCAACAACTATCCATTTCCTTCGATCATGTTTCTCTTCTTCCGAATTCTCCATTCTTCACTCCGACTCTATATTTTCACCCTATAGTTGTATAGTTCAACATTATCGCTCCTCTATGAAATTATTAAACAAGAATAACAACATTTAACAAATGTATTGACAACTTTAGCGCTACGGGGGATTAACCCTAGGAAACCTAGCGGTTGCCTAGGGCATAGTAAATTGCTTGGGGGGACTTTGTTGTCAATATTTTATAGTCCGGTTGTTCTAACAAAATTTATTATTACTATTATATATATGTACAAAAGTATTTCTAGGTGGCATGTAGCTTGTGTTAACAATTATTTAAACTAACTAAAATTATTAATGATCAAATAATTTGAATTTTAGTCACTTTTATAGGTATTTAGTCATATTTTCTTTTTTTCTTTTTTTCTATTATTTTTTTTGTTCCTTTTCACTATTTAAAAAAAAAAATTGTTAAGAAATTTTAGAACATTTGTGTCTTTTACGATTTGATATGAATTAGACATTTATATTATCTACATATATGCTCCTTTCGAAAGACAAGAATATAGTGTAATTATTGCGATTAGTTGTAGACTATATATCATAATTGGTCCAACGAGACGGCTAAGAAACATTGTTCACCAACTCCAAAAATAGAGAAAATCACATCATGTGTTGAAGCTACCATTTGTGGAGTATCATGGTGTCCAACCATATTCTTCATTTTTTCTTTGGTTGCCAAATTTTAGATGCCCATTTTCCTCACTCTTTGGTCCTCTAAACACCTTACTCTCATGTGTATTTTCTTTTTTAACCAAATTATTCATGTTTACGATTAATAGGGTGTGTTGGTTTCCAGTCTTGCCTAGGGTGCTCAAAGCCCTTTATCCGACTATGTTTAACACACATGAGACGATGTCCCATTTTGCATGTTTTCAATAGCTCATGCACCCCTACAAATAATCGACAAAATCAATTTTCCATTGCTTTGGTGACATCCAATTTCAACTCATCACAAGTGTCCACCTACAACTTACTTCAAATGTCTCACATTGGCACATCCGGGAGGCACTATTTGGTTTCACCTTTTTCCTAATCATTCTAACTAGATTTATGATAACTCACATTTTGGCATTTTGTCCAACAGGGCACATGCCTTGCATGAAACTTCCACAAAATATCACATGGTGTTGTGGCCTTTTCCCAACAAGACCACATAAACTTCATCATTCCTATCCAAGTGCACGCCTACCCATACACATGCCACAAATTTTCTTCCTATTTTTTAAATTCTATTTTATTGTACTCGAGAGGGGGCACCACACCAATAGTCAAATGCCAACTCCAAGGCCAATCATTGTCATCTTTCCAAAACTTTCTCCAAGTGTAAAAAATTCTCTTTGGTAAAATGAGCATTGTTGGCCCCAAATTTCCTTTCCATTGTCCACCATTGCTTGTGAGAGGTTTTTACCCATCATAAAACAACCCCTTTTCATAAGAGGCCAATCAATCTTGATGGTACATAAGGCCTATTGCCTCCTCTCAAGGATATACCTATGTATGTTGGGCATTGATATTCGAAGCCAAAAGTGCTCCAAGTTGTCTTCTACGGCTTGCATCCACCTCACAAAAATGAAGAGCAATGTCTTGTAGCTCGTGCGCCTTCCGCGCTTCCTAAAATTATTATGTATCCAACTCATTACTTCCTCATCCGACCTTTAGGTGATTGATCTTTCTCTTTTCACGCGCTTCACCGATTGACTCTATCTCCCGATTCAAAATTTGATCTTCCCTCTTTTTCAAATTAAGCTTGCATTGCACTCCCATCAATATCTTCCATCATCTACACAAAAGGTTGTATTTCCTTGAAACTCCCGCCTCTCGGATCCTTCCCTACACAAGACACATTGTGTGTTTTGCGCCTATCAACATCTCCATTGGACCCCTTTGGTGCATTGCTAGTAAATAAAATTTTCAACATAATATTTAAAAGTATGAAGAAAGAATACCGTATATTAATATAAACTTATACACTATATATTAACTATTGAAATATAGAAATAAAATTTAAATATAAACTATGAACACTAGACCTTATTTAAAAAGTTTGAAGATGGAAAAATATAAACAAATAACAAACCTTCCATAGAATTTAAGACTCACAATTCTATTATTTTATATTAAATAAATAAAAACTAAAATCAATACTTAAAAGTGCTAGTGAATGTTCCACTGGTATGTAGTGAATGTTCCACTAAGATCTATTCCCACCTTGCATAGAATTCAATAAAACAAATAAATGTGAAACTCTAAGCCAATAATCTTATATATAAAAATGCCCATCGACTATCCAAAACACCTTTAATTAATTAGGGATTCTGATTTTTATTTACGAATAAGTTTATGTTTTTATTGATGATTCTCTTCCTAGAAGAGGACAAAAATGCATGGCGAGGGGGCATTTAATGATAATTATATTAAAACTTGGTGACTCCAATAATTGGTGTGGGGAATAAATAAAAAATAAAAAATTATTAGTTATCCTATCCATCTAGTTGTCCGGGCCCCGCCAGTCACCGTCCTAGTGTGATCCTACCTGTCATCCGGGCCCACATTTCTTACTGCGGCTGCCCCTGACATGCCCTGTCAGCGCACCTCAACGTCTACGCGCCGCACTCCTGGTGCCGCGCGCCATGCCACGCGTATGGAAAGTGGTAGGCTGCCCTATTCCACTCGGGCAGCGGGCAGATGCCTCTTGCAGCTCTCGCGGGTTGCTGTCTTGTAATGGAAGAAAGAAAAAGGAGAGTCAGGAGACATTGAATGGGGTTTCGTCTTCGTGCGCTTGTTTTTTTGTCCGTGCCGAGATTCCAATCGGCCGGCTGCGCGCAAAATTTAGGAGTAGTTGCATGTAATTCTACAATTTTTCTCCTGCATATTTTCGCAAATCAGTGCGTGATTGGAGCAGTTTTGAGCGAATCTGGGATGAAATCCTCCGGCTTTGCGCTCATCGCAAATGGGACGAGTAAGTTTGTTCTCTGATTTTCCAATTTACGGCCGACTTAATGCATATTTAGCCTTTCAAGCCCTCTTTTGCTTATAAATTTTGAGTCGAGCCTTAAGGCTGTAACTCAG
Organism: Taxus wallichiana var. yunnanensis; assembly: GCA_018340775.1. Classification (NCBI taxonomy): domain Eukaryota; kingdom Viridiplantae; phylum Streptophyta; class Pinopsida; order Cupressales; family Taxaceae; genus Taxus; species Taxus wallichiana. The sequence continues at coordinate 882,573,370 of CM031239.1, read as the reverse complement.
AAATCGTGCATTTGGGCCAAGTTTTTGTTTGAATCTGTCAATTTGAGATCTACTTTTTTTCCGAAGGAAGATCTGGATGCAAGACTATGGAAGAATAGTATTTTAAAATTTGCATAAGGCTTTTTACGTTAGCGGCTGAATACCGAGGTTTAAAGCCTCAAATTCGTGCCCAGTAATTGAGAAGGTGTGCTGGATGTTCGAGTTTTGAGCTTTGTTTAACTCCTCCTAGGCGGATATTTTTTCCCGAATCAATAGCTTCTGAAGATATCAAGATCTTAGTGATTTTTCTGCTAGTGGTTAAATATTGAAGTCTAGAGGCTTTATAACACTCTGCAATTGAGCCGGCGTGGTTCGATTTTAAGAATCGAAGGCCAAATAAAGATTTTTTTGGGTAAAGAATGGCTCAGGACAGTTGGAAAAGGGACAGCGATGAGCCCGGCTGCCAGTCTCCTGAAGGCCCCCTTCTTTGCGCTAATAAGTGCGGTTTTTTCGGAAGCTCGGCCACAATGAATTTTTGTTCAAAGTGTTATAGGGATCTTGTGCTGAAGTAGGCTAGGGTTTCGAAATCTTCCGCTGTTGTGGCCTCTGCTACTGCGAAAATTGAAGAAGATTCCATTGAGACGGCAAATCAGGCATTGACAGAGGGGGTACGTCATCTGGAGGAGGAGAGCAGCAAAAAGCTACGGCTAACCGCTGTAGTTCATGCAGGAAGCGCGTTGGATTGACCGGCTTCAAGTGCCGCTGCGGCGAGATGTTTTGCGCCCTCCATCGCTATTCAGACAAACACAATTGTTCTTATGATTACCGTAAAGCTGGCCAGGAAGCTATTGCGAAGGACAATCCGGTGGTGAAGGCTGAAAAAATCGAAAAGATTTGATGAAAAATTTGAGGGTTTGTTTATAGTTCAAATACCTTGATATTGAACCTTCCTTTTAACCTGATCTGGTATGGTATCTTGACCGCCAAGCAACGCATATGCTTTTTCATCTTTTTTTTTATAAAAAATTAGAGTGCATCAGGTATAGTGTAGGCCATTATTGAGTACTCCTGTCCTTGGTAGGACTGGAAAGGGGTTTGTACAGTTAACTTCATATGTTTTGGGGCAATTTCTGTTGTGACCCTTTTTCTGAGTTTGGATCAGGTTATAGTTTGATTGTGTTGGTGTTTGTTTGCACTAAAATGGAGAATGCATTTCGGGCAAACAAATTTAAGCATGTTAGTCAATTGCCTTGTGTGTACATAATGGATGATATATTACAGGGAGTTTGATTATTTGTTTGATTAAGTCTACTCAACTCTTATTGAATTTTCCTACGAATACCATGTCTCACAGAAATGCAGCCTTTCCTTCAGTTTGCCAGTTGATTTACGATAGCTACAATATTCTCATTGTGTTTGTCTGTATAATACTTCAGATAGATCTATTGAATGAGACAGAAGAAGTGATTTACAGTATACTTTCACCATAAGTGTTTTTGTGGTAGCTTTCAATGAAATATGTTTGCAGGAATGATTTGAAGTATTTTGGCTGTATAGTTTGGTTTTGAAAAAGTTTCCTATGTTGCTCTTGGATTAGTTCTGGTTCTACCAAAGCACTTATTGCTTTTATTTTCATATGAATAGTGGTAACTGTGTAAGGTGTCTTCAAGATGACAGTTTTCTTTGTCCAAGTGTGAGAAGATTTTGTGTTAAGGATTTTGATGATATTCTAGGAACATATGCATCATAGATGCTTGATTCATAAACAAGTGCGAAGGATAATAACTTGCATATCCATCTATCACTTGAACCTTTTCATTAGTAACCAATTTGATTGCAGAAACATATAGGGGAGAAAAATTGAAGAACTCTTTCACCACAACTTACATATTGGATAAATTGCTAAAAAAGAACTGGAGAATACATGTAACTTGCAAACATTTGGAACCACTCCTTTAATGCCCGTGAGTTGCACTAAATGTAGATGTGTCCCCTGGATAGCTTCTTTCAGTTTGAATAGGAAATTACCATGAAACTCTGAGTAAGATCACATTGACAAAAGCTAAGGTAGAAAATCTAATAGTAATATTGGTGTCTTTACAATATCAACTATCTTAAAATAGAACATCTAGAAGTGATGCCTTTTAAGTACATATGCTCAATCCTTTGTTTCTTTATAATGAGATTATCCTCACTGCGGATATTGAGCCACATTTTACTCTGCATTCACATACTTGCTATTCTTGGATATTGAGTTCTGCATTCTGCATTTATTGCATATGACTCTGCAATTTTCATGCAGTTTGTTTCAGAATTTGAGAATCAGGAATTTTCCAAAATGGCCAGTCATGCAATGTGCTAAGTCCACTACTATTGAGAAACCAACGCAATTATTCTGCTATTATGTTTGGAAGTCTTTCAAAATTCCTTATCGCCTTTTGGCAAACCCTGCAGCAGTTGATAAAATGGTGAATACGTCCACTGCTTTTCATCTCCCGAAAACTGAAAATCACATGACAATTGTAGTACATCTTAAGAATTTATGGTAGGAGACCCACATGCAGTTAACCCAAGCACCCCAAAGTAGCTTAAAGTCTTTACAAGCGATTCACAAAACTTTCTCATTCCTGTATCAAAACATATAATTGTTGAGTCACAGGGTGAGTGTATCAGGAATGAGTAATACTACTATTTAAAATGGCAAAGGCATTGCTGATTTATTGTTGTGAACCATATCTACAAAGTGGCTGGATATCTTCTGTTATATAGGAAACTAGTGGTTGAAGTTGGAAAATTTCTGAAATCTGTTGTAATGCTGTCATTCTGATGAAATAAATCGCTGATACTCCGGTGTTCTCAACTAAATCAGAAATCTGAACTAAAATATATTTCTGAATTTGTATATCTCTGAAAGAAGATCAAGAGGAAAACAACATCATAATCTGACAAGGGATCCCTGACTTCTTTGTTGCAGTTTGATTAGCATTTTGAAGGAGTGAGTAATATGAAAAGAAATTCCTTGAGAAGGTAGGAATGCAAATGCAGGTTCATTCTTAAGAGTGGTATGGCAGTCAACTCACAGTTTATCCAAGAGCTATATGGGGTATTACCTTTTCTGTGGATACCAATTTTGACACAGTATCCGCTTACAACCATTTCCAAATGGATTGATTGAATTGGTGCAAATCTTTGGTGTACGGAATGGTGTAGAATCATTTCAGACTAATTGGAACAAAATTCACGCCATCATGTGCATAATGGATTTGCTCGAGTTTAGCATTCACCATTTTAAAGCATCCATGACATAAGATGATTTTGAAACTCCATTTATTCTTTGGTGACTTACATGACAATATTTAATGACTTTTTCATAATGACTTGTGACAAGATTCTTTTTAAGTCAATGCTACAAGATTCATGAACTCCTTTGTCATTGTTATGTCATATGTTTCTGACTTAGACCCAATGAAGAGGCACTTTAGACCATGTAACCCTCATATATATATATGAGTGAACATAGATTCGATTTAAACATCACAAACACAACAATAAATTTAGCGAATTGATTCAAAGTGACGACAACCCGGTCTAATCGAAACGACTTTGGATCATTTGTAGAGTAAACACAATGGAAATCGAAACGACTCTGGATCATTTGTAGAGTAAACACAACGGAAAAACTTTAACACAACATAGGTTTCATTATCTTCTAGGCCTTTACGACATCTATAATTGTTTCCTTTTGTGGGACAGATTATGAGGCTAACAACTACTTCGAGGAACTATAAGGGTGATGGCTTTTGCCTAACTTCTTCCCAAAGTCCTTCAAACATGGCACTCAATAGGGTTTTATAGATCTCCATTCTCGCCTAGTTGGATATTTTTAATTTTGTCTAGAATTTTCTCTTGATCCCGCTCATTCTCGAATTCGAACTCTTGGACATTAATAGCTTCCAACTACTCCGCCCTAGTAGTTGAGATAAGTCCATCTGGAAGTTCCATGTCCTTACGAAGTTGGTGGTTCTAATTCTCACATGTCATCTTGTCGTTTTTTTGCTATTGCCTTCATTTCCACGCGCATTGGCTATAAAAGATATGTGCGCCCTTTTTATGCTAGGCCCAAAACTTATGTGTTCATGTTCTAGTGCAAAACCTTCGTACACTGTCGTGAAATTTCCTACCGCACCCTCGCTTCTTGGCTAACCTTTTCCAGTTCTCTTGCGCATTTGCGTACTTTGCCAAAATTTCCAAAATATATGTAGGTTTGATTCTCCCACGATGCTCTTGCATCAAACACCCCAGGGAATACAAAATGAGCTTTGTCTCATGAGCCGGACTGGAGTATGGCCAAGCCGACTAAGCTCCTTGCGTTTATCCATGTCACATCTTCTTTCGTGCAATCCTTCCACTTCACTAAATATTCCTTGTATTCCTTTCCATGCGTCTTCTTGACTATTCTTGACTTCAATATGGTCTCAACCTTTTTGCCTCTCTTTGGTATTTGTGTCCTCCGATTAAGGTCTCTTTTATCTTCCGCGTGCCCTTATCCGATCCTTTTGCGCATTGATCTCTTGTATTTTGCGCACTAGACCCTTCTTCATGCAACTCGTTCTTATTTGACACATTGAATATTGGTGAGATATCCCATCTTTTGACAATTCTATTTTGTATGCATTTGGCCATATCTTTTGCAAGTTATTATAGGTTCATTCGGAAACCTTTCCTTGCGCAAATGCACCAACACTTGATCTCCTTCTTCAAAGTCCTTGATTTTGTGCCTTTCATCCACGCATTCCGTGTAACCTTGGTTACTTTGCTCCAACTTTTTGTGCACGTCTTCATGCAACTTGCGCATATATTTTGCATATTCCTTGGCTTTTGTGATACGATTGTCTATCACCTAATGTAATTATGTGACTCCTTTGGGACTTGTTCCATAAACAATTTTGGAACGGAGTCCTTCATGTGCTTCTATTAACGAAGCCATTATAGGCTAATTATTCTTGCATTAACATCAAATCCCATTGTCTTAACGTGTCTCCTACCAAGCTTCACAAAAATTTATCTAAACTTCTATTTACCACTTTTATTTGTCCATCATCGGATGGTATGTGGAACTATATGTTAACCTTGTCCCCATATTTTTCCATAAGGTCCTCCGAAACGACCTAGGAATTTGTGTCCATGTCGATACTATGCTCATTGGCAATCCATGTAGTTGCACTACCTCCGTAAAGAATAGATGTGCGATGCCTATCGCATCACTTGTCTTCTTACATGCAATGAAATGTGCCATTTTTGAAAATCTATCAACTACCACAAATATGGAGTTTTTTCATCTTTGTTCTTGGCAATCCTAACACGAAATCCATGCTGATATCCTCCCATGGCCTCCTTGGTACAGTAAACGTTGATACAATCTTGTGTTTTGTTTACACTCTTTGGCCATACAAATCTTGCATTTTGTTTACACTCCTTGGCCATACAATCTTGCTTTTGTTTATACTCCTTGGTCAATTGGCAAATTCTGCACCTTTGGATATATTTGTGCACATCCGTATTCATCTTTGGCCAATAATATCACTCCTTCAATTGTGCTAACATTTTGTCACCTCCAAAGTGACCTCCTAAGCCTCCTTTGTGCTTTTCCCTGATTAAGTTTTCGTGCATTGACCCTTATGGTATACACAACAACACTTTTATGAACAACATTCCTTCATGGATAAAATAATCTACCCATCGCATCCTATCTTTGCGTGTCGGCTTCTTGCATGTTTCCCATGCTTCACCAAGTCCTTATCATGCACATATAACTCCTTCATGGCCTCAAAACCCACAACTTCATTGCAAATTTCTTTCAACACCAGTACTCTCCTACTTAATGCGTCCACAACTTTGTTGGACTTCCCACTTCGGTGCTTTAACATAAATGAGTAACTCTGTAGGAACTCTACTCACTTCATGTGCCTTTGACTCAACTTTGCTTGGCTATTGATAAATTGCAGCACATGATGATCAATATGCAAAACAACTCATTCGACAACAAGTAATGCCTACACTTTTTCAGCACCTTTTCTATCACGTAGAACACTTGATCGAGAGATTGAATATCTCTTCTTTGCATCATTTAACTTCTTGCTGAAATAGGCAATGGGACTTCCTTCTTGACTTAATATTGCATCAATGGTGGTTCCACTTGCATCACAATCCACCTAAAATACCTTTTCGAATCTTGGGAACACTAACAACAATTGCGACGTAATCATCTATTTCAATTCTTGGAAGTTGCGTTCTGCCTCCTTTGTCCATACAAATTCTTTGCGATCTCCCTTCATTGTTTATGTGATCGCTGCACATGTTCCACCGAAATTCCTTAAGAACTTCCTATAAAAGCTTTCTAGTCCATGAAAGCTTCACGCCTCAGTTACACTTCTTAGTGACGACCATTCTATTATTTCACACACCTTTTTGGGTCCATTCGTAGCCCTTCTTGGGATATTATGAAACCTAAATAAACTAATTCCTTGAGCATAAAGTTGCACTTCCTTATGTTTACAAGCAACCTTTCCTCTTGTAAGCGCTTCATCACCTTGCACAGATGATCGAGATGCTCCTCCTTTGTCCTGCTAAATACTAGTATACCAAGTATACAATTACAAATTTTCCAAGGAATGGCTTCAATACTTCATTCATCAACCTCATGAATGTACTTGGGACATTTGTCAACTCGGAAGGCATGATCGACCACTCATACATGCCTTCCTTTGTCTTGGACGATGTCTTCCACTCATCTCCTTCTCTAATGTGAATTTGGTGATATCCACTCTTCAAATCTATCTTTGAAAAATAGCGTGTGCCACTAAGACAATCCATCAAGTCATCCATCCTAGGTAGCAAAACCTATACTTGATTGTTATCTTGTTGATGGCCCTAGAATCAACACACGTGCCATTCTCCTCCTTTCTTATGTGCTAATATTGCTGGTATTGCACATGGACTCAAACTTTCGTGCACTAACCTTGTATCGTTGTCACCTCTCCAGGTGCAACTTTGTGTGGAAAACGATCATTTTTCTCTAAGAGCCCAATAATTGAAAGAAGTAAATGTGCAAATGATTTCTAAATTAGGTAAGTTTTCAAATATATAGATGTCCATTTTTGTGTCAAAAAAAAAAATTAAAATTATGGTGCCTAAGGGTATGTATGGATAATTTGACCCCCTTTGGCTTATTTTACTAACTTCAACAACTTTTCAAGCGACCATGCACCTTCTAACACTGTTTTAGTTCTTGCTAACATTTAATTTTGTATAATATTCTTCTTCTCTCTTTCACAGGGGTGACTTAAACACTATGGAGATAGTATTTCTCGACACCACACAAATGGTATGTTTTGTCATTTAAATTTTGATTGCGTAATTGTTCATTTTTTGTCATATTTACACTACACTCGATTCTTGTTTGTCTCATTGTAGGTGGATGGGCGTCTTGATTGGATTTGATATATCAAAAGTTAAGTAAAATAGTTATTCCTCCCCTTTCCCCTTCTTCTTTTCGCACACTTCTCAAGAATCCTATCTTAGCCAACTTTGGCAGGAACTTCCCCGAGGGGGAAATATGTACACACCCATTTTTACACAAGACAATATTTTAAATACCAAATGATGATATTTAAAAATGTACTTTAGAACTATCATGATAGTTGTGAAACCGTCACAATGGTTCTCAAATATGCCATGATAGTTTTGTAGACTATTATGGCATCCCTATCCATTCCTACGGTGGCTCTATAATCCATTGCATAAGTTTCGTTAACTTTCATGGTAGTTCCATCCCCTTAGCATGTTGAATTTCTCTTCTTCCATGAGAGTGATTTTTGGCCTTCATTTTTAAGTCACATGTTTTTCCTTGTTTTGACTTCAATTTACTACTCCCTTCCTCCACTTTGCATGAGTTCACTCCTTGAGATCTAATCTTGTTCCTTGATCAATTTTTGTTCTCGAGTTTAGATTGGATTGATTGCAAGCTTTTATTTTAAGAAAAATTATGTAATCAATTTATACCCCCATAATTTTGAAAATTTCAAACCTTACTAGTGAAACCAAAGATTTCATTCACATGTAACTTTTGTGAGAGAGATATCCAAACCGAAAGGAGATTATTTCTTGTACTAAAAACTCCCAAGGTATTGCCTTCTTGTTGTTGCCATAACAAGGAGGATACAGAGAGTTCTAGATCAATTATTCTTATCTCTTTGGACTAGACGGTTTGATCCAAGCCACTCAACCTTCATCTTCCATCCAAGACACTCCACCTCTCCTTGCTTAATTGTTTTTGTCATCTTGGTTGATTAAGCACCATTGAAGATAGTTTTTAGAGGGTATAAACATCAATTACAACCCCAAAACTTGTATAATTGGAGAGAGGTTAGTCCTTCATTTGTTTTTCGTATTTTACTTTATAATTTAGCTTAGATTTTTTTCATTTGTTTCAATTTATTATGAAAAGATCTATCATCAAAGAAATAAAAACATAGTTTAATATGCATTGGAATTGAGATTATCATTATCTTGAAAATTACGTCTCCTCACTCGAGCTAATCCCACACTTGCAATTAGCTTCATACATGTGCTCATTCATTTATTTATTGCACCTAGGGTTTAGATCTATTATAGGAGCATCCATTTTATTCCATTTGTGAAAGAAGAAGAATAGATTTTGTTTTTCTTTTAAAAGACTATTAGTTTAGATCATCTATTATTTTGAGATTTGTATCATACTAGATTTTTTTATATTTGCATATTTTTTATTTAATTCATTTACTCTCATAGAGACTTAAAATTCTTTTATTCATCTCATTTTTAGATAAAATTATTTTAAAAGGAAAAGACCCCAAAATGAAATTTACATAACATCATTGCACCCACCTAGTGTAGATCTTAAAATTGTATTTGCATTTATGAAATTGTAGATTTATTTATTTTAATTCTCGGATCATTTAGATCTCTAAAAACACTTGTTAATTTGTAGTAGTTATTATCTTAGTAATGGTTTGATATATTATGTTTCCTTATTACATGTGTTTCCTTATGATATTTGTAATGATCTACATTTGAATGTATGCTTTGATAATGGTAATCATGAACATGCATGCTAACATCTTGACAAGATAGTACAAAAAGGAGGGACATGGTAGCTTCACATGCTTTTGTGAGAGCATTCGATCTGTCTGAATGAAGTGCAGTGCACCATAGGCATTTTAGGTATAAAAAAAAAGACTACATTTTGGTTCCATTTTCAGGACCTCTTTTTTCAAACTGTCTTTCAGGATGTTGCTTGCAGATGGCGTATCGATTGACTCTTGGAGAGTATTGAAGGTTGGATAGATGATGGACAAGACAAGTTTGCACAAAAATATAACACTGACCTGATTTCAATGCATGTTATCGGTGGGTGGAAAATAACCTTTATGATGCACTCTATGAGACATTCTTCACTTCTTTCTAGTAGAATTATATGAGTGGTTGATCAACATATGCAGTAGGGAAGTGTTGGAGTTATAGGCCGAGACTTTGGATGCAAAAGGATTACCAAACTCTTATTGATGTTGATGTGGAGTGGACTAGAGTTGTAGATCATTGGTGGGATGGAGTATTACATAGTTATATTTTGGAGTACATTATTTCTACTATATATGTGTCCTAAAGAGGTTGAGTTCTAGTTCTTGTGTGAGCCCAGAGGATCTTACTTGCACACTATACCATTATCGATCAAGATTTTGATGGTAGAACTAGATTTAGAGTGCCTACCTATGGCTAGCTAAACCCCCACCATGCGTAGGGGGGCAGGAGTAGGTGTGGAGAAAGATGGTGGACCTGGTGGCAGCAAGGAAGAGAGAGGAAAGATGACTCAAGTTTAATGAAGCATGAGAGAGGGAAATGGTGAAAACAAAGGGAGATTGAGGAGTCCCTAGAGTTGAGGAGAGAGATGGCTCACAAAGGATTTTAAGCTCTCATGGAAGATGAGGAGCCACAACATCTGGTTCTCCCAACATTGGGTAAGCACAATAGAGAATCCCCTTGGATTCAGATGAGAGTGCATGTCGAGAGAGAGCATGAGGACCACAGGACCACATGCATCTAATCCCACCTAGCCACCTAGCCTTTGCACTTGGTGTTCCAAATCCAGAAGTAGTCATTGAGAAGCAAGTTAGTGCAAGTAAGAAGCAAGAAAGATGAGTAGATATATCATTTTGTGTTGAATTCAGAGATAAAGTTAGTAGTGCAATGCCCATGACATCATACATCGTAACATCATCATTGTTTAGAAGTGTTATGGCAAGATTATTCCTAGGCATGTCATCATCAAGATAGAATGTTGGTGCACAGAGACCATTGGAAGTACTACAAGCATAGTACTATGACCACACAAACCATTGGTGTTCAGTATAGTACCACCACTAGGACACAAGGAAGTACATCAACTGTCCAACCTAGCCCGCCATGCATGGGGAGGATCAGGGATCAGGTGGATCAGGAGGAGGAAATACTAGTGGAGGTTTTGGTTCTAGATCTGGTGGACAAGGCCCACATCCCCAACAACCCCCACATCAACCTCAGTAGGTTTATTATGAGATGTCTCTCCATTTTCCAAAGTATAGAGGTATTGAAGATGCAATGAGAGCATGTGCACAAGTGTGAACTACTATGGCACATGCTAAAGGAATTACAACCTCGATATGAAAGGCTAGTCAGTTTTCTACTACTACTACAAGGCACACATATAGCTAGTATATATGAAGTATGACCCACATCATAACTGTGGTGGATTATGATGCTTTGTATTCTACATTTTTGGAAGAGTTTCACATTCCAAAAATTTGAGCAATAAACATCATCAAACTGCTAAAGGATATTAAGCAGGGATTAGCTAAAAGTGTAAGGGAGTATGATGCACATGTTTCAAGACTTTGTTGTCCAAATTGTCTTATGACATTCATCCTAGTCAACATGCACAATGGTTTTGTTGGAGGATTGTTGACTCCATTCCAAAGAGCACTCTCTCATAAGACATATGTGGATCCACGTGAGGCTTTGGAAGTAGCTCTCTGCATGCACTGAGGTTGTTGGAAGTGTTGATACTGAGAGTAAGCCCATTCTTAGAAGCATATATTATAGCTATGGAAAAAATAGTTGAGAAGCTTTCTTCCAACTCAACGCATGATGCACAAGTGGAATATGGTGCACAATTGTGAAAGTGGAGGGACATACTAAAGATAATTTCCCACATAGGTCGTGTACACACATTACTATTAGATTGTGAGTTTGTCACTTGAATCATGATGTTCAGATTTCCCATTTTTTAGCAATGTGCACTTACAAAGAAGGTGTCCATGTATTGTAAGATTTGCAAGTCCCACACTCATGACACCACCATTGATAAATTGATTGATCACATTCACGAAGCCATTGAGACATGAGTGTGCTAGACTAGTGTGGCTAGTGGATCAAAGGAACAAGAAGGCCATACTCATGAAGGGAACAACCATGGAGATAATAGGAATAGAGGCTTCCAAGGAGGATATAGAGGATGAGGTCATGGTGGTGGTAGAGGAGGATTTTCTAGAGGAACTTGTTATACTTGTGGATCCCCTTGATCATTATCAACATGTGAGTGCCCTCAGAATAATATTTTCATGGTGTGGGAAGCAACACAAGTTAGAAGATTTTCTAGAGTTGTATGAACACATGTGTAAGACTAAGAAGAAAGATAAGGGCACAAGATGATCAAGGTGCAATGTGTGAATCTTGATCAATGGATGCCTAAGAAGACACCTATGATCCATGAATTACAACCCATGTAATGGTTACTACACACATGCTTGAGGCATGTGCACACACATGCACGTGAACCTCTCAAAGGCTAAGCCTCTCATTACAAGGGAAGAAGTGATACATGCTAAGTATCTAGATGTTGCACACAGAAAGGAAGTTATCAGATACCAGAGAGATGATGGGGGTCATTAGAGATATCTAGGAGAAATATAATGCTTAAAAAGGAACAGCACACAAGAGAGAGAAAAAGAGTTTGAAATCCCATAGAAGGATGTGGATGACTTGAAAGAAGTATGTAAGATGTTGTGCTAGAGAACATCATCCCATTACTAGGGGAATGGATTTGAGAAAAGGTACCACACATTGGAGTTGAGAGAGAGAGATATACTTCATGTGAATCTACCACCTCAGACCATGAATTTGACAAAGAGATTACACTTGATGCAATAATTGATGGTTGGTTAGTAAGTAATATCTTGATAGATACAAGTGCTGAAGTAAATGTACTCACTCTTGGAGGCTTGGAATCAAATGGGTAGACCCATGTTGTAGCCATCTTCGAATGTGTTGTATATGGAAAAAAAACTAAGGCAATGCCTATTAGGGTACTAAAGGATGCATCTATTATCATTCAGGGAGCTAAGTTTACTAGAGACTTTGAAGGTATTGGAGCTTGCAAAAGTAGATAAATTTCCAACATTACTTGGGTGGCCTAGTGTTATGTAAACAATGTTGATTTTGCTTCAACAAAAGATACATCAGTTTTGAGAACAAGGAGGAGCACATGATCATACCCCTGTTTTAAAAGAAGGTGAGCCTTATGTTGAGCCTTTGAGTGAGGAGGAGCTTAATCAAATTTATGTAGAATGATGGTGTGATCCAGAAAATTTAGAACCATCAAAGAGGGTGTTCTTCAGTGGGAGGACATGCAGTCTATATGTAAGTGACACTACTAGTGTTGCTTGTGATAACTGGGCTCATGGAACATATGAAATGGTTGGGTGTGAGGTCAAAGGAAGAGTCACCAGAATGATTAGGTCACACATGGTGAGGTGGTTAGGATGTAACCAGGTACCACCAAGGTATACTTAGTGAAGGGAACCTCGATGCATTTTTGCACGCCATGGAGACTCAGTGGAAAATGAAGGGGATAGAAGAAATATGTTGGTCTATACTTTGCATGGGACAACAACACATTGGTGGGAAACACATAGAGATAGCCTTTTGGAATGGTGAGAAGTGAGAATCACTTTCTCCACCAGGTTTACTCAAAAATGTACCTACCTACAAAAACATGTGAATTTCATGGGAAGTCTCCTGCCTCTCATCACATCCAGAGTGTGAGAGATCTTGGGTGCATAGGGAAAGGAGGCATTACCACCATCACTTTGGGTGCATAAGTTCTACTCCACCTTACGTGGTTGCGCGCATGCATGCATGGTATGTCCATGTTGAGTTGAAAAGGAAAAAACAAATTGGCAAGAGATGACCTTAGGTATGATTCAAACTTTTGATTATTTTTCTACTAAGCCTCCTAGTCCATGAAGCATTACAGATTATGAAGCACACTTACATTTGGGAGATAACATGAAGGAAGGTTGAAGAATTATGTTAGAATTTTTGGGAACTTGATCTTGAGGCACCTTGATCTTGAAGAAACAAATGAAGAAGAAATGGTCCATGCCTAGAAGGAAAAAGAAAAGGGTAAATTGGTGTATATGATAGATGATGAGGAAGTGGATAACCTAGATGTTGACCACACTAAGGTACACACAGGTGATGGACACTATAGATGAGAAGGCACACACATGTATCATGCTCCTATGAAAAAAAATAAGGTTAACATTGGTACAGGTAGAGAGCCTAAGGAGGCCATTATTGGTGATTACTTGGTCAGAGAAAGAAGTGGCTAAGATTATTGAACTCTTGTGACTTTCAGGACTTATTTCCCATGTGGGGCTATCATGAGTTAAAGGGAGTACACCCTTCTTTAGGTGAGATGAAAATCAAACTAAAAGAAGGCACACGCACTAGTTAGGAAGAGGCCTTATAGATGAATCCTAATCTACGCATGAAGGTAAAGGAAGAAATTGATAAGATGCTCAAGTCTAGAATCATTGAGCCTATTGAAGAATCTGAGTGGGTTAGCCCCATGGTAATAAAATTAAGAAGGATGGGAGGATAAGGATTTGTGTGGACTACAGAGAATTAATGCTTCATGTGTTATTGATCCTTTTCCCACCCCATTCACAGAAGAAATTCTTGAGGAGTTTTTGGGTGCATGAGATATATTCTTTTACAGATGGATTTTTAGGTTATCACCAGTGCACATCATGAAGGAAGATCAGAAAAGACAACTTTCACCACTAATGGGGAAGTTTTTGCATATATAGTTATGCCCTTTGGACTAAAAAATGCACCAAGCAGTGTTCTCACGCATTGTTGTGTAGGCCTTTCAAGACTTTATTCATAAATTTTTACAGGTGTATATTTGATGATTGATAATGTATGGTTTAGTCAAGGATCATTGTGATAATCTAAGGCTCATGTTTGAGAGGTGTAGAAGTTGAGCATCTCTCTCAACATTAAGAAGTGCATCTTTGCAACACCATTTTGGCACTTTACTTGGGCATATAATTTGCAAGGAAGGATTGTTGGTAGACCCAACCAAGATAGTTGATCTTGGGTTTAGAAGAACCTAACAATCAAAGTGAGGTGCATGATTCTTGGGACATACAGGGTATTATAGGAAATTCATTAAAGGATATGCAAATTTTGATCATGCCCTTGGAAGAATTGTTGAAAGGCTAAAGGAAAATTCTATTGGGGTGATGCACAACAACAAATATTTGAAACATTGAAAGGAAAGGTTGACTACTACACCTATTTTTGTTTTCCTTCATGGGAAAAACCCTTTCATGTTCATGTTGATGCTTCTGGCATGGAAATTGGTGTAATGTTGTGCACAACTAGGAGAAGGAATTGTGGATCATCCTATTTTTTTTGTAAGCAGGAAGTTGACACCCATGGAGAAAAATTACACAACCACTAAGCATGAGCTTTTCTATGATCTACGTGTTTACATAAGTTTAGAAAATACTTATTGGAAACCCATTTATTTTCTATACATATCATATGGCACTCAAGTATTTGGTCAACAAATCCTATTTTTGCAGGGCATTTGTAGATGGATACTTCTATTTCAAGAGTTTGATTTCATTTTTGTAAAATAAGAAAGAGTAATTTAGGGCTTGATCATTTTTCAAGGATCAATTTAGCGAGGATGCATAGAGCATTGAGGACACAATGCCATATGATGCATGCACTTTTTTAGATTAAACCACGCACCCACATAGAATTTGGAGAGATATTGTAGTATTTTTTGCACACTAGGACAAACACTTGAAGGAATGAAGACATTAGAGAAAAAAACAACTTGCAATACACATGGACCTTATCGATTGATTGGTGGAGATTTGTACAAGTTGGGTCATGATGAAGTTTTACACCATTGTGTTTTAGAGCATGAGCATGAGGGTATTATGGAAGAAGCTCATGGTGGAATTACAGGAGGACATTATGCGGGTGATGCTACAATGCACAAGATTCTATGGTTGGACTTTGGTGGGAGACTTTGTACAAGGATACTAAGGAATATGTCAAGGCATGTGATCATTTCAACACCTTGGGAAGCTAGAACATGAGATGAGATGTCATTGTGGCCTATTACAAGCATTGAGAACCTTTTGAGAAGTGGGATATTGACTTTGTAGGTCCTATTTCACCACCCATGTAGGAGGACTAGTGTGCACATGCATTATTACTTGTACAAATTATCTGACAAGGTGGGAAGAGGTAACACCTACAAAGGATTGTATAATAACAACAAACAACAAGATTTTTATGGGAGAAATATTATTAGCAGGTATGGTTGTCCATTAATCTTGACAAGTGATAGAGGAACTCATTTCTTAATGAGACAATCAAAATTTTTTTGGTAGAGTTTATGGTGGCACACCATAAGACTAATCCTTATCACCCACAAGCTAATGGTACTACAAAAGCTTTCAACAAGATTTTGGACAAACATTGACAAAAATATGTGATGTTGGAAGAAAATATTGGGATGATAAAGTGTCAGTTATACTTTGGGCATATAGACCACTTATAAAAGGTTGAATAAGGCCACACCTTTTCAATTGGTGTTTGGGAGGTTGTATTTCCTATTGAATTTATGTTACCATCCCTACATATTGTGCATGTGTAGGAGGACTAGATGATGAAAAGTTGTGGAAGAGCACATTGAAAAAATTATGCAAGTTAGATGAGTGGTGTGTCATTACATGTTAGATCCAGCCAAAGACTGAGAAGGCAAGAAAAAGAAATCATGGCATGATAGGAACATTATTAAGAATAAGACATTTGAAAGTTGGAAATATGGTCCTTCTCTATGATTCCAAGTTTGTGTGCCACCCAAGGAAATTGAAAGTACATTGGTTGGGACCTTTTGTAGTAACCAAGATACTTGAATCAAGTGCTTGTCATTTGGTGCTTGGATGACACCATGTTTCCCAATTACTTCAATGGGAGTAGGTTGAAAGCCCTACTATAAATAAGTCTTCTTGGTGTTTGTAATAAGGTAGTTTTCCATTAGATTAGATTTCCATTTTATGTGTTTCCTTTCAATCATTGTTATGCTTTTTTTTTAGTTTTTTTTTGTTATAATAAGTGTGCTTTGCATATAAGAAGATGATTACTATCTATTGAGTTCATGCATAGAGGACCACACATACTTTTAGTGTGGGGTGGATCAGGTATAAAAAAAAATATTGTTGGCATCAAATTTGATACAGGTTGGCATGGTTGAGGTATCCTTTGAAAGGTTGTGCGAGAGAGAAAAGGTGTTACAGGTGCTTTGGATGAAGGTGTTTTTAAGGAAATTTCTCAGATTGAAGACCACATGAGAAGAATGATCACACAATGTAACATGAGGTAGGAAACAACATGGTGGAATACTTAGTGTGAGGTGACAGAGGGTTATGTACTTAGGTGCGGAGATGCGCACGTAAGGAGGTATGTGGCTCATGAAGTAGTAGGGGCATGCTGCTTAGAAGGTTACAAATGCTGTGTGCATGAAAAAAGTCATAGAATAAAGTAAAAAAGTGAAAAAGGTACTTTATTAAGAAAGTAACTTAAAAGTTTTAAAGTGAAAAAATGTGTGTTAAGTGGAAAAAAGTAGGTTGGTGGGGTATGAAAAAGTATAAAAAAGGGGCAAGTCAAAGTCATTTTCTACCTTGCATTCAAGAGAACTTGAAGCAATCAAGCTATCAGTGACTTTTGTGAAAGAGAGAAGAGAAAAGAAGAAAAAACTAGAGCAATGCGTGTATACGAGGTTGTGTGTGGTCTTTGTGAAAAGAAGTTTGAGACAGAGTTTGGAAGAAAGTAGTTAGGGCATGGAGAGAAGGGTTTGTGGGTGAGTTTGAATAACTAGGGTTCACAGCACTTGGATAACAAGTAAGTGTGGTGAGATAAAGTACCTAGGAAAATATTTGCAAAAGATAGAGAAATGACACCCAAAACTAGAAGAAAGCATCATACAAAAGAGGGTTGAAGTCAAGGTGGAAGAACCCCTGGAGGATATATATTCAAAAATGCAATACCCACCTGGAGTACTTAGGGTTCTAGACTTGGAAGTCTCAACTTCCCAAGTGTAAAATCAGTGAATACAACCATAGAGCTCTAGGGCATGAAGAAATGTTTGAAGGAAGACATGTTGTGAGAGATTTTGAAACAAATGAAGAAGGGAAAGTACTGGTCGATGACTCAGTATGAAGAACTTGGAGAAAGTTGGAGTCTTGTAATTTTTGAACTACCCTTCTTCGTCAAAGCCCACACATTTATACTAGTGGCTCATGTCTAGGGTGCATGAGGATTTCTTTTATTTCACGGGCCAAGGATGATAAATTATAGCTCAACTTATTGAGCAAGTCACAGGGTTGAGAGTACAGGAGAGGACATGGGGTTGGACTTATGCTCTAATGTGAAGATTGATGAATTGGCCACAACACTAAATTATATGAGAAGGGAGGAAGGGCTATGCTTATCGATAACCTCATAGATCCTACAACTAGGGTTGCAGCCAGATTGGTTAGTTTTTGAAGTTGGGTGCCTCGAAAGGTGGAATGAACATGAATAAAAAAAAATTTTATACATTACACATAGATGGCAAACAAAGCACACTACAACATTACACAATACATTGTTCCAATGGAATTATTGAAGAGGAGGGTGCAAAGAATGAAATGAAGAAGGAGCAAAGATAACTTGGGGCTCGATCCTCCTTCTCATTGTCTTCTGGGAGATTGGAGTACCAGATGGCCCAGATGATGATATGTGGGTTTACCCACCTGTAAACAAATCTCTTGTAGTACAATTTTAGATATACTATGATGGTGTGATCTCAAATGTGTATAAGGAGAGAATTGATAAGTGGTATAACAAGTTGTGGGGCATTTTGAGAATGAATGGTGCATTCCATGAGTTTCCCATAGAGGTTGGGAGAAGGAAAATTTCACAATGATCAACATTACAACCTTGCATGGTTCGAGAATGAAGGATGGGAGATGAGTCCCTTGGTGTAAGCTACCCTTTGCATTCACTTCCCAATACTTCAAGTGTTTGTGAACAAGATTAAAACATGTGTAAAGTTAACTTTGATGCTGATAAGGTTGACTTTAGACTTGCACATCTTACACGTGACGTATAGTATGATGATGAAGACCACATATTTGAGATGTTGGAGCCTAACACGCTTTGACTTGAGCCCTAGTTGAATGTTACTATTAGGGGATTGATAAGTAAATATTTGTGCAATTGAGGCTAAAGACCCAAGGGGGAGTGGAGATGGAGATTAAAGATTCTACCTTCCCAAGCAACATGGGAAAAATTGTACCACCACTTAAAGAGAACACATGAAGATACTCCTGAGGAGAAGAAGAAGAAGAAGAGGAAGGTGGACTTGATCATTCATGGTGCAGAAGAAGATGTACTACACAAGAAGAAACAACAGTGGTGTTAGAACATCTCAACCACACAAGGACAACACGAGAGAAGGAAAAATTCAAGTGCAGAGGGGTGAAATTGTTTTTAGCTCATAGAATAAAATGGTGAGGAGTCTGATTTGGAAAAGAAAAGAAACTTTGCATGAGGAACTTGAGCACGAGTGGGATGAGTAGTTGGAGAAAAATAATGTTGAGAATCAAAAGTAGTTACATGCACACATAGAGGGAGGAGGAGATAAAATTCCACTTAAGGACAAAAACACTTGTGGAAGAGGGGCACACAAAAAAAGGAAATGACTGATGACACTTATGTTATCAAGGAAGAAAAAGGCACAGGAGTTGGGACAAGTGTGACGTGTAAATGTGTTCTACCTCAAAAGAAGAAAGGAAAAGGTAAGGGTGTAAAGGAAGATATGGATGCCTAGGTCACCACACATGGATTTTTGGATGACCCTAAGAAGGTTTGAGGGAATGTTTTAAAGAAAACGTTCCAAATGAGAAGTTGTATGGCTGGGAATTAATGGATAAGCATGGGGAGTGTCACAAACTAGGAAGATGTTGAGCTAGAACTTGCACAATTTTATAGAAGAACTTGAGTTCGAGGTAAGTAATAACTCCATTTGGTGTCATTGAGTTAAAGAGTGAGTCGGGAGGAAGTATAAGGTAGTCGACCCCATGTACCTAACTGATGAGTAGGCATGTAATGCCTTAAACAAGTTGGTCATGGATGTTGACGTGAGAAACCTTGATGCAGTGCTACTATGAAAGTCTTGGTAGCAGATAAGAAGAAAAGGAGTGTGAGGTCGAGGATTTGAAGAAGGACCTCTAGGGATGAGAATAAGAGAACACCAAGGAGGCATATGATAGGGCTGACGCCATGGTGAAACATATTTTAGGATAGTGCCCAGCCTTGGTAAGCCAAGCCAAATGGTGTGATTATAATGATGAGATGGAGTACTTGGAATATCTTACCTAGTCAATTTTTTGAAAACATAAAGAGTGGCACATGGGGCCAATAACAAAAATAAATTACAAAGGAAAAAGAAGCTAATAAGGTCGTTGTTGAGGCCAAAATTACTGAGCTTGAAGATTTTTTGTGAAGATTAAGGAAGCAAGTGACAAGGCTGATGTGGCCTTTAATAGGTTCCAGAAATGTGAACCTATTCTTGATGCACATGATTGATGAAGAAGCAGTGCTCTTAAGACTATCCATGAGAAGACACCCATGAATAAAATTGAGTGCACTAAGTTATGGCTTGAGGTAAGAAACAAAACATAAAGAAGTGATTAAGGCCAAAAAGGACAAGTTAGAGCTCTAGATAGGTTAATTTCAAAATATGGTGTTGGACCACATGGACGTGATTGAGGGAGTGTGCATGGAAAATTGACTATGGTCATTCAAGAGCTCAAGAGTAGGGTGGAAGAGTTGGTGCCTAATTAAGTGTCAGGGGTTGTAGAGGTGGTGCACTAGGAAAGCATTAGCGAATTGATGAATGGAAGAAGGTGGAGAGTGAAATAGATGTTGAGTGGTGCCTTGATCCCAACAGCTCTTGCGTCTAGTTTAGAGTTTTGAGGTCTGTCTTTGTATTTTTCCCTCTCATTCCCTTAGGTATTAGTTGGCATGTCGGGTCATTAGTGTCAAAATTTGAGCAAGAGATCCCTGTATAACTATAACATACTATCTTGTGGGTGGATTATCTACTACTAAGGGCTAACTATCTACTAAGGTAAGGGACTACATTTAGGCATCATTTCATCACACACATTTTATAGGAAAGGGAAGTCTATTCTATTCCATCCACCATTTTGCATTTTATATAGCTATTGCCCCTATCTCTCATATCATTGGCACTAGGGAACCCTAGGCACATCATTGCACACACAAAGCACACAAAACTACATTGGGTATGGAATGTAGTACAATGCTTAGTTGTAAGTCCACCATTATGGCCGCTAAGGACAATCCGACCCCTTTATATGAATATTTATTTTTAGGAGTTTGATGCTTTGTATGGGGTTTTATAGGTGAATCTTCATTACAAGTTTAAGATGCCATCAATGAAGTTTGACAATCATGTGAAAAATATTGAGACATTGCGAAGAGATCTAATGGCACTTCCATTCAGGTCTCTGAGCTTTTTCTATAGACTAGACTAGAGCATCCATACTATAGACTAGGGCACCCACAGTGCCCTGATCCTCTTCCAGTGCCCTAGTCTGATCAAATATTCATCTGCTACAATTTCCCGGGTTGTATCATCATACTCTACTCCCGCACATCATCTTGTTCAATCCCGAATCTCAGTGAGGTAAGTCATTTTCAGGTTAGTACCTTATCCCTCCTATTTCAATTATTTCATTTTATTTAAATATAAAAAAATTTACTTAGCATTCGTATTTCAGTTCATATCAATTATTATATTTTCTATATGTGCTTAGATTAAATTAGATAGATATATGATTTCATATTTTAGTTAATCATTTTTGTGAACCCGTACTTTAGAATATTTTCCCTAGGATCCATTTCAAACCTATGGCTTTTCATCTTCTTCACCCATCATGTCTCATTTTAGTGTTAACCCTATCTATGATGAGGATGTCATTGTTGAGCTCACGAATCTCTATGGTAATCTTACTCCTATGCTAGATCATATCAAACATCATCTTCTAGATGGTCAACAATATGTTCCTACTCATTTTGAAGATTATCCCATTGGCATTAGTATTGTTGAGGATCCGATAGCCTTCACTCGTTGTACACCATGCTATACAAATACTTGTGATCCTCCTTATGATCTTTCTAAGGAAATTTTAGATGATTCTCTTATTGATTACATGTTTGGTATTGATCATCGTTCACATGTGCATACTGATTCTTCTTCTACTCAGAACACCTCTATAGTTTCATCTCATGATTCTCCTACTTCTGATATTGCTTCTCATGATACATCTCATACTAGTTTGCATCCTCTTTTATACTATGTTGATGATCCTATTGATAGTATCCTTAGTGACATTCTCATTTTTGAGTCTTTATCTGATGTCGATGAGGCGGTTGATAGCCATGGTTCTCCTTCTTTTTATATGGCCGAGTGTGAATCTCTTATTCCATCATTACCTTCTCCTGAGATTGCATCTAGCATTATACATGAATCACCTCCATGTATCACTTCTTCTTCTCCTACCATTTCATCTCCTCTTATTACATCATCTACACCCATTAGTTCGTCTTCTCCTATAGATGTATCTCCATCGGTCACCTCACCTATTAGGGATGTTTCGATGCTAGTCCTACCACTGCTATGGATATTCCATCTACATCATCTACTATAGCTTCTTCGACACCTACTACTAGTGTGCCTTTAGCATCAAAATCTCCTTTGTCATCTCTAGATATTCCTATGATCACTCACAATGGAAAATTACAACCTCTTAATACATTATTTCCATCTTCCACTATTCCTTCACAGGATATCATCTCTCTCATGCATTCTATAGGTCAATTACAATCTCAAGTTCAGTCTCTTACTCTAGAAAGTAGGGCTTACTATGCTTCTATTGATAACAACTCATTACATGGTAACCCTATTCCCAAGAAGATTCATAATTCGACATTCCCTAAGGAATTTATCATGCCTACATTCACTTTCTTTGATGGTATTGGTGATCCTCATGCTCATCTTCTACATTACCACATGGCTATGACCTCTTATTCTAATGATAGGCTATTACTTAAGGATTTCTGATACAATCTTACTGATGAGGCATTGCAATGGTACACTCATCTTCCCTTTGGGTCCATTAGTACTTACTATGACATGGAGGACGCTTTCCTCCATTTGTTTCATCCTCAACAATGGCCCTAAGGTTACTTATGACCACATACCTACTTTACATCAGGGCTCATTAGAATCTATTAAGGATTATATCTTATGATTTAATGCTTGTATGCACCAACTAGTATTCCAACCTATAGACCTTGAGAAGCAATTCATTTTCTATCGTGGTTTGATTCTTGTGCTCAAACAAATATTACAATATGATACATGTGAGTCATTCATTCTTCTATGTTATAAATTCCTAGATCTAGAGCAAGATCTTATTTCAGCAAATGTCATTGACCCTCCACATACATCTACTTCTATTATATCATCTAGTCCTCCTCCGTTAAAATTGGTTGAGCGTCCTACACAGTCTCCACATTTTCCTCACAAGCAAAGAAAACAAGCTCAACCTACTCCACCATCACAACATACTTCTTCTCCTTCTCTGACATGATACTTCTCCTTCCACTCCATCTATGTTGTGTGAGCCATTGCATTTCTCCCATCATGCTAGACTTCATGATGTGTTGTTTACCTTACTTGAAAATGTTTAATTCTCTTACCATCCAACTAGCATCATCCACAAACAGGCTACAAAGTGTCAACGTGACCAACCTTATTGTAATTATCATCGTATAAATGGCCATAGGGATAATGAATGTCTTTCCCTTCATGATAGATGATAAAAATTAGAGGAAAAGGGAATCATCTCCGTTGGATCTCGATCATGTGAGTGACCCATCTCTCCTCTACCTCATTAGATTGTTTCTACTACAGTTGATTCATCTCCTCCATCTCGTGCTCAGGCCATGGTACATCCACCACAAAAGTTTTTTACTCTTGTGCGCTCTCCACCACATCCATCACATTCAATTCTTCCATTCCATCCTTTGCATTCACGCTATCCACTGCATCACGTTGTTCCTTCACATTGGCTTCCACAATCCTCCGCATTCACACATTCCATTATAGCTCTATATGACATTCAATTTGGCATATATTCACACACTGCTTCTATCCCACATGCTTCCACCACTTCACACCACCTCAATCTTTGGTAGGTGATTATTATCACCTTACCCCCGATGAAGCATTTGTGTTCTTATGGTTCTTACACGATAGTTGGGGTATTTTTTATAAGAACCTCTCACCACACGCTCCATCGTCTCATCTAGCACACTTAATCATTTCCCAATGATGCACTCTTGCTTACACGACTCATCCTTGACTGTTGAGGGGTCTTAACTAAATGAGCCTATTCATCTACATGTTAGGGGGAATTGCTAATCTTCCCCCTCCCCTTCTTTGTTTCATCATACTAACATTTTACGATCACATCACAACACATTAGCTTTGCAATTACTACATTTTTACATATATCTTACTATCGACATTACACTAATTATACATTACAAATTCCATTTCATTTAACTCACCAACACATTGCATTTGTTATCTATCATCATTCACATTACACATTTTGTCTACCATTATCAATATCATAGTGTGAGTCTACATCAATAAAACATGAACAATATATAACACATTACATACACTACGACAATAAACATTAAATCATACATCATCGATCATATTACGACATCAATGCACAACAAAACAAACTCATCATATACCAATAAAATCTGCCCATATATATATCAAATAAAATAATCATTACAAAAAATGTCTCATCACCTGGGGAAATGCCACCACATCACATAGAATAACACAAATCAAATCTCATCATTGATATCACTCTCGTGTACTCGCGGGATCCCTAGAATGAGACGCCTCGCCACCAACTCGTGCCATTGCTCACGACCTTGATACCTCTCACCCCGTCTCCGTAATAAGGTAATATTCGTAGAGACTAATAAGAAAACTAACACAACAAATCCATGTATCGTGCAAACACATCTTGCACTAGAGGACCACCACTTACTACCTCTTTGGCTCGTCGAGTCTCCTCGCGTGCCTTGTCCCTCTCGCCTAGCAACAACACAAGACATGTCATCACTTGTTATGGCCACTGGCTCAAATAAATGGGCATGCTCACCCGCTATATCATCCACTTGCTCAAGTATACCTCCACCAAGTACATTCGTCAAGGCACATTCCACATCAATGTGTGGATGGCTATGTTTACTATTAACAACCAATACACATCACCTACAAAACAAATAACACAATGACTTAGATAACTATCACTATAACATAGGTAAACAAAAAAGTACACAACACAACTATACAAATACTCACACTTAGCTACAACTACTTCTGCATACATTTGTCGAGGGATGGGCTTCCCCTCTCCTCCTCCTCCTCCATGTGGCAACCCCGTTAGACCTGCAAAATAATGGGAACAATAATACCCACCAAGTGTGTGTCCCACCATGCGTGGTACTCCTCCATGCAACCATCATCATCCGACTCTATCAACTTTATCGCCGTGTCTAACTCATTTGGCCCGGGAGGTACTACTTTGCTCGCTTTTGTGGGCCCCGGTCTAGATCCGGTCCCGCTAGGTGTTTTGATAGCTCTCAAGCATATATATGGCTCTGGGGACATCCTGAGCCATGCCAAACTATCACGATACTCTCTCTATCAAAAAATATCAGCCACACTTGGAAATCGATCCTCCATCCAAATAGTCATCTAAATACACCGCAACTCTATAACATCCTCGAGCCATCCCCCATAATCACGGTATGGTCTCCATATAATTTCCTCGGCCCCATCCTATCTATCATTTTCCTATAGGTGTCTCTGTCCATCCTACACCCACAAATATTAATCCACCTCCTCTCATATATCTATGGCCTAACACACTCTCCTCGTGGACCTCCAACTTCTCTCAACATGGTTATATGTTGATAAACCCATACGCCATGCAATAACGTAGTGTCTCCTATCCCACCACCATGATATGTTGGCTAGTTGTCGTTGCTCCCGTGGATTCATGACATGGAATAACCAACTCCTGTGTATTCATTAACTTTGATTTATCAAAGACTACTCAATAGGGTTTTGGTCTTACGAAAATCATGATCCCAACAAATGGTATCAAAGCGGGGGGTCATGGGTTCAATCCTCCTGTAAATACCACACCAGGGGGTTTGTTTGTTGGCTAGTTCCTCGAACTCCTCGTGGGGTTCGTGACATGGAATAACCACCTGCTGTGTATTCATTAACTTTGGTGATTGTATTAGAGACTAACACTAATGGGTTTTGGTCTAACGGTAATCATGATCCCAACATGCTCATTGTGAGTAAATCAATATAGATCTCTGTATAGGTGGGCCAACACACACCATGCCCATGCATATATAGTACCCTCCTCCTCTAATTGTCCACATATATCATGCATCTTATACAAGATTCCTACACCTCCTCCCTCCACTGCTATCGATGAAGCAATCATAACTCCCTCGAGTGAATATCCTTACACACCACAAAATGACAACAAAAGCATCATTAGAACACCTTATAAGTAAAAATACACATGCTTATCACATTCACTTACATTAGAAATCTGATTTTTCATCATTATACACCAAATGCATACATTCGGACCGTGAGGTGCCCAAATACGGGACCGGGCAGGTAGACAGGACACTAGCGCCCAGCTTTGGCCACTCATGTCCTGGGGGTCACTAGCACCCTCATTGTTATTGTCCAGTGTCTAAAACACCAAGAAAATTAAAATTCTTAAATTTGTAAAAATCAATAGAAACGACTACTACACCATACATTTTTTTGAAAAACAATACACTTACCAACTTTGCAACATGTGCGTGACGCTATGATGGTTACCACCCTCTAAACCTGACTAGGATGCGCTACTCTCACTTGTGGAATTTTCACTGACTTCGCTCTCAATCTCAAAATCATGTACACAAAAATGAAGTGACTAAACAATTTTTCACTTCACTATTTATAGTTACTTTTTCATCACCTACTTTACTATAGTCATTACTTTGCGCTTATTCTCATAATTAATACACACCACATCATTTTTTCATATCTTGAGCGTTTCTACTCGATTTACACCCCATTTGCGAAATTATTTTTAGAATTCTTCCTACCACCGTAACATACACATTACACACACATTATCTCTCCTTGAATTTGTCTTCCATCTCATACACATTTTTGTGATTTCTATCACTTTTTATCTATTTCGTGCTTACTTTCGCTTAGCATTCGTTCTTGTCCTCAATTCCCATTTCATCGAAAGGGGGCATATCATTGGGGTCATCCTATAATTCCTCTTACATTACCATGAAATTAATCAACACTACAGAGTCATCATTTTCCAACATTTGCTAATTCACCGTGTGACATCTCACTATTAATTCCACCTAATGACCTAATATAGGAAAAAATATACAATTTTCTATGTGAAATTTCATCGACTTCCTAATGAACTAACTTGGGGGCAACAAGAATTAAAAATATTTCCATGTGATTATTCACCAATTTATATCGATTCCCCCTAATGACCTAGCTTGGGGATGATTAACTAAAATTAACTAAAATGTGGAATAATAGTAGTTAATATAATCTAGAACAACATGTAAATACAATAAATAAATGTAATAAACAACTATGGAAAATGACCCAAGTGACTAAGCTAATGGAAATAAAAACCCTAATATGCAAGAAGAGTGAGGAAGTGACTCAACTGATTAGAGGAGCTCATGAAATATGTCGCAAAATAAAACATAATAATCTAGAAGCAGGAATGACTATGCAAAGGTCCTAAAAAGGATAGATCTGGATTGATTCTCTAGACTGGGGCACCTAGAGAAGGACTAGGGTACCTATGGGTTCCCTGGTCTATAATATGGGTGCTCTGGTCTATGCAGGAGGTCCAAAACTAAGTTTTACGAGTTTTGAGAGGGTGGTCCAAAATCCTCGGTGTGTGTTGCATTAGATTTGCTTACACCGCACTAGGTGTCATTGATAATCCAAGATGAAAGAAAACCTATAAGAGACCACAAGGAGTACCAAAACCCTAAAAATAATAATGCAAATGGATAGGTTAGACTGGCCTCAGATGCCACAAAAATGGACTTACTAACTGAGCGCTGCACTACATTCTAGACCCAAATGTAGTTCTAGTGTGTGTGTGTGAATCATGCACCCTAGGTGCTCTTGTGCGCCACCACACATTGTGAAGTAGTGAGCAATAACTAGATGTAAAAATGTAGTAGAATAGTGGATGGAATAGAATAAAATCCCCTCCTATGCTTGTGTGATGCAGATGAACCAACCTTGTCCCTTGTGATGGAGCTAAATGTATGCAAATGATCTCCAAATTCCTTAGATGAATGCAACCCTAGGTGGATGATAGTAGTGACTAGTTCTTGGTCCCTCATTATGGTCTCATAAATTTATATTTATAGGGTTCTCTTGATCTAATTTCATAAGTAACCCCAAATGGCCTACCACCAAAAAGATAAGAAGATAAAACAACTTGAAAGTGCCCAAAAGGTGACAGAAAGTTTTAAAAGGATTAGGGCCCTTGGGACCAGGGAGCCCATGGGTGCCCAAGACTAGGTCGACACCCCAGTCAAAGCTAAAATGATGAAAATGAAAAAAGATGACTGGGCATGTGGGTGCAAGAGGTCAGGAATGATGAAAGAAAATAAAGTAAGATGGCCAAAAGATGGGGGTTAATTAGTACTTTCTTCACTCAAAACCTTCTAAATAGTAGTATGAGACCGAGATTAAATAATGTCTAAAGTGCATGATTTTTGTTTACATTTTCCCCACTTTATGTTGGTGAGCGGAAAGCTTAGTAATATAAAGTGGATAGAGATGCCTAAATGATAATCTATGTAGAGTGATGTAGAAATGCGCTAAAGGACTAGAAAAATCGTGGAATGAAAAAAAGATGATGGAGCGTGGAAACTATAGATGAAAATGCACAAAAAAGTGATGAGAGTGAACCTAGGGTGGAAACACATGTGTAATTGCTAATGTGTGTGATGTACCTGCATGGTTAGTATGGTGTGTGTTGCCACAAAATGTTGTTGTTGACATTGTTGTTTTTGTTTTGCCCCCATTTGACTAATTTTTCCATACAACTGCACTCAAGGATAAAATGATCAAGTAGTCAAATATATATGTATGTATGTGTAAAAACACAATGTAAAAGACGCATTTGCATGTGTATGTAAAATCATGTAAATGTAAAATATGTAAATGGAAAATGTAAATGGAATATGTGCACCTAATCCATGTCGAGAAAGAGAGTGTAGAAGGATATCTTGTTCTTGCCGGGTTTTTTTGGGTGATCCAATGCCATAGGACGAAGAAGTGTAGGGAGGAATTTTGTTGTATCCTCCAACCTGTAACTTCTTCCTTAAATGTGTGTGAAGAGATCTCCATACATTCTAGTTTTTTTGGGCGATCTCGACGCCACTCGGCCAAGAAGTATAGGGAGGAATTCCACTATATCCTCCAACCTTTAACTTCTTCCCAAAATGCTAAGGACAACCATGTCCTATAAAAGCCGCTATGTATGGGGTTCGTAGACAGTATGAACCCACTCGCTATATGTAACCCAAAATGCCAAGGGCGGAAAGTGCACTAAATTGAACTGGTGTAAAAGCACTGTGTAGAATGTAAAAATCCCCAAATGATGCCCCCCTCTTTGGGGGTGCATGTGATGTCACTGATAGGAGAATGTAGCCCCAAAAGAGGACCAACCACATGAACTCTGTAACTTTTCCCTGCAGGGGAAGGGAAATGCGCTTGGTAGAAAACAAGGTGTGCACAAACAAGAAGGCTAGCCAAAGACAAGTGTTAGTACAAACATACATGTATAAAGAAACGTCTAATCTATGCAAATAATGTAAATGCTACCAAGCAAAGTAGTACCGTATAAACACAAGAAAACAAGAGTAAGCCACAAAAGTGGGTTGCAAACATGGGACATCACTCATGATGTTGTAAGACATGCAATGTCATCATGGCCACATACAACAAAATAGTGTGCACACTAAACATAGGGCAAGGCCCACATACAAGAACAAATAATAGAAGACAATATAAAAAACAAGTATGGAAGCAAATATACCTACATAACAAATGTTGCACGTGAAGCACTCGTTAGCATGTTAGAAAGATAACTAGTATGTCAGAAGAGTGTATAACGAAGTAACGTAAAGTGATAAGTACAAAATGAAAAAATAGCACCTGTGAGAGACGAATGTGGATGCCCCCAAGGACCCGTGTAGGAAGGGTAAAAGACGAGCATTCATGCTGTATATGAGACTGTATTTCTCGAATCACATATAGAAAAAGATGTGAACACACATGTGTGGATGATATAGATAAATGACATACAAGTAATCTAACTATCATGTAATAATAAAATGACCATGAACAAACAAAAGTAAGCAAGAGTAAAAGCAACCATAATATGTAGTATGCCATGGATGGATGGATTGGAATGCAAAATGGAGTGATAGGAGCCTTGTGCCCCCAAGTGAATGGAAAAGGTTCATTTATTTTTTTCCCTCAACATCTAGAATGAACCATAAACAAGAGTGCATCATCGGAAATGGTCAAAGTGTGTATGTGTATGGTGTCTAATGTGTTGAATGTGCGATGATTATGTATGTATTGGTGAAATGTGACCTAGTAACAATATGATTTTTTCATGAACCTTATATCCAAAGCATATATCTTGAAAAGATGAGTGAAAGAGTGATGATGTAGCCTAAAGCGTATACCACTATAAGATGATAGAGTAGGTGACCATTTAGCCTATAACATATGTCACTAACCTAGTAATGTCACATGATGGAAGGTAAAATGATGAACATGTAAGTATGATAAGGTCCATTTGATTTGTAAACCCTCAACATTCAAGTATGGACTGAGGAACTAAAGTGTATCATAGGGTAGTGAGTGCAGCACGCAAAAGACAATGCAATATGCGTGATGATAATAGACAACCATGTGATGAGTAGAATGTGTAATGTATGATGTATAATATGTAATGCAAGATGCAATGTAGGAATTATAAGATGTAGTGTATTATGTAGAATAATGAGTGTAAGATGATGCAATGTAGTATGTAAAATGCTAGAGTCGTAGACCATGAAAGTGTTGGATATGTATGATGAAGACAAGTATGATGTGTGATGTAAATATATGTAAATATTGAAATGATATAGACTAAATGTAGAATGTATGACATGAGACATGATGTGTGGTGCCTAATGTGTAGTGTGTGGGTTCATGTGTAGTATGCCCTCAACAATCAAGTGTGAACCGAAGCACAAGAGTGTGTCATCGGGTATGGCAACACTAAAGTATGAATGAGTATGTGTGTGTGAGAAGATTGATGTATGGGAATGAAAAGATGATAGATGCTAATATGAGTGTGGGGGTATGTATTAGATTCAATGAACCCAAGCGTGCATGAATGCGTAGGCTAACCAATGACCATGAAGGATGAATTTCCTCCATCTGACACATGTGATGGTGAAAACGTATGACTATGCTCTAACGGTGGTGGTATAGTAGACAAATGTTATGCTGGTGAGTGAAGCCTATGCACATGTGATGGATGAATGTATGATGAAGTTTGTGGCATCACAAAATGTGTTGGTGATGGAGATCTATGTGATGTTGAATGTGAAGATGATGAAGACCCGCGTGGAATAAACCGAGGTGGTGACCTATGTTGAGATATAGTAATTTTCCTAGGAATGGGCCTATACCTATGTGTAGGACTAGTGGAACAATGCGGTCATGTATACAATGCTCAAGTAGGTGAGCTAGGAGTAGATTATGCTTTGAGCAATATAGACTGTGATGTGCTAGAAGAAGTAGATGATGTGCTAGCTACTTTGTGAGGAGATTTATGACCATGTAATAGATGGAGGGAATCCATCAATAGAAATAACTTGTTTGTTGTAAATAAATTTGAGTTGCAAATGATTCATAAAAATGATAGATTGAGAGCGACGAATCCAATTAAGACAAAGAAGAATGTCACATATGGAAACTATATTACCAATGAGGAAAGACACAATAAGAGTAAGAGGACCAACCATAACATGTAGTTTGACAATGCCAAAGGGTTTGTTGAAAGGATACTCAATTTTAATGGAGGATAATCGATAGCCTTAAGAAGTGAAATAGAACATGCACTAACGGGCCATGATGGGTCAACCTTAGTGTTGTTAATGGAGGTTGAGCCAATAGATGCATTGATATGTAAATGATTAGATGTGAAATTTGCATGATAATCAACGTTGGAGAAAGAAATGATTGGTGGCGAAGCATCAATGTTTACAACTAAGAAATCAAGAGCTCTTAATCTAGGAGGAGGCACTACATGATATGTATGATTACCGAAGAAGAGTCGGATGTCTTCTTGTCACGTTGTTGAGATTCATTATTAAAAATATTGATTTTACCCTTATCGTTGGTTAGTGCAGATTAGTAGACTATGGAAATTCTAGTTTGTTGTCATCAATTATATCTTGGATGATTGTACGGAGTTTGAAACATTTATTTGTAGAATGTCCCACACATCGATGATAATCACAATAGAAGTTCTCATTGTAGTTCCTACCTTTTGGTCGTGATGGATCTAACTTGAGTGGTAGAGGGAGGGTAATAAGATTTCTCTCGAGAATTTGCTTCAATATAAGATGTGGAGCCATTGTAATTTTGATAAATGTGTGCCAAGGTGGTTTTGTGACTAAACCTCCTCGGTAAGAAGAGTGATTGTGTTAACAATGATTTAAGTTTCGGTTGGTTTTGTTGTAGAGGGTTTGAATGACATCTTGTTTTGAAAACGAGTGCAGGGCGAAGCTTGTTCTTGATACTTAAGCTTTCCTATGCATAGGAGTTTGGTCTCACAAAGCTTAAGGGTATGAAAAAGCTGGTCGAATGAAGGAAAGGAATCAAAGAGAACACTCTCTTGGAGAAGCGGTAAGAGACTCGAATGAACAAGTCATGAAGCTCAGAGTCCGCAAGCACATTTTTCATCTTAGATAAATTGTTCTTATACCTTAAAACATAGTTAACAATTTTTTCATTGGATCCCTGTTTAAGTTGCGCTAAGGTGAGCATCGAGATATTAGAGTCAATATTTATGGAGAAATGCGTAAGAAATGCATCAGCTAAATGCATGAATGAAGTTACTAAGTTAACAGGTAGGTAGTAAAACCAATGCATTGCATAGTCATGGAGACTACGAAGAAATATTTTAGCTAAGAGAATATGATCGTTGAAAAATATAGACAAGCTACATGAAATGCTCTAAGATGCTCTTATGTCACCATGCCCATTGAAAATGGGAATCTTAGGGGTGACAAAGCTAGGAGGAAGCAGATAAGTAGAGATGGTAGGTGTGAATGGAGTATGCAACAATAAGGTAGAATCTAAAGATGGTGATGCATGCGAAGTGGCCTATTGTAACTTACAAATTTGAGCTTGAAGGTCATGATAAAGAGAAGTTAAGTCTTGATTTCCAATGGATGAAACCTACCACATATTAGAAACTAAGGGCAACGTAAAATGATTGATAGGAGTATTAAAAGAAACATGAATAGTAGAGATAGGTGGAAAAGTGAAAGTGAGTGGTTGAGGGGAAACAGAGATTGGTATAGCCATGAAAGCATTGAGTTCAACCAAATTAGTATCTTCTTCACGAGCCACATGTAAAAGTAAGTCTAGATCTTGAGGGTGCTCAACAATATGATCATTAATGACCTTAAAATGTTATTCAGTAAAATCAATATGAGAGTGAGCTAGAGAAAAATGAGAATAAACCCTAGAATGATAAGGTATGTGTTGTCGTGTAATTGTGCAATAGGAAAATTGACAATTTCTAAGCATGACAGTGATACTCGTGTACCAAAATTTTCATGTTTTATCATTCCAAGGCACCTCAGGTCTACCCAGTTAGTTTAGATGACCTCCCAATTGATGTTAACACATTCCCTAGGTGATTTAGGAAAGTCAAATCAACCCCCTAGGTGATTTTAGGACTTCTTGAAAAATGTTATCTCTGGGCAGTTGTGGGAAGGGCTATCACTGGCCTTCCTAAGATTGAGAAACCCCGGAGCATAACGAAGGAGATAAATCCAACATGGAGGTGAATTGAAGGCCTAAAACATCATGGAAGTAATTTTTGAAGATTTAGGGAAGATTTGGGGAGTTTGGAGTAGTTTGATCAAAATCAGGGTTCACAGGCCTAAATAGTGCACATGCCAAAACAACTTCTTGAGCTTCCAAAGGTGATTCTGAAGCTCTAGATGGATTTAGGAGAAAAATAAAACATCATTAGAGAGGGAATTAAAAGATATACAAGATGGAGTACCATATCAAAATCCAATTTTTAGGGATCAAATTGATGAATAAGGACATGATAATCCAGCCATTGGATTTAGAAGGCCATTTATAGTCAATATCATATAAAATTTCATCAAAAACATCCATTGGGAGCTTAAGATATTGTCATTGCCGCAAGTTGTCCTCAAGGTTCGGGAGTTAGTCAAATTTTCAGCTCCAGGAGCATGGCGGGATTTTGTGTCCCTGACGTCCCTCAAGGTCAAGGACATCAAGGTTGGGAAAATTCTCCCAACCCCCTTGAAGCCCTCTAAACCCACATATGACCTCCAGAGCACCAGTTCAGCCCCCAGGTGCTTGCGGGAGCTCAAAGCCTCAACTCGTCCGATCGCTGCCACGTGTCATCTCTAGGAGCATCATGGAATTTAATTTCCCTCATGTCCCTCACAAGTCAGGGACATCAGACTTGGAAAAATGCACCCAGCCCCCAAGGAGACTCCTGGTCACCCATGTGACCTCTTCAAGACTAGTTTTTCAGCCCTGGGAGCTAGTGGAGCCTTCATTCCCTGCTGTCGGATCGCGCCACATGTCACCGTCTTACTCACCATGGAAATTGATGTCCCTCATGTCCCTTTGAGGTGAGGGACGTTAGGGACAAAAATGTGCCCAACCCTCTCTGTGCATAATTTTTGAATATTTTTAAATCCCCACCTGCCGCTTTCTTCCCGCTTCTAACATCTAACTCTCTTGTGCACATGCTCTGTAACTCCCTCTGCAACTTCTCACCACCACTCCACCATTTCCAAAGATAAAAAAACTTTGATATAGAAAGGAACTCCTCTAATCCATGATAATATGCAGGTCTATCGAAGAAATATTGACTAAACCAAGAAGAAAAATGAAGAACAGAGAAGAAGAACAATGGAAATCCCCATTGCTTCGTGAAATCGAATTTTGAAGAAATCTTGCAAACAGATGCATGGATTGACGAACCATCTTTTGATGTTTTTTCCTCTATCAAAAACCATAAAAAAATTCCTTCAGACCCTCCTCTCATGCCATTAAACATTCATAGTGAAGAAATCTTCTTTTCGGTCCAACGGAGAAAGAAGTTGGATTTCTCATCAAACCAACAATGATTGAAATGAGATTTCACCGGAAGCACAAGAAGAAAAAACCCATATAAAAATGTAAATTTGATCGCGAACGGATGACAAAAATCAGACTTGTAATTTTGAGGTCCATTAATGGTTGTTGTCTAGAAGCATTGTCAGGTCAAAAAATTAAAACTTTAAAATCTCCCAAACTATTGAGCGAATAGGTCCAAGATTTCAGAGGGGAGATATTGGGAAAAAACCATATCAATTTTTTTTTTTTTCAAAGTGATCCTATCATCGAAGGTTCACTTTCCAAAAATAACAGGTCTTCTACATGGAGGACTACCATTTCGAAAGTTGTCAATTAAAGAAACTGCGAAAGAGGCATTAAACACTAAGATGTATTGCAAGGAGAGATCACCAAAATGGTCATCTTGGTCCAAAATTGACACTTACTAAAAATAGTAAGTGGTCCCATGAGCACCTACCAAAAATAGAAAATTGATCTAGAAGGTGAGAGGAACGCAGGGAGATAGGGAAATCTGAGTTGTAACATCTAGTTGAGGTTCGAGGCAGCTGATTTTTCATACTTACTAAAAATAGTAAGTTGTTTTTTCAAGAAATCATGAAGCATAAATGGACAGGGTAGAATCCAACTCAACCTTTCGCTTCCGAGTAAGAGATAGAAAAAGTGTAGTCTTTATCATCATACTATGCAAAGTAGGTGATAGTGAGGATGTCAACAGTGTCTTTCGACACTCATTTCATGCTTCAATTGGTATGCGGGAGGTGGAATTCACAATCGACACCATTAGATCATTCATAATATGCTTCATTAGGATCATGTCTGAATCAACCGAGTAGTCCAAAAAATCAAGGAGTTAGGACAAGATTTGTTCAGAGTGGATCTCCATGAGTGATGCCCATGGTCACCGAATGAGTCATGTGATAGTGTATTTAAACACGGTGTTCACACATCATCCAAAGGAAGTTCTTCAATGTGCACAAGAGTTCAAAGATTCAGAGTTCATCACATCGGAGAGTTTCATCGAGTCATCTAGAAGGATCAACAAGATTTATCAGAGGTAGAATCTATCATTATTGACATCATATTTCCTTCTTCTTTCTACACTATCTCCCTCTCTCTCTTCTCTCCCCAACCTCATCTCTCCTCAATGTTCTAATTTGACGTTGGGGGGTTGCACTTTTTCAATGTAATAAGTCACCCTTAATTTATAAAAGGGGACTTAATGATCTCCTTAAAACGTGAAAATTTTCTTGACATATGAAGGGTCAATGGGGGTAGGCAAAGAATTCCAAAGCACTATAAATTGTAATGAACTCCTCATTCAAAAGGGTTCTAATTCTGAAATTATTCTAGCTAGTTGTATTCTTGTAAGTTCATGAGAGAGATTTTTCTCACTTGAGTGAAAAGAGTTAGCCACTTTTCCCTATTCTCAATGTCTTCCATTCTCATACTATGTACAATTTCTACTTGAGCATCAATACAAGGAGTTTTGAGCCTTTTTGACTAAGGGGTTTATTGATACTTTATGTTTATTAAATTATAATTGGTCTTGTTATTGTTTATAATATTGTTTCTTCCTAATTTTAGTGCATGTGATGAAATTTATAACTAGTGTGTGCAGGAATATGATTTTCTACCTGCAACATTAGTTATCCTACCTATTTTCTCACTCCCCTTTCCCACTCTTCAGAAAAAGTCTTCCCTAAAAAGAGATTGCTAGCTTTGTCGCATGGGTAAGTAGAGTGCCCCTATTGATCCCCGACCACAAAGCCACCAGGAAAATCCACCTTTACTCGCGCATGCATATATGACAAATGCAACAGTTAAGTAGAGGGGTTTAGATTCCCAGAGCATTGGCAAGAAATCCACAAGTTTTTCCACCTAAAATTTTTTCTCGACATGCAGTATGAATGAAGAAAATAGAAGCGTGAATGATCGAGTCAAGTTCACTAAAATGATTAACTTAAATTAACTAAAATGTTGAATAATAGTAGTTAATATAATCTAGAACATCATGTAAATACAGTAAATAAATGTAATAAATGACTATGGAAAATAACCCAAATGACTAAGTTAATGGAAATAAAAACCCTAATATACAAGAAGAGTGACGAAGTGACTCAACTGATTAGAGAAGCTCATGGACTATGTCACATAATAAAAATAATAATCTGGAAGTAGGAACAATTGTGCAGAGGTCCTAAAAAGGACAGATCTAGACTGATTCTCTGGACTAGGGCACTTGGAATGACCGGGGTGCCTATGCGCGCCTTGGTTTGTAATATGGGCATTCTAGTCTCAGGTAGGAGGTCCAAAATGAGGTTTACCACCATGGCGGGTGGTCCAAAACCCTTGGTGTGTGTCACATCATATTTTTTACACTTGTGGTAGGTTTTGCTTTGATAATCCAAGATGAAAGAAAGACCTGCAAGAGACCACAAAAAGTATCAAAACCCTAAAAAGAAGAATGTAAATGAATAGGTCAGACTGACCTGAACTGCAACAATAATGGACTTACTAACTAAGCGTTACACTAAATTCCAAACCCAAATGTAGTTCTAGTGTGTGTGTGTGTGAATCATGTGCCTTAGGTACTCTCATTCCATTCACACTTTGTAAAGTAGCGAGCAATAACTAGATGTAAAAATTTAGTAGAATGGTGGATGGAATAGAATAGAATCCCCTCCTATGCTTGTGTGATGTAGATGAATCTACCTAGTCCCATGTGATGGAGCTAAATGTATGAAAATTATCTTCAAATGTCTTATATGAATGCAACCCTAGGTGTATGATAGTCGTGACTAGTCCTTAGTCCCTCATTATGGTCTCATAACTTTATATTTATAGGGTTCTCTTGATCTAATTTCGTAATTAACCCCGAAATGGCTGACCACCAAAAATATAAGAAGATAAAATGGATAGAAAGTTCCGAAAAGGTTGCGGGAAAGTTAAAAAGGATAGGGATGCCTGGTGGGACCAGACCATTCATGAGTGCCCCAAAGATTAGCTGGGCACCCTAGTCAAAGCTAAAATGACTTAAAATGACAAAAGCTGATTGGGCATGTACATGCAAGAGGCCAAGAATGACGAAAGAAAATAAAGTAAGATGGCCAAAAGATGGGGTTAATTAGTAATTTCTTCACTCAAAACCTTCTAAATAGTAGTATGAGACCGGACTAAATAATGTCCAAGTGCATGATTTTGTGTCTACAGGAAACTAGCGTAAAATCTCTCTACGAGTAATAAATCAAATCAAATCAATCAATCAATCAATGCGTTCAAATTTCTAACAATAAAAATCATATCATCAATACAAATTCAACACAATCGGCCTCCCAGATGACCTAACTTGGGAGTTATGTGCGCGACGTCCCAAATAACCTAACTTGGGAGATTAATCCATTGCTTTCCCGTGATGACCTAATGTGGGAAGTTAGTCTATCCATTTAGCATTTTATTCCAGATGACCTAGCTTGGAAGCCATCATACATTTTGTGTTTTCTTCCAGATGACCTAACTTGAAGCCATCACATTGCGGTGACACCTGTGGAGTGGGGGCAAGATTACCTTTCCTATACCATTCCTATATGGGTCAAGTGTTTGATTGAAATCATTTGAATCCAAAAACCACAATTTTTTTATCTGAGTCCATCTATAGTAACTACATCTTGATGATGTAGTTAGAGATTGGAGAATAACACACTTTTCTCCCTACATTCTTCCTCTAGCGGCATGACGCCCAAATCCTCTGGTTGATTATATGTGTACACGCGTTCAGGTTAAGAACTGATCACTCCCTACCCCATCTCATTGTCATCATACAACATTCAAAATCATCAATCATCTAACATTTCTATCATCACTCTCATTTAGTGCACTTCATCATGACATTACACTTTTCACTATGTTACATGGATCAATACGTTGATCTATGGTTCGACACGCTATATGGTTCTTTCGGAACATTTTTACTACCACATCTATGCATTCTACTACAACATGGGATTCTCCAGATTTCTCTTAGGTATGTATCTCTATCTACTTTATGTTACCAAGATTTCCGCTCACCAACATAAAGTGGGGGAAAATGTAGTCACAAAATCATGCACTTGCTATTATAATTATACCACCAAGTATGTTGTTTTATATATGGATATTGCGTAAGAAAATTATTCATTAATGACCCATACCCTAGTCCTATCATCAGTTATTTGGCCTTTGTCATCATTTTTCTTGCACGGTCGTAAGTTGTTTGTAAAGTTCCAGTCA
Organism: Taxus wallichiana var. yunnanensis; assembly: GCA_018340775.1. NCBI lineage: Eukaryota > Viridiplantae > Streptophyta > Pinopsida > Cupressales > Taxaceae > Taxus > Taxus wallichiana. Next base: position 882,533,955 of record CM031239.1, on the reverse strand, counting down.
TCTCCTGTGTCATTATTTGATCATTTACCATCTCTAGTCTTTGAATATGGTGCCTAAGGTAGAACTTGGGTGCCCATGGGCTCCCCAATCCTTATTTTAGGCACCCTGGTCCCGAAACACTTACGTCTAGTTTAAATTTTTGAGGTCGGTATTTGTAATTTTCCCTCGCATTTCCCTAGGTACTAGTCAACATGTCGGGTCATTAGTGTCAAAATTTGAGCAAGAGATCCCTATATAAACATAACATACTTACTATCTTATGGGCGGACTATCTACTACTAAGGGCTAGCTATCTACTAAGGCAAGGGATTACATTTGGGCATCATTACATCACACACACTACATAGGAAAGGGAAGTCTATTATATTCCATCCACCATTTTGTATTTTATCTAGCTATTGCCCCTATCTTTGTGTCATTAGCACTAGGGAACCCTAGGCACATCATTGCACACACAAAACACACATAACTACATTGGGTCTGAATGTAGTGCAACGCTTAGTTGTAAGTCCACCATTGTGGCCACTAAGGACAATCCGACCATTTATATGCATCTTTCTTTTTTAAGAGTTTGATGCTTTGTATGGGGTTTTACAGGTGAATCTTCATTGTAGGTTTACGACGCCATCAAGGAAGTTACTTTAAAAATCACATGAAAAATATTGAGACATTGCGAAGATCTAGTGACACTTCCATTCAAATCCTGACCTATTTTTCATACTAGAGTGCCTATACTATAGACTAGGGCATCCATAGGTGCCCTGATCCTCTTCCAAACACCCCAGTCTAGTCAAATCTTCATTTGCTGTAATTTCCTGGTTGTACCATCATACTCTGCTCCATCCACACATCATCTTGTTCAGTCCTCCGAATCTCAACGAGGTAATTCATTTTCAGGTTAGTACCTTATCCCTCCTATTTCAATTATTTCATTTCATTTAAATATCAAACAAAATTACTTAGCATTCATATTTCAGTTCATATCAATTATTATATTTGTTGTACTTTCTTAGATTAACTTAGATAGATATATGATTTCATATTTTAGTTAAGGCTCGTGCCCAAGCATGAACTATCCTGGAATTAGCCAATTTTGGAGCCACGGGCTAAAAATAGACAATGTTGAGATTGAGTGGCATTCAAGAAATGTTCCAGATTTAGAAGAAAGCATGAAGACTTAGAGATAAAGGAACATATATTTTGGGAGATAAAGCACATGCATGTGAAGATCAAAGGTCATACGTGGATCGAGCCAAGAATAGGAGTTAAAGTAGAGTTTAATTATAGGATTGATCTATTATTAAGCCTATAGAAAGCATGCATACTATATATATGCTTTTGTATGTACGCATGGCTATTTTGAGCATGCAGGATATTTTGGGAATGCATAGGTGGTGAAGGGAAATTACCCACCCCTATATATATGTATCAGATTGCATTGTTTTAGAAACCATGTGATAATATGGTTTTGTTTTGGACACCGTGTGATACTATGGTTTTGTATTTAGCTTCTGCTATGTAATATTTTGGTTATTAATGGATAATTATGGTTGGATTCTAGTAATGGATATATCTGAGTATGGTGATCATGTAGTGCAATTGATCTTAGTAATGGTTTGATCTATTATGTTTCCTTATTACACGTGTTTCCTTGTGATATCTGTAATGATCTGTGATTGAATGAACGCTTGGTAATGGTAATCATGAATAGGCATGTGAACACCTTGTCGAAGCCGACAAAGGAGGGACATGGTAGCTTCACGCGCTTCGGGTGAGCATTCATATCTGTCTCTGGATGAAGTGCCAACTTGCCTAGGTAATTGAGTATAGAAAAGAAGAATACAATAATATGTTAGGTCTACTTACTATCCTTTATCATTTTGAGTCATTAAAAAAAAAAATTCACTACAAGAATTTAGTTGATTAGATAGTAAATAAAACACTAAAATTCAATTACATCCTACCAATTCATGACAAAATACTAGTGGTACTAGATTCGTGGTGGTTGTTGATTACTACCAAAATAAATACAAAAATAAACGATCAAAATATATACCAAAAAATTGATAGCATATGTCATAACTAAATTTGGTAGTAATCAACAACCACAACAAATCTAGTACCACTAGTAGTAAAATTCAAATTGGTATTATATGTTTGAATTTCATTATATCGAAATTGGTATTATATCACAAATTGGCCACACACACATATTATGGCCACATAAATCATTAAGTACAACAAATTGCATGCATTTTATAAAATTAGGGGTTTCAAAATCCCCGATTCAAAAAGCATAACTTTATCAAAGAAAGAAAGAAACAATTATATTTAAAAACATTTTTATTTAATATTTTAAAGGGCATTCTCTAAAAAAAGAGTCTTATCTATCATGAGCCATTTTTCGGATGACATGTATCATATATTTGCATATTAGCTTTCTTAGTTATTTTACAAAGGACCTCTATTTTTGAGATAAATTTGTGCAAGCTTGTCCTAATACGGGAGATGTACATATTTCAAAACTTCTATATATATATATATATATATATATATATATATATATATATATATATATTAACATCCTTTGGACCGAGTCTCTGTCCATGACATGCCTAAAGTGAATGTGTCCTTCCATGCACTACAACTATTGATGTGAATGAATTTATTAACTCCACTTGATCACCCGCCATTAATTTTGTTTTCTTCAAATATTATTACAATAAAGTTTTTTTATATTAATATATTTAAATTAAATAATAAGTGAAAACAAAAACTCACATAATTGAAATTATAGTCAACATACTTACCATGCCATCTTTCACAAAAAAATTCAACGACTTAATTTTTTCATTATACTTTGGCATGGATTTTCTCGCAAAAGAGGTTTGCAAGAAATATGTACATTTAATCACCTCAAGTTCAATAATATGATAACATTTGCATTTTTTATCATGCCAATAATATTTGATTTAGGATTAAATATTGAGTGCAACTCTTTATTTTCTAAGTAAACTATTGTGCGTGTTCATTTTCATTTCTCATAAGTACTATTCTAACAATCTACATAACTAGTTTTAGCTCATGAAGAGCATTTTATGTCATTTCAAACAAAGACATTGAATTATAATAACAATCGTTGTGATTCTATGCATTCCAGAGTAGAAACTTAAGAGTTTACAAATCAATAGATGATTAAAATTTATAATTTTTAATGAGGAAAAAATGTTAACGTTCATATTTAACTATATCTCATGTTGTATCTTTTTCTATAGATTTCTTCCTCTATAATTTCATGGTCAACATGGGTCTTGTTGTGAATTTTTCCTTTTTCAACTATATCATGAGAGGTTTTCATAATTTTCTTTATTCACAAATGAAATAAAATTATTCAAATGTGAAGGTGCATATAATAAAATTTAGCAACACAAATATATAAATTATTTGTTTGACATTAAAATATATGTAGAATGATGTCAATTGTTCAATTTTACCTCTAAAGGATTATTCTATTTAGTTTTTTGAATCAATACGTTGATAATTGGTGCAAATGAGAAGGAAAGTATGCCCATTTTTCAATCATTTTAGGTGAGAATGCCTCCATTTTTTCTATAAATATTTTCATAACCAACCCCATATGATCACTTTATTTTATATGGTGCAAGCCACAATCAGTAGGTGATTCCAAAGATTATGTTGTTGCTCCTAGAAAATAAATTCAACACATAATATTTCCTTGAAAATAAATTCAATATATAATCTTTAAACAAAATAAAATGAATCATAAATTAAAAAAAACAATACACATGTTGCTATGAATAAATATATTCTTGACTAAATTCCTCGGTATGTTATTTGGTAGATGTAAAAATTGAGAATAATAATCGAGAGAGTTTAAATTGAACAACTAATTGAAAAATCTCAACAAAAAAATATGTATGGAAACAACAATATAATAACATTACTTATTGTTTTTATATGTGGGAATATGACATGGGAAGACCTGAATAAATAATATAAAACTAGATGTAAAATTTAAAAATAAAATCTTTCTCTTCATACTTTCACCCCGCTCATCCTTAAGGTCATGAAGAGGTGATGTATTTTATTGCATTTTCCCCTCTAATACTATTGAAAAAATCCATCAAACGAAGGATGGATTTCCTTCCTTTCCTTCAACAATCATGTTTCTACTCCTACTTCTATTATTATTTATGATTTGTCTCATTTTTGATATGTAGTATTTGTGGGAAACAAATCCCACCAATACTCTCAAACATGTTTTCTATTTTGTAAATAACAAGGTCCTCATGAATTTTGTTTTAATCTAATAATATTTCGATGCTTACATCCAAATGTGACCTAACCTATACTCCCAATATCGTGTCTCACATTATAACATGTCTTCCTACAAGAATCCAATTTTTGGCCTTAATCGTAAAGAGCATATTGTTATGCTATTAATCCTAGGTCATTTATCGATACATATAGTTGACCGTGTACTAACATAATATCTTATCATGTCATATCATATTTATTTATGCTTTCATATTCTTAGTAGGTCGGAATTGGTGTTTTTCATAACATAGTAGGGTATATAGGAATTAGTGTGTAGTAGATGATCATGATATTGAGAATTTGAGTCTTATTGTATGGTTTGGAGGTTGCCCCTCAAGTGGCTAATTCAAGATACTTGCATATTTTGATCACTACTCTACATTTTTTTGTTCTTTGGTGTTATATTATTGTTGATATTTAGATCTATATAAATCATTTGATTACAAGTGGTATCGAGCTAGTATCTAGGAAATAATTGGGTCAAAACCCTAGTTGTGAAGATTTGTATATATCTCAAAAAAGGCAAATCAATTTTTCTATTTTTTACATGGAGTTGAAAAATAAGTCAAGTAAAGTTCCCTACAAATTTCAATATTTTTTTACTTGTTTTAAGTTTATATCGATTTCGTGTTTTTATAAATTCACTACAAATGATGTAATTTTCAAAAAAATTCTGATTTTCTTATATTTTTGGAAATCTTATCATAAATCAACTAGGGTTTTTCTCTATGTCTCTCTCTATTTGGATGATAAATTTATGAAACCCCAAATCCTAAATTTCTACCCTAATCCTTATATCCCAAGACCCAAACCCTACATCATGACAGAGAGATCAACTAGAGGCCAAGGGAAGGGACAAGCCACTCCAGAATGACTCCCAATAAGGAAGATATGTATTTTGAATCCTCAAGTTATGATGTATTAGAGAAAGTCACCAAACTTCAAGAAAAGGTTAATAAAATAGTGAGTGTGGATGACCTCAACCGAAATCTTCAAGTACTAGAAAGTAACCTCAACCACACAATGAAGGGTGAAATGAAGGAATGGTTTGAATCAATGAGGAAATATTTTATGCTCTCTCTTTCAAGCATGATGGCTATCATGAATTCCCATTCAAGTCACATGGGTTCCTCAAGCAATGCACACTCAATTCCAAATCAACCCAACCGAATGGATCACCATGCAACCCATCCATGTTAAATATTCTAGCCAATGTAGAAACATGATATCAAAGGTGGAGATGAGAAAATTCAATGGTGAGGAACTCCGTCACATGGATCGAACAAATATATATTTGTTTTGAGGTATATCATATTTCAAGTGGGAAAAAGGTGGTAATGGCCTCTTTGTGTCTGGAACCAAAATAGTTCATTTGGTATATATGGATGTGTAAACAAAAGAAAAAGATGAGTCTCCCTATTACCTAGTCCATATTCATGGATGATCTCCAATAACACTATAGTAATAGTGTTACAGAAAACTCTTTTAGCCAGATAAAAAAGCTGGTAAAAATGAGGACAATTGAGGATTATACTCAATAGTTCCATAATTTTTCCTTACGTGTGGATGGAATCTCATAGGACCATCTAAATGATCTATTCATAGGGGCTTCAAATATATCATCTAGATTGATGTTCACCTTCTTAATCTAGGTTCAATATTAGAATCCATGATAGTTTCTCATCGGTGGAGGAAAGAGAATTGATCAAACAAAGGACTTTCACTACTAGTAAAGAGAGTATGGCTCCAACAACATCAATACATCAGCCTACCAGATCGACTCTTCAATAATTTAAAGAGAAATGAGAAAAAATATTATGTTTCAATTGTGATAGAAAATACAATAAAGGGCATATGTGTGTTGAAAAGAAGTTATTCTACATTGAGGCCATTAATGATGAATTCAAAAATGAAGAAATAAAAGTGGAGGTGTTGGACAAACTAGGGTTTGGAGATTCCCAACTCGCTTATTTCCATGAAATGTTAGGTTTTATCTCCCCACAAACCATCAAGGTAAGGGGTATTCTAAAGGAACATAAGGTAATAATATTAATTGACTCAGGGAGTACACATAATTTTATCAATAAAGAGTTGGTGGAACGTTTGAACTATTTTATTTTCCCAACTCTAGAATTTCAAGTCATGATTGCAGATGGGGGCATAGTCAATTGTTCAGGGAAATGCCATAGTATCAAACTTAAATGGGAGAATACAAACTTGATTCCTTTCCCATGGGAAGAGAAAATATTTTTTTCAGGGCTCACCAATGACTCACAACCTTGGACATAATTGAAATGAAATTTTATGATTTATTCATGCATTTTTTTCAAATGGAAAGATATTTGAGTTAAAAGGGTTGTGCGTAAATTCACCTCAAAGGTGATATCTCATTAAATGCTACTAATCAAGGGCCATACACCCAAATTATTTTTAGTTAAGGAAAAAATTACTATATTTTTTAGGAAAGGGTGGAAATTTAGTCAATTATTGTGGAGGATCTTCCATCAACCAAGCCATCTAGAGAGCCATTTTATCAAAAGATATCCTAATTTTCAGCCACCATCCACCATCCACTATCTCAACTAATAATTTCCCACCTAAGGTTCAAGTAGTCAAGGAACAAATTGAGCACCAACATAAGAAGGTAATCCACAAAAGAATCAAATCAAGGGGAAGAATCATGACATGACAACAAAAACATGAGAGGAGGAAGATTTACTTGTACCAAAATCTAGTGATCATTGACATTGAGGACTTTGGTTGTGTGAAAAACATCCATAAATGATCAAAATTGGGGACAATGTTAATTTTAACGGAGGGGCATGCCGCATCATTAATCCTAAGTCATATATCGATATGTATAGCTGACTTGCGGCTAACATAATATCTTATCATAACAATTTATGCTTTCATATTCTTACTAAGTTGGCCTAGTGCTTTGCATAACATACTAGGTGATAACAATGGTATAGCTCTAATACCAAATGATAGAATAGAATAAGATTGCAATGACCAAAGAGGGACGGAAGCCTCACAAATATTATTGATCATGAAATTAGATTACATAACAATGCAAGAGCTGTAATATTTATAGATATTAGACAACCTCATATGGATAGACATGACACCCTATCAGGCACCAACTACGAGATGATAAGACCCATCTCACATGCACATGTAATTACTACTAATACCAATATTGAATGTTATCCAACATAACAATATTGAATGCAAGTCACTAGACTAGAGTGCACATGTTGCACATTATTAAATAAAAGACAATGCAATAAATATGCCTATGCTAAATTATGCTAATAGTAGGGTATATATAAGAGTTAGTGAGTAGTATATGATCATGACATTAAGCACTTGTATTATTGCATGGGTTGGAGGTTTCCCTCTCATAGTGGCTAAGTCATTATACATGCATATTGTGATCACTTCTATATATATTGTTATTCCTTAGTGTTATGTTGTTGATATTCACATCTATCTAAGTAATTTAATTACATGTATTCACTTCATATTCTTTTTCCTTCGATTTTATGAATGTGGTCCTATATAGGTCTTAAGAAATTCTATGTTTTTAACATATCCGAATCACTAATTGATATTAAATCATGAGTATTTAGCTCATTTGAATGAGATGCATTGAAACTAGTATGTAGTGTAGCTGCAACCCTCTTTGAAGAAAACATAGAAGGCAATTGATAAACCATTAAAGGTGGTGTGGAAATTTTATTTTATTTATACTTTGCATATTTTTTCTAATGCAACAAAATATGGTACGTTATTATTTGTAACAAGCTTCATGACACTATTAAGGTTATTTGAGCCACCTTTATACATTTTTTTCAATTGTTCATAGAATTCTCACAATTTCAGGTCATCAACTTGTTTTGGAAGGGAGCCTTGTTCAACATTTAAATCAACATATTCATTAGTGTGGTTCCCTTCTTAAATGGTTTCTACTAAAAAGGAATTTTCCAAGTCTCCTTTTGATTTAGAAGGAGGCCTTCATGTGTCATTATTGTTGTCCCCTTCTTCTTGAATGGTTCTTCCGAACAAGGAATTTTATGATAAATATGACATCCTTATGCTTTTTTAATTTTTACCCGTTCTATTAGATAATTTTTGGCCTAAAAATAACTTACATAATAAATTAATATCCAAAAAGATGAGGCATCTAATAGTTACTTTTATTAAAATATATAAAATGTAATAAAATTGAAAATATTGAAGCCATACATTAAAGATTTGGAGTCATTGATAGGTATATCAAGTGCTATTAAATATTCATTACTTCTCTTTACATTTCCACCATGAATATCTTAGTGATCAACCTATATATGAACATACAATTAATAACTTTTGCATACATTCACAAGCAATTTTTGAAGCGGCTCTAGAGGCCTTCATTTAGGACTAGCTATGGAATCTTAGAACTCTAGAGTTTGAGATAAAATTACCTCTGGAGTCATCATTTAGTACTATATATGGAGTCTCATAACTCCAAATTTCTAGAAAAAAATAGATATAAAGTCTTCATTTGGGACTTGATTTGGAATCTTACATTTTCAAAGTTACATATAAAAATAGAACACTAATTTGCAAATAGTAAAATCACATATTTTACCTTTAAGGTCTATAATTGGTTATTGAGTCTTGAACATGCTACACTAACTGATATGTGAACATGAAAACCACAAAATTCCTAAATCTTGTTTAAAAACCCTATAAATAGATCTCATTTTGTTAGTATTGAACAATCAAATCATGACATGTATGAATATTGTTGAAAAACCATGTACAATCATATTTTGAAGAACATAGGAATGTATCAAATTTATGTCATTCTATGATAGCTAAAATCAAGTCTCCTTTCCTTCTAACAATTCTAGAGTCTCACAAATCCATAATAGAGGCCACCAAGCGATTGAAAAGTATAATTTTTGAAAATTCAAACAATATGAGTGCCTATGAAACATTTGATAATTAATTACCAATCAATGAATCTAATTTTGAAATCGTAACAATATGAATACCCACAAATCCTTTAATCATTATTTCAGCAACTAACAAATTTATTTTGAAAATTCCTTTTTAAAAAATAATTGAAAAAGATAGACCTATATTGTTTTAAAATCAACGAAGACCATAGGAGGCATGCATTTTGGGAGTCTTGTTGTGGTGTCATTTATTAATTTGACCTTGAAAAAATATTTGTTAATATCATTCATAAAACTTCTATGGTTATGAAGAACATCCGTAGATAATATTTCAGTTGGCATTTTTTTCATCCCATTTGAAGCATTGTAAAAATCATTTTTTTTTCAAACAATACAACAAGCCCTTCACTTTATGACTCAACTCAATGAGTTTTTTCTTAACACACCAATAACTGTTCATTTGTAGTATAAGGAGTTGGGGTTTTGATATCACTTTTTAATTATTCACATTTAATGATACAAAAACTTTCAAACCATGGCTAAGTGATATATATTCCACCCGATTATAGGTAGTTCTATCTTCATTGATAACACCACCAATATTTGTTACAATATTTCCTTTGTTTTATTTCAACACAAATCCCACTACAACTATATGAAATGTGGGCGATGACAACCATGAACATATAATGTCTAAAATATAGTGACGGTGCAAGATATAATATTTATTTTCCCACTCAATTGCCTAGGCACGCTAGCACTTCACTCGGACAGATCTAAGCGCTCACTCGAAGGAGAAAAAGATACTAGGTCCCTCTTTGTTACAGATTTACCATGCAATAACCATGAAAAAATAGGTCAACAACTAATATCCATCCACATAGATTCCTTATATTGATCATAAAAAAATGGCTGAATACATCACACTAATTACTAGAGAGTTATGTGTGTTTGGAATAGTAAGGCTACATAAATTTGTAATACACGGCCTCAAAACTTAGAACTCCCTTTCTATGAAGATCAATACACACACACACAGGGGTGGGGTCTTGCCCTTCACTACCCATGCACTCTCAAAATAGGTTGCATGCTCAAAATAGCCATGCGCCACTACAAAGATAACTACGAAGCATGCAAGCTTCACTAATAATAGATTATCTCTATATTTAAACCCTGATCTAATCCTATTATTAGCTCTAACTCGTATGTATCGATCTCTTCTACTTGTTCCCAAAATATCCTTTGCTTAGTCTCAAAGTATTTTTCCTTGATCCAAAGTGTGCTTTACACTCCATCCTATTTTTAGCCCGTGCCATGCAAAATGGTTGTCTTGAACTTTATCTTCCTGGGCACGAAACCTCGTGGTGCAAGTCTGTCAACCTTTCACGCCTATCCACGTGCCCCCTTCTTTCACGTCACTATCATATGCACTTTTGATACTTAGGCATTATTTCACAAGCCCAACATTACCCCACACTAATATCATTTCCACACTCAACAACGGGTTTCTCAACTTATATCCCAAAAAAATGAATAAGAATAAATAATGACTTTACATAATAAATAGAGGAAAGAATGTAAAGAATAGTTCATCAACCAATGCACTATTCTTCAACAAGTAGCAATATCTTAGGGTACTCATTCTTGATGTCAGCCTCCAACTCGTTCTAGTCGTTGAGCCCCTTTTTCACCTTCATGGGAATATCTCCAAACACTCGCATCCATTTCTTCTAGGGTCATATCCTCACCCTTATGCTTCAATTCCCGTACTACATTTTCTAACCCTGACACCATGCCATCCATTATGTCCATTCACCATGCTATCAACTTCCCCAACTCCTTTATTTTGTCATCATGAGGGTCCCTAGCTGCCTTAAGTGCATCGCGCTTCTCTACTAATAACGCCACCTCTCCTCTCATCCCAAGGTGTCATTATTCTTTGCCACAAGGACTTCATTTTATTCTTGTAATTTCCTTGTCTTAATAATATTCTCAAGATCCTCACATATCCTTAGCACCAAATTTTCTTTCTTTAATTCATCCTTCAAAGTTTGGAGTATGGAGTCATACCCAACTATCTTGCATGTGATTTACTTCTTAGTTATTTCTTTTTCATCTGCAACTTCTTTTTCCTTCTAAGAAGCTATCTTTTTTGCACTTGGACCATGTACATTGGTTCCCTCATCCAACAAAAAATGCACTAAGGTCCATAAATAATGCAGGGCTGATGGAAAGTTTCCAATTACCTTTTCTTCATACTGTGGTCGTTCCTTTAAAATTTCCTCTCCAATCTCCTCGGCCATCTCAAGGCAAGTCTCCACTCTATTTTCTGCTCTCTCCTTTTATTTCTTCAAGCTCTCTATTTCCTCTTCCTTTTCATTTTTATCCTCAAGAAAATTTCTCAAGGTAGCCACCTTATCAACATTTCGGCATGCATGACCTCTGCAACTATCTTTGTCAATGCATTTCTCACCTGCTCATTAGAGAACTCCATGGGCTTGATTGTCACATGCTTGGAATGTAGAGCCTTCTTCATTCATCTGGTGGTACATGAATCCTCACACACATTGAAATCGGGTTCATCCATGTAACTCTACATATTCCATGAAAATTGTTTCCTTGTTTGCACAATTTTCATCTTAGGGTCCATTAAATCCCATCCATATAATTATTTTGTCGCAAGAGTTATTTGGAACCTCACACGAATAATCTTTTAGGGATCATTGATGTACCATAGCTCATGTGTTTACACCATATCTTCATCCCTCTATCTACTAGCACGTCCACCGTATTTCCACGTGTTCTAGCACCTTCGGATTCTCCTTTCCCATTCCACCTTCAGTTCACCGGTTGGCTTCTCAACAGTATCCTCCTTTTATGTATCTCCTCCAACGTAGCTTTATTCTTCATGCTCATGTATAATTATGATGGGGAATTCTATATCAAACTGTAGTTGCTTTCTATTTATCCCATCATCTTCTCGAAATTCAATGCTAGGTGTGGAAACATCATTCTATGTGGCCCCATCTGATGAATTCTCCTCATCACTATCTTTGACAGGCACATACTTGCACCTTTTCTTTTCCTCCTCCCACTCTTCTTCATGGGTGTCACGCGTGGTGACCTCCTCACTGGTTGTGAGGTCTCGACGCCCTCATTTTCATTCTTGCACTTCTTGCAAAGTTATCTCCTACCATGATCAAGCACAATACTGTCTTCTTTCTCTACTTCCTTCCTCTTGAGGAAATTTTCTAAGTCCTCCTATTCTTGCCTTAGGGGTGTATCTTTAAGCTTTAATCTTCGCACCCACAACTTTTTTTCCCTTCAGAGGACCTAGAAGTGAAAATTCCTTGCCTACAATACACTTTCCATCCTTGAACCTTGGCCTTAAGTATACATACATGGGCACGGGCTCTATCTTACCCAAAAATATAACTCTCAAGAGTGATATCAATGTTATCAAACTCCATTGTTTCCACATATGCCTCCTTATTAGGGTAGACATAAGTTTTTTTGCATGTAAAATGTGAATATCTGTATCTACCTTATCCACATAAAACTTAAAATTACTCGCGTTATGTAACTTTGTTCACCGAATCCTTAAATTAACATGTAGTAAAAGCAAAGGGAAACTTAAATCGGGGATTTTCTCACCGGTCTTCATGTAAAATCTTCCCAAACAGAAGTGTTGGTATGTTGCAAACTTGACCTATCCATCCAAGACACTGGGAAACTCCTTGGGATACACCACTCTCCTTCAAATGCATCACACATCCTTTTGTACCATTTTTCTGTGCGCTGCTTATAAGTCCTAGAAATCATGCCTTAGCATGTGAACTTCATGAATTTCTTTATCTGGTGAATTTTCTTCCATGGGGTACACCCACATCTTCTCCTTTGGCCCATCAAGCACACCAATTTCAAAAATACAATGAGGAGAAAGATAGCACCCCAGGTTATCTTCTCACCTCTTCTTCTTTGAATGCACGATTCTTCTTTGATGCTTTCAAAAATGCACCCAACAATGTTGTAATATGTTTTATTAGCCATCTTATGCCTTATATAAAGGTCTAGCACTTGTTCACCTCCTTCCACCTCTCGAGGGTGCCCATCTTGTAGGTAACCATCGTGTGTAACTACTCTTGTATCCCAATATTATATGTTCATTACATTAAAACATCTACCTCCCTTCTGATACTTAAACGTGACATTCATTGCCTCTACTCCATCATCATCAGAAAGGTCTCCTGTAATCTCCAAACTAGAGTCACATAATCTTGTAACCTTTCCAATCAATTTTTCTGTAATTCTCATCCTTCTACCTACAAATTAGAAGTAATACTTGTGTACATGTGACATAAGCCATTGGTATAGTCACTTTGGCTTGCCAAAGAATGAAAACTCATACAATTGCATCACCCCAACACTCTCCAATAGTATGTATATTGTATTATCATAAATCCTCTATCCATATGTAGTCCTTTTAGTCTTCAAGATGGTATCATCCCTTATGTCCTTCAAGGTTTTGCTCTATTTGATGATTCACGTCACTTATCTTACATTTCATCAATTGGGACATCCACGACCTTCCTTCAATCACCTCCTTAGGGTATTTCATCTCTGCAAACCACTTATGTGGTGCCTCCTCTGTGATGATGATTTCTCTTTATGGATACAAATATCCTTGGTGCCATTGTCTTTTGCTAAGGTGAAAACATTATTTGAAAACTGCAAATGTTTTGCTACCTTACACTTACACTCTTCAATTTCCTCTGTTCCTTTAAAATACCCCGTGCCATAGTGTTCCCTAATTTCAAATGCATCTCCTTGAAAATATAACCTCACGAACCTTCCTTCCCCACATGCCCAACTAGCTCAAACACACTTCCATGTAGAGCTATCGCATTACTATGTCTCAAAATCCCTTGGTTTTCCACTTGATCAAAATTTCTTTGCACTTTGTTTTTTTAATCATTCTCCACAACTTGAGAACTCAAAATATGCAAGCTAAGAAATAGGGTCGCATGTTCTCCTTTTATAGAACTTTCAAAATTTTCGCATTAATTTCTCCTCACCTACTATTGTATGTGGTATTAACTCCACTCTTTTGCTCTTCTATGCTTCACGTTGTATTCTTCTATGCCCCAATCATAACCTTTTGGTGCGCCCACTACTTCTTGGCCACAAACTCCTTACATGCACTTACCTTCGCCAAAGTATCTAACCACTACACCTAATACCAATTAGTTTCCCATGATGTAACCTACCTCACGTTACACTATGCATATTTCCATCTACGAGTGGTCTTCAATATGATAAAAGTTCCTTAAAACACTCTTTGAAACCATCTTCACTCCGAGCACCCTGTAATAGTTCTCCTATGCACACCAATCAGTATTAAGGCACTAATCACTCGCTTCTTTCTCGATCCACCCACACTAAAATATGCAGTCCTTTTCACATGAATCCAATAGATAATAATCAGCTCATGGTGCGCAAATGTGCTTTATTACAACAAAACATTGAACTAAATTGACAAATCATAACAATAATTAAAGGAAACACATTAAAGTAAAATGCATTAAAGGGAAATCTAATCTAAGTGGAAATACTACCTTATTAAAAACACAAAGAAGAATTATTTATAGTATGGCTTCAACCTACTCCCATTGAATTAACCATGAAATAAAGTTTCATCCAACGCATGTAATCGCAAGTGCTTGATTCCAATATATTTTTTACTATAAATGGTTCTAACCAATGAAATTTCAACTTCCTAGGGTGGTGCGTAAACTTTGAATCATACAGAAGAACCATCGTGCCCACCTCAAATGTTTTATTCCTTATATGCCTATCATGCCAAGTCTTCTGTCTCACTTTTTCTATCTTCTGGCTCCATCGAGAAATAGCGTGCCACTCATCTAACTACATCAGTTTGTATATGCACTCCTCAATAGCTTGCTCATCATCGATTCATCCTACGTGCGCTATACGTAGGATGGAAACATGAATTCCATAAGAAATATAGGCTCCACGCCAAACACCAATTGAAAGGGTGTGGCCTTATTCAACCTCTTGTAGGTAGTCCTATATGCCCAAAGTACAACAAATACTTTATCATCCCAGTCTTTTCTTCCAACATCATAGATTTTTGTCAATGTTTGTCCCAGAATCTTGTTAAAATCTTCAGTAGTACCATTGGACTGTGATGATAGGGTGTTATCTTATGGTGTTCCACCATAAACTCTTCTAATAAAATCCTATTAGTCTCATTCAAAAAATGTGTGCCCATATCACTTGTTAGAATCAATGGACATCCATACCGACTGATAATGTTTTCCCATAGAAATCATGCTTGATGTCACCGTAGTGCAATCCTTAGTAGGTGCTACTTCTTCCCACCTTGTCAAATAGTTTGTACAAGTTATAACATAGTGCACGCTGTCCTATCCCATATGGGGTGGGGAAATAAGACCTACAAAGTCAATTTCCCATTTATCAAAGGGTTCAACACTTGTAATAGACCTCAAAGGCATCTCATATATGGTTCCATTCTTTCCAAGGTGCTAACAATGATCACATTTCTTGACATATTATTTAGTATCCTTGTATAAATTTTCCCACCAGAGGCCAACCATCAAAATCTTACGCATGGTGGCATCTCCTACATAATGACCTCCTACAATTCCACCATGATATTCTTCCATAATACCCTCATGCTCATGCTCTAAAACACACCGATGTAAAACTTCATCATGACCTAGCTTGTATAAATCTCCACCTATTAACTAGTAAGGTGTTGCATGTATTTAAAGATGATTCTTTTCTAAAGCCTTCATCGCCTTAGGCGCCTGTAAAGTGTGTAAAAATACTACAATATCCTCTAGTTCAGTGGGCATGTGGTTCAATCTAAAGAGTTGTGCATCTGACATTGTGTCTTTAATGTTCTTTGCGTCCTCACCATAATTGATTCTTGAAAATGGTTAGGCCCGACTTGCTTTTCCCTAGTTTACAATAATCAGTAAATTGAAACTCCTGAAATACTAGTATCCACCTGCATATGCACCCTTGTAAAATAGGATTATTGACCAAATGTTGAAGTGTCATATGATATATGAAGAATACAAAGGTGTCACCAATAAGTATTGTCTAAACTTGTGTAACACGTAAATCATGGAAAAAGCTTCACACTCAGTAGCTGTATAATTATGTTCAACTGGTGTCAAATTCTTTCTTGTAAAACACATAGGGTGGTCCACAATTCCTTCACCTAGTTGTGCTAATACTGCACCAATTTCCATCCCATAAGCATCAACATGAACATGAAACAGGTTTGTCCCATGAAGGAAAGTGCAAAATAGGTGCAATAGTTAACATTTCCTTTAGTGTTTCAAATGTTTTTGATGCACCTCACCCCAATAGAATTTTCCTTTAGCTTTCAATAGTTCCTCCAGGGGCACAAAAATATTTGCATATCCCTTAATGAATTTCCTGTAATACCCTGTATGTCCAATAAATTCACGCACCTCACTTTGATTGTTAAGTTCTTCCAATCCCAAGATCACAACGACCTTGGCTGGGTCTACCAACAACCCTTCCTTACAAATAATATGTCCAAGTAACGTGCCAAAAGGTGTTGTAAAGATACATTTATTAATGTTCATGAAGATGCTTAATTTCCTGCACCTCTCAAACATAAGCCTTTGATTGTCACAATGATCCTTAACCAAACCATACATTGTCTAATCATCTAAATATATCTGTAAAAAATTATGAATGAAGTCCTAAAATCTTGCACAACAATGCATGAGAACACATCTGTCACATTTTTCAACCCAAAGGCCATCACCGCCTATGCAAAAATTCCCCACTTAGTGGCAAAAGTTGTCTTTTCCTGATCTTGTGCCTTATGAATCCTTCCCATATCATAAGGATTTCTTCTGTAAATGGGGTGGGAAAAGGATCAATGACACATGAGGTAATTAACTCTCTATAGTATACATAGATCCTTATCCTCCCATGCTTTTTAATATTAATGACCATGGGACTAACCCATTCAAATTCCTCAATGGGCTCAATTATACAAAACTTGAGCATTTTATCAATTTCTTCCTTTACCTTAATGTGTAGATTAAGGTTCATCATGTAAGGCATCTTCTAATCAGTGCACACATTATTTAAGCTTGATTCACATCTCACTTAACTTAAAGAAGGGTTTACTCCTTTTAATTCATGATAGCCCCACGAAAACAAGTCCTAAAAGTCACACAGGAGTTCAATAATCTTATCCACTTCCTGCTCCGACCAGTAATCACTAATAATGGCCTCTTTAGGATTTTCATCTGTTCCAATGTTAACCTTCTTTGTTTTTATAGGTTCATGATATGCACGTGCCTTTTCATCTACTGTGTCCATCACCTCACATGTACCTTTAGTGTGGCTAAAATCTAGGTTAGTATCCTCATCATCATCATAATTTTTCAGCATACCAGTTTGTCCTTTTCCTTTTCTTCCTAGGTGAGGACCATATCTTCTTTTTCAAGATCTTTAAGGTCAAGGTGGGCCTCTAAATCCATCTCTCCAAACATATCTAACAAAAGTTCCTCAACATTTGCGCTATCTCCCAAAGTAAGGCACTTCATAATCTACAGTGTTTCATTGACCGGAGGTTTAGTAGAAATTTAGTAAAAGTTATGAATCATACCTAAGGTCATCTCTTTCAAAATTAATTGTTTCTCTTGTCAATTATACATGAACATACCATGTGTGCACACAACCACCTAGGGTGGCATAGAATTTATGTACCTAGAGTGATGGTGGTAAGACCTCCTACCCTCTCGCTCAAAGTCTCTCACATTCCCGACGTGGTGTGAAACAAGGGACTTCCCATGAAATTCACATATATGAGAAGGTACATTTCTCCTAAGAAACATAGAAGAAAAGGTGATTCTCACCTCTCAACATTCCAATAGGTTGCCTCTGCTTTCTTACACACCAAAGGCACTAGTGTCCCGTGCAGAGTATACACAAGCATATTTCATCTATCTCCTTCACTTCCACTTGGATTCCATGGCACACAAAAATACATCATGGCTCCCTTCACCTGTGTACCAAGGTACCTGGTTATAAATTAAGTACCTAACCATGCACAACTTGATCATGTGATTAACCATGTTCTTAATCTCTCTCCTAACTACCTCATATGTTCTGTGCACCCAGTTATCATAAGAAATACTTTTGGTATCGCTAACTGACTAAGAATCATCCCACTGTATCACTCCTTCCTTAGATGACTCAGTTCCCTCATGGTCTCTGATTGTGCACTTGTATATCCTGTTCAATTCTTCTTCACTCAAAGGATCAACATAGGAAGAATCCTTTTTCATCTCGTTAAAGGTATAATGACACACTCTTCCTTTTCTCAAAGATAATTTACCCCTTGTTGAAGTGCAAATATGCATTATTCACATAACACTAGGGGCACCCAAGTAATGCTAGGAAACTATCTACTTCAGCTAGCTCCAACACTTCAAAGTCCCCAGTAAACTTGGCTCCCTGAATTGTAATAGTTGCATCCTTTAACACTCCAAGTAACATGGCTCTAGTTCTATTTTCCATATATAAAATATTTGAAGAAGGCTATGAGGGTGGTCTCCCATCTAATTCCAAGCATCCAACGTGAGTACATTAACTTTTGTACTTGTATCTATCAAAATATTTCTCATAAGCCATCCATCTATGACCGTATTCTAGTGTAATATCCTTATCATACTCATGATTATGGGGGATATTTACATGAAGTATATGCTTCTTGCACTCGCTTTCCTACGCGTGATAATTTTTCTCTCAACCACTCTCCTAATAAGGGGATTATGTTTTCTTGGTGCAACATTTGATATACCTCCTTCAAGTCATCTACATCCTTATGAGGGATTTCAACCTTCTTTACTCGCTCCATCACACGTGCCTGCTCATTCAAGCTCTAAATTTCTCCTTGCACATCTCTCGATAATGTCCATGATCTCTTAGTAAACCTCTTTCTGATGGGAAACATCAGAGTACTTGGCATTAATCACTTCTTGCTTTTTTATAGTCAGCTTGTATTTCATAGGTTCACGAGTGTGTGCCGCCTCAACACGTGTAGTGACTAATACGGGTTATAATTTAGAATTTAGTCCAACCTTTAACATCCATTGATTTCCATATGTGTGCTATATCTTAATCATAGCTGCACCCTTATCTTACTTATGTTGCTTACTCATATGCTCATACAAGTCTAGACATTCTTAAAATTTTAGCCATTTTCCACACCATGAGAAAACCACATTCTAAGGGCACTCACATCGATAATGATAAGGAGATCCACAGTATAACAAGTTCCTATAGGAAATCCTCCTCTTCCACCGCCACGACCTCAACCTCTATATCCTCCACAAAATCCTCTACTCTTGTTATTCCCATTGTTTCACCCTTCATTATGTTGTTCTCCATGTTCCTTACATCCACCTCGCTATACTATTCTCGTGCACCCCAGCTTTCAATGGATTCATGGATATGATTAATAAATATGTAGTCAATGGTGTCATGACCGTGAGTCTTACAAATCTTACAAAGACATAGACAAATTATTCCGTATCACACACTGCAAAAGAGGACATCTACTTGCATCATGGTCTAAATGAAAAATATCACAATCTAACAGCAGATGACACACACTAACTTGTGATGAAAATTATCCTTAGTTTTCCCTTAAACCTCACACTCCATACACCATATCCCACTGCATGTCTCATGAGATGAATTACTAGAGATATTCTCCAACCTGCTTCACCATAGCTACAATATGTGCTTCTAAAAATGGGCTTACCCCAGTGTCCACACTCAAAACTACCTCAAGTGCACAAAGCTACTTCCAAATCGTCGTGCGTGATCCACAAAGGTATTATGAGATAAAGTCATTCTAAATAGAGTCAACAACCCACCAAAAACCACTGTGCATGTTGACTAGGATGTATGTCATAAGACAACTTTGAAAACAAAGTTTAAAAATGGGTATTGCATTCTTATTAGAAGACTAGAGATAAGTGTCCATAGTTTTTAGTTTCACTCAAACAAAGAGGCATCTCGCAATCCGAACCGATTGCATTTTATTAAATTGAGCACGTCATCACAAGTGGTTGGGATAAAAATGGGCTTTAGACTTGACTCAAAAACATGGAAAAATTTAGTGGTGAATATTCATTAATTCACAAATATTCTAGTTTTCAAAATTTTAAATTGGTGAATTTTTCGGGTATGAATAGGGATTGGGTTGCCAAAAGTTTTTGGGTACAAGTTAATGTTAGGGGTCGGTCCTCCAAAGAGTTTCCACCAACAACCGATCATGTTACTATTAAAATCACCCTTATAGTGAAATTAAAATATGTCAAATTTGCCTCATATATATTGTATTTAGGTATTTATAATTCATTATTCATAGTTCTAAACATCAAATTTTGTAACCTCCCCTTCCATAAATTCGTGATTACAATATATTTTATTTTAAGGATTTCTTCTTTAAAAAATTGGAGGACTGGTAATAAGAGGAAAATATTTTCTTTCTACTCTCAAGGTACTTTAGTTTGTTCTGTAGCATGTAGGTATCATACTGTCTGACATCTACATGATGCTTTGAATGAAAACATGAAGGATGATACCGGCTAGTAGCATGCTCCATGCTACCAAATTGGTAACATTCTCGTATGATGTCGGCCGATACCATGTAATATGCTACCAACTAATAGTATAGTGCATGTTACCATCTGTAGCATATTACATGCTACCAAATGGCATGATGCGTAATGATATCGGTCGGTAGCATGCAACATGCTATCACCGGTAGCATGTAGTATGCTATCGATTGATAGTATGATGCATGCTACATCGTCCGTCACCATTTTGCATGCTACCGGCTAGTAGAATGTTAACATGCTACTACCCGGTAACATATTACATGTTATCGGCCGGCATCATGTAGTATGATGTCAAGGTCAAGAGCATTATGATATCGGGTTGGGAGCATTCTCGCATGCTACCTTCCGAGAGCATGCATTATGCTACCGTCCGTAGTATCCTCGTATGATTTTGATTGCATTTACAAATTTTAGAACTTGTTTAGATGTTGATTACATTTATCTAATTTAAATATTTTCATGGATATGTACAATGGCTTCTCTGAACAATCAATAAAAACTAGAAAAATAAAAAATAAAAGGTGGCATAGAATTTTTTTCGTGCCCACAAAAAAAAAAATCCAAGTTACTTCCACTAGAAATATTAAAACAGTGCGAAAGAGGGTTCAAACCCAAAACAAGAGGATCACGAGGGATGAAGTGCACATCAACAGACGTGCGAATGACAACACAAATAAATCTTGGGAGGAGTGAGCATCAACCAAATGTGCATGTAAGGATTCAAAACATGGGCAGAACCTCGTTACAATCCACAAAATCTCTCAATCTCATAATTCTGAAAGGGGTGTACATATAGGAGGTGGTGAGTAACCCCAATGGTGCAATCATGACAACTCAAGTGGAGAGGGTGAGTTACATTCCCAAAATAGAAGTGTAACTCCCAATGACACATATGACACATTGACACATTGATGTACATATGCATAAGAGAATATCATAATGACCCCTAAATGACAGATGGACCTACGATCTCACCTAAGTGAGATGAATCACCCGATGATGTGGAACATAACTCACACCAACACCCCCTTCATTGTAACTTAGGACGAGGTAGCAAGTTAGAAACGAAAAATGGGTCTTGACACAAAGCTTGATAAGGTACCCATTCACAACAAAGAGATCCCAAGTAGTGAAGGAAAATCCAGTGGGAAAAACATTCACCACAAGAGAAAAAAACACTCTTTAGTCTAAAAATACGCCAAAGATGGGTCTCGGCCATAGATAAGCCCTCAAAAAGGTACCCATGTACAATAGCGCAGTCTCTCAAAAATATGAAGAAGAGAGAAGAAGAGGAAGACGAGAGGGATGTAGAATATGCCATGGATGAATATGAAATCTACAGCTTCTATGAAATCTCCTAGAAGAGTGTCGATGAAGTCACCTCTTCCTATGGAATGAAGAAGATCCACCAACACCGAACTATGTGCCTCGCCCTTAGGAAGGAAAAAATGGAGTCTTTGGAAGGCTTCCCACTCTACGAAGGAAACCAAAGGTAGCAACACAAATAACTCGAGTCTGGTCCACAAAAGGGTGACATAGGTCTAGCAAATGAGTGCCAATGAATCAAAGGTAATGCCACATGTGTAGAATCACGGTGTAAAAGAGGAGCACCCACATAAAGGATATTTAAGTGATGTAAAGGCAAAAAAACAACCCCCACATCGAAAAGGGATCCAAAAACAAGGGTGGATCAATGAAGGTGTCCAGAAAAAGGTGTAAGTGATAAGAGTCATAGAGGGGCACTCCCAACAACATAGATTAATAAATCCTCCAAAACACCTGTAGAAGGATGAGGAACCTGTAGTGCATCACAAGTGGACTCTTCAAAAAGATGACCAAGGTTGGGTAGATAATCATCCCAATGAGGGGGCTCAACAAACAAAAGAGCGATGTCGGACATGTATAAGTCATTCAATGAAGGTAGAGGAGTGAAAGGGGCCTCACACACTGGAAGTGGAAAGGAGGTCTGGTGTAATGATGGTATGAGGCTAAGAAGGAGACTGCTCAATATCTGATGAGATGGGAGGGGTGAAAACACTATCTGGAATAGGGAGAGGAGGAGAGAAGTCCTTTGTAGTACTCTCGGCATCATAATTGGGTGAATAATCCTCATAATCAGAAGAAGAATCAAGTGATTCGAATTTAGTGAAACGAAGAAGAAGAGGAGATAACTAGATCAACAACAACAAAAACAATAGTAGTAGGTGAAGGGTATCCATATAGTGGTGAAAGATGCTCCGGATGAAGTGGGGAGGATATGAGTTTTCCCATGAAAGCAAAGAGTTCTAGAGACATATATCATCAAGTTCCTAAAAACATGGTCACAAGTGTCAAGAAAGTCCTCAAGGTGATGATGATCAATGGGTGTAGGAACTGGACCAAGAAGGAAGTGTAAAAGACCCTCGTAGACAAAGTAGCGTTCCCTAGAAGCATGCCAAGTTGAATAATTCTCTCTCCCAAGAAGAAGTAGCGAAGATTATAATGCAATGCTGCAATGCTCAAGTATAGAAAGAGCATCCTCCATGATGCGGAAGAAAGAAGTCCAAGGCGCACGAAAGCAAGACGTTAGACTCAACCGATAATGTGTCTGTGTGTAATACAACACCTGAGAAGACTCCCTGTCTACAACACTAGATAGTGTAAGAATATAATAAAGTATGCTTATGTGACATTGGACAATTGACCACTCACCTCACAGTAGGAGACAAGTCACGTGAGAGTGGAGGCCACAATGGAGTCCTAGGTCAGAAGTAGAGGGACACACACAATACAACACAAAGCACATAAGTGACAATGTACAACACTGCACAACGTGAGAAAAATGGCATCTCACAATGCAAAAGAGAAGGATCTCTTTCCAAAAGGATGTGGCAGATGCATCCACTAGCCATAAGTGAAGAAGAGCGCTACAATAATGAGCCAAAAATGGTTTGGAAAGCCCAATAACCCTATAAAATGAGCCCGAAAAAGGTACTCCCCCTATAAGCAATCCAAAAGAGGATACCCACCCTTTATACAAGTGATTTTTTTGTTTTTAAAAATTTCCCTCCTTTTAAAATGGCATACAATGCTTAACAAGGTGGAAAAAACAAAAATAAACACAAAATAAGGAGGTAGGGGGTTGGGAGAAAAAGAGGGTAGGAGAGCCAAAAATAGCTCGGTGGGCGAGATGAGAGAGGGAAGACCGAGTGGCTTAGTTTAGTCAAGAACGATGGTACCGAGTTGGGAAGTGTACACAAAGAGTTGGACATGTGGATTGGGGTGAGTCCATGGTGGAGTGTGGAAATCCAATTGAAACGGTCAAGTGGGAATGCCGAGGAGCTCAGGGAGGCGAGCCAAAATCTAGGATTCACCAAGAACAAAAGAATTGAGTTGGAAAGAGTGGGGGCCCGAGGACGTCGGTGAGTCGAAGGAGAGTGACCCGATGTAGAACGTTGAGGACACAACATGTAGCACCGGATACGCCAAGGACCAAGAAAGCCGATGAGCATGATTTAACCGTTGGGGTGCTACACGAGGTGAGGTGGCTAAGAAACCTACTAGAGTGGAATACAAATCCCAAGGATGTCACCTAGGTGCTTTGAATAACGCTCAAGCGTAGCTCGTCAGGGTAGAGTTCGATGAAAACTGGTGAGTGCATAGGTTAAATGATTGACATAGGAAGAGGTAGTTACACGAACCATGGATACGAAGGCAACATCAAGTTGAAGGAGGAGTGATGTCAAGGAAAACGTAGGGTTGAAACAAATCTTGAGTCCATAGGTAAGCACCGAGAAGCCCGAACATTTAACTAGGGAACAAGCTCAGCCGAGAGCCACCACATTATCATGAGCAACACAAAAAGGATTAGCAAAGTGAACATTGCAAAGTGAAAGGATGAGTTTGAATGTCTATGCAACTGAGGTAAGGGACACAGGAAGTCAAAGATGGAATATAAACACACACAACACCATGCACGAGCAAGCCGAGTTCAAAATTGAGCTCGAGAGGAATGCAAAGGTGTATACATAGAAGGGAAGGTGAGTTGAGGTGAGTTAGGCCCAAAATCAGTCTTTAAAACCCAAACATTGGTAATAAGCACTCATTATGAAACCTTAAGCCTGTAACTCCGAGACTATGAAACACTCCAAAACATGCACTCCGAACGCTTGAAAACCAAAAGCATGGAAAAAACCCACAAACACATGAACAAGCCCAAAAACTAAATAGAGGTATGAAGCCCATATTTCAATGCAAGTAATCGCACGCCAAAATAACCATCACGACAAACGCTATAAAATCTAAATATCACGCCTAAGGATGGAAAATGCACAAGAAATGCCAAAGAGTGCATAGATCCACAAGATACATTTCGATACCATGAAATAGGGTTCAAACCTGAAACATGAGGATCATAAGGGAAGATGTGCACATCAACAAACGTGTGAACAACAATGTGAAGAGATCTCGGAGGAGAGAGCGTCAACCGAATGTGCATGCAAGGATTCAAAACATGGATTAAGAATGAAATAGTAAACCAAAACATAAACCCTAAGGAAACAATTATTTCAGTAGATGAAGATTTTATTGACCCAAACATGTTAAAACTTGAAGATTGTCTCAAATGCCAAATGCATTTAATATAAGAATGTTCAAATGAAAATATTCCAAAAGAGAAGATGATAATGACAGAAACCTTCATAAAAATAAGTTTTGGGAGAAAGAAGAAAACATCCTGGATAATTAGAAGGTTGTTTCAAGTAGATTGGGCAGCAAAATACCCATTTATTGAGCCTGTATACAACTAGATAATGGTAGTGATACTCCCAAAGAATGTAGATGTACTATTTGTACTTGGAAATTAGGTAAAGAACATAGAATGCAACTTAAATTGGACACTATAGAGAAACATTGTGGAAAATTATATTACATAGTCATTGAAAATGATGGAAAAATAATGAAGACTCATAGATGGAAAACTGCAAAAGAGTGCATGCATGTAAGATATAAGGAGGAGTATGAAAATAAGATGAAACACACTCAAAAACTTCAAGAGAAAGGAGGAACCATAAATGCAAATTTTGGAAAAGTTGCAAATGAAAATCTGAAGGCAAAAACCTCCTAGTTTTCAACCATATTCTTTATTTTGAAAATGGGTAGACCAATTTCATTTTTAGAATATAAAAAATTGTTCAAGTTCAATGGGTTTCCAAACCTTCCAAATTCACATTGGTCAGAGAGCAGTGCTTGGGAAATGGCAAGATGTCTTGTGATGATTGAACAAGAAGATTTGAAAGAAAATGTCAAGAATGCAAGTTTCATCTCCCTTTCAATTGATGAGGTTACAACTGTTGACAACACTTCTTGGGTTTGCATGCATGTATATACATTCCAAAACCACACCAGACACCTCATCTGCTATTGGTTCATAAAATGCAAGAAAATAATGTTAAAAATATTTCCAAATTGGTGATATCTAATTTGAAGGACATAACAGGAATGGATAATTATTCTATAGCCACAAAGCTGATTTGTGTTGGTGCTAATGGTGCATCAATGATGCAGGGTCACATAAATGGTCTATGTGTGTGTCTCCAAACATATGTTCTCCTTACATGATTCCTATTCATTACATGGCTCACAAGATGAATCTTGCATATAGGATAGTAAGCACATTCAAATGTGTTGAGAAAGTTGAAGAGCTTATCTATGAAGTGCATGCCTATATGTCAAGCAATCAAAATATTTCTAGAGTTTCAGAAGTTTTCACTTGGGGTCACAGATGGTAAGAAACTTCTTAAAGATGTTGATACTAGATGGATTTCTATGTATGAGCCTGCACACAGAGTTTTTGAGGAATATCCATCTTTAACTAGTTTCATGTATAAGAACCGTAGGCAAGTTGACAAGGAAAAATATTTTCTTTACCACCTTACAAACTTTGAAACATTGTTAACACTTTGTGGGATTCTTCCAATGTTGCATGAGATGAATTACATAACAAAACTTGCACAAGAATGATCCATATATATAGGGACTTCATTAGGTTTAGGAAAAGGGTGTGTCAGACTCTAGATATGTTATATAACTCGATGACTATTTTAAAGGACATGTATTTAATCACTGACAAGCTCTAAAATTTAAAGGATCCTAACTACTACTTTAGATTCAATATATTTGGTCATCTGTGTATCTTTGTTAATGGGAAGGAGATTAAAATGCACACATTCAAAAATGAGTGGATATTTTTAGAGCAGAGCTTGAAGAAGTTCCTATTACACGTAATTTATATGATGCTATTATATCTGAAAGGAAAATTTTTTTTAGAAAATCTCACAATGTTTATCCAGTGAGATCAAAGATCGTTTTAAAAAGGAGAGCTTCTTGAGGCCATGGAGTTGTCAATCCTAAATTTTGGAATCTTGTAGGAGGCATTGTAGTTGATTCATTTAAAAGACACATGGGTACTATAATTAAACATTTTGGATAATTAGTTGAATGTAATGGATTTCATATTAATGGTATTCTTCAAAAGGAAACTCTTGCATCATTGCAAAATAACTGATTTTAGATAGGTAATGAAGGAACAATTTGAATTACTGGAAGAGCCAATAGAGAAGGGAGAAATTACACTTCTATGGAAAAGGTTGTATCCTAGTTCCATCCTTCATGAAAGCATAAGTGAGTATTTCCGATTGTATGAACTGTGTCAAACAATGATATTGGGATCAATTGAAGATGAAAGATTTTCAAGCGCATTAACATTTATAAAATCAAAATATCGGAACAAGCTTGATAAAAATCTTGAGACCTACTTGAGATTGTACGTTTCACGATATGATGTGGATACCTTTCCTTATGAATGGGTAATGGTTGTATGGAATTCTCTTGCAGAGAGGAGAGGGATCAGTAATACTAATACAGGGACTACAGATAACAATGAAACTATGACTGAAAATCAATGAAGGATTATTAGATAAAAGTGTTGGGAAAAAATTTTCAAGATAATTTTTGCATTTGATCTAGCTGATATTGAGTAAAGAAGAATGACTGTACATTTTTATTCAAGAAAGAAAATTTCATATCAGGATTCAAATTATAATTATGTATATTGTTATTTTTGTTATATGCATGTTCATTTTTGAATAATATTTTCAATGTTGCAATGTGTTTACTATTTAGATTTTTTAAATGTGTCATACTTATTGTTTTGTTGTCTTTAGAATGAAAAAATATAATTCCATAATTGGAGAATTTTCAATGTTTTTCAATCTTACGCATGAATATAGTACATATAAAACACCATATAATTTTTTTAGTAAATATATAGTTCACTGTTTCTGTCAAAAAGTATTTGAAAATGATGATAATCAGTAATGTACCATTTAATAAATATATCAAATACAATCGAGAATAACAATCACATTCAGAATCAATTTGAATAACTCATGCACAATATAGCAAAAGTAAAAGTAAAACACCACAATCCACATTGATTAAAGTTTGAAACTTTCAATATTGTCATACAAATTGAAACAATTTTATAAAATATTCTACAACAATTCTAATTTCACAATGTTTTCTATGTAGCTTCATCCTTGAGAAGATTCTTCTCTATGTGGTTCTTTCTCCTGCACTAAAGAACTTTCTTTTACAACACCCGAATGAACCAAATCCTTTGCAGAAGCTTCAATATTCGAAAGAATCTCTTTTTCTAGATTTGCAACATCACCAACAGACAATAAGTTAGGATCCTATTCTATTTGCTTCTTCAATAGTATCTCTGGATCCATTCCATTTTCCTTTATTATTCTTCTCAAGGTATTATTCTAGCTTGTTTAAGATAACAAGCTTCTCTTTCAATTCAATTGTTTCCTTTAAACTTTTCTTGGCACTTTGTAAATGCAAATCAAGCACACTAGCCTCATTTTTCAAATTTTCATACTTTGACTACATTAGAAAAGAGAAAATCTATTAGTAAAATTTCAAAAATGAAAATAATACTTGAAAATTTAGTAAGACTTACCAATGCCTTATCTCATTCCACTTTTGCAATAACTACAAGGCCTTTGTCTCTCGACCACATATTGTGGTACGCTTGTGCTTCAACATTTAAATTCTCAATTTTATTCAACATAACATTCAACACTTCATCTTCATAATTATTTTCAAATTGTACAGAACTAGACACAACCTGATTCAACAAAATATCAATCTTTCCTGGCTCATTTTGATGTGAAGAATACAATATATTTCTTTGGTTGTGATTTTTATATCATGAATTTATTTCTTTAATCATAAATTTAGCCCTAAACTCCCACAATTTTAATTCTTCAACCTCCTTCAAATAATATCAATATTGGCTTCAGTATTATCAACCAAAAGAACATCAACTGAAAAAGTAGTTTTCTAGTCATTAGTTAAGGCAATGCCAACCTGTACTTGGAGATGGTGTTCTTGATCTATCCTCTCTTATTGGAGTAGGTTGGCTTTGCCACATGCATGAATCATATCTTGGGGATTGAATGTTCCATGCTCCTGATATCCACTTTCAATCCCAAGATACTCCTCATCCAAATCAATATCGTTCAACACCAAAACACCCTGTCCACTAGGAGCATTTCCCAATGAAAATGTTGGAAAATCAAAAGCAAAATTAAGGGTGCCCCTACTTGAAGTTGGACGAGTCGAATGAAATATTCTTTCCAGGGAACTTGGTCCTCATATTTTGTGGTGGGGGTGGTGGAGGTGGCATCTGCATTTGTTGTGGACGTGGAATTGGAGGCCCTGAGACATTGAATTGTAATTTTGTAAATAATATGACAAAATTCAAAATTCAAACATAATAGCAATGAAAAATAAATAAATTCATATAAGATTATAAAAATTACTTTGTTGAGAGGATTGTTGTTGAGGTGCAAATGAAGCCATTTTTTTGATGTGGTGGTTGTGGAGGAGTAGACTGAAAATACTAGTAGGTGTGATCTAAAATTTAATTAAGAATTAAAGATTTATTAGAATATTGAATTTTATATCAACAAATATCAACAAAAAAAACAAGAGATTCAAACCTGGGGCAACAGAGTGAGGTATTGAAGATATTTCTACCTCTGCGTTTCAGCCCAATGATACGATCTGTTCTACTTGGTGGTTTCTGCAACAAAGCAATATAAATTGTAAGAAATTTTTAAAACACACAAGTTTTAAAAAATTAATTACATTTATTTTCATACATTTTGAAAGTTGAAACATATATACATCATAAATTAAAATACTATGTGATTAATGCCTATGGTATTTTGGATGATTGAGTTTGAGGGTTTAAGGAACTCCTCATATTTTTAGCAAAATGTGGAGGGGTGTCCTCCTTGTTTTTTGATCGTTAAAATAGTAACAGAATCTCCTAAACTAGGTGGGAAATGACCTCTGATAGCAGATTCTTCCCTTCGTGATGCAACCACAATTGCCATCTTCTGATAATTTAATAGTAAATTGTTAATTAATTTCAAATTTTAATTTTAAAAGATAAATATTACAATAAGAAAAATAATAATTAAAAACCATCTAATCAAAAATTGGGACTCACCTCTTGCTCTTCAACTGATAGTGTTAACGACAAAGCCTTTAGCTTTGAATGCATTGTTGTCGAGGAGAGGTGCCACGTAAATTATAGAGAGATTCATAATATAAACCTAGAATAAAATTTGTTGAGCTGATGGTAACATTATCATTCAAATGAATATTTTCCAAATCAGATCTTATCCTAGAGGATAAGAAGTTGCACTAGTCAAATTTCTACCCACTTAAGGTGCAAAAATACTAATAATACCACCATGGAATATCCAGTATATCGACCTTGTAAAATAATTTTGGCCTGAAGAACTACACAATGACCTCATGAAAAATGGGTGACTGAAATCCTTGAGTTGAATCCCTCTTTTTGAAGGGTTTTGGGAAGTTGTAATTGTCAATACGAGGAGAAGCATTTTTTAGTAGTGAATTTTAAACGTAATCAAATTTTGTTAAATTGAAAATAATGAAAATGTAATGTTGTAAAATAGAAAATAAACTTACAAGCAAGTAGCAGCTGTAATTACATCAATAGATAATTGAAAACTAGACTCCAAATACTTGCATTCTTCATCCGATAAAACAACCTTCATCATGACAGGATCCACATCTTTGTGTGGTAGTCCTGTGAGACGTTCAATGTCATCAAGTGACGTTCCAAATGACTCTACATGAGATGGGAGTGTATAATGAAATGTGAAAGTGGAAGTGTCATAGTTGAGTAGAAGATTGTTAAGTGTTCTATGTGTTTGTATCAAAATTGGGGCATATACACTAGCCCTGTGAAATTGGCCACTTCGATCCATTGGGAAAACATAGTAGGATCCTCTAGAAATGTGTACAATTGAGGAAATACTAGGCTCTTGAATGAAAACTTCTTCATATTTGTTGTTGACACACCTAGGCTCTTGGGCTCTCTCGAAGTGTTCTTTCTTCTAGGCATTTTTTCAATTTGTTATAAAATTCTAGTTGTAGTTGTCCTTTGGCATTCTGGATTCTTCCCTTTTGTATGTCCTTTGGTGTTCAAGTTTCATCTTTAGGATTTTTCCTCGTATGCTCTCAGCTCTGGCTTCTCTCATTGTGTGGAGTGAAAATGACTACCTTCGGGTATTTATAATAAGTTTAATGAGGCACCAACATATTTAATTTATGACTAACATTCGATAACATGCAAAATGATACCAATTAGTAGCATTAAATATGTTGTCACAACATAAACAATGCCACCGACCGGTAGTAATTATGTATAATGCTAGTGCTACCAATGACGGTAGCATTATACATGCTACTGAGTCGGTCAACATCCTTCATGTTATTTTTTGGTAGCATTATGCATGCTACCAGCTTGGTGGCATCCTGCGCATGCTACCCGACGGTGGCATGTAGAATGCTACCGACCGATAGCATGCAAATACTACCGACCGATAGCATGCAGAATGCTACCATCGATGTCATATATTATTTCTACCGCATCATAAGGCCAATGGATAAGGACCAACCATTCCCACAATCATGTTAAAAATCACCTTCCGCATGAAACAACTTTTCCTGTAATTCACCAGACATGCGAAAGTGGTTTTACCAATATTCACCAAATATTTTCTAAGGCTTTTATGCCTAAGATTTGCGAGGCTAGTTTTTTTCTATGTTTTGAAGGTTTTCAAGTAAGATAAAATTTGTAACATTCATACAAGATGTATTTTTTTATGATCCAAAATTCTTGAAACCCAACCACATAAGAATGCTAGAGTGTGTAGTTTAAATGCAAGAAGAAGGGAAAATCCACACCTATTTCACGCAATTCTCCATTACCACATTCGATGGGACAAAAATATCTTGGAGAATTTCGTCAAACAATTTCCTTGCATGCCTAGAGAAAGTTTCCACATTTTTCAAATCTCCACATGAAATAAAACATACCCAACCAAGGCCATCCAAGCCATTCTCAATCTTGCAACATTCAGAAGATTGACCAGTTGGATGAGGTGTTATGACTTTGTAACCATTACAAACCATAAGACTGCATCTCAATGATCCATTTTAGAAAATAGTTTGCAAGCAAAACATAGGGACCAAGTTATAATCTCTCCATCATTCTATTTTTTGAAACAAAAGTGTATGTTCCTTGCCAACATGCATACCACACTACATCCTAAGAGATCCCGACACACACTCCACAATGCACCACAACAAACCCAACACCCTCCAAATTTTGCATACAATACTAACATGAATAAAACCACACACTAATAGTAAAAAAATTAATGCCAAGTTGCATTTCCACTAAGAAATCTAACAAACATTTCATGGGAATTAGAAATGTCTCCACATTTTACATACCTCAAAACAGTCCACAAGCCTACACAAACTTCCACAAGAGAGAAAAAAATACACATTTAAAATATTTCACACTAGTCCTTAGTGTGCTCAAAAGCTAGAAGATGTTGGAGAGGTCAGGAGTCTAGCATGATCGTGTCAATTGCATTTGCTTGCAATTTTCCAAGCCTTTTCCACAGATCGATTACTGTGCCTATCCAAAAATCATTGCACTACATGAAACCACATTTTCTCGAGGCATTTTTAAAAATATATGTGCCCTATGTATGTGTCCATATCTTGCATACACATCTAACAAGGCGTTCATATCCCAATCAAGAGAAAAATCCACTTTCGGTTATGCTTTGATGGATGACACACCCTATTACAAAGCTCATGCGTTGACACATGCTAGGGAGGATGATGGAAAATTTATGGAGTTCGATCCTGAATAAGCATTTCAACAAATCATTCATGGCCTACAATGCATTCTTCCACCGAAAAGAAAAAAATTAACAATGGAGGTATTCCCAACCACCGTATGCATGCCCAGAATTACATTCTCACTAGATTTTTCCAAAAATCCTCTCATGGCAGGAAATTTACAAAACCAAGAAGAATTTCCCAAAAATCCTTCTCACGGGTGAATCTCACATTACCCAAAATAATTTCCATTAATTCTTTCTTGGTAAGTGCTTTGGCACAAGCCTCAATAACTTGGGGAAAATTAGCAATATTCAACATATTTAATGGTTTAATTATTTTCATATTTCTTTTGTTGTTTAGAAATTAGTATCAAAACACTAACATATTTATTTATTTTAAATTTCTTTATCTAGAACCACATCAGATCCCTGAAAGATGCTTACTTTAACACATAAATGAGATGGTTACATTTTTTTATATGTGATATAATTAAGATAGATCAATGATAAATGATTTATATTATTTATTACTTTTTAAAAAATTACTTTAATCATAGCCAAAACATCTCCCCACTACTACATTTACCTTATCACGAGAAGAATATCTTATTTGAGAAACATACAGATCACCTTGATCATTTCCTACATTACCATTTACTTTGATAAACTTTAACATTAAATATAAAAATACATATAAATGTTTCAATTCAAGATTCATAATAAATATTGAGTTGAATGGATCGTAATATTAACGACGTCACCACATGAGCACGGAGGGGGCACTACATATCCTTTCTTGGCATTCTACCAAAGAGTTGCATTGTAACTTATATACAACTATTGAACCAAATCGGCTTCTAAATGGTGATCTGCATATTATAGGTGGTAGGTGCAATGCCTAGTTTGTTTTGGTATTGAATTCGAGTGTGTTTTAATAGTTGCTAAAAATGGAAATCCACATATAAGATGAATTAAGTCAAGCTATGGAGAATTCCAACAAAATCTATAGTGAAAGCATTCAAAATCATTCGAGAACACCCAAATAGAGCCATAGATAGATGACAATTGAAGGCAAAGAGTCTATAGAGTTGAGTTATGAATGAATGTGGTATACCTATACATTGACGACCAAACAAATTGTAATCAAGTTGCATGTTGTCACTATTTACCCACCTTCCTATTTATAATTTGGAGAACGTCTATTTGTGTAAACATAAGGGGATGGTGAGGATTCAATGATTCATTAAGATGAAGAAAAAGGTGAAGATGAGGGTTAGTTGAAGAAAGACAAGGAAGTGGAAGAGAGAGAAAAAATGGAAATAACAACGAATAATTTCCTACACCACCAAACTCAAGTGAGTAAATGTGGTCCCCTTAACAAGAAGGATGTAGGGAGAAGGATGATGAGTTCTTAGAAAAATATTTATGTTGATAGATGTTTCCCAATTAGTAGTGGGGAACCGCCCATGGACAATCAACATATATTTTATGAAGATGATTTATTTTGAGGTGTCGTTGATATATGGCCTTATCAAGACCATCCATGTGGCATAACATTTTCCATCAAATCTATCGGCTTCTCCATCCACACCATCCCATGGATTTGTTTGGGGTCCTCTAGTTGTCTCAAGAGATGTCATATCCATTGATAGGTCGCACGCCGAGACTCATTGTCGGTATTCCAACTCCATCCTATACTATGTCAAGATGTCCACCATGATGGCTATAATATAAGAATTTTGGAAAAAAATTGGTGGGAGTCACATTATTCCCAAGAGAAAGTAAGATACCAATTCCTTCGACCACACATCATTGTTTACATTGCTTCGACTCAATCCACTTAACATCCACTTGATGCAAGCAACATAAACCATCATCTCAATAGATTTGTTGATAGTTTGGAGCTCATAAATTTTTGGGAGAAGGGTATTGCAAGTGCACAAAATAGTAAAGGAATTTACAAGATGGGAGAGAAAAACATGATTGAAATAATCCCATATGAGTGAATCAAACCCACACCCATACATTTATAAATATTAGGCCACACCCCGATCATTGCAATATTATATACAAAGATTGACAGATTGAGAGCACCATATGGGATTCAAACATATACATGCTTCCATATTGCAAGAAATGGTGAAGGAGAATATGTGAATGCGTCCACTTGGTCCCCTCCTATCATGGACACATCATGGACACCAACATGGTTGAATCCATTTTTGTCATTTATTGTTGGAAGTAAGAATGATGGTATATATGGCATAGACCATTGATGTCAATGTATACAACGCTTTTCCATATTTCATTCACTTTAGATGCAGATTCATGCCTTGCTATTTTTCATGAACGCAATCCCTTGTTACAACCATGACATGGATGTAGGAAATAAAAATAAGTGTAAATCGAATAATCATGTAAATAATAAAATATTTCTTCTTATTACTCTTATTCTTTTGTTTCACATGACAAAACATCCTTTGGTGGTGGTTTAAGTTCACACAAAAATGCTTAGCTAGGAGGAAGGTGAAAAAAGCCGTGAATTTCACCTAGAAATGTAAAAACACTAAGGGAAATGCCAAGTCACATGTGCATAACATTGCTAGTAATGAAAAAGTCGGTTTACGAGTGACCATCATGAAAATATTCTTAAGATAGAAAAACATTATTGGTGATCGTCCCTATGTATGCCATGAATTGAATGTGCTCATGAAAAATTTATTGAATTCAAAATATTATAATAATTATATTCATATTGGTTTCTTCATGGGATCTTTAATAAAACCTTCATATACTATAATGATGATATTCATCAATTTCAATAACTATGTTGCTATAATCAACTAATCTTCTTGACATTACACACACACAGCTTTATATATGCACATATATACATATAAATGCGTGTGTATATGTATATGTATACGTATACGTATTTGTATATGCATATATTATGTACATACATACATACTTACATATAATTACATTAATTTAATGAATCAACAATTAGTGCATCTAATTTCTATAAATATAGAAAATAGAAACCCTAAAAATAGCAATAAAAAAGTTGTCTTAAGCATGGCGGTCATGAAAATCTCACAAGTTATAGAAAATATGTAGGCATTCATCCCCATGTTTTCCATTAGTTGAATGCCCTAAAAATGTATTTGATTCATAATATCACATCTTCATGTCCAAAAAAATTGGTTTTTATCTCCGGAAGAAATATCTACTTTTCATTCCTCATTCTCAATTGCGAGTCAAATTTCTTCTTTGTAAGGGCTAAAAGGTTTTTTCACTACCAATTTGTGGATAGAGGTTTGGCTTGTCAATGGTGTAATCAATGAAGTTAAATATAGTCTATAGAGTTGATGCAAAACCACATAACCTGCCATGTTTTTTGGTTATGAAATTAACAATTGCATCAATTTGACATGGAATGTTGGGTCACTCTTCCATGTCCCTATCTCTACAATTTACCACATTAAGAACAAGTGAATTCTAATCAAAATATTGTGAACTCTATCCACAAAACATAAGGATTGAAATTGTAAAAATAAATTGTTGCAATTGATAATGTTGAACAAGGGTTTACTTTCAAAGCTATCTCTAGAGTCTGTTCCTCAAGGATGATATGGGAGCATAACTTGGGAAGGTCATAAATTTTGATTCGACCATTGGATTGTCTTGAAATTTTCCAGAGTGTTAGATATTGATTATTAATATAATGTGACAAATATTTCCATAAAGGTTGTTTCAATTTTGGCATATTTTTAGGGCCGATTCCTTCATCTAGTGGTCTAAAATTGGCTCCATGAATGTTTTTTGCTTTTGTCTAGGACTTAGAGTTTTAATAACTTTTTCTATGATTTATATATAATAAGAAATTTTTTTGCGTGAGCCTTAATTTACAAAGGAATATTTTGTATGCAAAATTTGGGGCCCATCCAAGGTGTTTTACTAGTAGGTAATTTTTGGCATTTTAGGGTTTTTGGAATTTTAGGGTTTTTAGAGCTAATGTGAAATAAAAGGAAGATTGTAATGATGTAAAATATTAGTGTGGATTCTGGAATGAGAAGAAATCTATTTTGAAACTTATAGTTTTTTGCAAACAATTTATGTGTGTTTTGGAGGTATTTTAACCTCTTGCACTGGATCCACATCAATTGGTATCAGAGCAGGATTTGGATCTTGCGAAAACGGTGAAGGTAATATATATTACATTTTTCTATGTAATTTATTACCTCTATTTTATATAATCATGGATAGACACAAGAGGGGAGGTTCTCGCCTAGATGAATAGGCATATGCGAAGCTACGAGAGACATGTTGTCGAGTTCACGAGAGAAGTTAACCACCTCGGAGGAGGCATGCAAATGGGGATGTTGTTGGCTAGATTTTATGCATAGCTAAAACCTAGGTAGTCATGAGATAATTATCCCTCATTTACCAGTGAGACTCCCATGTGATATTTCTATTAATTATGGATCCTAGTAACTATCTCGTGGGTTTTACTTTAACCGTGAAGCTCATGAACCGTAGCTAAGAAATTATGTAGCAAGTAAGCAGTTGTAGAGAAATATTTACAGAGGGGGGAATAGTTGAATACAGGAAGAAGGGAAATAATA
Organism: Taxus wallichiana var. yunnanensis; assembly: GCA_018340775.1. Taxonomy (NCBI): domain Eukaryota; kingdom Viridiplantae; phylum Streptophyta; class Pinopsida; order Cupressales; family Taxaceae; genus Taxus; species Taxus wallichiana. Next base: position 882,496,018 of record CM031239.1, on the reverse strand, counting down.
TATGTAATCCAACCAATATTTTACAAAGTTGGTCTCATACACGAGATAAAACAAATAGATTTCGTAATACGTGAATTAAAGGAAATGAAAGTTTCTAATCTAAATCTTAGACAATGTAAAGTTTATCTAAAGATCTACACATAAGTAAGAAGCAAATGCACCATTGACACAAAGTTATCTCGAAAATCCACCTCTGTTTAATTCCTCAGCTTTCAGAAAAGATATCAAGGGTTTCAACACAAAGTCTGGAACTCAAGAATGTTGATTACAAATTCTGATCCTTTAACCCATAGGATCTTCCTCTATTTATAGTGTATAGAGGGCAATTACAAATAGGAGGCTTTCAATGAATTGCCACATGTGAAAGCTATGAAAAGGGGAAGCAAATGGCAATATTCTTCCTAGAATTCCTCTTTGCATGACATGCATGATTTATAACTGAAAATAGAACCTTCTATTTTGCATGTCTGTCACCTATTTCCAAGTAATTGACTTCTTCCAAGAATCAAAGTAACGACTTTTATAGCCAATTACCTAAGTTTTATGATTTTAATTGATTGCTCAATTTCTTTGTCGGAGAAAAACAAGCGAAAGAAGAAGAAAGGGGCAAAGAAATTAGAAGAAAGATTCAACGCTCTCATTCTTATTCTTCTTCCATACTCTACATGTTGATCCAACTTGTATTGCACTTCTGATTTAGTCACTTTAACAATGAATTATGTGAATGATATCTTTGCCTTGAATCTGAGATGTTTTTTTCTCCCATATGTTGTTGAATCCTTTCCTTCGATTCTCACCAAACTGGATCTGGAAGCAATTGACTGAGATTTACTTGTGGGTGCTACCTCTGACCTGTCTTCCCTCTTATCCTTGAAGCTTTTGCAGTTCTTCTCTAGTACGTGCACCAATGCAATGTTTTCCGTAAACAATTCAGACAAAACTCATCACCCTTCATTGTGCCTGAATCAACCTTTGTCTGAGATATTCTTTTTTTATTTCTGCCAGAAGACCTTGCAAATATGAGAGCTAGATCTATTTGTGCAGAACTTACAATTTCTCCTTCTGATTCTGAAGATATATTCAATGTATTTGACATTGACTTTTCCTTCTTTTCACCAATATGAGCACCAATGAAGTATTCCTACAAATAATTCAGACAAACATGGAATCCATGGCATGAATGCTTAATTCCTTCACCAAAATTTGATTATAAACCTGCTGCCCTCTATTTTTAGACTTTTCTTGCATGCCAAGAAAGCTAAAAATATTATTTAATTCCCTTGTGCACTCACATCAACATGTAGATAGCCAGAATAATAAAAAGGAATCCTTTCCAACCCTAGGCACCAAAACTAGATGCTTCCCGACAATTAAAAAAATCAGCTTTTAGGCATTTAGCTATGCTAGAATGGGTCACACTTTTTGGCTAGAAGTCATGTTAAAAATAAGAAGGCAAGGAAGTGAGAATTTTTACCCTTCCAAGAAGCTCCAAAATTCTCATCTTTCACTTAAGTGATTTAACTTTAATGATGGGAAAAAACAACCTTCCAGGAAGGCTCCAAATTCCCACCTTCCTTCCACCACCAAAATTCCCATTGGCACTTAAGTGATTTAAATTTAATGATGGGAAAAAACAACCTTCCAAGAAGGCTCCAAATTCCCACCTTCCTTCCACCACCAAAATTCCCATTGGCACTTAAGTGATTTAACTTTAATGATGGGAAAAAACAACCTTCCAGGAAGGCTCCAAATTCCCACCTTCCTTCCACCACCAAAATTCCCATTGGCACTTAAAAGCCCTCCTTCCAAAAAATGTGACTTGCATGGAAGAAAGCTTCTTCCCAAAAAGTGTGACTTGCATTAAGAAATTGCTCTTCCCAAAAAGTGTGACTTGCATGACTTCTGCTTTTAAAGTTGCGTGAAAACTCATCAGCAACATTTTATTTCCATTTTTGGATTTTCAGTGAAGAAAACACAAGTATAGAATAAAATTTCCATTTTGGAAAGGGTCCGAAGATGTAGCAACAAAAACTTACAAGTACCATAACTTTCACTCCATGGCTCCGTTTTAGGTGTCATTTTCTCTAAAAGTGCATATTTTCTTGAGCTTTACGCATTGATGAAAATATTTTCCTTATTTTCATAAAATCCATTTTGCACCTTTTTGGAGCAAGCAACTTCTTACAATCTCCTGAAAGAATCATGAGCTTTGATCACCTTTAGACATATTAGTAATTAAAAATACTAGATAGATTTTCAAAACCTAGGCTTGGGAAATATATGGTAGGAAGAATGAATAGGCTATGGGAATTGACAGAGAAAACAAACCAAAACACAGACAGAAAAAAATAAGACAAAATAAAAATTGTAGGAAATTGCTCGAATTTTTTCTCTAATTAGCTGATCTACAAAAATTCTTCACCCCGAGTGAATGTTCTATGGTAATAATGATGGGGTGAAGGGCTTTATATAACATAAAGCCTCCAATTTTAGCTCAATCTATTTTAAAAAGAACTTTATTTATTTAATAAATAAATAAATAAAATTCTCTCAAACAAAACCTGACGAAGGGATAAAGTGAGTTTTAGCATGTGGGTACTTGGGGAATTTGTCTTTTATGACTCTCTAGAGGATACCTTAGAGAAATGCAAACAACTGTAGGAAAAACAAACACAAAATGACTGTTACATTGAAAAGAATGATTTTTTAAAAGGGGTATTCATAGATTTCAAGGTGAAATCTCGGGACACCGATTAGCTCATTCTCATGGACATCTTTACCTCTATCAAAATGAAAGGAGTGAAGATGAGATCCCAACATCTCTGGTTTCATGTCTTGTCTATTGGGTTTGGGGTTAGGCCACAAAAAAAAAAAAAAGAAAAGAAAAGAAAACAACAAAAATTTGCTTAATTTATATACAAATAAGTTTTACCTTGTCTCTTAGTTTTTGAACAACCTCGGATCTTTCCCGTTGAAATGCAGCGGTAGCTCAATTCCATCCTAGTAGGAAAGGAAGAAAGTATCCACTCTGTAGCTCTTTTGATTATGAAGGGTCCTTTCCAGAGTGAATCAGATTTGTCGTGCATGCCCTTCGGTTCATGTCTCTTGTCCCACCAGAGTACCCAGTCTCCGATCTTGAAATTCCTTTCTTTGGCCTTCTTGTCAAATACCTTGGGTAAGTCCTTATCAAATTCATCTTGTGGTGGCTCATCCTTTCTTCTCTCTATGTGGTAAATAAGTCTTTATCAACTTCCTTTATACCTAGATTTACCAGTTGCATTCTTGAGGAGGAACTATCACCATATTCTTTGTTCTTCTTCGGTATTGATCATGTTTGTCAAAATTCTCCACTAAGGAAACTAAACCCTTGGGGATTTTGTTACCTTTTAGTTGGATTATTCCACTACTTGTCATCATAACTGGATCAATGTTTCCTGTGACTTTTTTTTCATGGTGATTTACTCCCTTCAACACACAACCTATCAAAGTTTTCTTGTTCTAGACATGCAGATGTTTGTTTGTCATCATAGAAAGTCTGCCACTATTCAACACTATCAGGGACTTTAGGGTGGTAGACCATCTCCACTTTATAGTTTCCTTGTCTAAATATGGACGGTGGTCTATCCAGATTCAATAGTGTAGGCTGCGACAATCAAAGATCCCGCCTTGAAATTCTAATTTATTGGAATGAAATCGATAGAGAAGGCTACAAAATCGAGTGTGGAAGAAAGCACTCTATCTCTGTAATGCTTCATCTCATCTCTTTTGACTTGATTTTTCCCTCAAACTTTCTTTACTAGAAGTTCAACATCTCCTTGGGATTTGAGGAGTTTTACTCCTTTATTTCTAGCTTGTTCCATTCCTAACAACAATGCTTCATACTCCGCCATATTATTGGTGTTCTCGAACATCAACTTGTGGGAGTATGGGAATATCTCATGATCTAGAGATATTAATAGAACGTCGATCCTGATCTAAAAGAACAACAAGTGCCTTTAAACTCCAGAGTCCAAAATTTTTCTTCTTCTTTTGTTGGCTTTAGCTCTCAGTCGAAGTTCTGGTTCTAGTACATTTTTATCCATTTCCAAGAAATAGACCCCACGATTAGATTCTGAAAAAGAATATGAGATCTAGGATCCTTAGATTTTGTAACCGTGTACTTGGACTTATTTTCCAGCTCCAACTTCTGATTTATTCCTTTGATAGGAATATGAGCACATGACCAATCCATCTTTACTTCTCCTCCCAGCTCTTTGTAAAAGTTTCTGCTCAGCAACATCTCGTAGGAGATAGGAATATCTGCAACTAAGATTGTCATCTTTAATCTTTTGTTAGGTAAATCTTTAGAACAAATTGTGCATAGTTTATTTGTCTGATTAAAGGTACTTGTCTCTCCATGGAATAACACCTTTTTATGGTCTTTGTCAAGGTAAGCCAAAAATAGCACTTGAATCTAAAATGTAATTGTTTAACTCAAACCATTAAGCAATAGAGAAACATAGAATAGTTCTCCTCTTTCGAATATGGTGAAGGTTTAACAACTGCAACGTTGTTCTAGGGAGAAGTATCTTTGGGTTTAGGAAAAATTATTTTTGATGTAATGAATTTCCCTGGTGAAGGCACATACCTAACTAGTCTATTTAGCTACCTAGAAAAAGCTATCAAGTATCCCACTTCTGAAATTTGAAATCTAGTTTTCTTAGCATGATATATAATGTCAAAGGAAGGAATCAATTAAGATACCTAGTCCGCTTTCTGTGGTTGAGATGAAGAACTCACATTCTTATCTTTGGGAGCTAAAGAAGAAGGTAAAGGGTTGCCCCTTCTTTGTTCGTCAGCTAATGCCTTAGCTTGGCAAGTTTGTGATCTTGTAAATACTTGCATATGTATGACCATGATCATTTTCAAGAAGCTCTTCATAGTCATGTTCAAATTTGTAGTTTAGGTAATTAATGTTGGAGTCACCAAAAAGACCTACAAAATCATCATTCTCAAGCTGATCAATGTCATATTCCTGGTCTTCTTCATTCATCTCCACGTTGTTTCTAGGATCAACTTCAATTGTTAATCTTTGGGAACCAACAATGCAGTTCCGGTTGTTTTTATTAAAATTCTGAGCAGGGGTAGTATTTTTGCCCTGAGCCATTTGAGCCACTTGTTTCTTCATCTACGACATCTCATTTGCTAAGTTTTGCAATAGTGAATCGATTTAGTAGTAGAAGATGAACATTCAACTCTATAAGTGATGCTCTTTATATTTCCATCCATGATGAGGTTGTATTCAATTTTAATTGTCATGTTTTGAGTTGATAACAAGTCAATGGCATGACGTTATCTTCGCAGATTGATAGCTTACTTGAGAAAGTAAAGCATTGATGAATAATACTTTTTTGATTCTCATCATTCGAGAGAAGTAGAAGCTGGAATTTTGTGCAAATATTTTTTGGAATTTTACAATAAAATCCCACATGTGCTCATGTGGCTCCTTCTTCAACCGATTCATTGAGCTATCAATGTACCAGAATCTTGACTTCCTTGAGCCTTTTCAGAATGCATCTTGCATAGTAGCCTAGTTGGTTATGGTACCAGGAGCTAGTCGGTAGAACCATTCTCTAGCCAAGTCATGCAGAGTCTCTATGAAGAGTCTGACATATATACATCTTCATGTTCGACTGCAAGCACTCCATAGGATATAAAGAATGCAACCAAGTGGTCATCTATATTCTACTTTTCATCTCCAAAGAATTTTGGAAAATTATTTCTCGTCCCTTTAGGTAGATCATGCATAGGAGGAGTTATATTCAAAGGTCCAAAGGTTTTACCCCATGAAACATGTGCTGTAGGGGCAAGTGGATGATTCTACATCATAAAAGGAACATGTCTTCTTTGAGAATAGACTGGATGAATAATCTCAACTCTTTTGGATTGTGCTTTGCATACGATCTCGGATCTGGAGGAGTTTGCACTCTTCTTCTTGGTGAAAGACTGGATCTGTGACTTCTAACTTGAGGAGGATGATTGAAATTAAACTTACTCTTGCAATCTATAAAAATGACCAGTCCTTCCTTGAGCCTTGCTTCAGGATTGGGTGAATGGATGTTTAACCATGTTACGATTACAATATAAAGGGAACTAGCATGAAAAAATCTAGTATGATAAATTTATTGTTCCCAACGGAGTCGGAAAAAAGCTGTTGGCTAGATTTTATGCATAGCTAAAACTTAGGTAGTCATGAGATAAATCTCCCTCATTTACCGGTGAGGTTCCCGTGTAATATTTTTGTTAATTATGGATCCTAGTAACTATCTATGGGTTTTACTTTAACTGCAAAGCTCATGAACCATTGCTAAGAAATTTTATAGCAAGTAAGCAACTGTAAAGAAATATTTGCAGAGGGGGGAATAGTTGAATACGAGAAGAAGGGAAAGAATATGTGTAATCCAACCAATAGTTACTGAGAGTTAGTCTCATACGCATAGATAAAAAAATAGATCTCATGATACATAATTAAAGGAAACAAAAATTTCTAATTTAAATATTAGACAATGCAAATTTTATCTAAAGATCTACATAGAAGTAAGAAGCAAATGCACCCTTGACACAAAGTTCTTTGAAATTCCACCTCTATTCAATTCCTCGGCTTTTAAAAAAAGATATCAAGGGATTCAACACAAAGTATGGAGCTCAAGACTATTGATTACAAATTTGATCCTTTAACCCGTAGGCTCTTCCTCTATTTATCGTGTATAGAGGACAATTAAAAATAGGAGGCTTTAAATGAATTGCCACATGTGGAAGCTATGAAAAGGGGAAGCAACTGGTAGTATTCTCCTGAATTTCTCTTTGCATGAAATGCATGCTTTATAAATTAACATAGAACTTTCTATTTTGTATGTTTGCCACCTATTTCCAAGTAATTGACTTCTTCCAGTAACTTGAAGTAACGACTTTTATAGCCAATTACCTAATTTTTACAATTTTAATTGATTGCTCAATTGCTTTGTCGGAGAAAATAAGAGAAAGAAGAAGAAAGAGGAGAAGAAATTAGAAGAAAGCTGCAACGCTCTCAGTCTTGTTCTTCTTCCATACTCTGCATGTTAATCCAACCTGTATTGCACTTCTGCTTCATTCACTTTAGCAATGAATGATCTGAATGATATCTTTGCCTTGAATATGAGATGCTTTTTTCTCTCATATGATGTTGAATCCTTTCCTTCAATTATCACCAAAATGGATCTGGAAGTAGTGATCGAGATTTACTCGCGCATGATACCTCGACTGTCTTCCCTCTTATCCTTGAAGGTTTTTCAGATTCTTCTCCAATGCGTACACCAAAGGTCTGATGTTTATGGTAAACAATTCAGACAAAACTCATCACCCTTCATCGTTCTGAATCAACCTTTGTCTGAGATCTTCTTTTTTATTTCTGCCAGAAGACCTTACAAATATGAGAGTTGGATCTATTTGTGCAGAACCTACAATTTCTCCTTCTAATTTTGAAGATATATTCAATGTATCTGACATTGAATTTTCCTTCTTTTCACCAATATGAGCACTAGTGAAGTATTCCTACAAATAATTCAAAAAAACATGGAATCCATGGCATGAATGCTTAATTCCTTCACCAAAATCTGATTATAAAGCCTACTGCCCTCTATTTTTAGACTTTGCTTGCATGCCAAGCAAGCTAAAAATATTATTTAATTCCCCTGTGCACTCACATCAACATGTAGATAGCCAAAATAATAAAAAGGAAGCCTTTCCAACCCTAGGCGCCAAAACTGGATGCTTCTCGGAAATTTTAAAAAAAGGTTAGCTTTTAGGCATTTAGCTATGCCAGAATGGGTCACACTTTTTGGCTAGAAGTCATGTTAAAAATAAGAAGGCAAGGAAGTGGGAATTTTTACCCTTCCAGGCAGCTCCAAAATTCCCATCTTTCACTTAAGTGATTTAACTTTAATGATGAGAAAAAAAACCTTCTAGGAAGGCTATAAATTCCCACCTTCCTTCTACCACCAAAATTCCCATTGGCACTTAAGTGATTTAACTTTAATGATGGGAAAAAACAACCTTCCAAGAAGGCTCCAAATTCCCACCTTCCTTCCACTACCAAAATTCCCATTGGCACTTAAGTGATTTAACTTTAATGATGTGAAAAAACATCCTTATAGGAAGGCTCCAAATTCCCATCTTCCTTCCACCACCAACATTCCCATTGGCACCTAAAATCCCTCCTTCCAAAAAGTGTGAATTGCATGGAAGAAAGCTTCTTCCCAAAAAGTGTGTCTTGCATTAATAAGTTGCTCTTCCCAAAAGTGTGAATTGCATGACTTCTGCTTTTAAAGTTACGTGAAAACTCATCAGCAACATTTTATTTCCATTTTTGGATTTTCAGTGAAGAAAAAACAAGTATAGAATAAAATTTTCCATTTTTGGAAGCGGTCTGGAAGATGTAGCAGCAAAAACTTACAAGTGCCATAACTTTCACTCCGTGGTTCTGTTTTAGGTGTCGTTTTCTCTAAAAGTGCATATTCTCTCAAGCTCTACGCATTGATGACAATATTTTCATTATTTTCATAAAATCCATTTTTGCACCCTTTTGGACCAAGCAACTTCTTGCAATCTCCTAAAAGAATCATGAGCTCTGATCACCTTTAGACATATTAGTAATTAAAAATACTGGATAGATTTTCAAAACCCTAGGCTTGGGGAAATATTTGGCAGGAAGAATGAATAGGCTATGGGAATTTCTAGAGAAAACAAACCAAAACACAGACAAAAAAAGAAATAAAACAAAACAAAAGAAGCTACAGAAATTGCTCGAAAAAATTTCTCCAATTAGTGATCTGCAAAAATTCTTCCCCCAAGTGAATGTTCTATGGTAATAATGATGGGGTGAAGTTCTTTATATAACCTAAATCCTCCAATTTTAGCTCAATCTATTTTTAAAAGAAATTTATTTATTTAATAAATAAATAAATAAAATTCTCTCAAACAAAACCTAATGAAGGGATAAAGTGAGTTTTAGTATGTGGGTACTTGTGGAATTTGGATTTTATGACTCTCTCGGGATACCTTAGAGCAATGCAAACAATTGCAAGCAAAACAAACGCAAAACGACCCATTACATTGAAAAGAATGATTTTTTAAAGGGGTAGTCCCAAATTTCAGGGTGAAATCTCGGGACACTAGATGCGAGACTCCAAATAGTGATATTGAAGAATTACCTCTGTTAATGAATGAAGGAGGAAATGAAGAAGAAAATGAGAGATATGAAGACACCTTGAATGATAGACCATTTGAGGAGAGATTGATCCAAGCTTTAGAGGGAAAGAATGATGGCATCAAGATTAATGTTCCTGATTATGGTGGAGGGTTACGACAAAAGGAGTTGATTGACTGGTTGAATCACATGGAAAAATTATTTGAGTGAAAAACCCTTTCAAAGGAGAAGAAGGTTAATTTTGCATGCACTAAGTTGGTTGGACATGCATTGATCTGGTGGGATCACTTGCAAAATGAAAGACAAAGGAAAGGAAAGGGAAAGATCTGAAATTGGAATAAAATGGTGAAGAATTTGAAAGAAAATTTTCTTCTTGTAGATTATGCCTAGACACTATTTCAAAGGTTTCAAAACCTAAGACAAAAGGATTTCAGCATTGAAGAGTATACTATTGAATTTTACAAGCTATCAATCTAGGTGGAAAGGGAGGTCTCCTTTCCGGTTTATATGGTAGGAACCCCAAGGGGGTCCAATATCGATTGTGCTACCTAATGAAGATAAAACTAGTGATGATGCAGAAGCATTTGTAGAATACATTCTACAATTACAATAGGTGAGGGAAATCTTAAAGTTCATAGCCAATTTTAGACCACTTTGGCATATTTTCGTAATGGCCGATTCCTTCATCTAGTGGTCTAAAATTGGCTCCGAATGTTTTTTTTTGCTTTTTCTAGGACTTGAGTTTTAATAATTTTTGTTATTCTTTATTAAATAAGCCAAAATTTTATGTGATCCTTAATTTACAAAGGCATACTTTTATGCAAAATTTGAGGCCCATACGAGGTGTTTTACTAGTAGGTAATGTTTGGCATTTTAGGGTTTGTAGAGCTAATGTGAAATAAAAGAAAGATTGTAATTAGGTAAAAGATTGGTGTGGATTGCAGAATGAGAATAAAGCTATTTTGAAACTACCAGTTTTTGTAAACAATTTGTGTTTGTTTTAAAGGTATTTTAACCTCTTGTAGTGGATCCACATCGAATTCCACTCAAAATATCATGGACTCTATCCACAAAACCTAAGGGTTGACATTGCAAAAAAATTTGTTACCATTGACAATATTGAACAAGGGTTTCCTTTCAAAGCTATCTCAAAAGTTTGTTCCCTCAAGGATTTCCACATTACACCCCCTTTCTCCTTCAAGCAGTTTTCACAAATGACATGTGTGTTCCATACGCCACTTACTAGAAGAAAGAAGAGGATCACCTATGTTCCTTTCAATAGTTTCACTTTCCTGTAGTTCTCCTCCCATTAACCCCCTTATCCATCACCCATCTTCCTCCTACAATATATCACCTTCCCTCCTTCCACTTTAATTTCATCAACGCCTCTCTATTGACATTTCCATTGCACTACTTGAGTGTGATTTTTGGTCATAGGATAATAATAAGTTGTTAAGGGATAAAGATGAAAATTAAAACAATGATGATACCTAATTGAGTTGTTTAACGTTATTTATGGTACTTTTTTAGTTAGGCGGGTGGCTTAGAATAGAAATATTATTATGTATTTTGGTACTATATATTATCTATTTCGGTATACATAGTTTAACGAAATTATGTATTTTGATTCAAAATGGTATATTATGTATAAATATGATAGTAAGTTTTAATATCATTTATATCAAATTGAATTTTGGTCCCAACAAAGCATGTGCAATGCAATTTTGTTATATGTTGTTTTTGCAAAATGTGATTTGTATTTACCTTTGTTGACACCAATCTTCACAATCCTTAGACCCCTTCTAATTGAAGTGTCATTGTGATCCTTGGACTCATCTCAAATGGAGTACCTAAGAAAATAAAACACCATTAGAAATACAAAAATAAAAAATAAACGTGAACCTAGAATGAGTCAAAATCGAGATTTAAATTATTTTGGTAACACCCAATTTGTCAAAATTAAACTTAGAATTTGTTTTCTTGTCTAGATAATTTATTCGATGGTCATTCAACATCAAAATGAAATCTCCAAGATTTATTTAGTTTTATTGATTTAGAATCTCATGAATTAAGTTATGATTGCAAGTATCTAAGTAAGTATGTCTTACATCATTGCATTCAAGGCATACTAGGAGGAAATGAGTTTAATCTTTATTTTCATTTGTGTTACATAAAAAAATACCCGTGGTGTTTTTGAGAGTGTACATCTACCTATTTAACTAGATATATCATGAGTTAGTTCTTAATTGTGTAATCATAATTTTTTTAATTAAATTTGACAATCTTATATGGGTATGACAAATGTTCAAAATTGGGATTGATCATATTTGTTTAATTTTAATATTTTCATCCTTCCAAAGGTTTTCAAACATTTTCTTTTAAATTTGCATTTTAATAGTTGTATCACATGAGAAGGTTATTTTTCCATGGATGCCCCAAAATTGTAATCATTTATCAATTTCTTCTTCTCCAACCTCTTTTTAGACAAAATTCTTATGCATAATTGTTGGGCCATGGTAGGAATTCCATATTGTTTTAGCTTAGAAAAAACATATCTATGAAAAATACTTTACTTAAGGCTTCATGTTAAATGTACAACATACTAGCACCTTTCACCAATAACTTTGGGAAAATGACATTAAAAATAGACATTGTAATCACTAATTATAACTTTGTAAAAGACATTAAACAATTTAGAAAAATGACATTTAAAAGTGTCATTGTCATTATTAGTTATAAATTTGTTTGAGTTGTAGTCAACTAATTTATTTCCATTGTTAATTTAAGTACATGTTGAAAATACCATAATTTTATTTATAGACGTTTAGAATATTATAAATTTATGTAATATAACAATAAATTTAATAATAATTATAACAAGAAACACGTATGTAGTCACATATTGTGGATATTATATTAATATATCATATTTGTGATCATGTCAATGTACCCAATTTTTAGGTGTATTCACTATCATTTTTTAGATATATTAAATTAGGGAAAGGGCCCTATCCCGTAAGTTTAAAAACAAATTGTCCTTAGTAGAAAACTAGTGCATCCAACTTAGGAATAAAACAAAACCAAAAAACAAAAGAGGCTGGAAAATTATAACGTCCGGACTCTGTAAGTTCACACAGTTAACAACACCAAAAATAAACATCTCCACCACATAAGAGACCATATATAGCTATATTAAACCCCCTCCATGTAGTGCCCACCCATTTCAAGGTTCTCATTTTTGTTGTGTGCAACTCATTGTATCTATTTATTGTGATGACAATGATAATATTGGTTGTTTTGTTATTTTGATGGGACATTATCACATGACATTGCTTCTTGACAGGTTTTACTTCTTTGATACACTATTATGATATGAAACTATTAAGGATATCATATTTCTAGCATTGGGTGTAAATGCTTGATCACGAGATTGACTATAGGGCACACGAGGCCACTATGCATTTACAAATATTATGTTGTGACGATGATATGATGTGTTATTATTGATATTTGATCCATATTTGATGTATGATGATGATTATATTTTTTCATTCGGTAGAAAATTCACATTGTTGATATACTTCTAGGTTAGTGTGGCTTATATGGATGTTGATTTTGTTATCATATTGGGAAGATATGAGGTTTTCCTTGAGTGTGCAGGTGACATGTATTTGATCATGGGAGAATGTGGGGTTCAAGAAATGCATCCCAATTAGCAAAAAAAGGCCCGTGAGGCCAAACCATTCCTTCTCTATCGATTTACGACACCTTCTCATCATGTTGTGCATTGTTCATATATTGTATTTGGTTTATTATGTGATGGTTGGCTTACCTCTTACCTCTTACCTTTGTGATGTATGCTCATGTTGTATTGTTCTAAGTGTGTACCCTTATCCTCCTTTGGTTAATGCTAACTTGGTGTTTTATGCCATCTTTGGTGGTCCTTGGCATATTTTGTGGTATGTGATGATGTGTCTTGGTTAGGAGGGAGTAAGCCAAAACTCGGATTTGGGAAAAATGTGCCATTTAGGAAGGGTAAATGGCAAATAAAGGACTTGATTCACAATGAAAAGGGGTACTATACCCCATCCCTATCGGGGGTGGGCTCTTTTCAATGTAAATGATGCCCATTGGCTAATTTCCTCCCCTTCCACACTCCAAATTTGTGGAGTTTTTATTTTGGGAATGTTTATTGAAATTTGAATCTTCTTATGATTCCTTGGAGCCAATTTTTTTTTCCCCAATTTTAATTTTATGGGGTATTTTTGTTGCATTTTGTTTGGATGTGGTTTTGGCGGAAGGTGACATTTGTCACCCTCCCATTGCTTGACTTATGTGGCATTCTTTCCTTCTTAACCCCTCATGTCCTTAGTGAAGGGTATTTGAATTTTTTTTTTTTTGGTAGAAGAGCTTAGAGCTTGGAACAAGCATTTGAATTTCTTGGTTGGATTGTGCTTGAGTGCAAGGTAGGATCTTACACCCACTTTATTTCCTATTTGAAATTGTTCTTTCAAATTGTGTTATAAGTTGAATTATGCATATGAATGAGAAATGAATGTTTTTATCTTATTTTTTTTTTCTCCACCCACCCTTGAGGGGTGTGGGTTTTGGAGATGGATGGGAAGAGGGAGGAATTTCCTCCTTTACATTTTTATATGCTTGTTTAACAAGCTTGAAAGAGTTCTTTCTTTTAATTTTTACTCCTACATTTGGCTTGTAGGTAGGGATGTATTTCCATTTGGTTTGGAAATCCATCCCTACCCTCAATGAAGGAAACCATAGGTTTGAAAATCCTTCTTGGGGGAGATAATGGAGAGATAAGGGGAGTGATTGTGGAGTGATAAGGGGTGTTGAATCTATGGAGAGATAAGGTGGAATAATTTGTTGTTTGCATGGAGCTTTTGACTACAAAAATGGGATTTTCATCCCCCTCTTCCCTATATTTGAATCATGGTGCTTCTTGGCTAATTCCTTGGGTGAATATGTGTTTTTTGTGATAAACCAAGTATTGAATGTTGATTGTTGCATTTGAATTCTTCTTATGTGCTAGTTGGATGTGTTGCCTCTTCCCCATGGGCTTGGGGGGAGGCTAGCATGCCATCTTGATCTTCTTGGTGGCATGTAATGATGCCAAATGGTTGGGTGGTCAACCAGGCTCATTCTCTTGTGATTTTAGAGGTTTTACATTGTTGTTTGGGAGAAAACTGAAGTGACCTACATATTGAAGAGTTACAGATTTGAAGTTTAAAATTATTGAGTTTTGAGCCAAAAATTTGGCAGGTTGTCTCCTCTTGAGAGGAGGGCTTACATACTTGCATTTTATTACATTCTTGTAAGCATGATATGGACATCTGATTTTGATTAAAAAAATTTAATTTGTAGACACAAAATCACACACTTTGAGTCATTATTTAGTCCCAATCTCATACTACTATTCATATGGTTTTTAAGTGAAAAGAGTAATAATTAACCCATGTCTTTGGCCATTTTTCCTTTGCTTGTTATCATATTTTCGATCTTACACCTACACTTTCCCAGTCTGTATTGTCATCCTATATTTTTCCTATTTCTCGACTAGAGCACCCACCAAGACTGGGTTCCCAGCGCATTGGTACCCTCTGGGCGCCCTGATCCTCTTTGCATTTTACTCTCACCTTTTGGGAACTTTCTAGCCATTTAAGATTTTTATATTTTTGGTGGTCCCTTTTTGGGGTTAACTACGAAATTAGAACAAGAGAACCATATAAATATAAAGTTATGTGACCATAATGAGGGACCAAACACTAAACATCTACTATCACCATCTAGATTTGCATCCATCAAAGGCATCTAAAGCTACATTTGCATCCATCTAGCTCCATCACAAGGCACACAAGGCTAGTTCATATGCATCACAATTCATAGGAGGGGAGTCTATTGTTTCCATGCACACATTTACTATATTCTACATCTAGTTATTTGCTCATTACTTCACAAAGTGCGACTAGCACAAGAGAAACCTAGGGCTCAATTACACACACACACACCTAGAACTACATTGGGTCTGAGATGTAGTGCATCGATCAATTAGTAAGTCCACCATTGTGTCCATTGAGGACAGTTCGACCCCTTCATATGCATATTTCTTTTTAGGGTTTTGATGATTTTTTCGAGGTTTTGGCGTGATTCTTCAATCTCATATTCATAATGACATCTGATGTAGTTAAATGACATTAGTGTGACAGGAAGTGAACACATGTGAACATCTAGCAACACCTCAGAGGAGGTTTTCTGGCCATTTTTGTAGACCAGGGTGCCCAGATCTCAGACTAGGGTTCCCTATCCCTTTCCAAACACCCCAGTCTAATCAGATAGCTCATATTTATATTTTATCAGGCTTCTGTGTGGTCATTTCCTCCTCATGTTCACATGGTCTACATCGTGACACAGTCCCATGAAATCCGCAAACTAGATAAGATTTTTCTTAACCCACTTTACACATTAGGGTTTCACATTTCATTGCTTAGATTGTTTGGGTATTATTTAATTATATTATTACTTCGTTTATTCAGTTATTTTACTGCCCTTATATCATTAAATTACACTAGAATATATTTCTATTTTAGTTAATCATTTTGGCGAACTTGAACTTGATCTTCACACTTTTAGGATCATCACTCTTTGCTTATCATCCTAGAGTAATAGTCATCATGAGTATTTCAATCAATGATTACTTCCTTGCAAATCCCGATTTAAGTCATAGATTCCAACATCTTCTTGCTACTTCTTGCATTCGTGCTACATTTTCTAAACACATAACATTCAAATCTAATCTTCATGTTGATCTTAACAATTTTGATAATGACCCACCCTTACATATCATGATTCACATTTACAATGTGGGTGTCAAACACACTTTAATTGATAATGGATCTGAACTCAACTTATGTCCCATGTCATTCCTTGAAAAGCTAGGTATTTCTCTCTGCTAATGTTAGCCCATCATGTCTTTCTCTTCGTGCCTATGATGGCTATGTTCGTCCATGTTTAGGTTCCATTACTTTACCTATCACAGTTGGACCTTAAAATATTAACACAATCTTCTTTTCATTAATTTCCTGGTCTCATACGACTATTTACTTGGTCAGAAATGGCTTCATGCCATGCAAGAAATCACATCTATTGTCCATCACTGTGTCAAATTTCTACACGAGGGTGTTGAATATATTGTTCTTTTTGACCATCATCCATACAAATATTTTGACCATGATCCCAAAGATCGCACTTCCTATTCCAAGGTCCTGATACCCACAACCTATTGATGAGATACCACACTTACCACCACTTGAGGGTGCCATTTGTATGATAGAATCGCACCGCCTCTATATCTACGCCTCCCCATGTTACTACCACTTCTATGATTGTTTATTATGGGTTTGTCTCTACAAATGACGTTGCTTTAGCTCTTCCACCTCCTCACATGTCACCTCCATTGCTCCAATTTCCTTTCACATGCACACTTTTCATGAATGATTCTTATTGGGAACACATTCCATTCGATCCTACTTGTGATGAAATTATATGTACACATGAGGGCTTGAATCATCTAGGCTTTGCTTTTGAGGATCTCTACCCTCCACCGCACGCTCCTCACCTTTATTATGGGTTTGTTTGCATTATTGTTGCCTATGGCCTACATGTCTTTCATCTCACATTATTTCTTGCACAGGACCTTGTTCTTCACCACTTACTCTATGACAATCACGACTTGATTACATTGGGGGTACTTTAGACCTTGATCACACAAATATCTCATTTCCTATTCCTTTTGGTCATATTAATTTGCAATAGCTCCTTTCTTGGCTATATGCAAAATCTCACTCATTGTTATATGCATGGATTTCCATTACCACCCTTCACGATGAGGAGTATGCCATGGGTATGTACAACTTACGCCTCAATGTCTCATTACATGATCAACCCAACACTATTACTTACTAGGTCTCTAATGTTTATTCCTTTGAATTTGACCACACAATCGATGACCTCCTAGATGACATTACATGATTCACTTCGACACACACTTGGGGGCATAGCATTCACACATCCCCCACCCTAACATCAACATACATTTCACACCATACATCAACCTTCTAGCATAAACACAATCATCTACACTACAAACATCGTCATTATCCCTATGACGCACTCTTGTGCTTTGGTTCACACTTGACTGTTGAGCGAATTCTCTACACATGAATCTCACACATGGCACAATATTTATTACACCTTAGAAACCACATATCATCACACAATCCTAAATCATCTACACATTACACATTACATTACAAGCTACACCATAGCTATCACATAATGAGTATCTTTCATTTATCATACACATCATCTTACATTATACATCCTTCACCTTAAATTTCACATCTCACATCTTACATATACTATTCTACAAATCTTAGGTCATCTACAAATATTGTTCATCCTACCACACATAGTACACATTTTGCATATTCAATTATATGCATTGCACTCACTACCCGATGATACACTCTAGTCTCGTAGTCCATATTGGACTGTTGAGGGTATACATCACAAAGGGACATCATCATCCTTACATGTTCATCATTCAATCTCTCTTTCTCATGTGAAATTTCTAGGATTAGTGATATATGCTTTAGACTATAGGGTCACTTCTTTTAGCATCATCTCGTGATAGGCTACATCATCACTTTCACATATATTTTTTAGTGGTATACGCTTTAGGATAAATCACAACTCCTTTCTACTCATCTTTTCATGATATGCGCTTAGGATACAATGTCACACACATGTCATCTCTATGTCACATATCATCATCACACACATACTCATCATAGCGCCACTACACATAACACATAGTTTGACCATTTCCCAATGACACACTCTCGTTTATGGTTCATTCTTGAATGCTGAGGGGGCATAATAAATGAACCTCACTACATAAAACTCCATTCACTCAGGGGGCATGCTACTCCTATCATCCACATTTCATTTCATTCCATCCACCCACAACATACTACATTTTATGGTTGCATTTACTCTTGTTTGCATTTACTTGTACAAGTTCTCTTTACTACACATGCTAAATAGATCTCTTATATGTCATTGTCTTTACCATACACACATGCACATTCATGCCCTTTTCTAGTTTTGATCGCAAATATAGAGCTTCTACATGTAACATTGATGCTTTCTACACTACCTACCACGGGCATCCACATTCACACACTACAAGTGCTATTGTTTCATTTTTTACTTAGCAATTTAAATTATCAGGTTATACATGTTTTGACATACTTGTTATTTTTCTAACATGCTAATGGGTGTTTCATGTACATGAAATTTTTTATGCAATGATACTTATCTCCATACTTGTTTTTATTGTTTGCGAGGCTTTTCCCTTTGTCTTGTCTCGCAAACTTTTTTTTTTAGCTCCACTTGTGGCCTTAAGTGTCTTGCGACATCGTTAGTGGTGTCCCATATTTTCAACCCTCTTTGTGTGGCCTACATTGTATTTTTGGGTGTTTACATTGCATGCTTATGTTCTAGCTTACACATTGTTTTTCTAACTTACATTCATGTTTGTTGTACTAACACTTGTTTTCTAGCCACTTGTTTGTGTGTGCCTTGGTCTTTACCAAGCACATTCCCTTCCCCTTATAGGGAAGAGTTTCAATTTTCATGGTTGGTCCTCTTTTACGTCCGTATTCTCCTATTTGCGATATCGCATGCGCCCCCAAAGAGAGGGGACATTAGTTGGGTTTACACACTACACAACATAGTACCAGTACAATTCAATTTTTATTTTTTCCATGACATAGTGGGTTATACAACGAGTGAGTTCAGACCAGTCTACATAACTCCATACAAAATGACTTTTAAAGGGTAGATTCTCCTTAGCATTTTGAGGAGCAGTTATAGGTTGGAGGATACAACGGAATTTCCTCCTTACACTACTTTGGACAACGATGTTGGATCACCCAAAAAATTAGGTAGTACAAAGATCTCTTCACATTCTTAGGGAAGCAGTTATAGGTTGGAGAGTAACATAACTTTCTCCCTACACTTCTTCGGCCACAGTGGCGTGAGATTGTCCAAAAAACTTGCACTTCATTGACAATTACATGATATCCTTTCTACCCTTTGTTTTTCTCATCACGGATCAGTGTGCATGTTCCTGTTTCACTTTTGTACTTTTATTTAATGTCTTTGTACTACATACATGCATTTTTACACATAGTTTTTACACATATACATGTGTATTTGACTACACTATCAACTTTTCTTTTACAGATCCATCCGTATGGGAAGTATGCAAATCAATAACAACAAAACACACATGGTGGGTACATCACACATACACGATACTAACCATGCAGGTAAACTACACACATTGGCATCTACACATGTGCTTCCACCCTAGGTTCGCTTTCATCACTTTTTACACTTTTACATCTTTAGTCTCCATGATCCATATTTTTTTCACTCCATGCTTTATCTAGTCCTTCGACACATTTGCTACATCACTCTACATGGATTATCAAGTACACATCTCTATCTACTTTATGTTACCAAGATTTCCGCTCACCAACATAAAGTGGGGAAAATGTAGACACAAAATCATGCACTTTGAGTCATTATTTAGTCTTGGTCTCATACTATTATTCATATGGTTCTTAAGCGAAAAGAGTAATAATTAACCCATGTCTTTGACCATTTTTACATTGCTTGTTGTCGTATTTTCAATCTTATACATGTACTTTCCCAGTCTATATTTTCATCATGCATTTTTCCTATTTCTAACTGGGGCGCCCAACTAGGACTGGGGCACCCTAGTCCCCTCTAGGGCATCCTAATCCTCTTTGCACTTTACTCTCACCTTTTGGGAACTTTCTAAATTGTTTGATATTTTTATCTTTTTGTATTTGGACTTTTCGAGTTAATTATGGAATTAGAACAAGAGAACCATATAAATTTAAAGTTATGTGACCATAACAAGGGACCAAAACTAAACATCTACTATCACCATCTAGATTTACATCCATCAAAGGCATCTAAAGGTACATTTGCATCCATTTAACACCATCACAAGGCACATAAGGTTGGTTCATCTACATCACACTTCATAGGAGGGAGTATATTGTTTCCATGCACACATTTAGTACATTCTACATCTAGTTATTTTCTCGCTACTTCACAAAGTGTGACTAACACAAGAGCAACCTATGGCACAATTACACACACACACACACACACACCTAGAACTACATTGGGTCCGAGTGTGACTGATATATATGTACACACACACACATACATACATGCACAAATGAGTTTGTTTTATTTATATATAAAAAATAAAGATTTTAGTTTGAGGCCGTATGGCTAAGTTAGAGTTTTAATGTATAAAAGAAATAGATATTTGGGGGAAGGTGGAACGTTGTCCCATTTGCACTCCCGCACCCTTCTCCCCCATACCACATGTGTGTGTGTGTGTGTGTGTGTGTGTGTGTGTGTGTGTGTGCACAAACATCGACATATTTAAAATAAATAAATAAATATGCATGTATATGGATTTTTGCATGTAAAACAAAAAAAATTATAGTTTGATAAATCTCCATCTCTTTGCAAACAAACCAAAGAACTTATCCGAACTTTTCCTGGATATAAGCTTTTGAAAAAAAGATATCAATCAAATCCTTAACCTTGTAAAGAAACCAATTATGATCTTGGAAATCATGCCATGGAAGATTGGAGAAATATTTAAATCCATAGACCTTGAGCTTGAATCCTTCCCCCAGTAAAAAAATTTAAAAAAAAACTCAGAGAGACTCAAATGAACATGGAGAATGGAGAAGAAATAAAAAATGAAATAAGCTTAGGTTTTGGAAAATATATCCTCATCATTTTGGATTTAGGGCTTTTGGATCCTATGGTGGAGATTTAACCAGATCCAAGGGATGAGATTGAGTGTGCAAACTTAATTGGTTTGGGTATGGTTTTATTTCATTAAAGGGTTTTAATGTTTTGATAATTAAGTGCCTTGGTCACTCTCGGGTAAATGTAATATTAATGAGTTAATTAAATTAAAAGGGTTTAATGTTATTTATTTGACTTAGTTTATAATTTGGGGATTCCTTAGTGGGATAATTAAAATAATTAAATTAAATTTAGTTATTTTCGGGTAAGTTAGCGTAATGGGTTAATTAAATTTAAATGGTTTAAATTTATATAATTAACCTAACCCATGTTGTGGATTTCCCTTGGGACAGTTAAAATAGTTTAAAATTGTTTTAGCCCGTGTTTTCGTCCTTGAGGGAATGGGTCTAATTTGAAGGAAAAATGGGACCCATGACCACCTTGGTGATAATTTGACTTCCCGTGAACATTTAATCTCACCTCACCATCCTTCCTATGCGATATGTTATATCGCAAGTGGAGTGTTTCCATACCGTCGTTACGATCATAATCGTCGACACATTTAAAAATAATTGTAATATGTATAATTGAAGATAGTGGCATTAGGTGACTTTGTGCCTCTCGTATCGTTATTATCGCAACAAAGTGGTAGCGACACACAAAATATTTTTAACCTCCTAGTTTTTCATGATTGCGGGTTGGTTCCGCTTCATCAAAATTTGCTACTTAGTCATGTTACCTTGGTAATGTGTAATCTTAACCGTCGTAATTTTATTTATCTTAAACAAAAAATAAAAGAAACAAAAATTCACCACTTTAGTACTTTTCCCATCTTCGGTTGGGATATTTGATTATCTTTTAACATGTTTTGGAACTCGTGTTGAGTGAGGCGCGACAACCCACAAATTTGAACCGAAATTTTAAGAGAGTACATGATAAAAATCCCGTAAAATTGCCTTCTTGGGAAGATGAGTCGCCAAAAGTCCATTCATATCATTGATCTTAGCCGAGTAGGATTCTTGAGACTAGTTTTGATAGAGATAGTGGGAAGCTTAAGAAGGATACAACTTTGAAACATACACAAACCTAACATAACCAGGATTTGAGGGTTTCCCACTTGACCAATGGAATTAAAAGGGAAAATACACTACTAACAAGGAAGTAAAATACCAATAATCATACCTCCTCCTTCATGTTCCGTAGCAAACCTCGGAATGGGC
The DNA here is from genome assembly GCA_018340775.1 of Taxus wallichiana var. yunnanensis. Classification (NCBI taxonomy): domain Eukaryota; kingdom Viridiplantae; phylum Streptophyta; class Pinopsida; order Cupressales; family Taxaceae; genus Taxus; species Taxus wallichiana. The sequence goes on along the minus strand of CM031239.1, from coordinate 882,473,626 downwards.
TAGGAAACTTGGATTGAGCCCTGATTGTGTGATATGTAGGTGCTTTTCTTCAAGACGGAGCAAGGCCTTCCTGCAACAATGATCCTCTTACTTTGCACTAGATGGGAAAAATGATTTTGAGGCTATTTGGGCATTAGGACGAGGCAAAAGGATGTTCTTTGCTCAAAGGATGCAAGAACTTAGATATGGCATTCAAGCTTATTCTTCGTGTGTTTAGAGGGGAGGGTAAGATTGTATTTATAGCCTGGGGGAGTGATTAGCTTAGATTAATTTAAGTAATCATGGTTTGAAAATGTGGGCAAGATTAAGTGAGTGGTTTGAAAATGTGGGCAAGATTAGGTGAGTGGTTTGAAAATGTGGGCAAGATTAGATGAGTGGGGGCCACGAAGAATGGGTGAGGATTTGAATTATATTTTTAATTCATAAGTGGAGGATTTTAGGTGAGTGGGGACCACGAAGGGTGGGTGAGGATTTGAATTTGAATTTTTAATTCAATAGTAGAAAAACATGGAGAATAATGACATGTGGTGAGGATTGGGTTATTTTTGGATTTTGAAATGGATAATTAATCAAATTATATTTGATTAATTTGAAGTGTATTTTTGTGGGAAATGAGGAAGGGGAATTAATTGATTTAGAATAGATGTGAAATTGGGGTGTCTACATTTGCCCCTCTTTGGAAGGGTACTATGAAAGTAGTGTCCTTTCAAAGAAAGTAGACGGTATGGGGGAAGAATTCAATCTACTTTTTAAAAAAAAGGTAGAGCGAATGTTTGTTGGGGAGAATAGAAAGTGGTGAGTGATGGATGTCATAGTATCCTCCAAGACAAAAATGTCATGAGAAGATGTGATTATGGATAGATGTGGTGATGCCCCCTCGAGAGGAGCGAGAAATGGAATATACGAAACTCTCGAAAAGAAGGAAATGGATTATGGAGAAGAGGATGATAATGGAGTGGAAGAGACTGGAATGACCACATGATGCAAATGGAGAAAGGATTCAATCGACCTTGAATGCTAGGTGTGAGGGTGTGTGGGAAAGAGAAAAGGGAATGGATAGGATTGGGGGTTGATTACGAGAAGAGTAAGGGAGATAGGGGAGGGGAAAAAAAGGAATGAAAGAGGTAGAAATAAGAGAGAGGGATGATAGGGGAAGAAGGGAATGATGAAGGACAAACAAGGCAAAAATAGGAAAATGACAGAGTAGAGGGTGAAGGGATGAAATAGAGAGATGTGCAAAATGAAGGAAGCAACAGAGATAGTAAAGAGGGATGCGTGGAAGTGAAATAAATGATAGAGCTGAGAAAAGTAGGAAACGGGAAAGGATAAATAAGAAGGAGAAAATGAGGTGGGAGTAGGGGGTGAAATGGAGGAAAATGGAAAGAGGACGAAAGAAGAAGTAGAACGGAGAAAAAAAAGAAACTATGAGGGGCGAGGAAAGTGTGAAAAGAGGAGAGAAAGGAAGAGAAAACATAGATACAAATGAATGAAAAGGTAGGGGTGGTAGAGAAAAGGAGAAGTGGTCAGAAGAAACATGAAAATTAGGGGAGAGGAAAGGAAGATAGAACGAATACAAGGAGAAGATTGAAGGAATCGTGTCATTGCGAGGAAGACCAAGGCAAAGAATATGGAACAGACCGTATGGAGATGCATGTGGAGGGTGGTATGATAAAAAAGACAGGACAACGCTGAACAAATGGAAAAAAGGGAAGTAAGGAGGAAACATGATGGAAAAAGGGGAAGAAGACGATACAGGGGAAGGGAAATAAGACGAGGGGTGGGAGAGAGAAGAGGATAACAAAGAAAATGATGTAGAAGGAAGGGAATACAGAAAGGGGGTAATAAGTGGAAAGGGAACAGTATAAGGAATGTTCAGAGAAGAAAGAAGGGAGGAATGACATCGATTGGAAAAGATGTGGAGATGCATGAAATGAGGATACTAGGATGACGAGAAAATAGAAAAAGGATGTATGATGAAGACAGTAAAGATATTGAAGAGGGCAAAGAGGAGATGGAGAGATGGGTAAGAAGCGACAAGAAAGGGTGGGAGTGAGGGAAAAGAATAGAGAGAAAAGAGAATGGGGGATAGAAGAGGCAATGCCAATGAGGGGATGTTAGGGAAATCCCTTTTACAATGAGTGGTGGGGAAGGGTGAGAGAAAAAATGAAGAAAAGGAGAAAGCTAATGAGGATTGGAAAGGGTAACGCCAACAAAGGGACGTTAAGGAAAACCCTTTTACAATGAGTGGTGGGCTTAGAGGAGGGAAGGAATGAAGGAAACTCTAGAAGGTCAAGGAGTGAATGAGGTCGTGCGGAATGAGGATTGATGATTTTTAAGGAAAACCCATTTACAATTATTAGCGCGGGAAGAGAAGATGATGATGAAAGAATGATATAGGAGTGTTAACAATAATGGTGAATGCGTGTGTGGGTAGAAATGTGGGGGGATTTGAGAAGATGAAGTGGAAAGAGTGAAAAAATGAAGTGGATGAGTTGGGACTAGGTGAAAGTGAGGAGAGGATGTGGGTGATGAGGATGAACGAAGTGAGGATGAAGAACCAAGACATGAAAAGAATGGGAAGAAATGGTATGAAGGATGATGGATCAAGAAGGGGAAAATGGGGGGAAAGAACATGATTGTAGGCGGAAGAGATTAGATGTATGTTGTAAGAGGATATGTGGAGAAAGGATAATAGTAGGAGGAAAAAGTGGGTAGTAGGAGATACCAGGTGGAAGAAGCGATCAACAAAGTGAACAAAGAATGAGGCGGGGGAGAAGTTCACGATGACAAGTTAAGTGTAGGGAGGACCCTGACATAAGATTGTCATGTGATGGAAGTGGTTAAGTAAGATTGCCATGTGAGAAAACTGGAGATGACAAATGGTCAAGCGAGAAGTGGTGTTTGCGAGAATCGAAAAGGAGGTGAAAGGATGTGATAATGGGGAATGCCGAGAAAAAATGAAGGGTGAAGGGTGTGTAGTGATGGGGAAAGGCAAGGAGACAAATCATCCTTAAGAGGGACTCTTAAGTGAGATCGCCATGCTTTGGGTGAGTGGTTAAGTAAGATTGCCAAGTAGAGGAGGGTGATAGTGGTGGTAAAAATATGTGATGATGGGGAATGAAGAGGAAAGATGGATGGTGAGATTGTAGAGTGATGGGTGAGTGTAAGATGACATGTCATGCTTAAGAGAATCTCTTAAGTAAGATCGTCATACTGCTGGAGAGGTTTCATAGGATCACCCAACCGACAGGGATGATATGCAAAGAGAAAGACAAGATGATATTGGGGACAGGGGTGGAATGGTAGGTTGAAGAAGATGATCGCGATGAGAGGTGGGAGAAATAAGATGGGGAAATATGATGGGATGGGGAAGGCCATAGGGCAGATCAACCTTAAGTGGAAGTCTTAAGTAAGATTGCCATGCGGCTGGAATGGTTAAGTAAGATCACCAAGCTGAGGAAGAAGAAGGATGATGTTAGAGTTGGTGGGAATAGGGTATGACAAAATGGACTGAAGGGAACCCTCAAGTGAATTTTCCATACTACGAGAGCGTGTAAGTAGGATGACCAGGCATAAGATGGATTTGGGGAAGGATGAGAAAAGAGTGAGTGAGGTATGCCTCAGTGGTATATGATATGAGATGAGGTGATAATAAGAAAGAAAGGAAACAAAGGAGTGTAACATGAATGGATGAAGGAATATATGTAGTGGAGGGTGGAGAGTGTGAGGGAATCCTTAATTGGGATGCCCGTGTGGTGAGAGTAATGATGCGAGAATGGGAAGTAGAAGAGGTGGAATGGGAAGATGTGTTTGGTGGTGATTGTTGTTTGATGAGAGGGGAGGTGGTGAAGAAGCTTCTACAGTGGGAAGATCTTAGGGAGAGAGTAAACCTCCACCGAGGATCCCATATAGAAGGGGTTATTAAGTAAGATTGTCAAGCGGGAAGCAGAAGGGGGAAAGGAAAGAATACAAATGGGTGAGAGGGGACAGGAATGGTGAGAAGGGTAATATGGGGATAAGTGGTGGAGGAGTAAAAATGAGGAGTGAGGATGAATGGATCAAATACATGGTGAGCATGGTGGGGAGAGGAGCTGCTTTGGATAGTGAATGCTACTTGAGAAAGATCTTCAAGTAGGATTCACAAACTGCAACAGTGATCAAGTAGGATTCCCAAACTGGGAATGTATTAGTATGGGTGAATGGATGGGGTGCAAAGTAAGATGTTGATCATGCAGGAAGATACTCACGTGAAAAAATCATCTTAATTTTAATATAGCACATAACAGGATGCATCGTGATATAAAAGATCAGGATGACTAGAAGCGTAATATGCGTGATAGCATAGACAGGGGCCATAAAAAGGTTTGATGCCCCGATGCGATATATGCAATGGAAGAGAGCATAGACAGAGGCCATCGAAAGTATGATGCCCCGTATGACATGCAATCGAGATAACATAAGAATATTAGAGAGAACACCAGGATACATAAAATCAAGATGCCCCCTGTAATATATCAAGATGCAAGAAAGTAATTAATAATTTATAACTAATAATGCAACACAAGAACCAATAAACATGTCCCTAACGTGTTCCACAGTGAGGATTGATTGGATGTGCCCCAAGCGGGGTAGTGAGAGGACATAGTAAAGTATTGGGTCATTGTCCTCAAACAAGGAAACAATGAGAGCGGTTTGCCCCAGCGAGGATTCACGCGAGGAGAAGTGGTTTGAATTTGGTAGTCATAAGGTGATTGGATCATTCGTTGGGGATAATAGTTCAAAGGTTAAATTGTGTTGGTTATTTTAGAGTTTTTTTTTTTTTTTTTTTTAATGATTTTATGGATTTTTTTTTTTTTTTTTATTTATATATATATATATATTTTTCTAATGTTTTTTTTTGCGAAATTTTTGACGATTTTCAAATGTTTTTAATTTTTGGATTTTGGATTTTAAAATATTTTTGATTTTTTGACGATTCTTGTTAATGGTTTTATTTTTACGATTTTGTAAATGTTTTTGGATTTTTTTGGATTTTTTTTAGATATTTTTCTAATGTTTTTGGATTTTTGACGAGTTCTAATTTTTTTTTGGATTTTGGATGATTTTTTCTAATGTTTTTGGGTTTTTGACAATTTTCAAATGTTTTTTTTTAACGATTTTCAATGTTTTTGGATTTTGATTTTCAAATGTTTTTTTTTTGATTTTTACATTTTTTTTAGATTTTTGACAATTTTCAAATGTTTTTAGATTTTTAGATTTTACATTGTTTTTAGATTTTTGACGATTTTCAAATGTTTTTACATTTTTTTACATTTTCAAATGTTTTTATTTTACATTGTGATTGGCAATTTATGGACCAGAGTGCAGACTTATTTTTGAGAGGCGATAAACATGGATATTATCCATATGTACCATGTTCCGTGTTGTAACTTATGCTCAGAATAACACAAATTCTCTTTCCATTGGCAGGATATGGTGGTGATGATATGATGAAAAGAATTCCAGCTCCATTCTTGACTCCACACAACTAGTAAGATGTGTGGGCTCATCACCGAGAATCAAGAAGGACGCTAGGAGGTAGATAATGAATATAGAGACAAATGCTAACAACAATCCCTTTGGGAAATTGTGACTCCATTCTTCATAACGGTACTGAACCAATTTCAAAAATGGCTTTCACTTTATGAGTCACGTGCTAGACTTAGACAGTTATGTGGTCTGCTGATTGGTAAGATATGAGGTTAAGGGATAGTTCTCTCTTCACTTAGGCATCTAAATTACGTGTTTGGGATTCTATAATTTGTAAGCACTGTAAGATTTTGTATTTTTGAAATGACTCCCTATGCCTTGCCCCATGCTACTAGTGAGAAGCAAGGGCTCATCACCGAAGGCAAAATATAGGCGAGTGAATTCCCTTTTTGTCTTTTTTTTTTTTTTTTTTTTTTGAATATTTTGCAATGTTTTTATGCTTGTATGAGAATGACCCTCTACGCTTTGCCCCATGCCACTTGTAAGAGGCAAGGGTTTATCACCGAAGACAAGACGTAGATGAGTAAGGGCACCTTCCTCCATTCCCAGTCTCACACTACCAGTAAGAAGTGTGGGCTCAACACCAAAGACTATGAAGGATGAAAGATGTGACAATGAATTATTCATAAGTTATTGAATTGATGGATTTTTTTACAATAGTGCTTTGTATTTGGGAAGAAATGTCTGCCCCCAATCTCAGCCCCACACGACTAGTAGGACGCGAGGGTTCAACACCGAAGACTGAGATGGATGACCAAATGAACTGGGTAATGAAGTTTAGAGCTTTGTTATGAAAGAGAGAATGTATTTGAAGGGAATATATTACCATCAGTAAGCTTCTAGGTATGACCATAGAGGAAAGCGACTGAAAATGGAAGAAGTATGACGCTCACAAACTTAATAGGATTTATACTAGCACTTGTCTCATGATGATAAATATGAAGATGTGATTTTGATAAAGAAAATATCTGCCAATGGAAATGAATAAATTTAAATTATTCGAAAATAAGCAAGACAAAAGGAACAATGTACACGTTGTATCCTAGAATAGTGAACATCTCAAGGATAAAATTTCTTTAAATGAACTGCATTCATTGGTTCATCAAGATCTTGACCATCTTCAGTGGCCAATTTATAGGCTCCAGAGCCAAATTTAGCTGTGATTACATAGGGTCCTAACCAATTAGGCTCAAATTTTCCTTGTTTTTCTCATTCTTTAGTGGTATTCTTTTGATTTTCTTTTAAAACGAGGTCACCAATTTCAAATTCTCTGGGTCTTACCTTTTTATGATAACTGCGTTGTAGTCGGTTTTGATAGACTTGAAGATGATTGAGAGCATTAAGTCATTTTTCATCGAGAAGCTCAAGCTCTTGAAGCCGTGACTATCGGTATTCATCCTCATTAATTACATCTTTAAGGGAGATCCTCAAGGATGGGAGTTCTATCTCAATAGGTAAAATGGCTTCTCAACCATAAACAAGGAAAATGGGGTGGCTCCGGTAGGTGTGCGGTAAGATGTACGGTAAGCCCAAAGAGCGGGGTAAATTTGAGTATGCCAATTACGTCCATGGGTGTTGAAAATATTTTCCATGATGGATTTTAAGGTCTTATTGGTTGCTTCCACTTGACCATTTCCCTGAGGGTAGTATGGAGTGGACCATTTAAGTTTGATGTGAAAACGTTTGGCTAGGTCTTTTACATCCTGGTTTTTAAATGATTTGCCATTATCTGCGACCAGAGCGGATGGAATACCAAATCGACAGATGAGATTATTAAAATAAATTTTGATATTTGGCTACCGGTAACATAAGTGAGAGGCATAGCCTCTACCCATTTAGTGAAGTAATCGGTAGCGGTAATGATGAACTTATGTCCATCGGAAGATGTTGGTCTGATTTTACCAATGAGGTCAAGTCCCCATTGAGAGAAGGGCCATGGTGTGGTTATCGATTGTAATGCCTAGGAAGGTGCGTGGATAAGATTTCCATGCTTTTGACATGCTTGACAATGTTTGACAAAATGACATGCGTCACTTTCCATGGTGGGCCAATAATATCCAACTCGCAGGATTTTCTTGGCTAAGGCGATACCATTCGTGTGTGCTCCACAGATACCAGAATGGACTTCAGCTAAGACACTCGAGGATTCTTCCTGATTAAGACATCGGAGCAGGGTGCCATCATATCCTCATTTATAAAGAGTTTCTACTAAAATGGTGTAACGAGAAGCACGTTGTGCTAAAGCACGTTTATGCATTGGTTTCATGTCGGCAGGAAATGTTTTATCACGAATGAAGGTATAAAGATCATGGTACCAAGGGTTATTCGGACCCACGATCTCACATACCATAGTGTTTTCAGGAAGATCATAGGCAGGCATTAAGAGATGTTCAACGAGAAAATGTGCCTAGGGTTGACTAGATGTGATTTCTAATAGGGATCCGATGGTTGCCATAGCATCGGCAGATTTATTACAATTCAGGAATTTGATCAAAGCTAATTAATCGAAAATAGCTTCGAAGACTATCCACCATGCGTTTATATGGGATAAGTTTTTCATCCTTGACCTGGTATTCATCGGTAACTTGCTTGATGATAAGTAAAGAATCACCAAATACAACTAATTCTGTAAGATTCCAAGATATAGCCAGTTTTAATCCTGCGATGAGAGCTTCATATTCTATGATATTGTTGGTACATGGGAATGCTAAGCAAAATGATTTGGGGATAACATGTCCGCTAGGTGTGATAAGCAAAATACCAGCCCCTGAGCCATGGAGATTACAAGATCCATCAAAAAATAGAGTCCAAGTTGGCGCGATGTCTATGTGTAGAATATCTTCATCAGGAAAAGAAAACTGAAGTGGTTCTGTGCCAGGAAGGGGTGCCTCGGCAAGTTGGTCGGCAAGGGCTTGTCCTTTAATTGCTTTCTGCGAAAAAATTGACATCGAATTCACTAAGTAATATGACCCAACTAGACATTCTTCCCATGAGAATGGGTCTGGACAACAAATACTTGAGAGGATCAATTTTGGCAATCAACTTAGTTGTGTGATTGAGCAAGTAATGATGTAACTTATGGAATGCAAAGGTGACCGACTAAGCATACTTTTTGATTTGGGAATAACGTACTTCATGCTCAATAAGTGTTCGACTAAGGTAATATACAACCTGTTCTTTTCCTTGATCGTTATGTTGTGCTAGTAGAGCTCTATGGCATGTTCAGTGGCAGATGTATAAAGCAACATGGGTTTATCGGCAACTGGTGACATAAGAACAAGGTGGACTAGAGAGGTATTCTTTTAACTTAGCAAAAGAGTCTTGTGATCGTGGTTCCAGGTGAAAGTGTGCATCTTTCTTGAGTAACTAATTAAAGTGATGGCACTTGTCAGCCAATTGTGATATGAAACACCGAATAGATTGTATCTTTCCCTAAAGACTGCGTAATTGTTTTAGGTTTTGAGGAGGAGGCATTTCCATAATGGCTTTGACTTTGGCAGGATCCACTTCTATGCCTCTTCGTGAGACAATAAACCCTAATAATTTACCAGAGGTTACTCCAAACACACATTTCTTTGGGTTAAGACAAACCTTATACTCGCGTAATCTATCGAAAATGCGTCTCAACACACTTGGATGCCCTATTCGTGTTTTAGATTTTGCTAATATATCATCAACATAATCTTCCATGATATCATGTAACATGTCATGGAAGATGACAGTCATTGCTCGTTGATAGGTGGCACCAGCATTTTTCAAGCTGAAAGGCATGACCTTATAACAGAAGGTGCCCCATGGTGTAGTAAATGTCATTTTATGTTGATCTCCTTCAGCAATACGTATTTGATTGTAACCAGAGAATCCATCCATTAAGGAGAGCATTTCATGGCCTGCTTTGTAGAATCAACAATCATGTCTATATTTGGCAAGGGAAAGTCATCTTTGGGACAAGCCTTGTTGATGTCACGGAAGTCATGCATATTCGATGCTTGGGAGTTTTCTTGGTGATGGGGAACTATGTTAGATATCCATGCCGAATAATCAATAGGTTTGATAAAGTCGCTTCCAAGAGTTTCTCGAGTTTGGCTTTGACAAGCAATGCAACTTGGGGATGCATTTTGCGTAGTTTTTGCTTTACAGGTTTTACATCTTGGATGTACCACAAGATGGTGTACTACAAGAGATGGGTCTAGGCCTGGCATGTCCTTATATGTCCATGCAAATATATCTTGGAATTCAATAAGGAGTGTTGTGAATTCCATGCATTCTTGGTCAGACAGACTAATGCCAAGTTGTAAAATTTTTGGTTGTTCAATGGTGCCAATGTTTATGTCTTTTGTTTCTTCTACAAATTTTTAGATGTATCCTTTTCGGAGAAAATGCTAATGGTTGATGTAGGTCATCAGTGTCGGGTGTTTGTTGGAACTTTTTGTTGACATGTTTGGTGGATAGGGTGGCGGTGAGGTTTTGACTATGGGAAATCCTCTGTTTGCGCTTTTGATCCAAATTTTTTGAGGGTGAAGGATCTGAATATTTTATCTCTTCACCAAAATAGGTTGATTCATTTAGATTGATTTCAAATCCTTTTCTATGGTGGAAGTAGGGATTTGGTCACGAGTTCCAAGGAATTCTTCGATGGCTTCATCATTTTGGAACATGTCCATGGCCGCATGATGTGGTTGGCCATGGTCTATGAGACTCGGATGTGTAGGCTCAAAATTGATGACATTAATAGATAAATGTTCAAAGGAAAGATGTGTTTTAGCGAGGTCCTCAAAAAGACTACATGGAGACCTGATGTCATTATCAGAGCTGGTGTCATCATTGTCACTTGAAATTATTATGGGAGCAACATCAAACACCTTGAAACCTAGACCATGTTTACCGTGATGTTGTGTGTAATTTATCGGGTCTAAACGACCTTGTTCATTTGGACCAAGTCCTTTACCCTTCCATCGCATGTTTTTCATTATTCGGTGAGCTTTGGTAAATTGAGGGGACTCATAACATGGAGCAAAGTCGTCATTATATAACCAAGATCCTGAAGAACTTGGAATATGTTCGTTGTCAAGATAACCAAACTTTTTCCAAATTGACTGACCCATTTGGTAAGTGGGATGGATTCTCAGATGTGGAGCGTTAGGTTTGCCATAGCTATGTGGGGATTTGGTGATATAAAAAGAGTCTTCCATCTTTTGAAATTGATATTCACCGCATCTCATGTCAATGATTTTAAATGTGTGAGATGGGGGACCAATAGGTACCTCATGTGGTGGGGAAGTTAGTTTGGTAGTCTTAAAAGATGAAGAGAATGGGTTATAAGAAGAAGGGGGTGGATTGAAGGATGAAGGTTGGTTATTCACAGGAGGAGGTATCTTAATAGAGGAGGTGTGGTTGGATGAAGAAGATTGGCTAGGTGAAGAAGAAGAAGATGGTGTGGTGGAAGAATAATTGTTGCTGGAAGAAGAAGCTTGATTAGTGGAAGAAGATGATTGATTAGTGGGAGGAGGACTGGTGGAAGGTGGTTGACTAGCGGATGATAATGGATTGGAAAATGTGTTTTGGTTATGAGATGATGGTTTTGGATTATTGTTAGGGAGTGTATCAGGATCAATGTGTGTTTCATTAGGGATTATACGAGGTGGAGCATATTTATCTGTTGATGGACAATAGTGATCATGTCGATACCATCCTTCGAGGAATCTACAATACTCAAAAGGTTGGGATCTACACATAATGTAAATTCCTTGTCCAAATGAGGAAACTTAATGCATTGGTGGAATGTTGATGGGATGGCTTTCATGGCATGAATCCATGGTCGGCTGATAAGAATGTTATATGCAACTTCTACATCTACCACATGACAGACCATGTCTAAGGTGATGGGTCCAACTTGGAGAGGCAACGTGATTGTGCCTTCAGACTTTCTTTCACTATTATCATACCCACGAATGGTTATGATATTGTTTTGTAAATCATTTTCAATGTAACCTAGACAACGTAAAAGTTTCATGGAACAAATATTTAATGTTGATCCATTGTCGATTAAGACGCGCTTGATTTTACGATGAGTTACATAACCCTCGACGTATAAAGAATGATTATTAGCGATGTTGGGATTAAGCAGGTCAGCGGGACCAAAAGATAAAATAGGATTGGGGACCGTAAGATGTGTAATTAAAGCTGGAATTGTTGTGAATTGATGTCCTCAGGGACACGAGCATTATTCAATGTTTGCATAAGGATGCGTTGTAGTGCGGGAGAAGAATTAAGTAGTTCCATGATTGAAATTTGTGCGGCAGTCTTCTCTAATTGTTTGACAATATTAAATGATGGCGTAGGTTGTGGAGAGGAATTGGCGGCGGAATTAGATGGCGGATTAGGAGGTGATGCCGGGGACAAAGTGGCAGATTTTTTGTTGTAGGGACCCACATTTTTTTGTCTAGTGGTGATCGCACAGTCAGTTCTGATCTTTATAGTTGCCACTAAGTCTTGGTCATAATCTATGGTCGAGATGACTGAGTCATACTCGACATTACTTGATGATTGACCCTTATCTTTTGAATTGTTATCATGGTTAGGGAATGGATTTTTGAACATGTGAAGTTTTTCATTAGGTGTTTTTGTCTCAGAAGTATTTTCAACTTCTATGTCTCCACGTTCAATCAGGTCTTGGACGTAATGGCGGAGTTGCATGCATCTATCTGTGGAGTGCCCTTTTATGCGATGGTAATCACAATATTCATTGTCTTTATACCAATTTGGTTTGGGTTGTCCTTCTTTGAAGGGTCTGATAATGGGATATGTAATCATATTAGCATTTGCCAAATGACGAAAGACACTAGATAGACTTTCTCAGAGGAGTGAACTCTCTTCGTCGATCCCTAGAAGGAACTTCCTTTCTAGGGATAATGATGGGTTGTTTAGATTTTAATGTGTTGGTGGGATGGTTTTGGACATTTCGGACATGGCGGGAATCAGTAATGCCATCGTTGATGATATTTTGATTCCGGTTAAAGAATTTAGATTTGTCTGGTTCTGAGGAGTGTCTCGATAAGGTTGGTCTCTAAAGGGTGCTTTAAGTAAGCCCTTAGAAATGAGGGATTTTTTATTTGTGTCCCCTTTTCGATGACTTCTTTGAAACTATTCAAATAATGCATTTGCATGTGGAATGATAATTCGGCATTGAGATTAGGGACAAAAATGCTAACTAGTTGTCTCTCGGGTACTGAGCAGGGAAATCAGCTTGCAATTCCGTGCCATCGTTGTAAAAAGGAGGCAAAATTTTCATTTGGCCTTTGCCTAGTGTTGCAGAGATCAAGCATGGTTATTTCTGAGTCTAGGTTATAGGAAAAATGTTTGACAAATTTCTCCGATAAGTCTGCAAATGTCGTGACCGACCCTTTGGGCAGATGGAAAAACCAGTCTAAAGCTTGTCCTCCTAAACTTTGGGGAATAATCGTAAAAGGTACGTGTCTCGATAGTAACTTCCTGACATTGCATGTAAAATTCCTTGACATGTTCACGGGGGTCACCTTTGCTTTTGTATTTATCAAACTTAGGGATTTCGAAGGATGGCGGAAATGGTAATCGTGATATCTCTATATCAAATGGATAAGGACACAATTCTTCAAAGTTGAATTGTTTCGATTGTTTTTGTAGTCCCTGAATGGTGTCTTTCATAAGTTTCCATTCTTGTGTGAATGGAGAAGCGGGGATGGTTTATCAAACATGTCGTGAGTATTGGAATCTAGATTGAGGTCTTTTAATCTTTCAGCTCTAGTCGTTGCTTCCTCAAGTTTCTTTGTTAAATCTTGGATTTTAGTGAATAATTCTTCGGTTGAAGAACCATTTGGATTGTTTGGTATTTCATTGTGATAACTTGATTCACCATTGTCGATGAGTTTGTTTAAATTTTCGTCCCAAAGTCAGGGGGTAGTTTTGCCCCCATGGCTAGGATGCGTAATAGATATTCATTTTTGTTTTGTTCTATCACCCTATTGACTTGTTCTTGTTCTTCATTGGTGAGTTCTAGTTGTGTGACTTCTTCATCGTCATTTTCATGATTGTGACTGCGAGTGAATACCATGATGAAATGTGTCTGATTAAGCTGAAAAATGGGTAGGAATTTTGAACAGGTGTGAGGAAATGAGAACTCGATTACTTTGGATTTATCGTGAATAAGCTCGTGATGACTGATAAGGAGAGTAACTCAAACAAGTTATCTCAATATGATGATGTAACTCGAGACGAGTTATTAGAGGATTTGTTGCACGTTGTGTAGATTTGGCTTAAACAAGCTCTGGACTATTGATGGGGAGAGTAACCTGAATAGGTTAATCGTGATATGGTTGTGATATAACTCAAAATGAGTTATGAAAGGATTTGTGTTGGTTGTGATTTGGATAAATGATGGTGGACAGAATAATGAGTGAACTCAAACAAGTCACCCAATATTAGTTTGATATAGCTGGAAACAAGCTATGAAGGATGTTTTGACAATTGACAATATGGGGAGTGAATGCTAGTCACTCAATATCAGTTGGATATAGCCGAAGACAAGCTATGACAAATGTATTGTTGGATGAGGCAAGCTAATGAAATTGGTGTGATGGTTTGGTCTGTGTTGTTGGATTGTTTGGATGTTTTCGCTTGGTATTGAATTGGTCGAGAACTGATTTTTTTGTGGAACACAACTAGGGTCTGAACTTTTACAATGAACACATTGATATCAGCCAAGTTTTATGATAAAACAATGCTAAACTATTTTGTTTTCAAACAACAAGCAATCATGTGGATTCAATTGTTTTGGCTTATGAGGTAACTTCTTCAGGAATGATCATTGTTTCATGTAATCATACAAGTATGTTGTGAAATGGTGGATGCAGGCTCTTATTACTCCAAGAAGATGCATCCTCCGATATACCTAGTCTGATATACCTAATTATATACGGGGACATAGAATTGGTATGGGGAACCCTTAGAGCACTGGAGGAGACTCACCAATTCTTACTTGCCTGTTTTGGAGTGAATCACCACGTCCAAAACAGGTTTTGTGAAAAGGTGGAAGGTGATGGAGGGGATGAATGTGTATGGTGTCCTTATAACTCCCGAAGATTTACAGGGACGATGCCCAAGCTTCGTTGTTACTGACTATTTAGGCGTGACTCGCATGCATTTACTGCACGACAACATTACCTACTGTAAGTGAAGAGCAGGGGCGAGGTAAATACCAAATGTTGTGATGAGACTAGGTCTCAAAGTGCAATGCAGATGCAAATGTTGTTGGTGCGTGGTAGTCAAGTCCACGTCACCGGTGTAGCTTTGGTGGTGATGAAATCCACCTCGTCTACGTGTAAAAACAAAATGATAAAGTGATTAAATGCGGGGTTCTTTCCAACTTGAAATAAATCACTAGCAAAAAATAATTACGTACTAGGCGTACTTTTTTTTTTTGTTTCATAATTTTCTTTGAATGGTGGTATTTTTGCGGGATTTTTTTGTTTTTTGTTTTTATTTTTGACAATATTCCAGCAATGCGGTTCTACAGAAAACAAATTAGTAGTTATCCTGCAAATGAAATGTTAGAAAAGTGATCGTGGTTGTTTTTTATTTTCCAGATCGCTCGAAGGCGCAGGAAAAGAGCATACACAACCAACGACCAAACAAATATTAATAATATGACAAAGGAAAATAATTATTAAAATGACAGTTTGAAAAACAAAGCTAGAGGATCTGTGATGTTAGAACAAGAAACTAAAAAATTGTGATCATTTGATTTTCGGATCGCTCGAAGGCGCGAAAAAAGAGCATACGCGGATACTGATTGGAATAGATTTTTTTTTTTTAAATGTTAATAATTATTGCAATTAATCATGATTGCGAAATAGCGATAATGATTATTTTCACAAAAAAGAAAAAATGATGAAAGAAGAGTGTGAAAACGTTACCTAGAAGTGTTGTCGTGGAAAATTGAAATGTAAGGCAAAAAATTAAAAAAAAAAAAATTTGTTTTGCGAGCAGAGTGGCCTCACGTTTCTGATTTCCAAGATCACTTTTGAAGTGCGAGGAAAGAGCATACGTGTGAGGTTGTTACGTGAAATAAAATAAAAATAATAATTTAAAAAAAAAAAACTATAATTTTGTTGTTTTTTGTTAAAAAGATAGGTGTTAGAAGAAATGAAACCAAAATTTTTCTGTAAGTCTAAATCTAAAAATTATTTTTCATTGCATAGATCTTTTTGATACCTTTCCATTAAAAAAATGAAGTCATTCCGAGTTTGGGAGCAAAAGTTATGGCTTCCGGAAGATGGGCTACGGTAGCACTCTAAATGAAAATTTTGAACGTGAGAAAAACGTCCCGGGAGCTAGTTTTTTTTTTTTGACTTCTGTACTTCACCTGAGAAGCTAAAATTTTGACAAGGTTAAAAAAGAACAATAAATAGAAAGAAAGAGTTAGATCACAAAATGATTGATTAAAATAAAAAGAAAAAAAAATGATTAACTTCCTATAAAGTAGTTATTTTAGCAAAAGTAAATAAATAAATATATTTTCCGGATTGGTTGTCCCATGACAGTAAGATGATAAACTAATGGCTAGTTCATGTGTTTCTACATAGATGACGAGTAAATAGCAAAATCAAAACTAGGAACTAAACACCAAGCACCGAGGAGATCAAAGACAGGATGAGCTTCAGAGTTTCATTGTTGTTATAACCTGCAGATACACCACAAGACACCACACAACAAAAACACTACCCAAAGCGTGAAGGTTAACCAAAGAAGACCATAAGGAATAGAAAAAGAAATAATAATGAACAATAATAAACAAAGAATAGATAAAACCACTAATTGGGAAATTAATGGTAACATATCGAAAGTAACTGGGCGTGCCAGAATGTAAGCTAGGAAAAATACACTACTAACAAGGAAGTAAAATACCAATAATCATACCTCCTCCTTCACGTTCCGTAGCAAACCTCGAAATGGGCTAGGAAACTTGGATTGAGCCTTGATTGTGTGATATGTAGGTGCTTTTCTTCAAGACGGAGCAAGACCTTCCTGCAACAACGATCCTCTTACTTTGCACTAGATGGGAAAAAAGATTATGAGGCTATTTGGGCATTAGGACGAGGCAAAAGGATGTTCTTTGCTCAAAGGATGCAAGAACTTAGATATGGCATTCAAGCTTATTCTCCGTGTGTTTAGAGGGGAGGGGTAAGGTTGTATTTATAGCTGAGGAGTGATTAGCTTAGATTAATTTAAGTAATCATGGTTTGAAAATGTGGGCAAGATTAAGTGAGTGGTTTGAAAATGTGGGCAAGATTAGGTGAGTGGTTTGAAAATGTGGGCAAGATTAGATGAGTGGGGGCCACGAAGAATGGGTGAGGATTTGAATTATATTTTTAATTCATAAGTGGAGGATTTTAGGTGAGTGGGGACCACGAAGGGTGGGTGAGGATTTGAATTTGAATTTTTAATTCAATAGTAGAAAAACATGGAGAATAATGACATGTGGTGAGGATTGGGTGGTGAGTGATTGGGTTAAATGTGATTTTTTTGACATTACATAGATTTTTTTGAAATGGATAATTTTGAACCATTTTAATTTTTTTGGTAATTACAAATTATATTTGATTAATTCTTTACTCACCAAGACCACATGTATAATTTTGTGGGATCATAACATATATTTTGCATTAATTAATTATCAATTGTATATATAATTCATTCAAATTGATTAATTTTGTTTGTAGTGTTCAATAAGTATACTTTAAATGAATTATAGCTAATTTAACAATAAACACAAAAACACTATGGGTAACTAACCACATTGTAAAACAATTGGGTACAATAACAAATTTATTTAGGGTACTTAAAAACATTGAAACGCATACACACATTAAATAAGACTATATTATATGTAAAATATTAATAATTGTCATTATAAAGAATAAACGTAAATAATTACATTATTGAAGTATAAAGTTTATACTATGTTTTTAGGGAATATATCCATCTCACGAGAAAATTTAAAAAGATGACTAATATTTGTGCTAGTCATCATCTCTTCATCATGATCATCATTGTCATCATCCTCATGTAAAAGTCTTGTTGCCTAAAAACTAAATTTATTTTGTAGATTAAAAAAATGATTTGTAAATTAAATGATTTTTTAGCATACTTACAAAAAACTAATTGTAATTTCCATCACAGTCATTGCCACCACTCCTACTTCTAAAATCTAAATTCAAACCCTAAACTAACTAATATTTTGCTAATAGTTTTTGTAATTGCCTTTGTCGTCATCATAGTTTGGGTGCTTAGGAAATGAATTATCCTCGTAGGATAAGTGTTCCCAAGACTCCTATTAGTCATCATGTGGGGACTCATAGGATGATTGGCCCATATTCTATTTGTTGGGCGGTTGCGAATCGATCCGATCATATTACGTATGTAATAACATTGATTCACATGCACTGATGTGATCGTGCCGCCAGAGAATAGATCTGGGCCCAGATTCTATTAATTTGGATACGATTACTAGGGTCATGTGGACCTGAGGACTAGCGGCTCAATTCTTACTATAGATAGATATATAGGGTCATTGTCCTCCTCCGGAGTATGGGTTGGGGTTGGAGCAGTAGGCTTTGGCCAAGCCGAGTCGAGCCATGACATGCCATATATGATGGATGGATGGATGGATGAGTCTATATAGGGGGGGGGAGAGTTGGGGTTGGACAAGTGACCCATCCATTTCTAGTCCATATAGATATAGAGGGGGATCAATCCATCTCACGCCTATAGATCCCATAGAGTTAGATAGGGCCCTTATCGAGCGAGAGGGAGCCGTTGAACTAAAAGAGATAGGTGGGACTTCTGGACATGGGGGTAATTGGTGAACCATCCTCCATTGGTGATTATCATCCCCTTCTACTCTCCAAACTATGTTATGGGTGTTGTCGTGCCACGAGGCACGACCATGGAAATAATGGAAAAAAAAAAAAAAAAAAAGTTATGAAGGTTTTACAACTTGATTTACATAATATATACAGACAACCACACAAATCTACCAGAGGGACGGATGTACGCCCGGATGATGATCTACTCAATTTCAAAGGCGAGAATGGTGGATGTTTCTACTTTATTCAGGCCATGTAAACCCTAAACCATCGCTTGATTTGGTGGAATGTTTGAGAAATATAAGGGTGTTTTTCCATGGCTTTCCCCTCTAACAAATTAATCTTTGATGCCTACAAGAGGTTTTAGCAACGGCGAACATTTGAAATTACCCCGAGAAGAAGAAGAGAGATCGGCCCCCTTCCTAAACTATCTTATCTATCCGGCGATCTGGGCGCCTATATCTCTATCTGACCCTCACCCTCCCGGATATCTAGTTAGGGGCGAGACCCTCTCTCTCTATCTATCTATCTAGGGTCCTCCTTCATCGATCAAGTGCCTCTATCGATTGATAGCATCCCCATATAGAGATAGGGGCCCCCTCTCCCTACACCTTATCTCTCTATGGGAGGCGACATCAACACCCTATATAGATAGATATGGTAACGGCCTACTATATAGCTGCCCCTATTTTCTATGGGGTGAGGGGCCCCCCATCTAGATATGGGGTAGATATAGATAGAGGGGCGGGGGAGATCCCCCTCTCTCTATATTCAACCTCCCAAGATAAGATATATAGAGAGGGGAGAGGGGCTCCTTCTCATGAGAAGATCTTCCTTCCTCCGGAGATACCAACGGAGGTATCTCTGAAAGAGGCAGTCAATCTATTTGTCACAGAGAAAGGGAGGAACTATGCGATTGAGCGTTACCCCGTCCTTTTGAGTCTGGGCTTATGGCTAAGCATACCCAAGTGTTTGAAACACCCATTTCACGCTTCAGGAACTATTTCAAAGCCGGTCCATTTTGACAAATATCGGATACTATAAGAACACTCTGAGATACGCCTTCTGGTTGTAGCAAAGGATCACCGACCCCAATTGTTACGCCTCTCCCAATTTTTCTCCCCTCCCCCCAGGGATAGATCCGAGAGTGAGCTGATGTCCATACGATCTATCCCTATCTCCACCTCCATATCTCTATTGTCAGATAATGGTAGATGATTTCCTCTTCCTTTCCCCGACGCTATATGGGCGGTTGGGTCCGCTACCAAGCCAAATATTGATCCGCGACTATATCATTATCATATAGCTTCCTATCTATCTGTCGAGACCTAGATCTGGGAAATAAAATAGATTAGGAAGAGTGTCCCTGAATTCACTTTAACGAAGCCTTCAGGCGCACTCGGCCATTCGAATCCAGTGAAACGAGGAGTCCTGGAGTGCCCCGTCTCTAGTTGCTGGGGTGTGGCGCGTCACGCTCACAGAAAAGTCCAAACCCAATAAATTTTTCATTATATCCAGGATACGATCATCTGGGGCTCTATCTATACTATATATTGCTCAGTCAGGCCAGGCCAGGGGCCGGTGGAGGTGTAATTCGATTCTCTATATTGGGGTGGGGGCCCTAGACCTATATAGGCGGACTGCCTAGGGGCCCCTCGGGGGTGACCCCGGGGCCGGATAGATCTATAGGGCTCCCCTGGGACTAGAGCCATTTATAGATACGGGTAATTGTTCAATGACAAAGGCCTATTTTCCTCCATATCTTCTTCTTTGAGATCGTCCTTATCTAGATATTCATCTTTGTCCTCATTGTCCTTCTTTTCCATGTCCTCATTCTCCTCTTTTTCAAAATTCTCCTCGTCTCCTTCATAGTTTTTTCCACAATCTTTGAATCCTTCTTCGTGAATAAAGGGCTTGTTGGAAACTTTTTTTGAGACTCTTATTTAGAGAAATGAAATATAAGAAAAAGAATTTGGAAATTGAAGACGTGATGGTATAATTTCGAGTATAAGAAAATAATCTAGAAAATTAAGATGTGATTGATATAATTTCTAGGTTTAGAAGAGTTCAAATATAGGTGGTTTGTATTGAGGATTACAAAATGGACATCAAGAGCACTTGTAATGCACAAAATTTTCCATATTCATCTATGTAGTTGTAATTGAGAATATTTCATTAGTGACCTTATGGACGTTGATCACAATATATTGATGGAAGTGACTACACATTGATCGATATGTATAATAGAGTAGATTATTATTTGTTTCATGCATATAAAGACTTCTCGTGATGACAAAGATCTATCAATGCACATATAAAGTACAAGATTTCTCATATCCTTCTACAAACTCGGTTGAGAATCTAGCATTAGTAACCTTATTGATGTGATGAACCCCGTGAAATATTAAGTCGAGTAACACAATGTGGCACGAATTAGTTTATTAAACAAAAAATATTGAAATTGCATTACCAGATTATATGCCACTTCGAGGGGGAAACCTCCATTAAGTAAGCTCAATACAATAATGTTCATGGATCCTTTTCTTGGTCTAAGCACTCCCTAATATACTAGTTCTATTCTAGAAACAACTAATGGGTCATGCATGTAGAATTATTCTTTATAGCTCACGGGATAACCTAAAAAACATACTTGTTCGTAGCATCTATTACGCTAATAATGCAAAAGAAGGGTAGGAAGAAGGGTCTTAACATCCCCTCCCCCTTAACAAAGTTTTTTCCTCAAAGTTATAATTGTGGGAACTATTGTTGAATCTAAAGAAGGGGTTCCCAAGTTGCATCTTTTGGTGTATGCCATGCACTAGATCAATACCTCCATGAGAAAGTTGTTGTGAAGTTTGTGAGAGCGCATATAGAGAACTATGCCAAGTTCAAAGGATGGATCTTTTGTTGTCAAGCTTAGGTAGTATTGTTTTTGTAGTGAAGTGTTGGCCTAAAAGATTCTTCATATAAGAGACTTTAAATACATGATGAACTCACAAGAAAGGTGAAAGCTCGAGATTGTAGGCACTTGCAACAATCTTTCGCAGAACTTTGGAGGGTCCATAAAACTTAGGGGAAAGCTTTTGACGCCCTTTGAATTTCAAGGAAGATTGTTTATCTTGTTGTAGTTGCACAAAAACCATATCCCATGGTGAAAGTTACACTCGAGCGATGTTGATCTAATTGTTGTTTCATATGGTTTTGTGCCATATGGATATTTTTTCAAAGAGTGCAAAGAATTTGGTCTTGTTGGTTGGGCGATGTCAACGGCCTAAACGGAGAACTACTCGATTATATAGGAGGAGAGGTGGTGGAGGTTGGCCATATATTGTTTCATATGGTTTCATTTGGTGGAGGTTTGGCACGATGTGTTGTACCACCATTCGGCAAGAGGTAGCCACTTGACCCATTGTTGGTGCTCAGAGGTAAAATGGTGAAGGAATGTTTCAAAAAATTGTTACAAATTTTAGTTTGGCCATCTGTTTGTGGGTGATATCCACATCTCATCCATAATTGGGTCACTTTCATGCATAATAATTACCCGAAAATGGCTAGTGAAAGCGGCATCAAAGTTTGAGATAATTGAAGTTGGGATGCCATGGAGGAAGAATATTTGGTCAAGGAAAATTTGGGTGATGGTTGAGGCCATATATGGGTGGGATAAGGAACAAAAATCAACGTACTTGGAGAGGCGGTCTACCAAGATCAAGATTAATGACTTGCCACCGTATTTGGGAGGAATTCAATGAATTCCATGGAAATATCGGTCCAAATCCTAGTTGGAATTGGTAATGGTTGCAACAAACCTAGGGTTGTCATTGTTTCACCCTTGTTTCGTTGACATGTATCACATTCAGCCACAAACTGTTTGATGTCTTCCTTCATTCCTTGCCAAAAGAAATTCCTACGAACCCTCTCATAGATTTTTAAGAATCATGAATGACCTGTAGATGGTGAAGCATGGAGTTTAAGAAGAATTGCATGGCGAAGCTCAGTTTTAGGTGGTAACACCGAGCGCTCCTTATACTTTGCAAATAGGTGTATCCCAAGATTAGTTGGAGATGAGTTAGGATCATACACCAATTGTTGGATGAAGTGTTGTATGGCTAGATCCTTGTCATATTCTTATTGGAGTTATTGGATCCATTCTAGTATGGGCATGGTACTACAAAGAGAGAGAGAGAGAGAGAGAGAGAGAGAGAGAGAGAGAGAGAGAGAGAGAGAGAGAGAGTTGATCCTAGAAAATGTGAAAGAAGGCATCTATAAGAACATTTTCCTTCTCTTTCTTATAAGTGATCTCATAGTCATAACCCATGAGTTTGTAGACCCACTTCTATTGAGCATGCAATGTGACCCGTTGTTCCAAGAAGTACTTCATATTGTGATGGTCGATTTTGATGCAAAAATTCCTCCCTAAAAGTTACTTTGCATGTATAATGGCCATCATTTCTTTCTCATAAGTATACAAGCCCGATTCCATCCAAAGAGAGCTTTTCTAGTGAAGGATGTAATGCCCCTTTCGTTACCACCCTCTTGATTGTAGTTGTGTGGGCTCAATTCGGTCCTTGGTAGGAGTGACTTATTTTTTTTAGTGTCGTGCGTATGATATGAAGAATTCATAAAATGAAACAATTAAATGGAACGTAAAGAAAATAGAACTACATTTTCAATATTTGAAATATCATATGTTGTTAAAAGATAAAAAGTAATTGTATGGATCTTTTATCACTGGTGGCCGTATTTCCTAAGGTCAAGATCACAATTATCTATAATTACGAAATCTCTAAAAATCAAGCTTTGAATCGCTTTATCTCGATGGGAGTCAAGTCTCCAGGATTTACGGGTTATTACCACCTCCATGGTGGTTAGGAGGACTCTTACAACCTTTGAAGCGAGGTGCAATTACAAGCATAGGAATTTGGCAGGCGTAAAGGCAAACCCACCCAATCTTTTCCAGTTTACGCCCAGCTCGTACGTAAATGGAAGTTTTGGAACAAGTTTTGGCAGGCTTTGGAAGCATGCGTAGGGCCAATGAACTGTTTGACAAATTGCCTACGAGAAACGTGGGCTTGTGGACAATAATGATTGCTAGAGGTGCAATGTGGGTAGCATACACAAGGCAAATGGATTGTTTAATAGAATCCTTCAGGAAATGTGACTCTTAAAAGCCATACGTTGCAGGAATTTTCTTTTTCTCACTCTTTTTCTCCCATATATTTATCTTTCAAGTAAAGTTGGACTCTTTGCGAGAAGTTCTTTAGTGGCCTTTTTCATTAGAGTGATTAGGTGGATTAATCTATTTTATCCTTGTGTGGTGGGCTGGAACGCACTATTGTATGGATATATTACTGCAAATCCATAATTTCCATCACTGAAAGTTATGGTAATTTTTTAAAAAAATAAATAGTCCAGATAATTACATCACAGAAGGAAATAGTTAGCAGTAAAAGTCAAGTTGTAACCTTCTTTAATTGCGCACATATCTGTATTTTGGCCTGTCACCAGATTCGAGATAGCCTCCAACTTGGAGAGAAAAAAAAGGAAAAAATCAGAGTAACCTAACAAATGATTAAAACATTGAAATTTTTAGAAAAGATTTTGAGGGTCAAGTCTGCATGAATCAGAAGGCTCATACTTGCGAATCATGGCCAAATCACACCAAATCCAATGCAAGTGTTCTCAAACATAGGTATGTTATATTGTGCCACAAGAATATGGGTTCGATGAAAAGGCCTTTTCCACTTGTGCTGGGCACTGTGTGTAGTGCGCTTGGGCAGGTATTGAGGTGTTTTGTTGCAACGTGGAAAGATGAGTGTGGAAAGGCACGCAAACTGCTGACAAAATACCTTGCAGAAAGGTGGGTCATGGTGACGGCTTCATGTGCTTTTTTTCCACATCATGTGGCCTCTTTCACATTGGCATTGAGATGGTTGGTGGGTTATGTGATGGCGGGTTGAGGTAGTGTAACTCGAACATGCTACGAGTTGGCCCACCTGTTTCATGTGTATTGTGACTTGATCATTGGAATATTTAGCTCGATTACGAGTTCTCCTAACCCGAATTTGTTGGCTTGATGAGTTGTTTATGGTGTGACAAGAGTACTATTGATAAAATCTTGGCATTCGAACAGCCATGAACTAAGCTCTGAGTGATCCTTGTACCTCGCCAATTTGATTATCAAGCATGATCATCTCACTTCATCCTTGCATATTTTTCTAAACGTTCTAGTTTTCTTAATTTTGAATGGAGCTATAAATCAAATTAAAGAAGAGTAAATTTTGGGTAAATTAATTAAAACGTGTTTCCTATAGCAAATTGTACCTCTGTTTGGTATGCACTTGATGAGTATCCATGAATGTAAACACTATTCTCTCCTTTACCTCGTAAGATCGATAGATGAACTACATTACTAGATTTGGTTTTGGAAACCATGCGGTTGGCAAGATAAACGGGAACTTAGTGAAACTACTTTTGACGAATTTGTGCAATGTTAATAAAAATTGGTTTTCATGGAGGCGCAAAATAACCTTACAGACCTCGAAATGAGAAAAGAAAACTTTAGTCGTGTACCTTGTCATGTGGAGTGTCTAACCAAACCTTGGGTTGTCCCTTGGATGTTCGTTTGACCTTTTTTGTAATGTGTTTAGGAGCCCAATGGGCTAGTTCACAACTTTAAATAGTGCTAAAAACTAAAAATTTAGTTTGGTTTTGACATGATGTTTGGCCTCCGGTGTAAAACGGGTTTTGGATTTTATATACCTCTAATATTTCTATGAGACAATTTCTAGAAATCATCAGTTTGGAGAGAAATGTCCTACAAACTAGTTTTTTTAATAGGTTTTGTAGGCCTACAATCGTTGGGTGACAAGGCCACTTGGGTGCATTTACGATTGGTAGCTTTAGAAAGACGAGCTTCATTTTAATCATGTTTGTTATTTTGGGGTTTAAATCACTCTAAGTGTTTCCTTGTATATAAGGAAATACGTAGGAATTTATTCTCTTGTATGTTTGAGTCTCGAAGATGGTTTTTGAACGTTGGTTTATGAGCAACTTGTCTAAATTTGACGTTTTTGGAAACTTGTGACTAATTGGTGAAAATTGTCATATGAACTTATCCAAGCAAAATAACGATAGAGAAAACTTGTAAATGAAAATATGTGACTATAGAAAAATTCCTATTGACACTTGCTTGAAAATAAATTGAATGTGAAAATATTATGTTTCTCTCTCCTCTCTCTCTCTCTCTATCTCTCTCCTTGGCTCTGGAAATGAAATGAAATGGCATTACAATTCTTACTCTTCTTTGAAGTGTGTTAAATATAGTTTCATTATTGTTAGAGAATTGTGAAATCGTATATCGTGCTTGGTTGTAGTTTGATGCCATGCCAACAGTTGTGTTAACCATGCAGTGGTTGTAGGTACGCAGGACAAGAAGGAAAGGGTAGCGTTCTTGGTTGTTTTTGTTATTTGAAATACCATTGAAATACACATGTAATATTAAGTAGATGTATCAACAACATTTTTATGAACATGAATGTTAATTATTTTGTGATGAGTGGGAAATTGGGTTATATTGGTGTATTAGAAAACATGCATTCTATTGTAGGGGTGATTTTGATTATAGGTATATATCTTGCTAAGGGTGTAGATGTACATTTTAACTAGAAATGAAATGAAAATGTTATAATTGTGCTCCTATGTGAATGAAGTTATTTTGTATTCTTGTGTACGTTACTAAAATTATTGGAACACTCAAGTAATGAAACTACCTTATTTAAGATTGGTTATGGCTGACCACTTCTAGGAGGTGAAATCCATCTCCATTTTAAATTTGGACATATTCTAGTGAATCGGACTCCATTATTACTATTATTGGAAGAAATCCATTCCATTTTTGGCTATTAGATTCCAATATTGTCATTATTGGACTTATTCGAGTTCCAATTTTGCTATTATTGGATTATTCGAATTCCAATTTTGGTATTATTGGATTCCTAATTATCATTATTATTGGATTCCAAGTTGAATAATATTGGATTCCAATAATGTATTAATGGATTCCAATTTCGCCACTAATGGAATCCAATTTCTAAATCCCAATTTTTGGATTTCAGTTTCACTATTTTAGGATTTATATTTTGTTATTATTTGATTTCCCCACATAAGCCTCATGGCCACAAACTTACATAAGCCAAGCGGTTGCTAACTTACATAAGCCAAGTGGTTGCTAACTTACATAAGCCAAGCGGCCACTAACTTCAAGATAGTGCATAAGTGATTGTTGTCATTTATGCCACATATCAATCTTAATATCATCATACATATACGACTATTTATGCATACCTTATTCAAAACAATAAATGTTGATGTTGAAAATCCTATCCTTGAACATCCTTGATTGGTGTTAAATTTGACGATTGTTTAGACATTTTTCATGATTTTAGACATAACATACTTTCAAATATTTCATAGAATTGGCACACATGTGACTCAAATGGTGTTAAATTTGATGGTTGTTTAAATGTTTTTCATGATTTTAGACGTAACATACTTTCAAATATTTTATAGAACTGACACATGTGACTCGCATGTTTAAAAGGTGACCGTCAATTTTTATATACATTTATATAAAAAAAAATTTATTCATATATATTAAGCATAGTTAAAAAAAATATGGAATTGTCATTTATAAATTTTGTAAAGTAGTGTATAAGTGTGATTGATCACTTACAATTGTTCTAAGTGTGACATCTCGAGTCAGTCACTTCTCTTGACTCACACTTCAAAGTGCGAGTCTCTACTCACACTTCTAAGTGCCATCACTTCTAAGTGTCAGTCTTGACTCGCACTTCTAAGTTTATTGATTCACACTGATTCTAAGTGAGTCTTGATTCACACAACTAAGTGTGAGTCTTGATTCACACAACTAAGTGCGATAACTCGGGTGAGTCATTACTTATTTCAATTGAAAATAATTGAGGGAGTTAAATCTTTATTAAAGATTAAAGTTTATTTCCTTCATAAAAAACTATACAGTATTGATAAGTACATACATCGTCCTTCACATCAACTAGATAAATGAATTCAAACTATTATTCATTATGGCAGAGTTCCAAAGACTTCAAAAGTAGTTGCTTCAGCTTTAGCTACTAGAATTTTCGATATTGTTTTCTATTTTTCATTGAACGAAAGACATATTATTTTGGAAATATTAGCTATTATTAACATGATACTAGGCGGAGAGTGCCCTATATATAGATATGGGGATGGGCCCTGTCAAATAATTTTTGGGTAATGGTAATTTTTCAACACTTCCTTTCAAAAATACAAAAACAATGTTTATTTATACCAATTATTTTATATAAATTTAATTATTTTTAATATATATCGATGATGTAAATTTTTATAATTTATATATAAATCTATATTAATAATTGATGGTTAAATATTAAATATGTAATTCATGTGACATTTATTACAAATATTTGCAAGTATTTTACGGCTATAATCAACAAAAATGTCTAAACGGGTGTCAAGAGTCACACGTCAAGTGCAAGCACAAGAATTAAGGGCTTTATTTTACCCAAATTATATAAGGGATTTTATTTATAGTACAAAAATTATAATATTAAATTCTTACATTAATTCTTTACAATACCAAATGCAGTATTAATGATAACCATTTTGTAAGGAAAATGCTAATTAATGTTGTGGTTGCCTCAACATTAATTAGCCATTAAAATGAGCTATGTAAAATTCACCATTTAAAAGTACATGTGCCATTCGAAATATGTGCGCCTTTTGGAGCATGTAAATGTTGTCAACCATTAATTAGCCATTTAATGTAAAGCAATGTAAAATCATATGTGTGCCCTCTTAAATTCACATGCCAATGAAATTGGTGGTTGGATTTGTTCAGTTACATATCACTATAAATAGACATTTTGAGTTTATATTTTTAACATTTTCCTTTCTATTCTCTTCATCAATGCGTAAGCTTATTCATCAATAGAAAAATCTCACTAGGGAAAGTGTCAAAATTTTGTGCTTGATTTCTAGAAATGTTTTGATTTCCTCTCCGTGCCAAAAATAGGTATGTGTTCTCACCTTCACCCCTCCAAAATTACAAAATTTTAAAATGTAAAATTTTCCATAGCTGATTAGGGCTTATATCCATGTAGGGATTTTTAGATAATTAAATGGAAGCAAGTTTGTTATTCAATATTTTGTAGAAGGTAGTTTTTTTATCAAATAAATAATTTTTAATATAGTAAACATTTGTTAGAGAAGTGAAAGAAGGAAAAATGGAGCACATCTTGATAGATAAACGACACAGATTAATCCATAAAAACATGAGAGGAAAATTTGCAAAATTTTAAAAACCCATAACACCTGCCAAGAACTTGTTCTGTTTGTGTTTTGAAAAAGAACCCTGGTGGTATGGATGGTGGCTCAATTTTTACAGATAAAAAATTGAATATCGAAATTGATTTATGGTCATGGTGGTGCTCAGGAATCGATGAGCAGATGTATTTGATAAAATTGATATTATTTTGTTGGCCTTATTGTTGTCCACAAATAGTCCTCTTTGCTACATACTACTCAACAAAATGCAATGGCTATGACATCATTGACATTTTCAATGAAAATATTTTAGAAGATATTCATGTTAAGAATGAGTTTCCATTCAATGTGTTGGTGTTGGATTACAGTGACTTATTTGTGAAAAAATATGGTAATGCAAGAGTAGGAGAACCAAACATATTTTGGAGAACAAAAGAACGAATACAAATTTGTGAAAGGAGAATTTGAGGAAGGAAACTCTAAGATGTTGATTATTATCTTTAATAGAAGCACCACTTGCATTTACTTGTGGAAGCAACAACTATCCTCAAAACTATTCACAAAATGTAAATTTTCTCTGTTTGGGTCATGCCTATGTGGATTTTTGTCTTTTGTTTCCTACGGATTTCTCTCTTCTATGTTTCAATGTCATATTCTTCCTTAAGGGCCTTTTTGTAAAAGGATGATGGGTCCTTTCAAAACCCCATATTCACCCTTTTACAAAAAAATGGACATAGTAGTTGTACATCGAAATATGTTGTTGTGGCATAACCTAGTAAACTCTATGATGACAATATCTTACTTTATTTTGTTAAATCCTATCGATCGATAATATCCAATTACTATGGTGTCGCATAAGCTAGCAGACTAAGCTAAAAATATTAATCTTTGACTTGTTAAATGTTAGCGATCCATAAGCTCAAAATATTATATTGTGGAAGTATTAGGTTACCTTAGTGGGCACTTAAGCTCAAAACATCTTACTTTATTAGCTCATGCCTCCTACAGGAATTCTATACCTTTCATTCAAACAAATAATTTCTCCTCAATCCACCAATCAAAATAAAAAAATTCTATAACTTTTCAACTTTCTAATGTTTATATTTTATTTAAATAATTTTTTAATCTACAAAACTTATTTATTTTTCTTTATTTGCTAGTTAGTACTTGATTTGACAAATATGAGGCATTGTTGCAACATTGATTTATTCTATTTAATAAAAATCAAAATTCTAAGAAAGACATTTGTCCAATCTTTAAATAAGATATGAGATTTAGAAAAAAATTAATAGAATATTCACTGCATTTAATGTTTATCCAAAAATGAAGATGTATTTGCATGCTTGGACAAGTGGCACATCCAAAAAATAGTACACTATTCATAAAAATTAATAAACTTTATTTAAAAAATAACATTATAAACATTTCTAAATTAAATCCCATCCCACTCTTTATATATTTTTTACTATTTTGATTTTCCTAGTCAAAAATTTTAATCTTTGCTTTATCCCCGTTTACAATAAAAATTAGATTTGTAAGTTAAATTTTATAAAATACAATTTTTATATGTTTGTATTAAATTTTTTAACAATAAAAAATTTATATGGATTATATTGTGTTAAAGACAAGAAAACTAATACTATTATTAGTTACTACTATTGTGATAAATCTTTTAACTGATTTATTTTGGCTATCAACTTGTAAAATCATGTGGTTTTTTTATTGCACCTGAAAAATCTAGCATATTATGTATTTCAAAATGCCACCTATATTGTTGCAATATTTTCAAGCATAATATGATTCTAGATCACTCTATTTTTTCCAAAGAATTATATATTTGATGCATAATTTTATTTTTGTTGCATCTTTTTTCTTTTGAATTTTGGGTATTTTTTTACTTATTTACAATATGTGCAACATTTAAAATGGATACTTATAGTATATACATATTTTATGCATTCAAAATCATTACATAGGGGCATTATATTTTTAGCATTGTGTGGATGTCGGCATACCATATGTGCATAATTTATACATTAAGTATTGGTACATTCTACTTTCTAGAAAAAATTTAAAGTGGTTATTCTTAGCAATGTAAAACATGTAATGCAAAAATTATAGAAAACTTTTTAAAACAATCACACAACTAGCACATCTCCCAACCCTGACGCATGAACTTTCCGCTCTGTCTTGTTGAATTTAAAATGTCACTAACAAAATTACTATTAACAAGGTTTATTAAATATATGTGAACATAATGATTGGCTACTTTATACAGGGATTAAGGCACCCAGAAACCTTACAATAGAATGCATAGTGAGCATCACTAAGAAGGACTAAAACAGCTTATCCCAAACTACAATCCAATAGATCAATACAAGGAAAAATCACTAAAACATGAAGGGAAAACATCCCAAATGATACAGTCCACAAACAGTTAGAATGCGCCACAAGGAGGGGTTGTCCTTCAGGGCTCATGGGCTCGGTTCTCAAATGACCACCTCCCATGGTTTTAGTCGACATAGATTGAAAATGGAAGAAAACAATGGCCAAAATGAATCGTAAGAGAAAAATTAATACAAATCCCACCATATATCCTGCACGTGCGAAGGGTCCTA
Source organism: Taxus wallichiana var. yunnanensis (assembly GCA_018340775.1). Lineage (NCBI taxonomy): Eukaryota > Viridiplantae > Streptophyta > Pinopsida > Cupressales > Taxaceae > Taxus > Taxus wallichiana. Next base: position 882,442,233 of record CM031239.1, on the reverse strand, counting down.
CTGCTAACCATAAGAACAAGGATGACATCCCAATGAGGGAAAAGAGCCACCAACACATCAGTACTTAATGTTATTAATGAGATTAATATCATTGGTGATATCATCTCCTCTCTCACACACTTTAAAATTACTACCTTTAGCCCCCAAATTGGCAAGATGATCCACACATTTATTACCCTTTCTAGGGGTATGAATAATTACATTTATCAAACTCTTTCAAAAATTTCCTTTTAGTATCTTTAAGGATATTGATTAAGGTCCAATTATTAATTGTATCATTTTCTCACATTCTCAAGGGTTAAAATATTTTTTTGAGCAACTAACCAGAAAAACATGTTGACATTGGGGAGTAAATCCTTAATCCAATTTTCCTCTAGAAATCCTTTGCAAGACAACATATGTTCTGACAATGAATATGTTTGGTCCAATAAATGATATGTCAGGTGTTATACTTAAGATTTTAGTCATTGATCTCCATCAACACATGTAGGAAAAACTATTTTTGTAAAAACAATTAATCTAGATGTTTAAAAGACATCAAACTATTTTAGAAACATGTTCAATATTTTTCATTCAAACAACAACATATTATAAGTACAACATAAAAGGTATTTTTAGTAATTAACAAATATTTCAAATAAATACAATTTTCATCCCAATATTTACAATTCAATTCCAGTTAAGGCAAGGAACTTCAACTTGTTGACCTTGGGGAGTAAATATTTAGTCCAATTTTTCCTCTAGAAATCCTTTACAAGACAACATATGTTCTGACAATGAATATGTTTGGTCCAATAACTGATATGTCAAGTGTTATACTTAAGCATTGTAGTCATTGATCTCCATCAACGCATGTAGGAAAATCATTTTTGTAAAAACAATTGATCTAGGACGTTTAAAAGACATCAAACTATTTTAGAAACATGTTCAATATTTTTCATTCAAACAACAACATATTATAAGTACAACATAAAAGGCATTTTGTAGTAATTAAAAATATTTCAATCCTTCCAATAAGAAGAAATTTTAACATCCACGAGGCTAGTCACACTTTTGTTCGAGTAGTAAAAATTTAAAAAATGGTTACAAATTTCACTTCAATCCCAAACTACTATACCTTTTTTTGTTATATCAGTTCAATCCTCCAACCAGGTGGAAGTTCATCACAAGATTAACACTAGAGATACTAGCGAAACTAAACTCAATATGTCTTTCTTTAGCTTGTTAAATGATAGTGACTCTTTAGCTCAAAATATTATATTCTTCAAATTACATTTGCCCACTAAGCTAGTGAACTAAGTTCAAAATATCATTCAGTAACTTGTTAAATGAAAGTGAAAACTAAGCTCAAATAATATAAACAACTTTAACTACCAAAACCAACTTGTACTGTACAAAAAAAACAATCTTGATTCAAGTTAATATATATACCCACACCAATTTGAAGTCACGTAAGGGTTCAATATAAGAAGAACTTTTAACATCCACGAGGCTAGTTAAAATATTAATATTGGGCCTATATTTATGCTTTTCCAAACAGGTGGAAGTTCATCACAAGATTAATATTGGGCCTACATTTATGCTTTTCCATGTCAACATGAAAAAATCATATTATTCTTATCATGTACCTATAATTGTACCTATACCTGTAAGAGAACACAAACCCAATAAGCATATTATTCTTGTCATGTACCTGTAATTGTATCTACATTTAAGTTTATCTTGGTCTAACTACACACACTGCTCTCTGTTGAGAAATTCAGACCCCAGAGATAGAGAGAGGACTCATGGGGATGATTTTTTTTGAAACAACACTGTCCCCATCTCATTCCAATCAAACAATGTTTTTGAAATCACCTCACCAAATCTCACAAACAAATTCCCATCAGAAGTGTTGCTTGTGCTCCTTGTAACATCTCTTGTGCTTACCCTCTTCATTTCCATGTGTAGTATGAACAACCTTGGAGAACCTAAATGTAACAAATAGATGTGTCAATAAAGAAATTCCAATAAGATATTGCTTTCTGTATTTTTGTCTATAATCTATACAATATGAAATCATGTCTAACAATGTTAGTTATTTCACCTTGCTCCATTTTGTTTGCATATTCTTCCTTTATAATATATATTTAACTAAATACATCTAATATCACTAACATTCAAACCTTCAACCTCCACTAAATGTAGTAATTACAAGAACATTAACTAATTAATGTTGTGGTTTCCTAAACATTAACTAAGATTAAAATAAAATTTGTTAGGTTATGTTGAGGCATAACCTCTTTTGGTGGTGGCAAGAGGATATGAACATTTGTGGATTTTTGGGCATTTATGACATTCATAGATTACATTCATGTGATGGATGGGATCAATTAATGACTATTACTAATTAGGACAAATTTCAATTAGAAATCTTGGAGACACATGTTGAAGATTGGAATGAAGGTGCTCGACATCTCTATTTAAGCATCATCTATATCGGGCCTTTGGAAATCACTATCACAATAGCCCTATTCACTATGGGTGGCACCATCAAACACATTGAGCCTTCTTCCTGTGAAGAGGTCAAGGCCAACCCGGTAGTATGGAATATTTTTCATGATGGTGGTGTTACATCATTTATGGAAAGACTGTCTGAGTCACTCTGTCCGAGTGACCAACAGTGTGTTGCAACTCTGGAAGAAAGGAAGAGTCAAAGTGGGAAAGACTAAATTTCTTATTTTGAAGTCCATTGCAGGCTTGTGATGGGGCTCCCCACGGAGGGAGACATTTATTTTAAATGCTCACTTCAGGAGGAGATGGATGAGTTCTTGTGTCCTGGTGAAAATATGAGAATGTATCACTTGGGCTATGAATGAGACTCACTTCCACAACCTTGGGATAGGGTTTGATGAGAAATTGAGGAGGTACTTCATGCTTGGAGAATGCTACAAAATTGAGCTATGGACCTCAAATTTTTCTTCTTGTGCATCTTTGACATGATCGAAGGTAAAATTTGTGGATTTTTATTTTTCAATCACTTGAGAAGTCCCTTAAACTAGCTAGAGAAGAGGAAGGTCCCTTTCCTCCACCAAGGCCTTTTGTATTTTCTCTTTAAAATGGAAGCTTCCCAAAAAGAAATCTCATGCTTCCTCTAAGCAGGAAAGAAAGTCATGTCCCCCTCCACTTCCACAACCATCTCCCTCCTTACTCACCACCCACCTTCATCTCCCTTCCGACTCCAATTCAGACATCATGATCATTAGCCAGAGTGGTCTTGGTGGTGTCTCCCCCATTTTTTTCACTCTTGTCTCTCCCTCATCTTCTCTGGTGGCTCTTAACCCTTCTAGACCCCTCAGAGAACTCTCCTAAGGTCTCTGAACCACTTTCGGACCCACATCTACTTCCTCTCCACCTCTTGTCGACGCTTCTTTAGCTTCTCCTCTCATCTCCCCAAACATTGTAATGGCTACAACCAACTCAACTCACCTGATCATGGAAGCATGTGTGGCTGTCCCCCCTCCTTTTTTTATGGAAGTTAGCATGGACTCAAAAATTCCTTGATGTGTTTTGGATCTCTCTTTTTACCCTGTTTCTCCTCTCGTCAAAAAATGGGCTCCCCCACTGTAGCTTCAAACACCATGAGAATTTAGAGAAGATCTCACTTGACCCACACGAGGCCATTGAAGATTATGTTACACTTAGTATCTCTATATCAAGGAATGGAAAAGTCACACATGGACATGACCTGATGAAAATCAATGAAGACTTCCTAGAACACATTAAGTTAGTGGATGTGTTGGTTGAAGGAAGCCCTTATGCTGATGATGCTAAGGATGAAGCAACTACTCTCATGAATATCCATAAAATGTAATTTGGCTTTTTCTTGGTTTGGGACTTTTTGGTTTTTTTTTTTTTGCATACATGATATTGTTCTCTTCTTGTTTCATTGTAATATCTAGCCATGAGGGATTTTTTGTACAAGTATGTAGGTCATTTGGAAAAACCCACTTTTACTCTAATTCCAAATAGTTTTATGTTTTGGCATATCGTAGTCATGGCTAAGCTCCTAATATCTTAATGTGTTTTCTTACATCCTTAAGATCATATGCTCCAAATATTATGTCTTGGTATAACCTAGTAGCTTCTCATATCACAATATCCTACTTTATTTTGATAAAACCTAGGTGACCACTAAGCTCCAAAAATTTATGGTGTGGCATAACATATCGTTTCCTAATATCAAAATATAATTCTCTTACTAGTTAGGTGCTAGCGAAAAAAATAAGCTCGAATATTATATTGTGGGATTAACACCATAAAATTATAAATATCTTCCTCTAATTTGTTAGATGTTGTAAAATATCTTAATTATGAATTATTAAACCCTAGTGATGAAATCTCCAAATAACATGTTGTGGCATAACCTAGCAGCCGTATAGCTCAAAATATATTATTTTTTTTTTGTTTGTTAAATGCTATTGTCTTTTGAGCTCAAAATAATATATTGTTTAAGTACCTAGCGGTCACTAAGCTCAAACTATGTTGATTCAAATTTGCTAAATCCCAGTGACCATTAAGATCCAAATATTATGTTTTGGCATAACCCACCGGCAACTAAGCTAATAATATCTTATTTCTTTTGTTTAAACCTAGTGAGCACTAAGCTCCAAATATTATGTTGTGTCATAAGCTAGTGGACGCTAAGCTCAAAATATCATTCAATAACTTGTTAAATGATAACAACCACTAAGCTCAAAATAATATATTATGGAAGTACCTAGTCTCTCACTTAGTTCAAAATATGTTAATTTAATTTGTTTAATCCTATCGACCATAAGCTCCATATATTATGTCATTGTTTAAACTAGCGTCAACTAAGTTCAAAATATCTTCTATAATTTGTTAACTACTATAAAATATATAACTATGAATTATTGAACCCTTGTGAATACAATCTCCAAATAATATGTTGTGGCATAAGCTAATGGTTGCTAAGCTCAAAATATCTTAAACCACCGAGTAGTCTCCAAATATTATGTGGTGGCATAACCTAGCTGGGCTAAGCTAAGCTCAAAATATCTTAATTCCAAATCTTAAATTCATACAAAAATTCAACTAATTTATACTAGTCTTGATTGCTATAAAGATCTCCAAAGTTAATGTCCTTGATTAACTTAGAGGTCACTAAGCTCAAAACAATGTAATTTAATTTGTTAAAACCTAGCGACTTCTAAGTTTACAATATAATTTGTTAGGTTATGTTTAAGCATAACCTAGAGGACATGGACTCAAAATGTCTTTCTTTTTGTTTGTTAAATACTAGTGACTTTTTAGCTCGAAATATTATATTATTAAGTACCTAGTATGTGCTAAGCTCGATCTATGTTGATTCAAATTTTCTAAATCCCAGTGACCATTAAGATCCAAATATTATGTTTTGGCATAACCTACCGACCGCTAAGCTTATAATTTCTTACTTTCTTTTGTTGAAACCTAGAGATTAAAAGATCCAAATATTATGTTTTGGCATAACCTAGTGGCCATTAAGTTCAAAATATCTTAATTTGATTTATTAAATCCTAACCACCGATAGGCTACAAATATTGTGTGGTGGCATAACCTAGTGGGCTAGGCTCAAAATATCTTAATTTAAAATCTTAAAATCATACAATAAAGTCGACTAATTTATATAGATCTTGATTGTTATATAGTTCTCCAAAGTTAATGTGGTTGATTAACTTAGAGGTCGATAAGCTCAAAACAACTTACTTTAATTTGTCAAAAACGTAGCGACTTATAAGATTTTAATAAAAATTGTTAGATTATTCTGAGGCGTAACCTTTTTGGTGGTGATAAGAGGATATGGCATGTGTGGCTTTAATGGGCATTTATGACATCATAGATTGCATTCATGTGATAGATGAGATCAATTAATGGTTATACGCATGAGATGTAAGATGGCATCAGAATTTAAGATTTTTAATGGGAAGCATGATATTTATGATTAGGATATCCAATCGATGATCTTTGGTACCCTCACACTTGCCTCCTTTTCATGTGTTGTGTGGTGGTGGCTTTATATCTCTAGGCCGGCTGGACATTTCACTACCCTTTCCTCTTTTTATTTTTGGTCATTGTGCTTCATGTCTCTCTGTGATGGTGATAGGGTGTTGGTGGTTTCTTGGGTAGCATGGAGTGTGGTCCTAGTAGGAAGAGGTGAGAGAGCTATGATAGGAAAGGATGTTGGGGAATCATTTACTTCTTGATGGATGGGGAAAATATAGAATAAATGCTATATGCATGCATGGAATTGGCTCGAAGAAGGTCTAGTCGATCATGTAGAGCATTTCAAAGAAGAAGAGGATGATGATATTTTGAGAGCATGCATGCAAGATGATGCTTGACCCAAACTAGTCCAAAGGGTGGAGGAAATTTTTTGACATGGCGCAAGGGTTGAGTGTGAAAAACATATTGTCCAACTCTTCAGGGTTTATCTTACATAAGGAGCATGAGAAGTTGGAAGAGCATCTAGTCAACCTTCAGTATCATGTCCATGCCTTGATGTGGGGGATGTAGGTGATTGTGCATGCTCTGGAGGTGGTTGTGGAAAATCAGGGTATAGAACTCCTGTTGGCGCTAAAGTGAAAATGTCATAATGTTGTGTGGATTCATCCTCCTCCTCCTCTATCAGAGTAAAGGGGACTCGGATGTTGAGATCATCGGAAGGTGAAGCCGAGAGGAAGAAAGGCCTAATCTTTCCTAGATGCATTTGTCTTTAGTTTTTGATTAAGGGTCGGAATGGTTGTCTGTATAGTGAAGTGTATAGATATAGGAAGTATTTGTGGGTGAAGTAAAGCTGATTACAACTCTTCCCCATTCATTTTGGCATATATTTAGTATGATAAGTTTTTGTAATCATCATGGGAGTCCACTTGCTAGAAGACTTATCATGGACTGGTTCCTCATGTACTATTTTTTGAAGACTTATCATCGAAATATCTCAGTTTAAAATCTTAAAATCATAGAATGAATTCAACTAATTTATATATATCTTCTTTGTGATACATATCATGTTTGTGATACATAACCTAGTGGAAACTAAACTCAAGCTAGTAGGATGCTAAGTTAAGTTTAAAATATCATTCAATAACTTGATATACTAGTCTAAAACTAAACTCAATATGTCTTTCTTTACTTAGTTAAATAGTAGTTACTTTTTCAGCTCAAAATATTATATTGTTTAAATACCTAATGCGACCATTAAGCCCAAACTATGTTGATATAATTTAAATAATATATTGTTTAAATACCTAGCATGGCCGCTAAGCTCAAACTATGTCGATTTAATTTGTGAAATCGTAGTGACCACTAACATCCAAATATTATGTTTTGCATATAACCCACCACTAAGCCTAAATATTGTAAAATATCATAATTGAAGTTATTAAACCATAGCGAATTGAATACCCAAATAATATGTTGTGGCATAACCTAGTGGCCGCTAAGCTCATAATACCTTAATTTAGTTTATTAAATCCTAACCACCACTAGGCTCCAACGATTATGTGGTAGCATAACCTAGTGGGGCTATGCTCAAAATATCTTAATTTAAAATCTTAAAATGATACGATATATTCAACTAATTTATACATATCTTGTTTGCATCTTCAAGATTACACTATCATTTGTTGAAGTTTTGTTGAAAACAAAACCTAGCAAAAACTAAACTCAATATGTCTTTCTTTAGTTTGTTAAATGCTAGTGACTCTTTTAATCAAAAATAATATATTGTTTAAATACCTAGTGGCACTAAGCTCAAACTATGTTGATTTAATTTGTTAAATCCCAATATTCACTAAGATCGTATTATTATGTTTTGGCGTAACCTACTAGACGGATGATAAGCTTATAATATCTTACTTTATTTTACTAAAACCTAGAGACTACTAAGATCCAAATATTATGTTGTGTCATAAGCTAGCGGAACACTAAGCTCAAAATATCATTCGGTAACTTGATAAATTATAGCACCCACTAAGCTGGAAATATTATATTGTGGAAGTACCTAGCACCTACGCTTAGCTCAAACTATATTTTAATTTAATTTGTATAATCCAACCATCGTAAGGTCTTAATATTATGTCTTGGGCTAACCTAGTGGATGAGAACCATGAAGATTTACAACAAGTTTTTAGATATGACGTGATATATTCGATGAATCCTAACATCCGCTAAGCTATTCTTAAAAGTAAATATATTATTTTTACAATGAAGAAGTGTTATGAATTTAATTTTAATCTTTGTGTATTTAACACGAGACAAATAACAAAGTGATCACTTGACCCAAAAAAAAAAAAATGTGTTTCTATAACAAAATCCACTTATCCATGAGTCCACCAAGGTAAATGAAAGACTTGCCTCCTCCAATAATATTATAGCCTAGTCACTAGAGTAGGAAACATTTTTCATGTAGAGTGTATTCATACATGAGTTTATATAAATGGTAAAAAATAAATCTGGAATTTATATAATGGATACATAAATATACATGTAGAATCATGTATTTTTTTTATGTGATATATATATATACTTGTATAGACTTACTTGACTTGGACTAGTGACCGAGAAGTTATATAACATATTTTTTTAAGTACGATATGTGATCTACTCATTGTACTCTAGCATCCAAATATTATTAAGCTATTCTTAAAGGAAAATATATCATGTTCATAATGAAGTTAAGCTGTTATAAATAAATAATTGTTAATCTTTTATAAGAGAGACAAACAACAAAAATCAATCGCTAAACACCAAATAAAAAAAAATTCCTATATAAAAAAACCTAAAACTACTGAGGCCAAAAAAATGAATGTTTTCTATGAGGCTATGCTAGCTATGTAAAGTTTTTTTTCATGTAGAGTATTCATATATCATATTGAAAATTAATATAAGTATAAAAATAAATAAATATTATTTATATAATGGATACATAAATATACAAAATCATGTATTTCATGTGTTACAAAGTATACGTATAGATTTCTCTATTTCTTATGAGTTTTGGTAGAATATTTTTTTACATATTTATGACAAGAAAAGAAACTTGGACTAGTGACCTATATATAGAAAAGTTTTTAAATACAAAAAAGTGTGATCTACTAAAATCCAATTTTATGAGTCCTAAGGTAAACAAAGATTAAGAATTATTCCTAAAGGTAAATATATCATGTTCATAATGAAGCTATTCATATAAATCTAAATTGGTTAATATTTTGCATATATAATTTATATAATATAAACAACAAAAGTGATTGCTAACAAACAAAATAAATGGTTTCTAAAAAAAATTATATTATAGCCTAGTAAATATATTTTTCATGTAGAGTGTATTCATATAGAAATCATATTGAAAAGCATAATGATATTGTTTTAAAATCTAAATTGTTAATCTTTATAATGGAATACATAAATATACATGTAAAATAATTTAATGTGTTATATAAAAAGTGATACATAGGACCAAAAACATATGTTGCTATATAAAAACAATTTTCGGTAGAGAGGGGCCAAGGTAAACAAAAAATTTTTTCAAATAAAATTATAAAAACAAAATTTTTTACATACAGCATCTACTCATCATCTACAAATCGCTAATCTATTCTTAAAGAGAAATATTTTCATAATGAGTATATATTCATAAATTGAAATCATTATAAATCATAATTAAAAAATCAAAAGTTGAATATAAAAAATATAAAAACTACTAATATATAATAATAATGTAAATCGAATGTTTTTTCAAATTAAAATTAAAATTTAGGTTTAGTAAATAGAGTTGTTCAAAAAAAAATTATATCATGGTTATAAATGATCAAAGCTATGTGAATTTTGGGCATAGATTAGGGTAAATAGGTTAAAATTAAAAATCTAGATTATTAATAAATTAAATACATAGTGATTATAAATTATATTTAATAATATTAACGCATATATAATGTGTTTAACTTCCAATGTATAAAACATAAAATTGTTGAAGACATTACATTTGGTTAATTCTACATGGAAACACGTATATAATTGGAAATAATTATCATACAATTGAATTCTTAATATGGTTTTATAGTTTTAAGTAATTTTTAACCTCATATATTTTCCTAAAATGTCTAAGCGAAACCATGTAAAAAATGTAATATGAATTAATTAGTGATGTTTCTTTGCATCATCTTAATGAACAAAATTAAACTATTTTGGTTCTCCCAACCAAAATAAAAATTAAAAAAAGGTGATTGTGCAAAAGCTATCATTATCCTTAAAAAAAAATCACAGAATGAGAACAAAAAATCAAAATGAAAATACCCAAAGAGAGACATAGAATGGCGGAAATGGGAAAGCGTTAAACAGAGATAAATACTAGAGCAGAAAAGGGATTAAATTTTATTTCGTTAATGCAAAAAAAAAAATTTTTTCATGAAGAACAAGGTAGTTTGGCATGGAGATCAAAAGCAACTGGAAAGCAAGGCTTGACATGCGAGCACGATTCAAGAAGGACAAGAGAGCAGGAAGGATGGTGTGGATCATTGATCACTTGGACACGTGGAAAAAAACAAGAACCAATCAACTATAAAAACTAATAGAGCCCATAATAAAAAAAAGGTACACCTTTACTATAAATACCTGATTTAGTAATATCTAGGATTATTTCATGCTTTATGTTGTGAGTGAAACCTCCATCTGCTACCTCAATCAAATAATCTGATGATTCTATTCACAATCTCTGTTGCTTTTCCTCCTTCTGTGTGTGTCATTTATGTGCATCCTTTCTGTGCTTCTTTTGTGTGCCTTCTCTGCAAACAAGATTATAATCACATGAAAAAAAACGGGATTCAACACTTGGCCTTGCAATCTATGACCTATGCATATTTTTTTATTTTGAAGACATGCTTTTCTGCGTGACCAAAAAAATCAAAAACCCTATTCAACATTTCTCCGAGGTATTTAATAATTTTTTTAGCACATTCCACGAAAGAAATTTCAAAAATAGAAAAAGAGCGGGATACAAAAATTTGAAATTTTCACTTTCCCCTCTTAAAGCAAAAGGGTGGGCTATTGAAATTTCAAATATCCAAAAATGCAGGGGAATTCAAATTTCCCTATTTTTATTTTTCCATGGTTTAAAAATTAAAACTAAACATGAATTAAAAACAATGCAATTTTTCATTGTCTATAGCCTATAATAATATAAACATAATAACAAATATATTATATAACATATATTAAAACAAGCATAGTAAAAATATATATTATAAGAAAACAAAAGAAATAAATCCTAAACATAGTTTTGAAGTTTATTAGAATAATATACAGACATTTACGTTCCATTCTTTATCAAAATTGATTTCTACATTGTTAGATATAGTGTGTGCTAATTTAAATTAATTCTCCAATTAAAATGTGCCACGTGGCAAGTTCAAACAAGCTATTTGGGATACATAATAAGGCTAGTGATCCAAGACTGTATAAATAGTGTTATTATATGGCTATTTTCAAAATAAGAAACATTTGAGCCTAGGGTCTGATATGTCATTTTTGTCTATAAGTAAAGGAGCTTAGCGGTGCTAAGCATTTTCTTTGTTAGGAAACAATGTGAAATATGTGTTGAAAACCATGTATCTTATGGAAACTACATACTAAGCCTAACAATCCACAACTTTACAGATAGTGTTTATAATGAGAAGAGGTAAAGGTAGGAGCCTAGCATGGCCACTAAGCTATATCATGATTTGTTATTTTATGGATATTTTCAAAATAAGAAACTTTTGAGCCTAGGGTCTGATATGTCATTTTATCATAAGTAAAGGAGCTTAGCGGGCTAAAATTTTCTTTGTTAGGAAATGATGTGAAATATGTGTTGAAAACCATGTATCTCATGGGAACTACATACTAAGGCTAGTGATCCAAAACTTACAAGATAGTGTTTATAATGAGAAGAGGTAAAGGTACGAGCCTAGCGGCCACTAAGCTATATCATGATTTGTTATTTTATGGCTATTTTCAAAATAAGAAACTTTTGAGCCTAGGGTCTGATATGTCATTTTTTCATCAATAATTAAATAATCTTAGCGGTGCTAAGCATTTTGTTTGATAGGAAACGATGTGAAGTATTAGTTGAAAACCATGTATCTCATGGGAACTACATACTAAGGCTATGGATCCAAAACTTGTAAAGATAGTGTTTATAATGAGAAGAGGTAAAGGTATGAGCCTAGCGGCCACTAAGCTATACCATGATTTGTTATTTTATGGCTATTTTCAAAATAAGAAACTTTTAAGCCTAGGGTCTGATATGTCATTTTTTTATAATAAGTAAAGGATCTTAGCAGATCATAAGCATTTTCTTTTATAGTAAATGATGTAAAATATGAGTTGTAAACCATGTATCTTATGGGAACTACATATTAAGGCTAGTGATCCAAAATATGTAAAGATAGTGTTTATAATGAGAAGAGGTAAAGGTAGAGCTAGCGGCTATGCTTAGCTATACCATGATTTGTTATTTTATGGCTATTTTCAAAAATAAGAAACTTTTTAGTCTATGTGAAACATATATTACAAACAATACATTTTAGTATGTAATGCATAAATTTCTCTCCGCATATGTCATAATACTTCTTGAGGGTTTAAATCATGAATTTCTTGATAAGTTTGATCACATTGATCCATATGAACACAAACAATATGTTACAATTAAAAATAAAAGAAAAAAAGTAAGGTCCCAAAGAATACATAAGAAATATATAATATTCATAATATTTATAATGAAATAAATATAGGGAATATATGTTACAAACAATACATCTTGTGAAACAAGCATGATCCTTTTATTTTATCAACACTATTTTAGATGACACATTTTATATTTATACAATTAGAATTTTAGTTGACAAAGCTAATACATTATTTTTGATATGAAAATTGTCATTACTTAGCATTAAACTATTTTTCTTTATTTTATCGCTATTTTCAAATTATGAAATAAGTTGATAAAAAAAAAATTAAGGAAAAAAATTCTTAGCATTAAAGCATTTTCTCCCATAAGATCCGATGTGAATTATGTGTTTCAAACAATATACCTTATGGGAACTACGTAAGGTTGGATCCCTCTATATGGTATGTATGTGTATTTATTGTCTCCACTAGGTACATTCCAACTAACATGATACAATTATAATCAATGGAAAACACTAGCGATCCAAAGTTTGTATAGATAGTGTTTATAATGACCATAATGGTAGGAGCCTCGTGTCACTCAACTAGGTCATGATTTATTATTTTATCACAATTTTCAAAATAAGAAACTATTAAACTAGTCCGTTGTGCCGTTACTTTTTATAAGTAATGAAACTAAGTGTTAGGTAAATAATTTTTCCCATACAAAACATTGTGAATTATATGTTACAAATAATATATTTTATGGACAATACATATGGCTTGATCCCTATCGAGGATTTGTAGAGTAGCACTTGTTTCCACCATGGATAGTCTATCAAATATGATACAATTATAATCAATGAAAATCACTAGCGAGAAAAAGTGTACAAAAATGATTACAATGACAAGATGAAATGGTAGGACCCTAGCTTCCACTAAGCTAGGTCATGATTTGTTATTTTATCACTATTTTTAAATTCTTAGTGCTTTTACCCTCAATCGATACAACATATCGGACATATAAATGTTTGCAGCCTAAGAAGACTGGCACTCTAAATGCGTTAACATAAGTTCAAACAATTTGGAATAAATTTCTTCAATTAGTATTGTAAATCTAACTTATAGTCAAAGTAAGAGAGAATAGACCCTTGTTTTTGTGGTACTCATTAAACATTGTTAATAATCAAATCTTTTCTCAAATAGGTATAACCCACCATGACCTTATAGAGAGCATTGTTTCCACAAAAATGGCTATTGTGAAGATGGCCATACTTACGTTTAGGAAAAGTGTAATCATTCTCATTTGTTTTTTATAGCTTGTTGTGGAATTTCCCACCAAGCACTACACTTAAAATATCATACTTAGACTAGTTATATACATTTAAACATAATGAATAAAGTATGTCCATATATACATATATTTCACATTGTCTTATATAACAAAAATGATGAGCTATCACTAACTCTCGTTAATGTGATTTGTTTCTCAAATACTCTCCTCAAAATACCAAACATTAGATCTTCCACCACTATCCTTTAAACATCTTCCTTAGTCTTGTTATAGGATTTAATCCTTACTACTACAATATGACCGATATACACATAAATCACATTGACTTCTAAAACATAAAATCCCGAGCTACCGCAAACTCCATTATTGTGATTTGTTTCTCAAACACTCTCTTCAAATACCAAATATTAGATCTTAATGTCCTCTACTTTTCCATTCAATAGGTGTAAATGGCTAAAAAAATGTTTTACGTTGTTCTTTTATATGTTGACTAGAAGTCTATCTACCACTAAAGTGTATATTTTTAACGTTCCTATCATGCCATCTATATAATGTTATAGCTTTTCCGAATCATATGTAATCCTTTCAAAAGGTGCAAATGGTTTCATATCTTTCAATGCATCATAATTTGATTTCAAACTTTTAGAAAAATTGTGTTATTATTGATTTGATCCACAAAATATGAATTATCAGTAACTAGTTGAATGATACATAAGATGTCCTATCGAAGCCTAGCAGTCACTAACCATTAAGTTAATTACTCTCTTATGATACATAGTAAAGAACTCTAGAGGTTGGTGTCCGCTAGGGTAGTATTTAAATTCCTTATCAAAAATGCGAGAAAAACACTTTAAAGTTTGGAAATGACCTAATTATTAATGTATTTTACTCTAATTATAGGTAAAATGTCTTCCATTGTTTGCACTCCATTCAAACAATTCCATTCATCACAAGTGGTATTTGTTGGAAGAAAAGAGACGAGGAATGGTTTGTGGAAATCCATTCCCCTAAAACTACCACATCGACTTGTGGTTGTTTTTTTATAGATGAAAATCACGAGGAAGTTGGTATTGTTCTATCATCAAAAGTTATTGATTTGGGGACACTACATGTCCAGTGGAACACTTTGACTTTGAAAACAATAAGTGTCTTATTCTAGATATGGAGTTGATGTTTCTTTATTCAGAAATGGGAAATGCATGCCTCCATAAACAATGGACCATATTCCTATTCAAAATATGGTTGGAATTTGGGGATTCTAATAGATTCTAAAAAAATTGGTTGTTCAAATGCAGAAGACATTCAAATGGTATATTTATAGTATTCAAAAAATTGTATAGAAATGAAAAAAACTTCTTTGTTTTCATTTCTTGCATAGAAAAGGTTTTCTTTCACCTCCAAAACATGCCAAGTTGTTTACTATGTTGAGGTAACATATTTGACTAAATTGGAGATAGACCCATCTAAATCAAAATTACATGGGTTGAAAATGAATACTAAATCAACTGGGTCTATTGAGGCTGGTGTAATAGTAGAGACATTTGATTCTTATTGCCGGAGAATAAAAGGAGACAACAAAATGAGAGAAAAATTCTACATTATTTGAGAAATAAGCATCCAGATAATATTGTATTGATAACCTATAATGAATCCAATGTAATTGAAAAATTTAAATTGCATGAATCACACTACCACCAGTTGTCTATACTATTGTTGGGTGAAGAGAGAAATGGAAAAAGAAATTTGATTCCCATATAGGGGAAAAAAATGGAAAAATGAAAAAAATATCATGAGGTGGAAGAAGTTCTTCCCATCGAGGCTCGAAAATATTAGACAACTATGTGATGTCACTGGAAGGAAATATACCAAAGCAGGATGGAAGACACAAAATTTTTCTTGTAAATGTGCATATCCATTCCATCTTCCATCAACTTTATCAACAATTCCTTCACTAATCCTTTCAATGTTGAATGTGTGATCACTGATTTTTACAATTTGGCTAGTGATATGTCTTCTGATGTAATAATGGAGCTTCTAATAATTATCGAAACCAAGTGTGTTGGATTGTATTATTATTTTTCTAATACCAATTGGTTATTCAAAATGTTAAGAGACACAGTAAAAAATACATGGAAAAGGTTAAAGACATATGGAGTATCAATTCTGGATGGATGTTATAGACTCTACGATAGCAATGGGATATTCAAAAGTTTGTGTCTTATGTACACAATATCTGGTGTGCACAAACTATGATAATAATGATGATTATAGAGAAGAGGTCACTAGGGATTGGATGGAGAAACTACCACAAAATTGTAATTGCAAGAAAAATTGGCCTACAAGGAAACATCCATCCTTTTCCTTGAAAATATCATATGAGTTCTTGGGCTGAGATGTTCACTCGATGTTGTTCAAAAAATTCTCTAGTACTAGTGCTTTACGGTGGTAGTGTCACACTCTCATGCATTAGTGGATTCCAAACTATCTGTTGTTTTTATTGTTGAGACACATAGTCAAGAAATGTTTCTGAAACATTACTATTCTCATATGAAGAAAGGTTTGTTGTAAAGACAACTTCAACAAGTGATTTTGTTTAATGGATTTTAACCTATATATGCTACTTATACATTTATTGTTTATGCAGACAACCACAAAGCTATAAAAGTTGATGTACAACCCTTTCACCTTGATGCTACACAACCAATTCAACATGGTGATTTACCTTCAATCATTTTATAAATATGTTTAATGAGCTCTATTTTCAATTGCCATGGTTTTCAAAATTTTAACAAACTTATGTTTTTTATAGTTCAGATGATATATGTGGAGGACACGGCACACAAGGACTCAAATACACCATCAGATCCAGGTATGTTAATCATGTGAATTTCCAAACAAAACTACTAATAAGCCCCACAAATTTATAAGACAATAAATGATTATGTACAACCAACAACCAGAGAAACGTAACCATGGAGGGCACGGAGGTATCCAACATGAATACACACTCACAACATAGTATGTTAGCCATGTGTATTTTAAAACAAAATCATTTATAAGGCCCACAAATTTATAGGAAATGATAACTAACAGACATTAGTTTATATGCTTGGCATACGGTAGAAGAAAAAGTTTAAGGAAATCCATTTATAAGCTATGATAACAATTTAAAATGAAGTATAGAGCTTAAGAGGACTCTATGCATCCACGTTCAATACAATAATGGTTAGACTAAAAAAATTACATTCATCAATATCTTGTTGATTTACAACTACATATTGTCTATAATGTTTCATTGATTCACTACTGCATACTTGACTACTTACATTGAATTAACATTGTTTTGGCTTCAACATCATCATAAACAGAACTACATACGGCTTGATCCATCTCGTACATATGTAAAGAAACACTTAGCTAGCCTCATTAAAGGTTGTCTAGCTAAGTGTAGTTTGGCCAATGATGGCATAGCCTAGCAGTCACAAATCCTCATTAATAGCTGAGGAATGTTTTCCGCCAAAGGGTGGTTTGACAAATATAAGCATAGCCTAGCGGTTGCTAAATTTGAATTATAAGATAGAGAACAATTGATATTGTACTTACCATATCACCACAGAAACCACTATGTTTATCCATTTAAGATTTCATTTGCCACATCATGAAATCAATTATGAATTGATTAATGTTTATTTCAAATACATTATGCTCTCATTTTCAATAGCAAGAAATAGATTATGAATTGATGAATGTTTATTTGAAATAGCTCTTGCTTCATGTTGTCGTCAAATCAATGCACCCTCCGAATGGCCGAATGTGAACCGACATTTGGTATGATCGAGACACATGGGATCACCTCTCAAGCTGTGGGACTTGGGCTCGAGGTGAACCTCTGGAGAAGGCCGACTTCCTCTTCCTAAAATAAGTGTTGAAGTACTCCTAGTGCAATAAAATGGTTATCTAGACCTATGCTAACATTTCATGGGTTTTAGGGAAAGATATTTACAAGAATTTAAACTATACTAGGGATGGTGATGCACCAAATAAAGGGTATTGTCAAACTCGGAAGGTTAATTCAAGAGGGTGCATGCACCACAAACCAACTTCACCTGTTGCAACTTGGAGAGGATACAAGATATCACAAACTAAGAAGCATATGTTCTGATGTTAAACTCATATTATGCATAGATAGATCAAGTTCAATTGGAAACACAATCAATTACCATGATAATATAAATAGACTCATGTCAAACATCCATTTCATTCATGAGGGTCGATGATAATATAGCTTGCATAACAGAAGGAAGATAACTTTTCACAACTGATATTCACACAATTATATCACTTTCTAACAGAATGAAATAAGATACTCTGAGATAAAGACAAGCCAACCACTTATACTAAGGAATTGGGCATTCACAAAGCATAAACACATCAACCATTAACATAATAACTCAAATTTCCATGGAAAAATATCACTTTGAATGTAATTGAAAGGTTCCTGAATATTTAAAGCACTCTTCCAAGCTTGAAGAGTAACTTATTTCAAAAATTGATCTCTATCTATCTCTCCCTTAAGACTCCATGCACTTAACTATTTATAAGTTCTTTAGGCTGAGCCATTACAACTGGGCCTTAACTAACCATTTATTAAAAATAGAAATTTCATTAAACTCAAGGGAACATGCTCCCATAAAAATAGCCAAGTTTGTTGCAAGAAGTTGACCCAGTCAACCATGCAACTTTGACCGATCCAGAGCTTGGATCTGTCCTTCCATGGCCGCTCAGCTTTGGCTTGGCTTTGCAACACTTTCTCCTTCTGCAGGTTTCTGTTGTGCTTCCTCCCACGCAGCCATCCGATGTTTGTACTCGATGAAATGCTTGATAATCCCCTAAACTTCTTCATCTTCTAGCCCAAATGTGTAGTGGTTTATAGATTTCCCTTGTTTTTCCCTTTGATGGGAGGAGCAACTTCTACAACCCTTTCTCTTGATTGATTCACTGACAAGCTGGAAACAATCTTTGGCCTCTTGGCTTGCCTTTTCGGTGTATTCTCCAACACGCTCAAGTATATGACATCTACCGAGGCACCTTCTTCTTATCTTTTGTATTTTTCCGAAACAACCATTCTGGAATGGCTGATGTTGATGGGAGTGAAACAATCGATTCAAGACTGCAACACTAGTCAAAACAAGAGCACTAATAACATTAGTTGGCATTTGAATGGAGGTGGCAATAATGGATGGGGTAGATGTGAGGATAGCCATAGGAGTGGATACAATGATATTAGGAGATGATATGGAAGGAAATGGAAGGGTTAGGGGAAGTGAAGTAGAAATGGGTGACCCAATGGTTTCCCCAGCTGAGAGAACTAGAAGGGATGAGAACACTTGGGCCATAGAAGGAGATGGAAAAGAAGAAATGATTATAGAAGTAGAAGGAAATGATGTAGGAAGTGACAATGGAAGAGGAAGAGGAGATGACAGATCTTGTGAGACACTTGGAGAATCACTAACTTCAACTATTTCGATACAGGTGTTGCAAGAGACATGGCTTTGGAAGTAGGAGCCTTGGAGAGAGATGAGTTTCCAACTATGAATGAAATATTTTTAGGGACTACATGGGACTTTTGGATGGACCTTTTTCCCTTTGTAGGAGTTGGTAGACTTATGGTTGATGGAATTTATGTATTTGTTGGTCTAACCCTTTGGGTGAGATTCCCAAAGTAACCAACCAACTGTAGGTTCTCTGTAGAATGGGCCCCACCCTCTCCTTTGTATTACAACATTCTTCCACATACCAATCAATCCATGGCAATGGTTGATTGGCAACATTATTATTTTTATATGTTACATCCAAAACCTCATCATCATCTTGCATTTCTTTTGGAACCTCGGCTATACCAAACTACCGAACCTCATCCAAAGTTAGCCTCTCGTAATCTCTTTGTCGGATGATGAATTCATCCCGACAATGAATCCAAATGTCTTCTAACTGAGGCACATGGGAACTAGACCGACCTGTTTCACTAAATTTACCCCAGTAATCGAAATTGGTCCGAGGATGAAAGGTCCGCAAAGTTACTTCTGTCATTTCTGCATCCACATTCTTAGCCTTATAAATATTTGGACAAGTGTATCTAGCTAATTTAAATAGGGAATTGAACTCCCACTTTGTGCTGTTTATTCGGATCTTATGGTAGTCTAGCAATTGCCGAACCAATTCTAGCAAGACCCACTTGTTAGTGGGACATCTTGGCAGCTTGTTGGGAGCACCTACGAAACCAGAATCCAAATGTAAGTAAATGTAGGGAATTGTAGGTAGATAGCTCCCCACTCACGTACTTCCTTGAAGGCTTCATCGGAAATCCTTCTATTATATAACTCTTTATCAAAATAGTAGAGAATAAAAACAAAGAAAGCATCGTTAATCCTGCAGAAGTGCCTGCTTCCTTCATCCAGTGTAAGCTGAGGATAGAAATCATAGATTTGAGAAGTACTTCGAATACCCTTAGTATTCAATCCGGTGAAGTCTCCCATGGCAGCTGCAGCATAGACCAAAAAAGATGTCATATAATAACTTTTTGAGGACAACACCTTGCTCAATTGAAAGCAAATGGAGTTGTTGATATGCTCCCCCCATCTGATAAATTCCTTATTTTTCTTGATGGTGGCGATATATAGGAACATCCACTCCTGGAATTCCCTTGCAGAGGGAAGGCCTAAAACTCTACTCAGTAACACAATAATATCACTGACTTCTGGATAAATTCTGACCTATACATGGTCTTGGGAAATTTGGCAACATTCTTGGCCAGATAACTTTTCAATATGACCTTTGTGCATAACTTTGTTTCCTTGTCCCAATGTTCCACCGCTAATTCTGGTGAAATTGTTGCATAGTCTTCAATGTCGGGAGTTTGAGAAAATCTTCAAAGAAATATGGATCCAAGTGGATTACAACCTTGCCATCAAGCATCCTTAATTGTCTTGGATTCTTCATCAAGTGGGTTGTTGCGGCTAAGACAAACTTTGGGCAATGCATGGACGCAGGAAAACCGGTAGCAAGAACAAGCCCACTGTCATATATGGCTTGCATCCATGGTTTCTTGTTTGGGGCCTTCACCCTTGCCTAGAAGTCTAGAAAATCAATCTTCCTGAGATCAGTGTCTCCTATACTTCCCAAGTCGGAAGACAAACAAGAGTGAGGAGCAACTCCAAGGAATGTATATTTCATCTTTTCCTTGCCCTTGGTTGTAGAAGTAGACATCAAGTTTTGAATTTTAGAATTTGATGGCCTTTCGAATTCTGAAATGTCAAAGTTGAAATTTCAAAGCCCAAGAGCTTCAACCTCCAAAAACCTCGAAAGGAAAACCTCCGAAATGGAGAAGTCCAAAAACCCAAAGTAGAAAGTTCCGAAAACCCGAAGAGCTTCAACCTACAAAACCTCAAGAGCTTCAACCTCTCGAAAACCCGAAAATCAAACTTCCAAATGAAAAACTTCAAAACTCGAAAAGTAGAGTTCCAAATTTTCAAAACAAAAATTTCCAAAACTCAAAAATCAAACTTTCGAAATGGGGAGAGGCACGGTTCCCAAAACCGAGAAACTCAGAATAGTCAAAACCCCGAAAGGAAAATCTTCTAAACTCCGAAAAAATGAGAAGTGTTGAAAGAGCAGAATGCTTAGGAAGATCTTGAGGACTGTGATGAGATCTTCCCGGATGCTGTATAAAATTAGATCGCAGGATCATTAGGATCAAAAACACAGTCAAAGGAAACATGGTGGGTAGTGAGATTTTCATTTTTTAAGACATACAAAGGAAGAACAAAAAGAAAATGAAAATGGAGAAAAACAAACCACAAAGATCTTAAAACAAAAAGAAGTAACCTAAATAAAATACCTTGAAAATGACATCAAAAAGTACAAGATACAAAAAACCATATCATTAGAGTAAGTTGTCAGTGAAAATGCGAGTTTAAATAGAAATAATACGTCATTAATGCCCAAAATTTGACATGTATGGAAGTAGCTAAGAATTAAAAGTGCAAAGAACTCTAAAGTCCGAAATTCTCAAATTTCGAATTTGGGTTTCGGACTTTAGAGATCAGAAAGTGAAAATCATGGAAATTAATGGAAGAACTCTGAAACCCAAAACCCTGAAAGTCCAAATTTCAGAATTTCGGTCTTCAAGACTTCAAGTCCGAAAGTGATTTTACCAAAACGCGACCTAGAGTTCCGAAACTCGAAAGTCGAAAAGTCTGAAATTTCGACTTTCGGGATTTCGACTTCAAAACTCCGAAGGAAATTTTCCAAAACCGCGACTTGGAATTCCAAAACCCGAAGGCCCGAAAGTCTGAGATTTTAGACTTTTGAGGTTTCGGACTTCAAAACTTCGGGCCCAGTGAATTGAAAATTGCCAAAAGAAAACTCCAAACTCTTAAAACCCGAAATTCTAAAATTTTGAACTTTCAGATTTCGTACTTCGGAACTTTGAAAACATAATTTCAATTCCATGTCAATTAAACTTTGAAAGGGAAAATTCTCGAAGTCCGAAGTCTGAATTTTTGAATTTTTGGGACTTAGAGAATTTCCAGTTTGTAGAAAAATTTCGTGTGAAGGATTTAAAAAAATTTATCTAATCGATCTCAACATCGGTTTCTCAAAGTAGATTAAAACGGTAACACTTTGACGGATCCAACAAAATGTAAAGGCGGTGTAATCCAAGCCACAATCTTAATCGGTAACTATTAGTCAGTAAGCTAAAATGTTGTTTATTTCAATTGCTTATAATTGATATGCGGCCGATGAAAAAAAAATTATTTACTTCCCGACAGGTGGCGATAAGAGTTATTTACTTATTTTAGACATGGAGGACCTATTATATGGGATAAAAAACATACAATAGCAAGATGTCATTCAAGTTCGACATGAAAACTGTCAACCTAAGAGGTGGCCTGTCAGAATTTATAAAATTATTATCACCATACTATGAATTGGGATTCTGGCCCGACAACATCTATTTTGCTGATGTTAAAAAGATATCAAGCAGGATTTAATAAAAATATTGATTTTATTGTATCTAAGACTCACTTGGGAAAGGAACATTGCAATATAGTCGAGGGAATAAAAATACGAGACCTAGAAAAGGTTTGGAGTAGAAACAATTTTTCATACAGTTCTAAAAACACTTTGTGTATTACATTAGGTGCAAAGGGAAACCCTCCTGAAAATTTTATGGTAGGGATGAAAAGGACACAAAGATTGTACAAAAGATAAATGGTTGATGGCAGATTTGTACAAAAATATCACAAATAGTGTCTCAGGGATTGAATGTGGTAGAGGGCATCAAATATTTGGAGCAAGAAAATGTTAAATAACTATTTATATTTTTAGAATGTTGTTATGATGGTACTGCTTAACATTGTCAATAATATATACATTCATATGTTATTATGAATGTACTGTGTAACTCTATTATATTATGTTGAGATTTTCAAATATAAGTTGGGAGGATTTATATTTTCACATATTATAAGTTAGCGTATGCTTGAATAACTTCGTGGTGAATTATCTAAAAAACTTGCCCTTGAAAATTTGTAAAATATTTTTTTTACACTATTCATAAAATAAATATAAAACTATATTGTATATACTTAAGTGTTTTTTAATATAATTAATATACAAATAAATATCTATAAAATTTGACGATCATATCTAAAATATGCAAGTCACATGTGACGGTTATTTCAAATATTTGTAACTATTTTACGGATAAAAATGATAAAAAGTCTAAACGGGTGAAATTTAACACCACACTGTGGCCTTTGTTGTAACCATTGAAGGACAAGATAAGATATTCGAGATGATATTTGATCAAAAACCGAATTTGAGGGAACTTATTTTTTGGAGTTTCACTATGACATTTTTGTTAATTTGGGATCACAAATCTTCGGGAATAGTGTTACAATAAAATTCAAACAATTCTTAAAATGCTTTTCTACATTTCTATCTTTAGTAAAGCAATTTAAATTTATTTCATATCTATAATTGAATACAAAAATATATCTAGATTGGTTGTACAGTTAATTACATTCTCCTACTCTAAATTGTCACCCACTTCTAATATCTTCGTAATATTTTAAAAATTCTTTGGTTACACCAAGGTTCAATCACATCATACTGCATGAACCTGGAAGTGTCTCAAATCTCGTGAATTTCATTAGCCTAATGACCGTTGGGCCACAAGGCATTGTAACTATTCAAATCTTAATAGTTTAATCTTAAAGACATTTAAACATTGATAAGAACCTTATTACAAAACATTGATAAGCCTAGCAATCGATACCCCGTATAAAATAGAGACATTTTTTGTTTATAAAAAAATAATGCCTATCGCTCATTATCCCGTATAAAACAGAAACATGTTCTGTACATAACATGTCATAAATAATGCCTAGCATCTGCTAGACCGTATAAAAAAGAAACATGATTTGTATATAACAAAGCATAAATAATGCTTAGCATCTCGCTAGCCCGTTTAAAACATAAACATTTTTTGTATATAACATAGCATAAATAATGGCTGGCAGCCACTAGCCCTTATAAACATAAACATGTTTTGTGCATAACAAATCATAAATAATGTCTAAGCTGCTAACCCGTATAAAACAGATACATGTTATGTTTAGTCCAATGCATAGATAATGCCTAGCGGATTCTAGCCCATATAATGGATTCCAATATTTGACTTTTTGGATTCCAATATATGGGACTTTGGAGAGTAGTAAATTCCAATAAATGTGATTTTGGATTCCAAAATATGTGATTTTGGATTCCAATATATGCGATATTGGAATCTAATATGTGCGATTTTGGAGTCCAAATAATTCCAATATTGGCTATATTTTGTTGTTATTCGGACTAGAATAAGTCTAGATTTAGTGAAATAAGCATTTTATACTTAGTTCTTTTGTTATTGAAAGTTCTTATAAATTTCTTTAGGAGAGTTCGAGTATTCAAGCATCTTAATCTCTTGTCTAGACAACAAAAATTATGGCATATAACTATTTTGGAAACGACATTAATCGATTATTAAACCATAGCGACTAAATGTCGAAAATGTGATTTTAGGTGAAATAGAAAACTCTAGTTGGATACCGAGAGCTAGGAGACTCTCGCAGGTGCGTTAAAAGTTTCAATCTAATTTTCAAATTATGGAAAATGATAGTAATAGGGAAAAGAACCCAATTAAGTGTACTTTTATAAGATAAATCTGAAATGGAATAAATAATGTGTATCCTTGTGAATAAGAATATATGCTTACATGATAAATGATTCAAGACCTATAGGTATATAAGGGAGTTTTAAGTAGCAGTTAAGACGGGACCATCTTAAGTTTTGTTAAACGATATAAAAGGAAATGCAATCTTGAGAAAGAAGAAAAAAAAGTATGTTCATGTCAAGTGCTCTTCGAACCTTAAAGGTTAATAATGAAATATGATTACAATAAAGAGTTAAACCTGAAAATGTGATAGTGTGGAATATATCTAGTCGTGAAGTGCATGTTTTGGATTGGGTTGTGGCTTCATACTTGTTCTTATACCTAAGTGTGATGTTGGTTACATATATTGTCGTCATGATATTGCATGCTCTTCATGTTGGTGTAAACGTTACATGTGGTGTCGTGCACTCTCTTGTGAGTCTTATTGGTGTCACATAGTCATATCCAAAGAGTTAGAGTAAAAAAATATCTTGATTTATTTGGTCTTGTGTTTGGGTCCCACATGGGTGGGGGCTACCAAGGCAAACAGTGACCTTCCTGGAGGAGAACAACACCAAGGCCATTGCCACATGCATCACTTTCGATGATGAAAGTCTTGGTGAAATCTAGCATGACTAATACGTATGTACTACACATAACTTGGTTAAAGACCTCAATTGCTTGTTTGATTGCCTCATTCCACGCAAAAGAATCATTTTTTAACATGCATGTCAATGGGGCCACAATTTTACCATAATCCTTAACAAATTTATGCTTGATAGTGAGCTTGTTTAGTTCCCCTGAAATTGATGCGAGAGATTCCACGATCCATCATTTTAGTGGACAAGTAAAATTTGTGAGGAGTATGGACTAGTGCTAGGATAATGACTCCCACGTTGAGAAGTTCCCCTGGACGAGATTTTCAATCTCTTTCTTTTGTAAGAATGGGGACCTGTAGGGACGAATATTGGGAGGAGAAATTCCTAGAAGGAGCTAGATACATCAATCCTCTAGCCATGAAGAAGGTAATCCCTTTGGCTCGGTAAAGACAAGCACATTTTTCCAAAAAGGATTATAAATTTGTAGGGATGCTTTGGAAGATATGGGTGGAGTCACTAGATAGAAAATAA
The DNA here is from genome assembly GCA_018340775.1 of Taxus wallichiana var. yunnanensis. Taxonomy (NCBI): domain Eukaryota; kingdom Viridiplantae; phylum Streptophyta; class Pinopsida; order Cupressales; family Taxaceae; genus Taxus; species Taxus wallichiana. Next base: position 882,415,865 of record CM031239.1, on the reverse strand, counting down.
ATGAGCCCCATGTGATACTTTTTTAGAATATTTTCTATACGATGGGAACTAATAATACTAGTGGATCCTGGAGCAATACCTTTTAAGAGAGTTTTTCCATTGTTAGAGAACTGCATCCATAGTTTAGAGAAATCCCATAAGATGGGTCCAAGTGTGTACAACCATTGAGCTCCCAAAATGACATCACATCCCCCAAGGGTAAGAAAACATGTCGAGTGAAGATTATAATATCCCATTGCAATACAACCATTATGACACTTTCCTTACAAGGAAATGCACCACCATTAGAAATCATAACTTCAAAGTTATAACAAGGATAGACAAAGCAATCTACTTGTTTGGCCAGCCATGAATCAATAAAGTTATGTGTGCTACTTGAATCAATTAAGATGGTGAGGGAATATTTTTTAAATACCCTTTTACCCTCATGGTTTGAGGGGTGGTGACTTCTTCCAAGGTGTGAAGTGAAATCTCGATTGAGAATCTAGAGAAGGAGATTCATCTAACGACAATTCCTCTTCTTGGACTTCCCGGGCATCTTTCCAATTATCTGATTTAGGAGGTGATTCGATGTCTAGGAGGTATAATTTTTGTTCCACGCACCAATGGACCTTAATGAATGTGTCATCACAATTGTAACATAGGTCCTTCTCTTCGTGCTCTCGCTTTTCTACTTCAGTAAGACATTTGATTAGGGCTGACTTTGGAGGAAGCACCATGGGAGAAAACTAAGCTACTGAATTTATGAATGAAGTGAAACTAGAAGGTCGGCGTTGTGTTATGATTTTGTCATCCGATAACTTGTCCAAGCCAAATACTTACATCATGGTATTGGGTTTAAACATTTTGACTTCTAAGCAGATTTCCTCCTTGAGGCCACGATGAAACAACTCTTGAAAAATTCATCTAACAATCCTTCCGTGTGATTGGCCAATCTCTCAAATTTCATCTCGTAATCATAAGAGGATCATATTTTTCATAGATTAGTGAACACTCTTGTGAATTCATCATAATCATTGAGGCCAAACCGCTCAAGAATGAGGGCCGAGAACCATGGCCATTCTAGTTCATCGTGAGCTTTTAAATACAAACAGCCCATTGTAGGGATTCTTGTTCCAAGTGAAAATAAGCAATAGGAACCTTGTTCACACAATAGGTATTGTGGAGACTGAAGAATTGATGTTCCATGCATATCCACATAGTTGGATATGTACCATTGAAGTGAGGGAAATCCAGCTTGGGTTTATATGGAATATTTAGAGAAGAAAATTTGTGTTCAAGTGGACTCGGTATGGAGCTTCTTAGTGAGGATGAAATTTTGTTGATTGAGTCCTTACATCATTTGTGTGAGTTCGGACATTTATGCCTTTAAGATGGTGATTTCTTCCTCTATGTTTTTGTGTCTGAACGAGTGACAACCATGACCAAGAGGGGTTTCGAGGTTCCAAAAAAGGTTGATTGTAATTATATGTTAAATTAACCAGCTCGATGAGATGATTGCAATGGTATAATTTCTCTAAGGACCCAAAAAAATGGATGATATGTTCGAGGGGCTAAAAATAGTAATTTGTATGGGAAAATTTTTCAAAAAAAAAATTGGTGTCAGAATGATCTCCACATCCTAAAACTCATAGTGGTGGAGGTTCCCGACAAGTGGGGAAAAATAATTTAGTATTATTTTTTATACTATTCTTGGGATTTGAAGTCACGAAACAAATTGGGTTTTCAAGTTAGGGAAACATGTCAGGTTTTGAAGTTAGGTTTTCAAGTAGTGTTTGCAAGTCGAAAAAACAAGTTGGGAAACAAGACAAGAAAACAAGTCGGGAAACATGTCGGAGGAAAAAGTCAAGGAATTAGGGTGGGGAAATAGGTCAGGGAAACAATTTGGGGAAACAAGTCGTGAAACAAGTCAGAAAAAGGTCGGGAAATAGATTAGGAACGCAAGTTAGGTTTTTAAGATTTCAAAACATAATACGAACTCCACCACACCTTTCACTATGATTCCATGAGGTCTAGAAAAATTTGATGCGTATAAAGTGGACCTAGAAAAATCTCTCGATACCAAATGTAATGAACCCTGTGAAATATTAAGCCGAGTAACAAATGCGGTAAAAATTAGTTTATTAAATAGAAAGATTGAAATCATATTTCCGAATTGCATGCCACTTTGAGGGGGCAACCTCCATTAAGCAAGTTCAATATAATAATGTGCATGGATCATTTTCTTATCCTAAGCACTCCCTAATATACTAGTTCTATTCTAGAAACTACTACTACCCATGCATGTGGGATTATTCTTAATAGCTCACAGGATGACTTACAAAACATAGGCGTTTGTAACATCTATTACACTAATAATGTAAAAGAAGCGTAAGATGAAGGGTATTAAAAACTAATGGTAATATCAATATATGATGACAAAGTGACTACAAGTGTGTGTGTGTGTGTGTGTCTCGTAATCATACATGATTCTCCATATTTGATTCCGCTATATATATAAATATTGATCACGATGAAAAACATTTATCGATGAACCTACAAAGTATAATAGTTTATATGAGTCCTATATAAATATATAAAGAGTGATCATGACAAAGTGAAGATCTATTAGTGTACATACAAAGTACACGGTTTTCCATTTTGTCCATGCAATCATAATTAATAATCTTACGTCAATGACCTTACTAAATGGTATTAATATATTTATGGAAGTAACTACACATTGAACAATACATGTGAATGATTTCATCATATTTTTCAATTCCATAATTTATTAAATATTAATTGTTATGGCATAGATCTATCGCTGCCTCTTCGTAAAGTGCAAGATTTTCCATATCCATCTATCCAATGGTAATTGTGAATCTTGCATCAATGAACTTCAGTATGCTAACACCGCTTTGTTGAAAACAAGTATGTAGGTAGTTTTAGCTAAGTTTGTTTCATAAACTATAAGTCCAAATTAATATAAGGGTATACCCTAGTGTTAATAGTATTATCTTATTTTAGTCTATATTAATGGTATAAATACCAATTCAAGACATGAATCACATTAATTTTGATCACAATAATTGATTAACTAAAATGTGGATTTTATTAAGTTAATCTAACTAGGAACAACAATAAATAAATGCAATGAATAAATATAGAAAATGACCCAAGCAACTAAACTAATGAAAATGTGAAACCCTAATTGACAAGTAGGGTTGGAAGGAGCTTAGTTGGTTCATAGGTTGATCTAGACTGTGTCGTAAAATAAACCAAATATTCTAGAAGTAGGAACGAACATGCAGAGGTCCTAAAAAGGAAAAATATGAGTTGTTTGGTTGTATTGGGGCACCTAGGAGAGGATCAAGACACCAAAGGCACCCTAGTCTAAGTTCTCGGCGCTCTATTATATGCAAAAGGTCCAAAGAACCAAATTTGTAGGGTTGGATGATGATGAGAATCCCTTGTTTCTTATCACATATAATTCTCTACTTTGTACTTAATATCACCAATGATCAATGATGAAAGATAGACTTGCAAGACCCCAAAACACGCATCAAACCCTAAAAACAAAAATGCAAATGAAGGGGTCAGACGTTCTCATTAGCCATAATGGTGGAATTACTAATCGAGTGTTGCACCGCATCTCAAACCCGATGTAGTTCTATGTGAGTATGTGTGATCATGCCCTAGGTTGAACTTGTGATTCCCACTTTGTGTAAGTAGTGAGAAATAACTATACGTAGAAAATCTAATAGAATGGTGGATGGAATAGAATAAGATTCCCTCATATGCAATGTGATGCATATGAACCAACCTTGTGCCTTATGATGGAGTTAGATGGATGCAAATGAAATTTGGATGGATGCAACCTTAGATGATGATAATAGTGCATAGTGCTTGGTCCCACATCATGGTCTCATAAATTTGTATTTATATGGTTCTCTTGTTCTAATTTTGTAATTAACCCTAAAGAGGCCGACCACCAAAAAGATAGAATGTTCAAACAGATAGAAAGTATCCAAAAAGTTGTAGGAAAGTGTAAAAGGATCAAGGCGCCCAATCAAATGCAAAATAACACAAAATGATGGAAACTACTGGGAAAGTATGTGGTGAAGGTCGGGAATGACGACAGATATCATAATAAAATGGCCAAAAGATGAGGGTTAATTAGTACTTTATTCACTCAAAAACCATATGAATAGTAGTATGAGACTAGGACTAAATAAGATCTAAACTCGCATGATTTTGTGTCTACATTTGCCCCCACTTTATGTTGGTGAGCGGAAAGCTCTGGTAACATAAAGTAGATAGAGATGTATACCTGATGTCCATGTAGTGTGATGTAGAAAATGTGCCGAAGGACTAGATAAGGCGTGGAGTGACAAAAATATAAAGCGTGGAAACTAAATATGTAAAAGCGTAACAAAAAGTGATGAGAGTGAATCTAGGGTGGAAATGCGTGTGCATTCGCGAATGTGAGTTGTGTACTTGCACGGTTAGTATCGTATGTGCTACCACAAAAATGTTGTTGTTGTTGCACCCATTTGTTGTAGTTGTTGTTGATTGTTTGTTTCTCATATGCTCAGACCTACAAGGAGAAGATGATTAAGTATTCAAATACGCATGTGTTGGCGAGAAAATTTGTCGAGGAAAAATTTGGTGGATTTATTGCCAACACTCTGGGAATCTAAGTCCCTTTAATTAATCAAAAGCTTGTTGTATATGCATGTGCGAGTAAAAATATGGATTTTCCTCGATGGCTTTTCGGTCGTGGATCCAACAGGGGCACTCCACTGACCTTACAAAAAAAGCTTGCAGATATGTGTAAGGGAGGAATTTGTTATGAGAGTGGGAAAGGGAGTGAGAATGTTAGACAAGGGAAACTAATGTTGCAAGTAGAAAATCAGAGACTTGCATACACCAGTTAGAAATTTCATCACATGCACTAAAATTAAGAAGAAACAAATATGCATAACAGCAACAAGACCAAATAACATTTAATGAGCACAAAGTATCACTAAACTCCTTAGTCAAAAAGGCTAAAATTCCTTCTTCTTGTATTGATGCTCAAGTAGAAATTGTACATAGCATAAGAATGGAAGACATTTTAGAATAGGGAAAAATGGAAGAATTTTTTTGCTATCTCTTTGTTCTCTTCACAAGGATATCTCTCTCATGAATTCACAAAAAAATAGCTCATAAGTCTAAGAAGATCTAAGAATACCCTCAAATGAGGAGCTTGCTACAATTTATAGAAGAGAAGGAAACTCTTCATCTTCCTAGTGACTTTTCAAATACCATATTCTGACTTTAGACTTGTTTATATTCCAATTAAATATTTAAGTCCATTTTATAAAAACAAGGCAACTTAAAGTTTACATTATGTTTCTAAAGTCACTTAAAGGTATATCAAAAAGTGCAAACCCCAACACAAAATTATAACATTGAAGAGAGAGAGTGTTGGGTGAGAAGAGAAGAGAGAGAAAGAGGGGGAAGAAGAAGGAAGAAGGAAGAATAATAATTATGAAGAAGAATGAGCCACTACGGTGGATTTGATCTCACTCCTTGATTGGTTTCCATCTCACACTCCTGAGAAGATCACCCTCCTCCAAATTCCTTACTAAAACGAGTTGTTGTAGGTTCCACTTTATTAGCATGAGGAATACGAATACTGCTCAGGGTCTTTGTCCATCCATCAGACACATTGTTGATGTCTTTGCTTTTTCCAAACCATGATGGATGTTTCTCTATGATAAGTGCAATGGCAGCACGAATATCTAAGAGGAATTCCAGGGTATTCTTAGTGAAGGAAAATGGATTTCCTGCACATATTCTTCAAATGGACCAATTAGCTCATTAAAAATTATGTCTTCTCCCATCGCAGTACTCCAAGTTTATGATTTCGACGATTTATACTATCCTCGCAACTTGTACACTTGTCCCTCTTTTTCCTCTAGTTCAGCAATGGCCCAATTGACTGCTTCAAATATGATTTCCAAATACCTCGCCCATACACGTGACAAGTCTTCTAAAGGAGTTTCAAAAATCTTCCTATTGATCAACTCCTAACGACGAGTGTTGCTCATTTCATTCACTACTGGACCTAAAGGATCCTAGTAATCCCTTTCTTTCTCCAAGTCTTCTTTGAGTTCTGCATCTTGTTTGTTGTCGCACACATGTATGTGAAAATCTTGACGCATCTTGGAACATAGACTTCCCCTTTCGAAATTGAATTGATCCATTCATTATTAGCTCACCCCTGCATTTTGAACTTGTGTGTCCTCTTGATAGATTCTAGATTGAAGCTACTGATGGGTACAACTTATTCAATGGGAATTGTCGTGGCATTTGGATCTACCAGACATTGCACGTATGAAGACAGACTTCGTACATGTTCTTTTAACTCATCAATATTCTTCTTATATTCTTTGTTCCTTTCCACCATGTGAGCGGAAGATTGTTGATACATATGCAAATCCCCTTCATGAGTAGTTGGCCCTAGTTGGATTGTGTTCATCTCATTATCGCTTTGGTGTCATCTCGTCCACTGGCTTGATCACCTTTGGTCAAGATACCTCAATGTATTGATTACTTGTTTCCCCACTGTAGAACCACGAGGCCGTTTGTGTAAACTTTCTTTTCTTTCCCTTGGCCAATGAGGCAATTGTTGATAAGTCAAGGGCTACCACTTGTTGAACAATGCGAGATTCAGGTGCTATTATTTCCTACATCCATGGGAACATCTCATCGGACTCAGGTTCTACGACAGGTGCATCAACCATTCCTTCTCTAGAAGAAGAGGCACATATTGGATGGGGAGACATTGGTGTTAACAAGAGGTGAGGCCTCTTGTGGTGGTTCAAGACTGGGTCATGAACTACGTGCTCTCCTTTCACTTGCAATTCTGCCATTGGATCTTCTTCTTGCATTGTTGCAACTGAGCCTTCTTCCACCCTAGCTTTCTTTGGTGACCTTTCATGAGAAGAAGTCTCCAATTCTATGGATCTTCGTTTAGAACTTGCTCCAGAATGCCTTGAACTTGAGGCTACTTCCACGACTCTTGATGATGATTGATGAGAGGCTTGTTTCTATCCTGCGGGCATACCTCGTGATTGGATGATCATGGTTCTCTTCCTCTGAAACCAATCCCTTGTTCTCCTGACCACCTTCTTAGTTCACTCCTTTATATCACCTGATTCATGAACATACTAGTTGACTTGAGGCAATGGAGAAACTTTGACTACTATGTACTCAAGATCATACATCTCTATCCCATCATCCTACAAAATATCTTCATACCAAGAGAACTTGAATTTCTTCATTTCATTGATCAACCTCATATGATCCTTTTCTCGTACTTCAAATTCATCAGCACAATTGACCCAATAGTCCTCGATTTGTGGATCAAGGTGCAAGTTTCAAACGTGGAACAAATCAAGGTCATCTCGGATGTTGAAATTGGGTCCGTAGTGTAGGAATGCAAAGTCAAATAAGCGAAGGTGGCCTCCATATGAGATGTGTCATTTGCATTCTTACATGTGAATACCCTAAGAGAGATGGGAAATGAGATAAACTTCTTCTTCCTGCTCTTGAGCTTGTTGTTTACTTATATGATCTACCTACAGAGCTCAAATAGTACAATTTGGTCGCTAAGGTACTTGGGCAACCTTAGCGGAGCTTGGTCGAAGCTAACAACTCACATATAGGATAAAGTTGAGAATATGATGAAGTAAGATCCATATTTCTTGATTAAGGACGCCGCTTGTGGCGACATCCTTACCTCCAAATCACCCTCCAAGGTTCGGACCATGTATATCATGAATGCATCATTCACACGAGCAAAGTTCCTGTGGCTTTCCTCCATCACCAACTACAGAAGTTTCTCGAATACAGGCACCTTGGCAAAGCAATGTTTTACATGAGAGCCAATCCTTTGAACAATCTTGAGCTAGCAAGCAGATAGACCAAGTAAGAATTCATGTGGAACTTCTTTGTCATGGGAACCTAAAGCAATTATAGATGTAGATTATCACTGATTATCTTCCCCTAGTCGATTCTTTTCTTTCCTTCAGTCACTGTCAAAATGAAAAGGCCCATCCACTCCTGGAAGTCTCTCGTGTTCGCTTCTCCCATCACCCTGCTGAGGAGGGTGATTGCATCTGAATATCCCTCATGAAACTCACACCTCGGAAGGGTCTTGGGCATCCTTGAGGGTTTTCTCCCTGTCTTCATCCATGATCCAAGTACAACCCCTTGTACATATCCATCCATCATTTCCCATTTGTGCGAGGCCATGTCCTTTGAGATGACAACCATGTTAGGTGATGTCAGGATTTGCAGAGAAACTGAGATGGTTCTGGGATTGATGACTGTCATTTATGTTCCATTGTTGGCTCGAATTGTTCATGTTTCGGGCTCATTGTCGTGTGAGAAAAGCTAAGACTAACTCAAGGATTTGTACAAACACGGGGTGTCCTGCAACTGCGAACAATCCACTTGTGAATACTTGATCCTCAATCTTCCCTCGTTCTTTGGCTGTCATGCGAGCCCTTAGGTCATTTAGGTCCATATATGAGACATTAATGTCTTTTATCTCATACTTGCAAGCAAAATCTTGTGTCGGCTTCATGTCCTGTCCATTTGTACTTTATGGTTTCTTCAGAAAAAGTAACTTACTATTTTTAGTAAGTATGAAAAATCAGCTCCTTCAAACCTCAATTGGATGCGGCAACTCGAATCCCCCTTTCTCCCTACGTTTCTCTCACCTTCTAGGATCAATTTGCTATTTTTAGCAGGTGCTCGTGAGACCACTTACTATTTTTAGTAAGTGTCAATTTTGGACCAAGATGACATTTCGATGAATTTTCAACTGCAATACATCTTATGTGTTCACCATCTCCTTTGCAGGTTCTTCAGTTGATGACTTTCTTGAAATAACAATCCCCTATATAGAATACCTACTATTTTTAGAAAGTAAGCTTCGGTGGTCCGATTGCTACGGAACAAAGTTTTTTGATATCATTTTTAGCCCAATATCACCCCTCTAAAATCTTGGACTTACCCGATCAGTGGTTTGGGAGATTTTAAAGTTTCAAAATTTTGACTTGGCGGCACCTCTGAACACGATAGCCATTAACGGACCTTGAAAGTTGTAGGTCTGGTTTTCTTCTCCGTTCGTGACAAAAATTATATTTTTGTTGTGGGTTTTTTCTTCTTATTCCACCGGTGAAATTTTCCTTCAATCCAATCAAGCGATTTGACAGAAATCGAGGTTTTTCCTTCGTTGAGCCAAAAGGAAGATTTCTTTGTTGTGAGTGGTTTGTGCTGCGGAAGGAGGATTTTAAGGTGAGGTTTTAATGGATTTTGAGAGTGTAGAACACAACAACAAATGGTTCTTCGTTTCATGCACCAGTTAGCTAGATACGTCCAGATCTTTTTTCTATGATAATGGAGTCTTCTGAAGAATTTCTTCGTTCTTCCTTATGTTCTTCAATCCTTCGATTCTTTTGATTAACCTTCTCTTTGAAACCTATATGTTCTCATGGATTCAAGGGTTTCGTTGCTGTGGAGGGGTTGGTTTGGAGCAGCAATGGTGAACAGTGCAAGTATGAACAAGTTGCAGAGAAATGCCAAGGATAGAGCTGTGTAAAGTTAGAAGCAGGAAAGTTGGCATTAAAAAAAATTTAAAAATTCTTTAAAACTTGCATATCAGGGGTGGGGCACAATTTTATGTCCCTAATGTCCCTTAAGAATTAAAGTACATGAGGGACATCTATTTGCACGGCGCGCCTCGCGATGACACTTGGAAAAGATATGATAGTGGAGTATTTTGGGCGTAAAGCTTGCTTTAGAAGCACCCGAGGGCTGGAAATGGTAGCATGGGGGACCAGGAGACATTCATTGGGCTAGGTGCATTTTATGTCCCTTATGACCCTCAAAGCACAAAGGGACACAAGGGTCATCAATTTTCACAACGCGCCAAAAGTCACCACTTGTCACGATCTGGACTGCTGAGGGAATGAGCTCCTACAAGCACAATCTTCAATCCTACGGTCGTTACAAAGGACCTTTTTCGACAATACAGGACCTATTCACACCTCTCTCACCACACTTATTAGGTTTGCATTCCCTGTCGTCTTTTGCACACTGGAGGCCACCTGGCTCCACAAAACAAAACAAAATTGCCTTACATTCCAATTTTCCACGATGACACTTCTGGTAACATTTTTAATGCTCTCCTTTTGTTTTTTTCTTTTCTTTGTGAAGATAATCGTTATTACTATTTCACAATCACGATTAATTGTAATACTTATTAAAAAAAAATTAACAAAATCTATTCCAATTGTATCCGCATATGCTCTTTTCCCCTTGAAGCGATCTGGAAAATTAAAAACGATCGCGATTGTTTAGTTTCTTGTTCTAACATTGCAGGATCCATTTCCTTATTATTTTATGTTTCTAGCTATCGTCTCAATCAATTTTATTTCATCGCACTATTGATATTTGTTCGGTCATTGGTTGTGTATGCTCTTTTCCTACGCCTTCGAGTGATCTAGAAAATCAAAAACAGCCACGATTGTTTTTCTTCCTAACATTTTGTCTGCAGGATAACTACTAATTTGTTTTCTGTAGGACCACGTGCTAGAATATTGTCAAAAACACAAAACAAAAAAATATCCCATAAAACTACCACCATTCAAAAGAAAATTGTTGAAACCAAAAAAATTAGCACGCTCAGGTATGCGTAATTATTTTCCGCTAGTGATTTATTTCAAGTTGGAAAGAACCATGTGTTTAATCACTTCATCATTTTTTTTTACATGTAGTCGAGGTGGATTTCATCACCACCAAAGCTACACTAGTGACATGGACTTGACTACCACGCACCAACAACATTCGCATCTACATTACACTTTGAGACCTAGTCTCATCACCACATTCGGTATGTACCTCGCCCCTGCTCTTCATTTACAGTAATGTTGTCATGCGGCACATGCGAGTCACACCTAAATAGTTGTAACAATGAAGCCTGGGCATCGTCCCTGTAAATCTTCAAGGAGTTATAAGGACACCATACACATTCATCCCACCATCACCTTCCATCTTTTCACAAAACTTGTTTTGGATGTGGTGATTCACTCCGAAGCAGACAAGTAAGAATTAGTGAGTCTCCTCCAAAGTTTCTAAGGTTCCCATACCAATTTTATCCCCGTGCATGTAATTAGGTATATTGAGACTAGGTATATCGGAAGAGGCATATTTTTGGAGTAATAAGAGCCTACATCTATCATTCCACAACATACTTGTATGATTGCTTGAAACAATGATCATTCCTGAAGAATCTACCTCCTAAGCCAAAACAATTTGATCCACATAATTGCTTATTATTTGTAAATAAAATAGTTTAACATTGTTTTATCATAAAACATGGTCACATGTTATCAATGTGTTCATTGTAAAAATTCAAATCCTAGTTGTGTTCCACAAAAATCATTTCTCGACCAATTCAATACCAAGCAAAAACATCCAAACAATCCAACAACGCAGACCAAAACATCACACCGATTTCATTAACTTATTTTAGCCAACAATACATTTGCCATATCTTTCTTGTCTTCAGCTATATCCAAATGATATTGAGTGACTGACATTCACTCCCCATATCGTCAATTGTCAAAACATCCTTCATAGCTCATTTCAAGCTATATCAAACTAATATTGGGTGACTTGTTTGAGTTCACTCATTATTTTGTCAACCATCGTGTTTATCCAAATCACAGCCAACACAAATCCTTTCATAACTCATTTTGAGTTATATCAAAACCATATTGAGATTAACTTGTTCAGTTACTCTCCCCGTCAACAATCCAGAGCTTGTTCAAGCCAAATCTACACAACATGAAACAAATTCCCTAATAACTCATCTCGAGTTATATCACAATCATATTGAGATAACTTGTTTGAGTTACTCTCCTTATCAGTCATCACGAGCTTATTCAAGCTAAATCCAAAGCAATCAAGTTCTCATTTAATCACACCTGCTCAAAATTCCTACCCACTTTTTCAACTTAATCAGGCACATCTCATCATGGTATTCACACGTAGTCACAATCATGAAAATGACGATGAAGAAGTCACACAACCAGAACTCACCAATGAAGAACAAGAACAAGTAAATAGGGTGATAGAACAAAACAAAAACGAATATCTATTACGCATCCTAGCCATGGGGGCAAAACTACCCCCTGACTTTGGGACTAAAAATTTAAACAAACTTATTGACAATGGTGAATCAAGTTATCACAACGAAATACCAAACAATCCAAATAGCTCTTCGATTGACGAGTTATTCACTAAAATCTAAGACTTAACAAAGAAACTTGAGGAAGCAACTGCTAGAGTTGAAAGGTTAAAAGACCCCAATCCAAACCCCAATACTCATGACATTCTTGATAACCCGTCCCCGCCTCTCCATTTGCACAAGAATGGAAACATATGAAAGACACCATTCAGGGACTACAAAAACAATCAAAACAATTCAACTTTGAAGAATTGTGTCCTTATCCATTTGATACGAGATATCACGCTTACCATTTCCGTCATCCTTCGAAATCCCAAAATTTGATAAATACAAAAGCAAAGGTGACCCCCGTGAACATGTCAAGGAATTTTACATGCAATGTCGAAATTTACCTATTGTGACACATATCTTTTACGATTATTCCCCAAAGTTTAGGAGGACAGGCTTTAGACTAGTTTTTCCATCTTCCCAAAGGGTCGGTCACAACATTCGCAGACTTATCGGAGAAATTCATCAAACATTTTTCCTACAACTTAGACTCAGAAATAACCATGCTTGATCTCTGTAACACTAGACAAAGGCCCAACGAAAACTTCACCTCCTTTTTACAACGATGGCGAGGAATTGCAAGCATATTTCCCTGCTCAATACCCGAGAGACAATTAGTTAGCATTTTTGTTCCAAATCTCAATGTCGAATTATCATTCCACATGCAAATGCATTTTATAAATAGTTTCGAAGAATTCATTAAAAAGGGGACACAAATCGAAAAAGCCCTCATTTCTAAGGGCTTACTTAAAGCACCCTTTAGGGACCAACCTTATCGAGACACCCCTCAGAACTAGAACAAATCCAAATTCTTTAACCGTAATTAAAATATAGTCAACGATGACATTACCAAATCCCGTCATGTCCAAACGCTCAAAATAATCCCATCAACACATTAAAATCCAAACAACCAATCATATTATCTAAAAAGATATTTCCTTCTTAAGACCAAATAAGATAGTTCACTCCTCTCGGAGAAAGCCTATCTAGTGTCTTTTGTCACTTAGCAAATACCAACATGATTACATATCCCATTATCAAACCCTTTGAAGAAGGACAACCCAAACCAAATTGGTATAAGGACAATGAATATTGTGATTACCATCACATAAAAGGGCACTCTACAAATCGATGCATGCAACTCCACCATTACATCCAAGACCTAATTGAACGTGGAGACATAGAAGTTGAAAATACTTCTGAGACAAAAACACCTAATGAAAAACTTCACATGTTCAAAAATCCCTTCCCTAACCATGATAATAATTCAAAAGATAAGGGTCAATCATCAAGCAATGTCGAGTATGACTCAGTCATCTCGACCATAGACTATGACCAAGACTTAGTGGCAACTATAAAGATTAGAATTGACTGTGCGATCACCACTAGACAGAAAAAAATGTGGGTCCCTACAACAAAAAAATCTGCCACTTCATCCCCCGCATCACCTCCTAATCCACCATCTAATTCTACCACCAATTCCACTCCACAACTTGTGCCATCATTCAATATTTTCAAACAATTGGAGAAGACTGTAGCACAAATTTCCATCATGGAATTACTTAATTCTTCTCCCACACTACAACGCATCCTTATGCAAACATTGAATAATGCTCGTGTCCCTAAGGACATCAATTCATAACAATTCTAAGCTTTAATTACACATATTACGATCCCCAATCCTATTTTATCCTTTGGTCCCGCTGACCTTCTTAATCCCAACATCGCTAATAATCATTCTTTATATGTCGAGGGTTATATAACTCATCGTAAGATCAAGCGCGTATTAATTGACAATGGATCCGCATTGAATATTTGTTCCATGAAACTTTTACGTTGTCTAGGTTACACTGAAAATGATTTACAAAACAATATCATAACCATTCATGGGTATGATAATAACGAAAGAAAGTCTGAAGGCACAATCATGTTGCCTCTCCAAGTTGGACCCATCACCTTAGAAACGGTATGTCATGTGGTGGATGTAGAATTTGCATATAACATTCTTGTCGGCCGACCATGGATTCATGCCATGAAAGTCGTCCCATCAACGTTCCACCAATGTATTAAATTTCCTCATTTGGACAAGGAATTTACGTTACGTGCGGATCCTCAAACCTTTGAGTATTATAGATTCCTCGAAGGACAAAGATCCACATGATCACTATTGTCCATCAACATGATAAGTATGCTCCACCTTGCATAATCCATAACGAAACACATGTTGATCTAGATACAATTCCTAAAAATGATCTCAAACCATCATATTCTAACTCAAGTTAGCATATGGATTTGCACGCATGCAAATGACATGCAACAAAGCAGGGAACGAAGTCCCTCCTCAATGAAGGTGAGGCTACCTTTATTGAAAACCAAAACAGTATTTACATCTGTACATTCAAAATTGTATGTGGGGGATGTTTTGGAACATCAATGGAAGAAAAGTGAATGAAGGAGATAGAATAAAATAAAAGAAAGGAGTGGAATGGAATGAATCGAAAGAACATGCAAGAGTTAGGTAAAAACAGAGCCTAATATTGCATGAAGAGGAAAGATAAATAACCAACACAAATAAAACGGAGTTTGAGTTAGCCAAACAAGAACATGCAAAAGGGAACACACATGAGCAAGTAGATAGTCAGAGCTTGATCACTGTGAACTAGAACAACTGATTACTAATGTTGACAATAAGATCAAAGATAATATTTGCATGCAAGATTCAAACACCTAACATCTAATGAACATAAGAACACCAAATGTTACAAGAGACAATGAATGAGACACAAAGTTCTTATTCTATTAACTCCAAAATGTTTTTCACAAAGAACACAAAGTTTCTTCTTGAAACAAAGCTTGCACAAAAGTATCTTCTTCTCCTCTCTCAAAGTCACCTTACAAATGAGCCCCTCACTTCCTTTTATAACCCAAAATTTGGTTACAAAGTAGTTAGGGTTTTACATGATCATTAAATAAGGCACTTAAGTGACCTTTGACTTTTTCTAACCAACTTTATTAAATACAACCCAAAAATAGAAATTACTTAAAATATCCAATGTTTCCCAAATAACAACACCTTTAAAAATATACAATAATAACCAGTGCCTTATCCATTGAAACGGGGTCCGCCTATCTCAAACATATGAGAAATGGACTCTCCCAATTCGCTAGATATCAAGAAAATCAACTTCCTACACCGCCGGTGAAATTAGGATCTACTGCTTTTGATAATTGAAAGGATCTAAACCTTCCCAAAGTTTCAAACATCTTTTCTTCTTCTGGAGGTTCACTTGGCCGAAGAATAGCCTCACAAAATACCTACAATTCAAGAATTCTACTTGGCATATCATTAAAATTAATAATTTTAGACTCGAGCATTCTCAAACAAGTTCTTCAATTTGATACACCGCTCCATGGAAACCGACGAGAAATTGTTGGCAGGAGTGTACATGTCTTTGAACAATTGTGAAAATTGTTCTTCCACCTGCTCCGATGAACACCTTTGATTATGCTCATTTACTAGGTTGCAAGGAATCTCAGCTATGAAATCCTGGATCGAGGAAAGTGAAGCGAAAACTTCATTGCACATGTTGTCATAATGGATCATAGAATCCACAAGAAGCGTCTTTCTCGATTTGAGATGTAGACACCAAAGGAAACGTGTCCCTCGATGTTCAAATTCGAGAATCCCTTCAATAGCCAACACTGAAGATTCCATACTTGTCATCTCCTGCAGACTGGGCAATATCTCATCCAAATTTGATATCGTAGAAACAAAAGTTTCTTTGAAAGAAAGAATTGGATCTAGATATACACTGATATCTTCATGAAGCTTAACTGCAGTCTTGATCGCTCCCTGGCCCAAAACGAGAATCTCCGAAAGCCAAGTTTTAGTGACATGGCCCAACGTGTTTATTTCCTTTGACAAATTAAGAGTTTCTTCATCTGGGGCAGCCACCGCATCAGGTACTGGGAAGGTGGATGATATGGGATTTATCAAATGCTGAACATACTCCACCAATTGACTCTTTTCAGCCTTGAGCCGAGAATTTTGGGACTTGTATTTCTCCAATCTTTTTAGCACGATATCAATTGAATCTCGAGCCATCGCCATGTCACTTTCTAACGTGGATCTCCCAAGTCCTAGTCTGGAAACTTCATAGTCGGCTGGCGTCATAGCATTACGCTCTTTATCCACTCGTGGAATGGCAAGGTCTGCAAACTTGTTTCCATCATTATCCACCATTATTCGAGAAAGTACCTTGGGCTTCTTAGGAATGGCGTCATTCGACAGTTTGAAAAGGGCATCAAAATCAATGTCGATTGGCTTGACAACTCTCTTCCTTTTCTTCACTTCAGAATCAACCCAAGAAGGAGTTTCATTTACTATCTCGCATATAGAATCCTGAGCTCAATCAATATCCTCATTATCCCCGACATCATGAGATCCTTCTCGAATCCTATCAACGGCCTCGATTTGAGGAGACACAACCTCAATGTCCACTTCCCCGATCATTCGGGAGATTTTGGGAAATCCTTCATGAACTACGTGCTCAAGTATTTGATATTTGAATTACTTGCACTTGAGTGGGTGTTTGTTCAAGCATGGCCGAGGATCATTTCTACCAGCATATGAGTGCTATTAATGATGTGAGTGGAAGAATCTCTACTCGAGGTAGAAAATCCAGCACACACGCTCCTTTCCTTCTTCGTGGTTTGATCTCTCGATCTCTCTCTTTGTGACACGCTGCTCGCGAAGTGGATTTCGCAACCATTCTTTTCTTGTATGTCATATGATCGATGGTAACGGTTGATCGAGAAGAAACCTTGGTCGAATGGAGGTGTCCTGATATAGGCAATTTTTGTGATTCTGAAACGGATTCGAATTGATTGAAATTTGGCAAGTTCCCTATCATACCAAGATATGCTTCTTTCGATAATTGGTTGGTTCTTGCCATCGAGAGAAAATTCATCTCTTTTGGTCCAGTTAATTCGGCAACGGTGTGAAGGCAATGGCATCATACGAGGGATCGATGACATCCTCATCATCGGTTATGAATGAATCGGGAGGACTCCTGGATGTGGAAGGCCTTGATCTGAGCAAGTG
This sequence comes from Taxus wallichiana var. yunnanensis, assembly GCA_018340775.1. Taxonomy (NCBI): domain Eukaryota; kingdom Viridiplantae; phylum Streptophyta; class Pinopsida; order Cupressales; family Taxaceae; genus Taxus; species Taxus wallichiana. Next base: position 882,398,421 of record CM031239.1, on the reverse strand, counting down.
TTAGGTGAGAGTACTCCCGTCTCCTTACCTCATGTTCATCCGAGCAAGCAGCCCATAAATCCTCCATGGTAGGATTATGTTGATACTTCGCTCCCATAATCGTTTGCATATAACCATTGATATCAAACTGGGCTCTCTTCACATATGGATGGATGGTTATGAGAGCAAACTCCTTTTCCATTAGTTGTGCACTGAATAAGTTTGGGCATTGGTATTCCCCGATTTGGATCGGGAAATGAATTCCTGGACGGTGCTTGTCACTACTAAGCAAGCGAAGAACTTGGAACAATTGTCGCGCCACTCCCATTAACGCCCACCTATCACTGACGTACTTGGGAAGTTTCCACGGGGTCCCAGCAAAGCCACTCACGCGGATGTAGGAAAAAGATGAAAATTGTATAAACCAGGTTCCCCATTGGGAAATGACACTCATGGCTTCTTTGGAAAACCTTTCCTCGGTATTTCGATTCAAGTTCCGGATTACGCGGAAGGTGAATGCATCGTTGACTCTTCTAAAATGGTGAGAACTATTTTTGAAGCTGAGCTGAGGGTAATAGTGAAAAACGTTGTTTGATGACCCCAGGACTCCTCTCGTTTCAAGTCCCGAAAATAGCTTTCTTCGTGCTACTGCATAGGTCAGATATGAGGTCATGTAGAAGCATCCAGTCATTTTGACTTCTATCAATTGCTTGTGAATGGTGTTGCTGATGATGGTGGCCCAGTCCACAAACTCCTTCTTGGCTAGGATGATACAGATAAACTGGTACATCCATGGGTGGAAGACCCTTGCAGAAGGTAAACCAAAAACTCGACTTAGGAGAGTGATCATGTCTCCAATCTCTTCCACGAACTCAACGCGGTACAGTTCTTTGGGGAGCCTGTCAATCCGAGGTCTCTTGGTTACCAAATTTAATTGTTGTTAACCATTTTGCTCCATCTTAGGGGTTCTTCATCCCAGAAATCTTGCACAGACTAGCGAGTGATATCTGCATTCTCAGAAAATCAGGTATCCCGAGCAACTCCTCAATGTGTTCAGGTGTGATTAAGAGGAAAGGTTCGCGGTTGTCTTTATAAATTCCTCGTCTCTCAGGATCGTAATGCTCTGCACAAGCAATCACCAATTCCGGACACTGCACCGAGACAGGGAATGCTGCTGCTTGAGGTAGGCCACTGTGGTAAAGCCTATCAGAGAAAATGGTTTTGCCTTCGCCACTCGCCGCAAAACTGCACAGACGTTGATGTGACCTGATTTGTATCGGTGATGTTGTCATACACCGACTTAATGGAGCTGGGAGGAATAATTCCTTGGAATTCATATTTCAGGGCAGATTTATTAGATCTTTCCACTGGCTTCCTCGATCTCCCTGCAGATTTGGATCTTTCGGCCATTATGAATTTAATCAAAAGGTGACTCAGGCACGCCAAACAATGCAAACGGGGCTGGGTCTCAGTCTCCAACACCCCGTCGATGTAAGAAAAATATTCCGTTTATATATATTATTATTATTATTATTTTAAAAATGATAATAATAATTGTCTCGAATTACAACCTTTAGTATGTTAATAAACAAATCGAGACCAAGCTCGAATTCTAACTCCGACAATAACAATTAAAATCCCCCGATCTTAATATTTACGTGAATGGAGTTTCCTTTCTTCGGCGTTTCTTCTGGCTTTAGGCAAATAAAACAAATTTATTCTCTGGTTGTCTATTGCTGTCTTCCTTGGCTGGGCGTCTCCTCCAAAAGAATGCGTGGTTTTCTTGTATTGCGTGGGCTTTGGCTTGATGTATTTTACCTCTGGCTGTGTGGAACTAAAACTTTGGACCAGCGTGGGAATGAATTCTTTCTTTTGTCTTCTTTTGGACTGTATCTTTTTCGCTTCACCCAACACGCAGCTTGCTATGTATCAGAGTTTTTGCTATTCGTGACCTTCATTTGTTGCAGCCTTTAGCAATTAAGCTGTAAGCTTTATCAGGGCCCCAGATCCATCCATATGCAATATTATGCATTCTTTCTGAAGGCCGATGAAAATGCAGAATATAACAAGTCGCAAAAACAATTCATTTTTTAAAACATACTTGCCCACGGTTCGGTTGGGTCGCGTTTTTTTTTTATTTATTTTAAAAACTACAGGCAAACCTATAATAATGCAAACAGTAAAGACAGTATTGGCGCAGGATCAATCGATGATGTTCTCCAGAGTATGGATCGCGCACTGTCACGTATGCTTCCTGTTTCTATTTCTGCACACTTTTGCTTTCCGAACTCGCTTCCTCGCACACTTTGCTTCGCATGCTGCTTTCCATCTCGCGTGCCTGCGCACACACAATGCTTCAAATGCGATGCTTTCCAGGACTGCGCGCGCACATTGTTTGTTCATGCTTGCTTTCAGGACTCGCGTACCTCACACTTTGCTTCACGTATGCTTCCTAAACTTCGCGCCTACTCACGAATGCTTGGTTGCAAAAAAAAAAAACTATTCTCTCCATCAAATGCTGCAATAGATCTTTTTTCTTTCAAAGCATATGTTTTTGTTTTTTAAGGTTAAAACGTGTGGAGTTTTAAGAAATTTGTTTTCTTCCTCCAAAACAAAACAAATGTTTCTTTCCGTGCATGCGTGGGTTGTTAGAAACTATTCTTCTGCTTTAATTCTTCCAATGCGTGGCTTTTGCTAATTTCTGAGTCTTTTAAAAACTGTTCTAGTTCTCTTTGTCTTTCTTTTCCTTCAGCCTAGGTGTGGATTTGCTTTTTTTTGCTTTCTTCTTATGCAATGCGTGGAGCTGTTGGAAACAAAACCAAAGCATAATGCTAACAAAAAATTATGTCTTCTTCAAGAAAAAGAAGCTTCGACTTTTTCCACCGGGTTTGATGGAGGAAGTTACGAGGATTAATTCAACTTCCTCTCATCCCGGTAGGGCTTAAGTGCCGGGGAAATGGGAAAAGTAATGGGCAATTGCCAACGGAATGGCAAAATGGGTCAGGCATCCCGTCCAATTTCCCCATGTGGGAAATTAGGGAATTTTATGCCCGCTTGCCAATCCATGATTTGGCAATTGGTAGAGGAAAACCCACGTGCAAGGGAAATTTGAAGGAAATTGCCAGAAAAAGTGGAAATCCGGGTTCGGGATGCCAACCCAGCAGCTGAAACAAAAGCTAACTTCCCTAAGACTAAAACTTGTTTGATGAACCTTCATTTATATTTATTTAATTAAATACCCCTTAAGTGATTAATTTAATCAAACAAGGAGCAATTAATTAATTAAATATTAATTAATTATTTTAATGTATTTTAATGCGTTTTATAGCTAAGATTTCTTGCACGAAAATCACGAAACGAAGACCAAAACGATCAGAGTTCGCAAGGAGTCTGAACCACGCCTAATACTTTTCAAAATCTAATTTTTAATTATTCAAGACCGAAAACGATCACAAAACATTTTCCAATCCATTCTCTTCCGTTAGTCAACAATCTTCAACCAGTCCAATTCAATCATCTTCTTCCACTAATCAAGCTTCTTCTTCGAACAATTATTTTTTCAACACCATATTCATTCTTCATCGACCACACCTCTATCCTTCAACACCATCTTCTTCCTCACCTATTCAACCTTCTTCATCGACCACACCTCTTCTTTAAGATACTTTCCCGTGAATAACCCCCTTATCCTTCAATCCACCCCCTTATTCTTATAACCTATTCTCTTCATCTTTTAAAACTACCAAACCGACTTCCCGCCACATGAGGTACCTATTGGTCCCCCATCCCACACATTTAAAATCATTGACAAAGGATGTGGTGAATATCAATTTCAAAAGATGGTAGACTCCTTTTACATCAACAAATCCCCACACAACTACGGCAAACCCAACGCTCCACATCTGAGAATCCATCCCACTTATCAAAATTGAGTACCCTCAATTTTTCAAAGCTCATCAAATAATGAAAAACATGCGATGGAAGGGTAAAGGACTCGGTCCAAATGAACAAGGTCGTTTAGACCCAATCAATTGCACACAACATCACGATAAACATGGTCTAGGTTTTAAGGTGTTTGATGTTGCTCCCGTAATAATTTCAAGTGATAACGATGACACCAGCTCTGATAATGACACCAGGTCTCCACGTAGCCTTTTCGAGGACCTTGTTGAAACACATCTTTACTTTGAACATTTATCTGTTAATGTCATCAATTTTGAGCCTACGCATCTAACTCTCATAGACCATGGCCAACCACATCATGCGGCCATGGACATGTTCCAAAATGATGAAGCCATCGAAGAATTCCTTAGAACTCACAAGCAAATCCCTAATTCCGACCATAGAAAAAGATTTGAAATAAATCGGATGAATGAGCCTATTTTGGCGAAGAAATAAAATATTCAGATCCTTCACCTTCGAAAATTGGATCAGAAGTGCAAACGGAAAATTTCCCATAGTCAAAATCTCATCGCCACCTTATCAAACAAACATGTCAATAAAAAGTATCAACATCACACACAAAAATCTTGTACCAACTCTCCCAAATTACCCAACACCAATGACCTATATCAACCATTAGCATCATTCTCCGAAAAATACATCTAAAATGTTTGTAGAAGAAACTAAAGACATAAACATTGGAACCACCAAACAACTGAAAATTTTACAACTTGGCATTAGTTTGTCTGACCAAGAATGCATGAAATTCACAACACTCCTTATTGAATTCCAATATATCTTTGCATGGACATATAAGGACATGCCAGGCCTAGATCCATCTCTTATAGTACACCACCTTGTGGTGCATCCGGATGCAAAGCCTGTAAAACAAAAACTACGCAAAATGCATCCCCAAGTTGCATTGCTTGTCAAAGCTGAACTCGAGAAACTCTTGGAAGCCGACTTTATCCGACCTATTGATTATTTGGCATAGATATCTAACATAGTTCTCGTAGCCAAGAAAACCCCCGCATCATGGATATGCACAGACTTCTAAGACATTAACAAGGCTTGTCCAAAAGATGACTTTCCCTTGCCAAATATAGACATGATTGTTGATTCTACGGCAGGCCATGAAATGCTCTCCTTAATGGATGGATTTTCTAGTTACAATCAAATACATATTGTTGAAGGGGATCAACATAAAATGACATTTACTACACCATGGGGCACCTTATGTTATAAGGTAATGTCTTTCGGCTTAAAAATGCCGGTGTCACCTATCAACGAGTAATGATTGTCATCTTTCATGATATGTTACATGATATCATGGAAGATTATGTTGATGATATATTAACAAAATCAAAAACACGAATAGGGCATCTAGGTGTGTTGAGACACATTTTCATAGATTACGTGAGTATAAGTTCGTCTTAACCTAAAGAAATGTATATTTAGGGTGAACTCTAGTAAAGTGTTAGGGTTTATTGTCTCACAGAGAGGCATAGAAGTGGATCCTACAAAAGTCGAGTCATTATGGAAATGCCTCCTCAAAACCTAAAACAATTACACACAGTCTTCACGGGAAAATACAATCTATTCGATGTTTCATATAACGGTTGGATGATAAGTGTCATCACTTCGACCGATTACTCAAGAAAGATGCACAATTTCACTGGAACCACAATTGCCAAGACTCTTTTGCTAAGTTAAAAGAATAGCTCTCTAGCCCACCTATTCTTATGTCACAAATTGTCAATAAACCCATGTTGTTTTATGCATCTGCCATTGAACATGTCATAGGAGCTTTGTTAGCACAACATAATGATCAAGAAAAAGAACAGGTTGTATATTACCTTATTTGAACACTTATTAAGCACAAAGCATATTATTCCCAAATCAAAAAATTATGCTTAGCGATCGCCTTTGCATTCCATAAATTATGTCATTACTTGTTCAATCACACAACTAAGTTGATTGCCAAGATTGATCCTCTCAAGTATCTCTTGTCCCGACCCATTCTCATGGGAAGAATGTCTAGTTGGGTCATACTACTTAGTGAATTTGATGTTGAGTTTGTTCCACATAAGGCAATTAAAGGATAGGTCCTTACACCAACTTGATGAGGCACCCCTTCTTGGCACAGAACCACTTCATTTTGCTTTTCCTGATGAAGATCTTCTACACATAGACATCGCGCCAACTTGGACTCTATTTTTGATGGATCTTGTAATCTCCATGGCTTAGGGGCTGGTATTTTTCTTATCACACCTAGCGGACACGTTATCCCCAAATCATTTCAATTAGCATTCCCATGTACCAATAATATCGCAAAATATGAAGCTCTAATCGCAAGATTAAAACTAGCTATATCTTGGAATCTTACAAAATTAGTTGTATTTGGTGATTCTTTACTTATCATCAAGCAAGTTATTGATGAATACCAGGTCAAGGATGAAAAACTTATCCCATATAAGCGCATGGTGGATAGTGTTCGAAGCTATTTTTGATTAATTCACTTTGATCAAATCCCTAGAATTCGTAATAAATCTACCAACGCTATGGCAACCATTGGATCTTTGTTAGAAATCGCAGCTAGTCAACCCCGGGCACATTTTCTCATAGAACATCTCTTAATGTCTTCCTATGATCTTCCTAAAAACTATGGTATACAAAATCGTGGGTCCGAATAACCCTTGGTACCATCATCTTTATACATTCATCTGTGAAAGAACATTTCCTGCCAACATGAAACCAATGCATAAATGTGCTTTAGCACAACATGCCTCTCGTTAAACCATTTTAGCATAAACTCTTTATAAACGAGGATATGATGGCACCCTACTCTGATGTCTTAATCAGGAAGAAGCATCAAGTGTCCTAGCTGAAGTCCATTCTGGTATCTGTGGAGCACACACGAATGGTATAGCCTTAGCCAAGAAAATCCTGCGAGTTGGATATTATTGGCCCACCATGGAAAGTGATGCATGCCATTTTGTCAAACGATGTCAAGCATGTCAAAAACATGGAAATCTTATCCACGCACCTTCCCAAGCATTGCAATCAATAACCACACCATGGCCCTTCTCTCAATGGGGACTTGACCTCATTGGTAAAATTAGACCAACATCATCCAATGGACATAAGTTCATCATTACCGCTTATCGATTACTTCACTAAATGGGTGGAAGCTATGCCTCTCACCTATGTTATCGGTATCCAAATCTTGAAATTCATTTTTAATAATCTCATCTATCGATTTGGTATTCCATCCGCTCAGTCACAGATAATGGCAAATCATTTAAAAACCAGGATGTAAAAGACCTAGCCAAACGTTTTCGCATCAAACTTAAGTGGTCCACTCCATACTACCCTCAGGGTAACGGTCAAGCAAGAAGCAACCAACAAGACTTTAAAATCCATCATGGAAAAAATCGTCAAAACCCATAGACGCAATTGGCATACTAAAATTTACCCCACTCTTTGGGCTTACCATACATCTTACCGCACGCCTACCGGAGCCACCCCATTTTCCCTTGTTTATGGTTGTGAAGTCATTTTACCTATTGAGATAAAACTCCCATCCTTGAGAATCTCTTTTAAAGATGTAATTAATGAGGATGGATACCGATAATCACGACTTCAAGAGTTTGAGTTTTTGATGAAAAATGACTTAATGCCCTCAATCATCTTCAAGTCTATCAAAATCGACTGCAACACAGTTATCATAAAAAGGTAAGACCCAGAGAATTCAAAATTGGTGACCTCGTTTTAAAAGAAAATCAAAAGAATACCACTAAAGAGCGAGAAAAACAATGAAAATTTGAGCCTAATTGGTTATGACCCTATGTAATTATAGCTAAATTTGGCTCTGGAGCCTATAATTTGGCCACTGAAGATGGTCAAGAACTTGATGAACCAATGAATACAGTTTATTTACAAAAATTTTATCCTTGAGGCGTTCATTATTCCAATAAACAACTACGTGTACATTGTTATTCATATCTCACTTATCTCCGAATAATTTAAATTATTCATTTCCATTGGCAGATATTTTCATTATCAAAATCACATATTTATATTTATCATCATGAGACAAATGCTAATATAGATCATATTAAGTTTATGAGCGTCATAATTCTTATAATATCTCCCATTTTCAGTCGCTTTCACCTATGGTCATACCTAGAAGCTTACTGATGGTAATATATTCCCTTCAAAGACATTATCTCTTTCATAACAAAGCTCTAAACTTCTTTACCTAGTTCGTTTGACCGTCCATCTCAATCTTTGGTGTTGAATCCTCACGTTCTACTGGTCGTGTGGGGCTAAGATTGGGGGCAGACATTCCTTCCCAAATACAAAGCACTATTGTAAAATTCCATCAATTCAATAAATTATGAATAATTCATTGTCACTTCATAGTCTTTTTGTTGAGCCCACATTTCTTACTGGTAGTGTAAGATTGGGAATGGAGGAAGGTTCCCTTACTCGTCTACGTCTTGTCTTCGGTGATAAACCCTTACCTCTTATAGGTGGCATGGGGCAAAGCGTAGAGGGTCATTCTCATAAAAACATAAAAATATTGCAAAAACTTTCAAAAAATAAAAACATTCAAAAAAATCAAAAACATTAAAAACAAACAAAACAAAACAAAACAAGAATTTACTTGCCTATGTTTTGCCTTTGGTGATGAGCCCTTGCTTCTCACTAGTAGCATGGGGCAAGGCATAGGGAGTCATTTCAAGAATACAAAATCTTACAATGCTTGCAATTATAGCATCCCCAAAGAAGTAATTTAGATGTCTAAGTGAAGAGAGAATTATCCCTTCACCTCATATCTTACCAATCAGCAGGCCACGTAATTGCCTAAGTCTAGCACGTGACTCATAGAGTGAAAGTCATTCTTGAAACCAATCCAGTAACGTTAAGAAGAATTGAGTCACAATCTCCCAAAGGGATTGTTATTAGTATTTGTCTCTATATTCATCATCTACCTCCTGCGTCCTTCTTGATTCTTGGTGATGAACCCTTGCATCTTACTAGTTGTGTGGAATCAAGAATGGAGCTAAACTTCTTTTCATCATATCATCACCAACATATCCTGCCAATAGAATAAGAATTTGTGTTATTCTAAGCATGAGTTACCACGAGGAACACGGTACATACGGACAATATCCTGGTTTATCACCTCTCAAAATAAGTTTGCACTCTAGTCCATAAATTGCCAATAACATTAGAAAAAATCAACAAATCTAAAAACATTCAAAAATCGTCAAAATCTAAAAAAATTAAAAATCTACAAATCCAAAAACATTCGAAAATCGTCAAAAATCTAAAAACATTGGAAAAAATCCACAAATCCAAAATATTAGAAAATCGTCAAAATCTAAAAACATTAAAAAAATCCACAAATCCAAAAACGTTCAAAAATCGTCAAAAATCCAAAAACATTGGAAAAAATCTAAAAATCTAAAAACATTAGAAAATATCCAAAATATGAAAACAATTGAAAATTTTTCAAAATTCTAAAAACATCCACAAAATTGCGAATCAAAAAAAAAAATCTGTAAAAATTAAACTCCACAAAATCGCAAAAACTCTAAAATAATCAACACAATTCATCCTTTGAACTATTATCCCCAACGAATGATCCAATCACCTTATGACTACCAAATTCAAACCACTTCTCCTCGCGTGAATCCTCGCTTGGGGCAAATCCGACTCTCATTGTTTCCTTGTTTAAGGACAATGACCCAATCCTTTTTTATGTCCTTATACCCCTACTTGGGGGCACATCCGATTAATCCTCACTGTGGAACATGTTAGGGACATGTTTATTGGTTCTTGTGTTGCATTATTAGTTACAAATTATTAATTGTTTTCTTGTATCTTGATATATTACAAGGGGCATCTTGATTTTATGTATCCTGGTGTTCTCTCTAATATACTTATGTTATCTGATTGCATATCGTACTGGGGCATCATACTTTCTTGATGGCATCTATCTATGTTCTCTTCCACTTGCATATCAGTATCTTGGGGCATCAAACATTTTTGATGGCCCATGTCTATGCTATCATACATATTACAGTCTAGTCATTCTGATATTTTATATCACAATGCATCATGTTGTGTGCTATATTAAAATTAAGATGATTTTCATCACGCAGTTATCTTCCTGCATGATCAACATCTTACTTTACACCCCATCCATTCACCCGTACTAATACATTCCCCAATTTGGGAATCCTACTTCATTATCATTGCAGTTTGTGAATCCTACTTAAAGATCTTTCTCAAGTAGCATTCACTATCCAGCAGCTCCTCCTCCCCCACCATAATCACCCCGTATTTGATACATTCATCCTCGCTCCTCGTTTCTACTCCTCCACCACTTATCCCCATATTACCCTTCTCACCATTCATGTCCCCTCTCACCCATTTTTATTTTATCCTTTCACTCTTTTGTTTCTGCTTGACAATCTTACTTAATAACCCCTTCTATATGGGATCCTCGGTGGAGGTTTACCCTTTCCATAAGATCTTTCCGATGTAGAAGCTTCTCCACCACCTCCCCTCTCATCAAACAACAATCACCACCACATACATCTTCTCATTCCACTTCTTTTACTTCTCATTCTCGCATCATTACTCTCACCACGCGGTATCCCAATTAAAGATTCCCCTCAAACTCTCCACCCTCCACTACATATATTCCCTCATCCATTCATGTTACACTCCTTTATTTCCTTTCTTCCTTGTTATCACCTCATCTCATATTGTAGTGCCCACACTTTTTATAGCTCAGTAGCTTGTTTCTTTGCTCATAGACATGTTTTGACAGAGTTTTGTTATATCGTGGACATTATATTAGAGATTTGATCTTATTAGACATGTGTGGACATTCAGGCGTATAGCGCCAATTTAGCTTAATTTCTATGTTGTCGCATTTTCTTATGATGTCATGGATACTAATGGATATGATGTTGTGTTTGGAACATAATTATATTGATGGATAGTTGTTGCATGTGGAATTCCATGGTTATATGTCACTTTATCATCTTGTCTAACTTTTGGAATATTGAGTATAATTGTGCACGTTGTCGCATTTTGATTTCAGTAGGATGTTAGGCTAGTTTAGAACTTATTGATATCTTATTGTGTCGTTGTTTTATATTTTATCGGACAGGTACGGTTAATGTGTGCAATGAGTGTGCAGGTGACAGGTTTACAGGAGAATGTGGGATTCAGGCCAGCTACACAATCTTGCACAAGCAGCCCACAGGCTGAGTCCTAGCCATGTTCATTGTGTGAAGCCTTAGTATAGGAGATTATTATTTTGGGCACTATGAGTGACCCCAATTTTTGTAATGTATTGTGCCTTGAATTATTAATTTTGTTTAGGGTAATTAGTTATGTTGTAAACTTGTTTTGGGAGTTAATAATCCCACTTTCATTAAATTTTTTATTTTGTTTAATGAGTCACTTAATCACAAGGGTTTAGGGTCACATGTGAGACCCTTGGGTGGTCCCCACACCCTCTACCCTTGTGCCAAAAATGTAAAACCCGAAATTAGGTTATTTTGGGCATTTTTGGGGACCCCTTTTTAGCTTGGGAGTTCCCCTAACATAAAAATGAGCCCTTGGACCCTACCTAATGGGTAGGGGGGCTTATTTTCAAGGCTAGAGGGAGTTTTCCCTCCCTTTTTACCTCTTGTTTGGTCACATCCATGTAAGGGGTGTGGATTGGAGTGCTTATTAAAAGTTTCACTAATTTTGTCTTGCTAACATTTAGGGAATTTGGGAGAAGAGAGCAAAAAGACAATTTTACCCTTTCTCTCTTTTGTTTTGGCATCTTTGACCTTGAAGAAGGAGAGGGGTGACACATGTCACCCCCTCATTTGTGAGGATCCTTGCTTGCTCCTCTTCAAATTCCCATTCATGGGAAAAGAGAGGGACTTTTTATTTTGGAACTTCTTGCTTGGATGCTTGGGTGATTGGGAGCTTGAGATTTGCTTGAGTCTAGAGTGGAGAAATTGGAAGTTGGAAAGCTTTTTGGAGAGCTTTCCTTGAGGTAGGCTCTTATGTCTTTTTGCATATGTTGAATTCATCTTAGTTGCTAGTTTGGCTACTTGAATTTGTCTTGGTTATTTGTGGATTTTGGTTGTTACTTGCTTGTTTTACTCCCTCCATCATATGGCATGATGGAGTTTTGGAGTTGTGGGGGAGGAGAGAGGGATTTTCCTCTCTATCCTCAATGCTTGATGTCAAGCCTTGTAGGGTCTTATGTCTCCCATCAAATGGTTGAAGTGGGAAAGTTGATTCATTTGGCTTGAATCTCCTTCCCCATTCTTGGTAAGGAAACTCCTTTGGGATTTGAAAATCCTTCCAAGAAGGACTTGGAGAAAGGGTGGAGCAATAATGAGGGTTTTGATTGAATTTAGGAGTAATAAGGAGCGTATGGAGATTTTTGCTTTGTGAAAGCAATTTGATATATAACTTTGGAGAACTTTCTCCTCTCTTCCCCACTTTTGAGGAAGAACATGGGTTCTCCTCGTAAATTTTGGAGTCTTGTTTTGTATTTATCCCATTTTTGTGTGCTTGTATCATTGTTAGTTCACCCTCCATCTTGTGCAAGTTTTGGTTAGTTTTCCTCTTTCCCATGGGCTTGGGGGAGGCTAGCATGCATCCCAACCTTGGGAGAGGCATGTAATGATGCCTATGGTTGGGTGGCAAACAAGCTCTCTCTCCTTATTGGTTCTCTTTAAGGCAATGTACATGGGGATCTCATGTTGAAAGTGGGTTGTTGGATTGGAGCTCTTTATCTCTTACACTCTATTGTGGTCATTACTTCTTGTCTCTTGCAAGGAATGATTTAGTAGAATCTCCATTGTTGTAAGTCTCTTCTTTGTGTTTGTAAATTTCTTTAGACAAGTGTAAGCTACTCTTGAGCAAACTCTTTCCTCCTAAGCTTGTAAGAAGTCTTGTAATAAACTTGAGTAGTTAGGTATTGACGTATATTGTATTTGGAACTTCAAATCATGGAAAGAAGTTGATAGTTTATCCCTTTGTGTATTTAAACATAAATTGAAATATGATGTATTGAGTTATTGAGGGGTTGTGCAAAAAGAAGAATTGTAAGATATTGTATTTCCTTAAAATACATCTAATAGAAGTATTTTTTGTTACATCTCTTAAACATGCAATGTTCTTGGAATTTTATTTGGGCAAAAAGGGTTTGTTATTTGAAATGAGATCTATGTGGCTAGTTTACTAGTTAATATTGGAAGAAAACTATTATCATTTTGGAATGTACATTTCTTGGTCAACTATCATGGATTTAGAAAACAAAGTGAAACTAGTCTTAAAATTATTGCTTACCCCCGTGTATTGGAAATGAAAATATCCTCATTGAGCAATATGTTTTCTCTTGTAGTTTTCTCTTTTTATACATATTGGCAAATGAAAGAAAGTAGATTTTTTGTTTCTCTTGTACAGCCAAGAGATTTACTTTCTTTTAGTATATTTTTTTAAATAAAAAAGAAATTATTATGCCTATTAATCTGGTTATATATGTGGGTATATGCATATAAAATTATATATTTATATAACTAGGTTGGTGTTAAACTAATTAATATGCATGTTCGGAATTTTATATTGAAATGTTATATATATATATATATATATATATATATATATATATATATATATATATATATATATATATATATATATATATATATATACACACACATACGTATCTAAATAAAACTTTTAAATAAAGAAAAAAAAAAAGAGGGGGGGGCAGGGGGCCGAACCTCCCAAACTTGAAACAAACAAATAAATAAATAAATAAACGCAGGGGGCGAAACCCCCACCCCTACATCCGCCACCGCCCACGGGCCTTGCCCCCTCCTCACCACTTGCTTGTTGTTGTGCGTAGCACCCACAACCGCCCTCCCTCGCCACGTCATCCCCGACCCAACCCTCCACACCGGCACCCGTCCACCGTTGCGCCTATACAACACCACCCTCCCCACGCCGCCCCTTCTACCTCCTTCACTCCTGTGGCCAGCCATTTTTTCTCAGATCCGCCCCCCATACAAACAAACAAAAATACATACATAAATACATATATCCATTCCAAAAACAAAGAAGAAAATAATGGTGAGATATGGCTAACACCAAAGGGGGAAAACATAAGGAATTTTCAAGCTTCCATGGCCTGTCCTCTACCTGCAAATAACAAACAATGCAAATGAGAGCAAATAACATGGAAATGAAAAGGAAAGAATGAGATAAAGGGTTTTAGGTCAAAATTAGATCTAGGGTTGAGATTGGTTAGATCCTAGGGCTTAAATAAGACCCTACATACTTTAGGAAGGAGAAATATTGGGCAAAGGTAAATAAATTTTAAACAAAAGGAGTGTGAAGAGGGAGAATAAAATAGAAGGGGTGTAGTTTTGCTAATTATGGTCCTAGTAAATTTAAAAGATAAGTAAATAGTCAAAGACGGGATTAGACTGGTAACTAATTAAATTAGGTAAATTAAATTAGAATAAAATTAGTTATTATCAAGAATGGGATTAGTGATGGAATAGTACTAATTAACCCCTTTTTTTAAAAAAAATTTACCCCAAATTTTTAGTAACTTCTGGTTTGGTTCATTGTCCCGGGAATGGGCACGACACGTATCTTCTTCCACTCGGCATACATCACTCACTCTTTTCTCATCCTTCCCCAAATGCATCTTATGTCCGGTCATCCAACTAACACGCTCTTGTAGTATGGTGAATTCACTTGAGGTTCCCCTTCACCCATTTTGTCATACCATATCCCCACCAACTTTATCATCATTCTTCTTCTTCTTCAGCGTGGTGATTTTACTTAACCATTCTGTCCGCATGGCAATCTTACTTAAGAATTCCTCTTAAGGTTGATCTACCCTATGGCCTTCCCCATCCCATCATATTTCCCCCATCTTATTTCTCCCGCCTCTCGTCGTGATCATCTTCTTCAACCAACCATTCCACCCCTATACCCAATACAATTTTTTCTTTCTCCTTGCATATCATCCCTGTCGGTTTGGCGATCTTACAAAACCACTCCGGCAACATGATGATCTTACTTAAGAGTCTCTCTTAAGCATGACATGTCATCTTGCACTCACCCATCACTCTACATTCTCACCATCCATATTTTCTCTTCATTCCCCATCATCACATATTTTTACCACCGCTATCACCATCCTCTGTTTGGCAATCTTACTTAACCACTCGTACAACATGGCGATCTCACTTAAGAGTCCCTCTTAAGGATGATATTTCTTCTTGCCTTTGCCCATCACTACACATCTTTCACCCTTCACTTTTTCTCGACATTCCCCATTATCACCTCCTCTTCCATTCTCGTAAACACCACTTCTCGCTTGCCCACTTGTCATCTCCAGTGTCACTCGCTTGGCAATCTTACTTAACCACTTCCGTCGCATGACAGTCTTACGTCAGGGTCTTACCTACACCAAACTCGTCATTATGAACTTTTCCTTACCCCATTCTTTGTTCACTTTGTTGATCACTTCTTCCACCTGGTCTCTCCTACCAACCACATTTTCCTCCTACCATTATCCTTTCTCCACCTATCATCTCACAACATACGTCTAATATCTTCCGCCTACAATCACGTTCTTTTCCCCATTTTCCCTTCTTGATCCATCATCCTTCATACCATTTCTTCCCATTCTTTTCATGTCTTGTTTCTTCATCCTCACCTCATTCGTCCTCATCTTCTGCATCCTCTCCTCGCTTTCACCTAGTCCCAACTCATCCCTCCCATTTTCTTTACTCTTTCCACTTCATCTTCTCGAATTCTCCCACATTTCTACCCACACACTTGTTCGCCATTGTTGTTAACATTCCTCTATCATTCTTTCATCTTCTATTCCCTGCACTAATAATTGTTAGTGGACTTTCCCTAAAAATCATCAATCCTCATTCTGCACCTCGTTCACTCCCTTGGACCTTCTAGAGTTTCCCTTCATTCCTTCCTTCCTCTAAGCCCACCACTCATTGTTAGTGGGCTTTCCCTAATGTCCCTTTGTTGGTGTTACCCTTTCCAATCCTTATTACCTTTCTCCTTTTCTTCATTTTTTCTCACCCTTCCTCACCACTCATTGTTAGTGGACTTTCCCTAACGTCCCCTCATTAGCATTGCCTCTTCTATCCCCCATTCTCTTTTCTCTCCTATTCTTTTCCCCACTCCCACCCTTTCTTGTCGCTTCTTCCCCATCTCTCCATCTTCCCTTCACCCTCTTCAATATCTTTATTGTCTTCATCATACATCCTTTGTCTATTTTCTCGTAATCCTAGTATCCTCATTTCATGCATCTCCACATATTTTCCAATCTGTGTCATTCCTCCCCTCTTTCTTCTCTTTACATTCCTCATATTGTTCACTTTCCACTTATTATTCCCTTCCTTCTACATCATTTTCTCTGTTATCCTCTTCTCTCTCCCACCCCTCGTCTTATTTCACTTCCTATGTATCATCTTATTTCACTTCCTATGTATCGTCTTCTTCCCTTTTTTACATCACGTTTCGTCCTTACTTCCCCCTCGATAACCTAACTCTTCGATGCTATCCTGTATCTTTTATCATCCCACCCTCCACATGCATCTCCATACGGTCTGTTCCATATTATTTGCCTTGGTCTTCCTCGCAAAGACCCGGTTCCTTCAATCTTCTCCCTGTATTCGCTTTATCCTCCTTTCCTCTCCCCTAATTTTCATGTTTCTTCTTACCACCTCTCCTTTTCTCTACCACCCCTACCTTTTCATTCATTATGTACCCATTTCTCTTCTTTTCTCTACTCTTTTTCACACTTTCCTTGCCCCTCATAGTTTCTTTTTTTTTCTGTTCTACTTCTTCTTTCGTCCTCTTTCAATTTTTCGTTAATTTTACCCCCTACTCCCACCTCGTCTTCTCCTTATTTATCCTTTCCGTTTCTTGTTTTCTCAAATCTATCATTTCTTTCACTTTCATGCATCCCTCTTTATTATCTCTGTTGCTTCCTTCATTTGGCACATCTCTCTATTTCATAACTTCACCCTCTACTCTGTCATTTTCCTGTCTTCTCCTTGTTTGTCCTTCATCATTCCCTTCTTCCCCTATCATCCCTCTCTCTTATTATTTTCTACCTCTTTCATTCCTTTTTTGTCCCTCCCCTATCTCCATTACTCTTCACCTTTCTTACTCTTCTCATAATCAACCCCCAATCATATCCATTCCCTTTTCTCTTTCCCATTTCATCTTCCCACACACCCTCACACCTAGCATTCAAGGCCGATTGAATCCTTTCTCCATTTGCGTCGTGCGGTCATTCTAGTCTCTTCCACTCCATTATCATCCTCTTCTCCGCATAATTCATCTCTCCTCTTTTCGAGAGCTCTGTCATATATTCCATTCTCATCAACCCTCTCGAGGGGGCATCATCACATCTTTCCATAATCACATCTTCTCATGACATTTTTGTCTTAGAGGATACCATGACATCCGTCACTCACCACCTTCTATTCTCCCTAACAAACATTCGCTCTACTTTTTTTCTTAGAAAAAGCAGATTGAATTTTTCCCCCATCTCGTCTACTTTCTTTGAAAGGACACTACTTTTATAGTACCCTTCTAAAGAGGGGCAAATGTACATACCATAATTTCACATCTATCATAAATCAATTAATCCCCTACCTCATTTCTCACAAAAATACACTTCAAATTAATCAAATATAATTTGATTAATTATTCATTTCAAATCTAAAAATAACTTAATCCTTACCATATGTCGTTGTTCTCCATGTTTTTCTACTATTGAATTAAAAATTCAAAATCAAATCCTCACCCACTCTTCATGGTCCCCACTCACCTAAAATCCTCCACTTATAAATTCAAAATTTAAAATTAAATCCTCACCCATTCTTTGTAATCCCCACTCACCTAATCTTGCTCACATTTTCAAACCATGATTACTTAAATTACTCTAAGTTAATCACTTCCCTGGCTATAAATACAGCCTTACCCCTTCCCTCTAACACACGGAGAATAAGTTTGAATGCCATGCCTAAGTTTTTGCATCCTTTGAGCAAATAACATTATTCCACCTCGTCCTAATGCCCAAATAGTCTCATCTTGAAGCACCCAAAATCCATAATCATTTTACCCATTTGGTGCAAAATAAGTAGATCATTGAGCGGAAGGGCTTGCTCCGTCTTAAAAAAAAGTACCTACGTATCACGCAATCGGGGTTCAATCCATGTTTCTAGCTCATTCTAAGGTTTGCTACGGAACACAAAGGAGAAAGTATTATTGTTAGTATTTTACTTCCTTATTAGTAGTGCATATACATTGAATACATTGAGCTAGTTCACTACATGTTCTTATTTCAAGTACTTATTAAGTTGTTTTAGTGCATGTTATGAAACTACAATGCTATTATCAAATATACTTTTAAGTTCGAATACCATAGCAACTAACAAACGTGTGTTATTGTGAATAATGTCTAGATATACATTGAATATGTGAATATACATTGATTTGTTAGTTAACATAACTAAAGGATATCTAAATATACATAAGTGTTTTTTTAGGCGCTTAAAATCAATATACGTTAAGTTCGAGTATTTTGTAGTATTAAATATACGAATATACATAAGTGTTGTCTTTTTTAGACAATTAATATTTGAATATTCACAATTAATTTTATATTAACTAGATAAATATACACTGGAAATATTGAACATGCATTTAATATACAACTTCAACTTTTTCATTATCTACTATGCATTAGAACTTTAATGTGCACTAAAATTATTGATTACATGTAATTGAATACACCCACTATAACAAAAATTAGCTCATCAACTGCTACGTGCTTAACAACTACTACCTCTCCCTAAACACTTAAATGACTAACTATACATCGAATGTATATATGTGATTTAGTTGTGGAAAATGTTGTGTTAAAGGCAAAATTTACACCGTTCATTCAATGTACATTCAATAATTTCAATGTATGTTGATAATTTGTAGATACACCTACATGCATTCCAATTTCACATATGCATTGAAATTACAAAATATACATTTTATATGTCAATATAATATACACCAAATACGCCTCTATCTTGTATATTGAAATGATTGAAAATACATTGAATATACTTACGTTCTTGGGTATATGAGCACATTTGTAAGCAATACCAGGATTACAAACATATTTTCAGTCTACATTGAGTTATTTATGTGCATGTTCTTATTTAACTTTCCACTCACCATGAACTCGGCTGATACATGTAGTAAATGTCATAAAATAGGGTGTTTTCATGCATGCAAACTAAACTATTACATACAAGATTCGTGGCCTCTGATAAATGAATATACAATGATATCAATGAATATATTTTGAACCTCAATTACAATAGTAACTAAAAAACATATTAATAAACATGTTCTCTACTATATTAGGTTGTTCAATATGCACTGGAATGACTTAACTTACATTTAATACACGTGTCTAATGTTGTCATCTTCTACTATGCATTCACACATTGAATATGCATAGGTAGTTTTGAATATATTGTTGTCTATTTGAATAGCCAAATTGATCATCGGGTGAGCTTGGATTTGACATCCTTTTTAATCTTGTCTATGGTTTTCATGCAATGAGTACATGTGCAAGCAATACCAGGATTACAGGTGTTTTTAGTGTATATTGAGTCATTTTAGTGTATATCTATTCAATTAGTATTAGATTAACAAGTTGTCTATAAATGAGAAATACTAAATATATATTGAATATATGGTAGTAATTTTATAATTTTCTACTATATTCAATCTTTTAATCTTTGTTATTTTTTACTCTACATACAATTTCAAAAAAAATCATTCAACAACAAAATTACAGCGTATAATCGATGTATATTTAGTAATTTCAGTGTACGCATATTCAATGTTTAATTTGTCACAAACTCTATCAATTTAATGTATTCACACACTAAACTTGAAACTACATATTCAAGAATTTCAATGTATGTTATAATTCAATGTTCATGTCAACACTAACTCAACTGGTACTTTATATGTAATGCTTGAATTAGTAATCTATATTCAGTAATTCAATGTATATGCAATATTTGAATGCAATACAAGTTTGTGGTAAATTGAACACTAGATAACCCATCAAAATCGTATGCACATTGAACAAGTCGAAATTGGACAATGAAGTGGCGTGTAACCCTTCCTACCTAAAACGGTGCATTCAACCACATGGCACACAGAACAATATTTTGTTTGTATCTATATACCCAAATGCATTCAATCCAATTGATTTCACCCTTATCACTCCACCCGCCTCCTCTATGATTTGCAATTGTGCACCAATGTTGTATTCAAGGTTGTCATTAATTACCTCCATCCATCCATAACCCTCTATATTTTAGACCAGAGGAACGTGTTACGATCAACATGAATATAAAAATGCATACTTGAAAGTGTAATGCACAGATAAAGAATTGTATCACATATGTGTAATGTATTTTTCTACAAGTATTGTTTACATGACATTTCAACACATTTGTATTCATGTTAATTTGTCCAAAATAATTACAAGCCATCATGGTATTCAAGAGGAGAGTGGGAAGGAGGAAATCACGAATGGACCCTAAAAAGGGGTGTCAAACTTGATTATATACCCGAATCGGAGGAAGAGTTAGTGAAGCAAATCAAAAACAACAATTTCATACCATTCCACATCACGAACCTGAGCCAAAACCAATACCACAAAAAAGGTAAATGATAATGTCGATGGAAAGCGCGTGGCAACATCAAATAAAGTTTTCTTTAGAATTGAGTGGATGAATGAAGACGTGACTAGAGCAACAAGAGATGTTGAAGAAAATGGATTTTCCATTAGAGTTGCAGGAGAAAAATGGGGAGTATCAATGGATTCATTATAAAAACGGTTGAATGATATCACAACCATAAAATGCAAAGGACCCCAACCATTTTAACAAATCAAGAAGAGTTAGAAAGTGTACAATATATATAAAGATATGGTTGATATCGGTCATGGTCTACAAATAAACTCATTAAAAGCTCACGTTTTACACATATGTGAAACAAGGTCTACTCCATTCATTGATGGTATGATTGTAGATCTTGGTGCGAAAGGTTCATAAAGAGGAACAAAGTTGTGTCTTTAAGAACTGTAGAAGGCCTTGATCGTGACAGGAAGTAATGCTTAAGCTTGACATAGTTTCTACATTTTATGACTTGGATAGAATATATAAAACGGAGCAAGATGGACCTCAAAGCATATGAACTACGATGAAACTGGTGTTCAAGCTAGTTAGAAATTATGGGATGAGGGTGATTATAAAACGGTAGTATAAAGTATACAAGACATACTCTCAAAGAGTAGAGAGTGGATCACAATATGACGTTGTGTTAATGTAGCAAGGCAAAGTATACCATGCTTCTACCTATTTAAAGCACAAAGACAATTAGCTAATTACATTTCCAATTGTGAGCCTAGTGCATGTATGACATCCCAACCACATACATGGATGACAAAGGAATTATTTCAATTGGTTGCACCACTTTGCTAGATCAGTTTTATGTGGTGTTTCACCATCAAATAGGCATTTACTCATTTTTGTTGACCATGCATCCATGTGGCGTATGGGACAATCCAAGAGGCGAGAGCATTATGCATAGATCTAATCATGTTACTTACGCACACACCAACCGCAAGTTGTAACTATCATATGTTAGTGTGTTTTTTCCATTTAAAACCTACTCCAAGGATGAGATATACAAATGGATGGTCAAGCATCACAAGGTAGACATGAGGAGATCAAAATTGACGGCAATTAACAAAAAGGCTTTCAAGAGAGCTTTAACTCCATCCAACATAAAAGTTGGTTTAAAGGACTAGAATATGGCCTCTCAACCGAGATGCATTGATCAATGACGCACACCCCAAGTGATGCATTCAAAGTTGAGTGATAGAGGAAACAACAATGGAGAGCATTCTCGAAATGTTTTGTTATAATAGGAAGAAATTAAATAATTTATTAAAGTCAATGATGAAGCAATCCAACAAGTTGAAAAATCAGCAAAAGTAGGTACAGTGTGATTTAAGTCAAAAAATAGGGGTATAGGTGAAACAATCCAACAACAAGATGAAAATAACGAACATGTAGTTATAACAAAAATAAAATCAGCAAACAGAGGTACAATTGACATATCAGAGTGAGTATGGCAATCAATTTGAAATGCATGTTCAAGTTGAAGACAAAACACACCAACTCATATAAGTCAGACAAGAGAACCCATCATAGCCGATGACGAGATGAGTATGCTAACATTACTTAGCCAACCAAAATGGTTTAAAGAAGTTGGAAACATGGAGATTCCAATCAACCTCCCCAATGACGACATATTGCTTTACATGTCATCCCTTCCTCCTACCATGCCAAGTGGAATAGTTCATTATTATGTAGAATGTGACGAATGGCAAAATGAAGACAATACTCATTTGGAAGTTGCAAATTTGGAGTGTTCACAAACATTTGTACAATACACACCAAAACAACCATGCAATGCAGAATTAGGAAACCATGTCGCATTTGCAATTTTCTTAAGCTTCTAATTGAAAGGGTTAAGGAGAGATCTAAACATGTAAACAAAGGGACTATAAGATTGAGTAGACAATCACAAATTTTCACATCAAGTGTCTACTAATTACAATTGCTTGACAAACAAGAAACATGGAGGAAGGAACTAAAGGCGTTAAAAGACGGGAAGAAAGAGCAACTCGAGGAGAGAGGTAAACATAATAATCAAACAAGAAAAAGGGAAGGGATGCAAACAAACTCGAAAGGCAACTTAAGAAGAAAAGGAAGGAAATGGAGAAGATAAAACAACAAAAAACAAAGAAAAAAGAAGGAACTTGAAAAGCTTCAATAGGAGAAAGAGATGATAGAAAAGAAAATGCAAAAGCAAAGACATTTGAGCAATTTTGAGAAATCATGTTCCTTCAAAATATCCAATTATGATGGATTTCTACAACATTTACACTCCAACTTTTCCAAATCTAGCCAATTACTAAGTCTCACAACACCTTTGCTCCTTCTAATCAAATGTAATTTCCTTCAACAACAACAATGCAATTTTTGTCAACACAAATGCAATTTTCTCATGCAAGTAATATGCAATTTCCTTTAACAAGCACAACATACACGTAATTCCTACTTCTAGTTCTATGCATGTCACTACTTTAGCCAAATGTAATCAAGCCATGCAAGCAATCTACAAATCCCTTCTCCAAGCTGAACCAACATGCCAATTACACGCCAAATGGAGAATGGAACAAGAGTAAACAACAGAAAAGTGAGACCACATAGACGGACCTCAAGAAGAATTAAGCTTTTGTACAATTTAGATTTGTGGTGCATGTAGTAAGCGTAATTCAATTATGCAAATTTTTTGATATATATAACCTTTTTTGAATGTAATAAATTATAAACTTATTGCAAAAAGATCGATGTAGACATTTATGTAGTTTTATTTGGGAAAACAATAGGCCAACACTTATATTTTATTAATGTCATCCTATTAATATGCAAGCGTAAGTTTTTGTAATTTGTACAAACATGTATAATCTTCTTATAGATGTGTTTTTTACGTGTAAAAATGTTTCAAGAATGATGACAGAAAAGGAAAAAAGTTCATTGCTCAAGTAAGGTCATAAATGACCTTACCTAAAGAAAGAAGACTCATTATTTCTTGAGATTCACAGTATCAAAAGACACATTTGTAATTGTCTCCCCTATCCTCCCAATTGGGCAATCCTTCGTAAGCCCCCTTCCATCTTCCAATCTGCAAAAACAAAAACCCAAGAGCGATGAGCACATTTGCAAGCAATGCCAAGATAACACTTTGTAGTTGAAAAATGCAAATTTACACATGTACATTCAATGTATGTTCAATATTTCCATTGTATTTTTAAACAATTACTAAATATGAACCTCTGTAAACTTAGATATTAGCTTCCTAAAAGATACCACTTATGTATTTTTAGTTATTTATATAGTCCTTATGTTAATCGATACTCAATGTCTATACAAATATTCAATGCATAAACAAATTTTTTTTAAATGTTCGGACAATTTTTTGGTGTTAAGATAACTAAATTGCAGCCTTATATTCAATCATGTCACTATACATATCAGAGGCCGTGCATTCTGTATTCAACAATATAGCCAAAGTTGCTTTAAAAGGCCACCCAATATACACTGAAATAACTCAATATACGCTGAAATCATTGAATATCAACACACTAAAATTACTCAATACACAATGAAAATACGGTTGCAATCTGGTGTTGCTATGAATGTACTCAATACATAAAAAATGTAAAGAATACATCAAAAAGCCACTTAAAATTGGGTGAACTCGATGAATCACTTAATAATTTGAAACAAAGAGCAAATTAGAATAAGAAACAACAATGAAACCCTTGGAGACACATTTGTTTTATTCCCCAATGGCATCATTACAAATTGGAAGGGCTCCAGAATGTTAATCCACATGCTCTAAAATGCAGAGTGATATGAATGGATCGCAATAATTAATAATGGCACATTGAACGGAGCAATGGTGTGCAACTGCAAATGATGTAGGAGGCATGCAAAGTGACAAGGATGAAATGAATGCAAAGTTTGAATGCATTTAGGTGTATCTACAAACTATCAACATACACTGAAATTACTGAATGTATACTAAATAAACGGGTGTAAATTTTTCCTTTGAACACATCATTTTCAATGGCTAAATTACATGTGTATATTAAGTCATTTAAGTGTTTAATGGAGGGGCAACACTTGGCTTGAGCATGGAACAATTGATGAACTAATTTATGTTAGGGTAGGGCGTATTTAGTTACTATATTCAATGTATATTCAATAATTTCAATGCACATTAAAAGTTTGAATGTGTAGTAGAAAATGACAAAGTTATAGTCGTATATTCAATGTCTGTTCAATAATTCCAGTGTATATTCATCCAATCAATATAAAATTAACCATGGATATGCATATATTAATTGCTTAAAAAACAAAACACTTATGTATATTTAAATTTTAACTACCTAAAAAAAAACACAACACTTCTATAGTTTCATATATTCTTCATTATGTTAACCGACGCTCAATGTATATTCACATTTTTAATGTATAGACATTATTTACAACAGCAGACATGTGTTAGCTATTATGGTAATCGAACTTCAAAGTATATTCGCTAATATAAGTGTATATTCAATAATATCATTGAATATACAATAACACTATATTTTCATAACATATACTTTGCAAATATTCAATATATACTTGAAAATCTAAGACGTCGTGCATTGTGTATGCAATAGTTCACCATGCATGCATGAAAAAACCCTATTTTCGACATTTTCTACACCGTATTAGCATAGTTCATGGCGAACGAAGGATTAAATAAGAAATGCACTTAAATAGTCGAACACTAAAAAGCATAAATGCCACGCATTATGTATGTAATATTTAGTGTCCATGCATGAAAATACTTTATTTTCTAACATTTATAACATCGTGTCGGTAGAGTGCGTGCCAAATAAAAGATTAAATAAGAACATGCACTAAGATAACACAATATAGAATGAATATATCTTTGTAATTCTAGAATTGATTCCGAATGTGCTCATTACATGATACCCACAAAGAAAAGATCAAAAAACCACAGAAATGGGCTCACCTCATGAACCACTTGGCGATTTGAAATAAAGAGTGAAATAGGATAGAAACGCCATGAATCCATCCTCTGCAACTAGTTTTCATTCCCCATTGGTGTCATTGGAGGTCGGAAAGGGGATGGCAATGTCCATCTTCCCACTCCTAAGTGCGTCGAAAAATGGACGGATGGGGCCGCTTAATGGCAGCATTGAATATTGTATTGGTGTGCAATTACAATGACGGAGGAGGCAAGCGAGTGATATGGGTGAAATGAATTGGATTGAATGTGTTTGAATTTAGCTACTGACGAAATATTGTTTGCGTGCCATGTGGTTGCATGCATTGTTTTATGCGAGAAGGGTTATACATTGCTTTGTAGTCCAATTTTGATTTTATCAATGTGTGTTGAGCGCAACGTGGCGTCTAGGTGGAAAAAAATATTTTTAAATTCGCCACAAAATTTCTAACATGGCACTTTTTGGCATTCCACCGTGCCCCCAATTTTTTTCATGACGCCCCTAAAATTAGGGTGCTAAGCAGCTAGTCCGTCTCCCCAGTTGTCGAGCACTACCCTCTCTTTGATACGTGAATGACATTGGCATTGTATAATAATAATTGACGCGTTGCATGCGTGCAATACAAACCTCATTTGCCACTTCCATTGTATGCTCAACCCTCCACACTTAAGACTGTTTTTTGTTGGCCAATGAGGCACCTCTCTACTCCAGTGTAACACTCCACATGTCACCTCCTCCATGCTCAACCCCATGATGTTGTCATCGTCAAAACAACTTGCAATTTTTTTGTGACTTCCACATAGACAACCCAATTAGCAAAACTGATGTTGGCTTATCACCCTTATCGAGTCTTAGAACCAACACCAAATGTCATAAAAATCTACCATTTATTTGTAAGTCAGGATTTTTTTGGCCTTGCACGAGTATGAGAGGCACTGCCACTCATAGTGGCTTAGGTCTACCAACACTATCTAACCACTATTTTCTATAGCCACTTTCTTCAAAAGGTTTGTCCTCTATTACCTCCAACATCAACGGTGTATGACCTCTCCACTCTCAATTGATCCCTAATGTTATGGAATATTATTGATAACTCCTACCAATTGTTAATGCACTCCTCCTTACACCATCATACCACCAAAGGCATTCGTTTGACACCTCTTGTTTCTCACATTATCTTCAAACTAATAGCCTGGTGCACACCTGCCAATATTTTTTCTTAGCTTTGTTATAGTCAACCCTCAGTTCAATGTGATCTACTGTCACGGACCTTCTCTTCCATAAATGTCCTCTTTAAACTTTGCATTGCTTAGTTTAACATTTAAATAGAATATTTCTCATTCATATTTTATTAAGACTCTCTCTCTCTCTCTCTCTCTCTCTCTCTCTCTCTCTCTCTCTCTCTCTCTCTCTCTCTCTCTCTCATTGAGCTCAAGAGTTCAATTCTCTTCTCATATTTTTAAAAAGGGGATTTGTCTTATGATGGGAATGACCTTTATGGGGATCAATCCTTTAAGGGGGACTCGGGGGAATATTTTTGGAGGAGGTATCCTATTTATTTTTAAAAGGCGAACATTTGAAGAGGGCATATTGTTCTTGGGAGCATTTTTTAAAAGAGGCAAACTTTGTAAGAGGTATATTTTTTAATCCAAAAGATAAATATTGGCATCTTTTGTATTGTGCATGCTTATTAAGGGGAGTAATTTTTTCACATAAGCACGTCCGAGGGGGTATTTTGTGTCTTACATCTTCCTTCTAAACTTTCTCCTCATTTTTACCTCCTCCTTTTCAATGGTCGAACCCCATTTGATTGAACCCCTAAACACCTCCATTTACCATTTCTAGAGACCAAATGCAAACATAATGTGGAGAGTGTTCTCGAGTCGGATTTGTCTTTCACGTCATAAAAAGATAAATGTAACACACCAAAAATACCAACACAAGAACAACACAAAGTGAAATACAGATAACTTTTTTTTTTGACTTGCTTTGACTCAACACGACACAACATGTCGTCCACAAGGTTACAATCAACACTTGAACCATTTGTTACTGGGGAAGACCACAAGGTCAAGACGGAAACGCGTTCACACTTATCAAGGATAATTTATTTTTCTTTTTTACGAGACAACATGGAAGTCCAACCACATGACACACTCACAGCTAGGGCAAGCCACCGTAAGAAATGGTTAGGGTTTATTTATTTTGGTAAGACACCCTTTAGCTCATGACTTAAGTTTTCAGAAGGAAACAATATATGGTTCGCACAAATTCATCTCACCAACTAAGTTAATTTCTTAAACACTGTAGAGTAGTTCACTTAAAGTCTTCTCCTACTTACTAAATCTTAATATCTTCCAGAAATTAATCATTGTTTTCCTTTGAGCTTGTTTAAGAGTTCACCCCAAAGGGATAGTGTTCGCTAGTTTAGCTAGGGGTATCAATTTATAAATGTTTACTTCACAAAGGATGTTTTCATTTTGATCACTCATGGAAGTATTTGATTTCAAATAGATCACCTTTACATTTACTTGTTGAATATAAAATTATTATTTTTGTTTAGCTTCTTTAAGGGTTAACCGACTCATTTTACTTTACTTATAAAATATTGTCGCTAAGTCTTAGAAAGATTTAACTTAACAATTTATTCTCAAGATCAAAGTTTTACAATACTCATATCAATGTAAAGATTGAGAGCCATTTCTCACAAGGATAATTTCAAGCTTAACTACACAAGAACAAGACACTTTATTTCACCATTACCAAACAATACAAGACAAGAGGTCATATCAACTCTCTTTACAAGCAATGTTACACAATTTACAACACTTTGGACATTTTTACAAGGAACTTCATAATGGTACAGATGAAACTTTTACACTCTTTTCTTCTAGTCTACTCGCATAATCCATCTGCACAAATATTAACTAAAGTCATTCAAGAAGCTCGAGCATGTTAAGGCTACACAATGCAATAGTAAGCTAACAATTAACAATATCAAGAAAGGAATATTCTAAATTCAGAAATGGATTAAAACACAACTCACAACTCCAATATTAATCTCATGAGAGAGAAAACTAAATCATCCAACAAGGAGAAAGTCCAAATACTAGTAAGAACAAAATTACATAAATCAAGGCAAGACCTTATGGGTTGGGAACAAGAAAGTCAAGAGTGTTGATATCTCCTTCATGTAATGCTATGGGTTACGTGATAGGAATCCAAAATTTACTCCATCCAACTAAAGGGTCCAAGAGAAGACAAAGCGTACTAATTATGATCGTAGGCGCGAAGCAAAAATGACGTTAACCAATTCTTCCAGGGGGGGCTTCAAAGTAATATGGGTTCGATGCCCTTAAAAGAACACAACTATAGTTTTGGTTTTAACCAAGGAGTTTACCACTACCTCCTTATCGGATTTCTTAAAACGTAGTACTAGTTAACCAAAACAAATCCACTTTTCCAAAAGCGTACGAAAGAGACACAGAAAGGGCCATTATTCTACCAACAAACCCTATCCTAACCGTCAACTTCTCTACATAATATAAGGGAAGACTAAACCCAAAAGTCGTTAATAATTTTTATATAATTCAGACAATGTCAATAAACATTAAAATAAAAATTGATTTCCCTAACAAGGCCACAAAATGGGACCTTTTAGTAACCAAGTTTGAAGTATAAGGTATTCGAGTTCGAAAACAAAGGGATTCGATACGCAGAGGGCAAAACACCAACGATGCCCCAGACTCAAAAGACCTTACCACGAGTACAAGCACAAACCAAGAACCAACGCACACAGCTATCAGGAAGGTTACGCAGTGCGGTCAGGGCTAGAAGTTCTATGAACTCCTTGCCAAAGGTATAGAAGATGGAAAATTTTACCCGATCCGAGTGGGCTTATCGAGGAAAAGTCTTAGCAAATATCAAACAGATAAATATAACAGCCACCTATGATATTATCACTGAAATCAGCTGTCATCTAACAGGAAAC
The DNA here is from genome assembly GCA_018340775.1 of Taxus wallichiana var. yunnanensis. Lineage (NCBI taxonomy): Eukaryota > Viridiplantae > Streptophyta > Pinopsida > Cupressales > Taxaceae > Taxus > Taxus wallichiana. The sequence goes on along the minus strand of CM031239.1, from coordinate 882,368,671 downwards.
GAGTTCACGAGTCCAGTACCATGGATTCACCTACAACTTTTGTTTCAGTCTAGCTAGTAGTAGCTTGCTTGCGACCCTTAATAAAAATTGTAGAGATTTCATTCAGTTAAACTTACAATGTTTCCCCTTGCTTTAATCAAACAAGAGTTTACATCAAGAAATAGGTATAGTAATTCTCTCAACACGTGGAGGTCAAAATAGATGCCAGGTTATCCCTCATCTAGACTAGGTACAACAGTCAACCATGTACAGTTCTAAAACAAACCCCAAATGTCATTTTCTAATCAAACATAAAGTAAGGAATGCCCACAGGCTTAAACAAGTTTCAGAACACAACGTCACTATTAATGTACCTTTTAGCAAAACAGGAGAGCCCTAAACAGGAAATGCGTATTTATTCAACCAAAAGAGGTATGTAGGCTTAACCTTCCATTTAGTAACCTTCAATTATATTTACCATCACAGAATTCTTTTTAAAAGAAAGTCATATAAGCAAACAAAACTCAATAATGTTTCCTTCCCTACGAACTAGATTGCATCACTCAAAATTTGCAGTAACCCATTTAGACAAACATGAAATAGAGTAAGCTATAAGAGAGGAAGGAACATTCCAAGCAAAATCAGCGAAATAGGAATAAGATTTAAAGGAACAACCACACAATCAGGCAGTGATATAAACAACCACGAAAACATCTAGTCTAGGCGCCATTCAAGAGGAGAGAAAATTCATTTCAAGATACTGAAAGAAGGTAGAAAACTATTACAGAGAGTAGATTTAACATGCCTGGTTTAAAACGCCATCTCCATGCATATGATTGTTTCAATGCCGTTGCTTGCCTTTAACCCAAAGTGCTTTGCGAGCTCGAGCTAGCGCCACAATCACGCAGTGAAAAACAGCTACAAACCAACCCCATGATTTGAAGCTCGGACACGAGACATATTGATTACACCACGCCCCTGGATCTACGTTTTTCCACATCAGCTAGTTATCGGAAAAAAAAATCAAAACTATTGAACCGCTTGTCTTCCTACCCTCGAGGTCGGCATGAGCCTTTGCAGCTTCTGCCAGTGGGTATGTCTTTGTCACACGGACTCTTAGAACACCAGATGCAACATTTGTAAATAATTCTCCTGCAGTTTCCAGGAGCTCTTCTCGAGTTGCAGTGTATTGCATCATGGAAGGCTGTGTCAAAAACAATGATCTTGGGGCAAGGGCTGACAAAGGAACACGATCAATTGCACCTGATGACTGACCAAAGCTCACCATGTAACCTCTAAAAGCCAAGCACTCCAAAGATCCCTGGAATGTGTCCTTGTCCTCAGAACCAAAAAATGACCTGCACACCTTGTCCTTTTGTAATTTCTTAACACAATCTACAAAATCTTCCTGGGTATAGATAATGGGATGATGGCATCCATCTTCAATTGCTTGTGCGGCCTTCTCCTTGTCGGTGATACAGTACCAATGACAGTGGCACCAAGGGCATAACCCCATTGACAACAAAAATCCTACTTCTCCAGCTGCAGCGTGCACAAGAATTGTATGCCTGGGCTCCACCTTAAAGCAACGCCGAAGAAGAAACTGAGCAGTCATACCCTTCAACATAATTGCGCAAGACCCACGATAGGATAAATGGTAGATGGCACTGGTACAACAAAACTTGCAGGAAGAATCTGCTCCTCAGTGTATGAACCCATAGGATTCCCCGCAAATCCAACTAAATCACCAACCTTTTTCCTTCATCAGATCTGGGGACAACATCAAACTCTCGGTGCAAACAACGCACACCTGTAGCTTGTAAGGTGTGATAATTCCAACAGCACCCTTTATGCCTGCCAACATAGTGACTCGTTTGAAGATGCTCATATAATTTCAAAGCAAAATGTGCTTCATGAATATTCTGATATGAACAGATCCACGCCTATGGGATTCTCTCCCATGAGTTACATCGAATAGCAAGTAAGGTCTCAACAGAGAATCTCTGTAACAATTTTCATCGGGTCTCCTGGTAACACACACTGTCACTTAATCGATTTTGATAAAAATATCTTAAAGGAGAAGTCCCGAATTGAGGATGCAGTCGAACCTGAGCAGCTAACAACACAGTTGGTCGACCTACTTGCTGGAAGCGCTCATAATGGCTTCTACTACTGCCGCAACAAGCCTCGCTTTGCGCTAGAGGCCCTCCTTTTCTCAGTAATTGGCCGGGAGTAACTTTCCAAAATGAAAAGGCAAGGCGGCTCAACTAAAACTTTATCTCGTCCTTCTACTACAGCTACGAGATTTTGCAACAGCCGATCATGGCTGAGGTTGCGTGCATCCAGAACATCAGGATCAACACCGACGGTGCCTTGGGATCGCCCTGCAGTAGCTGTCACGTTTAACTCGTTCTGAACTCCACGAGTAGGGAGGAAGGAACAGGCGGCTCATTCCATCCCTCGACTCCATCCCAGCAAATGATGCTACTCGCAAAAATGCAGAGGAAACCCTTTACTACAACATTACACACTGTCTCGCCTAAACCGACCCCCAGCGCCATTCTTCAGCATCGCAAAAAAGGAGACTTGATGTAACGCACAAAGATACAGAAGAGACGACAATACAAACAAAGGCAAAGGCGACAGACAGACGCATGGCCATGCTAAGCAGACATCAAAGTTAAACAAAACGAAGGCATTCAATAAAAAGAGGAGGGCAGAACGCGGTCTGCAGAGAAGAGACCCTCCAAAAGCCACAGCCGAAAATCAAAATAAACAAGGACAGAGCGTAAACCAAACCTCCTTGTTCACGCGGCCAAACAGGTCAAGGGGAAGACAGAAAAGGACGCGCCCAGGAGGAACAGTGAAGGAAACGTCTCATACACGCCTGCAACACTGGCATGAAGCTCCATCTAATCCATCACGTCAATCAACTGCGCCCAACACCCACCCAAACGCATTGAAGGAGAATCCTGAAGAGATCACGGCAAAGAAAAAGAAAAACGCGACTCCAACACGTCGAACAATAAAAGCTCCACCTTCCACGCCAAGGGGATGACGCTGATCCGAGCCCGGTAGGTTGGGGGGGCATTACAGATTTTGTCAATCTTTGGACATATGACAACTCACCAAGTGGTCTTTCATTATAATAAGAGATGCTCTGTTATAATAAGAGATGCTCACATATAGTTCAAGGAGCGAAATGAAAGGATGACTACTTACACACCACCTTGACCACATAAATATATTATCCAACGTTTGCAGAACAACAATGGGAAATTGAAATATGACATTTTCTCCGTTCATGGAATAAAGTGCATGACAAGCTCGGTGGCCTCGAGCACAAAAGTTTCAAAGTGAATAAGTTGGGGGGCATTACAATAAATATGTATATGCTTGTAAACATGATGAAGCTTTAGGTCCGAATGGTCTCAATGTGTCTCATTGATTTTTTTCCCACATTACAAATGCCAAATCTCCAAAAGAGAGTCTAGGATACTTTTTAAAAACTATTTTGAAAAATAAATTATTTTAGAAAGTCAGAACTCAATGTGGAATTGACTATTATCTCATCCTCATACTTTCTCACTCAAGAACTCCTTGCCAAATTCAAGTCCATTCGATCACAACTCAAAGCTTGGGACAAGATAATTAGGAAAGAGGTTGTTTTTCCGGTTTTTCAAAATCAAGGGTTCATTTAATGTCTTTACTTCCACTTTCTACTCTACAATGGATGCCTTAGGTGATCAATTCAAAATGAATACTTCAGAGCTCTTTTGTGAATGACTAACTAGATAGAAAACCAAGTCGATTTCTCTGAATGCTCTTCCCAAGACTCTTCATGCACTAGTTTCTAACTCTCATAATAGAAAACCAAAACTTAAGGCCAAGACAATGTCCTAAAATAAACCTACATAATTTACCTTTAATTCTCCCAATTCTAATAAGTCTAAAAAAATCATGTAGACAAAAGAAGTTTGATCCTCAGTGGCACTTTCTACTAGGGAAATAACTACATCACATGATAGTTGGACTTTTGATTATGATGCTTCTCACCATCTAACCGTAGTGCCCACACTTTTTATAGCTCAGTAGCTTGTTGTTTCTTTGCTCATAGACATGTTTTGACAGTGATTGGTTATATCTTGGACATTATATTTAGATATTTGATCTTATTAGACAGGTGTGGACATTTAGGCGTATAACGCCAATTTAGCTTAATTTCTATATTGTCGCATTTTCTTGTTATGTCATGGAAACTAAAGAATATGATGATGTGTTTGGAACCTAATTATAATGATGGATAGTTGTTGCATGGTGGGATTATATGTCACTTTATCATCTTGTATAACTTTTGGAATATTGAATATAATTGTGCATGTTATCGCATCTTGATTTCAGTAGGATGTTAGGTTAGTTTAGAACGCATTGATATCTTACTATGTCATTGAATTATATTGTATCAGACAGGTGCGGTTAATGTGTGCAATGAGTGTGCAGGTGAAAGGTTTACGGAGAATGTGGGATTCGAGCCAATACTCAATCTTACACAAGCAGCCCATGGGCCGAGTCCTAGCCATGTTCATTGTGTGAAGCCTTAGTATAGGCGATTATTAATTTTGGGCACTATGAGTGACCCCAATGTATGTAATGTATTGTGCTTTGAATTATCAATTTGGTTAGGGTAGTTGGTTAAGATGTAAACTTGTTTTGGGAGTTAATAACTCCTCTTTCATTTAAATTGTTGATTATATTTAATGTGTCACTTAATCACAAGGGTTTAGGGTCACATGTGAGACCCTTGGGTGGTCCCCACACCCTCTACCCTTGTGCCAAAAATGTAAAACCCGAAATTAGGGTATTTTGGGCATTTTTGGGGACCCCTTTGTAGCTTGGGAGTCCCCCTATCACAAAAATGAGCCCTTGGACCCTACCTAATGGGTAGGGGGCTTATTTTCAAGGCTAGAGGGAGTTTTCCCTCCCTTTCTACCTCTTGAATAGTCACATCCATGTAAGGGATGTGGATTTGTGTGTTTATCAAAAGTTCCACTTATTTTGTCTTGCTTGCATTTAAGGGAATTTGGGAGAAGAGGGCAAAAGTTAATTTTACCCTTTCTCTCTTTTGTTTTGGCATCTTTGACCTTGATGAGGGAGAGGGGTGACACATGTCACCCCCTCATTTGTGAGGATGCTTGTTTGCTCCTCTTCAAATTCTCATTCATGGGAGATGAAAGGGACTTTTTTTTCCTTGGAATTTCTTGCTTGGATGCTTGGGTGTTTTGGAGCTTGCAAGTAGGCTGAGTCAAGGTGTGAAGAAATTGAAGTAGGAGAGCTTTTTGGAGAGCTTTCCTTGAGGTAGGCTCTTATGTCTTTGTTATGTTGTTTTACTTTTTGATGCTAGTTTGGGTGTGGAAAATTGTTATTGTTGTATGTGGCTTTTGGTTGTTGTTTGTTTGATTTACTCCCTCCATCATATGGCATGATAGAGTTTTGGAGTGTGGGGAAGAGAGAGGGAATTTTCCCTCTCAATCCTCAAGACTTGATGGACAAGCCTTATAGGGTCTTATTATTTTTCCCCTCAAATGGTTGAGGTGGGGAAGTTGATTCATTTGGTTTGAATCTCCTTCCCCATTCTTGGCAAGGAAACCCCTTTGGGGTTTGAAAATCCTTCCAAGAAGGACTTGGAGAAAGGGAGGAGGAATAAGGAGGGTCTTGGATTGAATCAGGAGCAATAAGGAGGATATGGAGAAGTGTATTTTGTGCAAATAATTTTGATGTATAATTTTGGAGAACTTTCTCCTCTCTTCCCCATCTTTGAGGATGAACATGGGTTCTCCTCCTTGTGATTTGGAGTTTTGTTTTGTTGTGAACTCTTTTTGTGTGCTTGTATCATTGTTGGTTACCCCTCCATCTTGTGCAAGTTGTGGTTGTTGTCCTCTTTCCCATGGGCTTGGGGGAGGCTAGCATGCATCCCAACCTTGGGAAAGGCATGTCATGATGCCTAAAGGTTGGGTGGTTAAACAAGCCTTGTTCTCTTCAAGTGGGATCCTTGTTAACCTTCAAAAGTTGGAATTCATATGGATGATAGCTGGAGCCTTAAGTTTGAAGATTGCTGGAGTAGCTTTGGTGGCATGGTCTATATTGGCCCTCTCCTATTGTTGGAAAATGTTTTTGCCTTTCTTCAAGCATGTGGTCTTTGTAATAATATTGAAGTAAGCCTCTTTGTAAGCCTTCCTTTTTGGGGGTATGTATATCATTTCAAGCAAGTGTTTGCTTCTAAATGTATGTCTTCCTTTTAAGTGTGGCTGGAACGTTGTATGTAATGGGAGTAATCTTACTACTCTCTATGAGAGAAAATTGTCATTGTGATGAAACTTTGTCTCCTTCATTTTTTTTGAGAACTCTCTTTTGGTTGTAAATATTTATAAATCTTATTCCATAAAAAGTGTGTATATGTATACAAGATTTATGTAAATCATTCATGCCTCATAGAATGTTGTATTCCTACTATAGTGGTTGTAAAATCTTTCCAAATGCTACTATTGAAAAAGTATTGTAAAAAAATGACAAATAAAAGAGTTGTTAGTTTGTTGGGTTTTATTTTGAAGAAATCTTGTCCTTAGTTTCTTTTACTATAGCTTCTTGAAATAATATATAGAGAAGTTTTAATGTTGTGTTCTTAGGAAGCAACCTTATTTGGTTTATTAAATTTTCCTTTGAAGAATTTTCCTTTAGAAATAAGTCTTTCATTTTATTGGAAAATACTGGTTTGCTTCCTTCAATACAAATTATAGAGTAAATGCATATGATCAGTTTAACTAGGTACTGCTGGTTTTTATATTTAAAACTGTATATTTGCTTGTGCATTCCCTTTAGATGGAACATAATCTCATTTTAGTATATGGATTTATATCTTTTTTAAAATAGAGGGATTAAAATATATATATATATATATATATATATATATACAAAGAAACGTTTTAGTATTGAATAATTTAAAAAAAAAAAAAAAAAAAAGCGAATAGTGGGGAGGGGTTCGCCCGACCATGCCTGATTTTAAACAAAACACAAAAAAGGAACAATGGCCGAGGGCCGGACCCCCGCACCCCTCGTAAAATCCCTTGGGGTCCGCCTCAACCTCCCCACGACTGCCCCGTCAGCCGTACCACCCCCCGCATTCTGTCCCAGGCACGCCCCACCCCGCACCCACAAAGCAACCCCTGCCACCATCCAGCGGGCCTCCGCCCCCCCCACCTCTGGTCACACCTCCTCCACCTCGCGCCACCCTAACCGCCGCCGCACCCCCGCAAAGACCACCGCCACGCCGCCTCGCCCCTTTTTCCTCCTTTTGCTTTCCCCCCGCCACTACCACCCCCTCGTCCACGCCTTCCTCCCCCTGCGGCTAAACCCTAAACCGCCGCCTCCTTCAAATCCGCCCCGCCCAAAACTTTCAAATAAAATGTATATATATAAAGGTGTATAAATATATATATATATATCTTCCATAACAAAAAAACACAAGTCTTGGTAGGTAGAAACTATGAT